>OY288110.1:78509903-79169719 GCA_958431115.1 Syrphus vitripennis | reverse complement strand
TCGAGAAAATAAAATTTTGAAAATTTGGTCGAAATCTGAAAAATTTTCAAATGCTGTTTTGAGGGTGAAGATCGCATCTTTTGGGATTTTTAGTACCAGAAAAATTTCCATTTTTTTGAAAACTTTAAATGCTCATAACTCGTAATCTAGAGAGTCAGACCTTTCCAATGATGTATGATTTGTATATATTCGAGAAAAATAAAATTTTGAAAATTTGGTCGAAATCTGAAAAATTTTCAAATGCTGTTTTGAGGGTGAAGATCGCATCTTTTGGGATTTTTAGTACCAGAAAAATTTCCATTTTTTTGAAAACTTTAAATGCTCATAACTCGTGAAGGAATGCACCTAGAGGGCTAAAAATTGCATTTCTGTAATCTAGAGAGTCAGACCTTTCCAATGATGTATGATTTGTTTATATTCGAGAAAAATAAAATTTTGAAAATTTGGTCGAAATCTGAAAAATTTTCAAATGCTGTTTTGAGGGTGAAGATCGCATCTTTTGGGATTTTTAGTACCAGAAAAATATCCATTTTTTTGATAACTTTAAATGCTCATAACTCGTGAAGGAATGCACCTAGAGGGCTAAAAATTGCATTTCTGTAATCTAGAGAGTCAGACCTTTCCAATGATGTATTGTATATTGTATATATTCGAGAAAGATAAAATTTTGAAATTTTGGTCGAAATCTGAAAAATTTTCAAATGCTGTTTTGAGGGTGAAGATCGCATCTTTTGGGATTTTTAGTACCAGAAAAATGTCCACTTTTTTCGAAAACTTTAAATGCTCATAACTCGTAGAGAAATGCACCTAGAGGGCTAAAAATTGCATTTCTGTAATCTAGAGAGTCAGACCTTTCCAATGATGTATGATTTGTATATATTCGAGAAAAATAAAATTTTGAAATTTTGGTCGAAATCTGAAAAAAATTTCAAATGCTGTTTTGAGGGTGAAGATCGCATCTTTTGGGATTTTTAGTACCAGAAAAATTTCCATTTTTTTGAAAACTTTAAATGCTCATAACTCGTAGAGAAATGCACCTAGAGGGCTAAAAATTGCATTTCTGTAATCTAGAGAGTCAGACCTTTCCAATGATGTATGATTTGTATATATTCGAGAAAAATAAAATTTTGAAAATTTGGTCGAAATCTGAAAAATTTTCAAATGCTGTTTTGAGGGTGAAGATCGCATCTTTTGGGATTTAGTACCAGAAAAATGTCCATTTTTTTGAAAACTTTAAATGCTCATAACTCGTGAAGGAATGCACCTAGAGGGCTAAAAATTGCATTTCTGTAATCTAGAGAGTCAGACCTTTCCAATGATGTATGATTTGTATATATTCGAGAAAAATAAAATTTTGAAATTTTGGTCGAAATCTGAAAAATTTTCAAATGCTGTTTTGAGGGTGAAGATCGCATCTTTTGGGATTTTTAGTACCAGAAAAATGTCCACTTTTTTCGAAAACTTTAAATGCTCATAACTCGTAGAGAAATGCACCTAGAGGGCTAAAAATTGCATTTCTGTAATCTAGAGAGTCAGACCTTTCCAATGATGTATGATTTGTATATATTCGAGAAAAATAAAATTTTGAAAATTTGGTCGAAATCTGAAAAATTTTCAAATGCTGTTTTGAGGGTGAAGATCGCATCTTTTGGGATTTTTAGTACCAGAAAAATTTCCACTTTTTCGAAAACTTTAAATGCTCATAACTCGTAGAGAAATGCACCTAGAGGGCTAAAAATTGCATTTCTGTAATCTAGAGAGTCAGACCTTTCCAATGATGTATGATTTGTATATATTCGAGAAAAATAAAATTTTGAAAATTTGGTCGAAATCTGAAAAATTTTCAAATGCTGTTTTGAGGGTGAAGATCGCATCTTTTGGGATTTTTAGTACCAGAAAAATGTCCATTTTTTTGAAAACTTTAAATGCTCATAACTCGTGAAGGAATGCACCTAGAGGGCTAAAAATTGCATTTCTGTAATCTAGAGAGTCAGACCTTTCCAATGATGTATGATTTGTATATATTCGAGAAAAATAAAATTTTGAAATTTTGGTCGAAATCTGAAAAATTTTCAAATGCTGTTTTGAGGGTGAAGATCGCATCTTTTGGGATTTTTAGTACCAGAAAAATGTCCACTTTTTTCGAAAACTTTAAATGCTCATAACTCGTAGAGAAATGCACCTAGAGGGCTAAAAATTGCATTTCTGTAATCTAGAGAGTCAGACCTTTCCAATGATGTATGATTTGTATATATTCGAGAAAAATAAAATTTTGAAAATTTGGTCGAAATCTGAAAAATTTTCAAATGCTGTTTTGAGGGTGAAGATCGCATCTTTTGGGATTTTTAGTACCAGAAAAATTTCCACTTTTTCGAAAACTTTAAATGCTCATAACTCGTAGAGAAATGCACCTAGAGGGCTAAAAATTGCATTTCTGTAATCTAGAGAGTCAGACCTTTCCAATGATGTATGATTTGTATATATTCGAGAAAAATAAAATTTTGAAAATTTGGTCGAAATCTGAAAAATTTTCAAATGCTGTTTTGAGGGTGAAGATCGCATCTTTTGGGATTTTTAGTACCAGAAAAATGTCCATTTTTTTGAAAACTTTAAATGCTCATAACTCGTGAAGGAATGCACCTAGAGGGCTAAAAATTGCATTTCTGTAATCTAGAGAGTCAGACCTTTCCAATGATGTATGATTTGTATATATTCGAGAAAAATAAAATTTTGAAATTTTGGTCGAAATCTGAAAAATTTTCAAATGCTGTTTTGAGGGTGAAGATCGCATCTTTTGGGATTTTTAGTACCAGAAAAATGTCCACTTTTTTCGAAAACTTTAAATGCTCATAACTCGTAGAGAAATGCACCTAGAGGGCTAAAAATTGCATTTCTGTAATCTAGAGAGTCAGACCTTTCCAATGATGTATGATTTGTATATATTCGAGAAAATAAAATTTTGAAAATTTGGTCGAAATCTGAAAAATTTTCAAATGCTGTTTTGAGGGTGAAGATCGCATCTTTTGGGATTTTTAGTACCAGAAAAATTTCCATTTTTTTGAAAACTTTAAATGCTCATAACTCGTGAAGAAATGCACCTAGAGGGCTAAAAATAGCATTTCTGTAATCTAGAGAGTCAGACCTTTCCAATGATGTATGATTTGTATATATTCGAGAAAAATAAAATTTTGAAAATTTGGTCGAAATCTGAAAAATTTTCAAATGCTGTTTTGAGGGTGAAGATCGCATCTTTTGGAATTTTTAGTACCAGAAAAATGTCCATTTTTTTGAAAACTTTAAATGCTCATAACTCGTGAAGGAATGCACCTAGAGGGCTAAAAATTGCATTTCTGTAATCTAGAGAGTCAGACCTTTCCAATGATGTATGATTTGTATATATTCGAGAAAAATAAAATTTTGAAATTTTGGTCGAAATCTGAAAAATTTTCAAATGCTGTTTTGAGGGTGAAGATCGCATCTTTTGGGATTTTTAGTACCAGAAAAATTTCCATTTTTTTGATAACTTTAAATGCTCATAACTCGTGAAGGAATGCACCTAGAGGGCTAAAAATTGCATTTCTGTAATCTAGAGAGTCAGACCTTTCCAATGATGTATTGTATATTGTATATATTCGAGAAAAATAAAATTTTGAAATTTTGGTCGAAATCTGAAAAATTTTCAAATGCTGTTTTGAGGGTGAAGATCGCATCTTTTGGGATTTTTAGTACCAGAAAAATGTCCACTTTTTTCGAAAACTTTAAATGCTCATAACTCGTAGAGAAATGCACCTAGAGGGCTAAAAATTGCATTTCTGTAATCTAGAGAGTCAGACCTTTCCAATGATGTATGATTTGTATATATTCGAGAAAAATAAAATTTTGAAATTTTGGTCGAAATCTGAAAAAAATTTCAAATGCTGTTTTGAGGGTGAAGATCGCATCTTTTGGGATTTTTAGTACCAGGAAAATTTCCATTTTTTTGAAAACTTTAAATGCTCATAACTCGTAGAGAAATGCACCTAGAGGGCTAAAAATTGCATTTCTGTAATCTAGAGAGTCAGACCTTTCCAATGATGTATGATTTGTATATATTCGAGAAAAATAAAATTTTGAAAATTTGGTCGAAATCTGAAAAATTTTCAAATGCTGTTTTGAGGGTGAAGATCGCATCTTTTGGGATTTGGTACCAGAAAAATGTCCATTTTTTTGAAAACTTTAAATGCTCATAACTCGTGAAGGAATGCACCTAGAGGGCTAAAAATTGCATTTCTGTAATCTAGAGAGTCAGACCTTTCCAATGATGTATGATTTGTATATATTCGAGAAAAATAAAATTTTGAAATTTTGGTCGAAATCTGAAAAATTTTCAAATGCTGTTTTGAGGGTGAAGATCGCATCTTTTGGGATTTTTAGTACCAGAAAAATGTCCACTTTTTTTGAAAACTTTAAATGCTCATAACTCGTAGAGAAATGCACCTAGAGGGCTAAAAATTGCATTTCTGTAATCTAGAGAGTCAGACCTTTCCAATGATGTATGATTTGTATATATTCGAGAAAATAAAATTTTGAAAATTTGGCCGAAAATCTGAAAAATTTTCAAATGCTGTTTTGAGGGTGAAGATCGCATCTTTTGGATTTTTAGTACCAGAAAAATTTCCATTTTTTTGAAAACTTTAAATGCTCATAACTCGTGAAGGAATGCACCTAGAGGGCTAAAAATAGCATTTCTGTAATCTAGAGAGTCAGACCTTTCCAATGATGTATGATTTGTATATATTCGAGAAAAATAAAATTTTGAAAATTTGGTCGAAATCTGAAAAATTTTCAAATGCTGTTTTGAGGGTGAAGATCGCATCTTTTGGGATTTTTAGTACCAGAAAAATTTCCACTTTTTTCGAAAACTTTAAATGCTCATAACTCGTGAAGGAATGCACCTAGAGGGCTAAAAATTGCATTTCTGTAATCTAGAGAGTCAGACCTTTCCAATGATGTATGATTTGTATATATTCGAGAAAAATAAAATTTTGAAATTTTGGTCGAAATCTGAAAAATTTTCAAATGCTGTTTTGAGGGTGAAGATCGCATCTTTTGGGATTTTTAGTACCAGAAAAATTTCCATTTTTTTGAAAACTTTAAATGCTCATAACTCGTGAAGAAATGCACCTAGAGGGCTAAAAATAGCATTTCTGTAATCTAGAGAGTCAGACCTTTCCAATGATGTATGATTTGTATATATTCGAGAAAAATAAAATTTTGAAAATTTGGTCGAAATCTGAAAAATTTTCAAATGCTGTTTTGAGGGTGAAGATCGCATCTTTTGGAATTTTTAGTACCAGAAAAATGTCCATTTTTTTGAAAACTTTAAATGCTCATAACTCGTGAAGGAATGCACCTAGAGGGCTAAAAATTGCATTTCTGTAATCTAGAGAGTCAGACCTTTCCAATGATGTATGATTTGTATATATTCGAGAAAAATAAAATTTTGAAATTTTGGTCGAAATCTGAAAAATTTTCAAATGCTGTTTTGAGGGTGAAGATCGCATCTTTTGGGATTTTTAGTACCAGAAAAATTTCCATTTTTTTGATAACTTTAAATGCTCATAACTCGTAGAGAAATGCACCTAGAGGGCTAAAAATTGCATTTCTGTAATCTAGAGAGTCAGACCTTTCCAATGATGTATGATTTGTATATATTCGAGAAAAATAAAATTTTGAAAATTTGGTCGAAATCTGAAAAATTTTCAAATGCTGTTTTGAGGGTGAAGATCGCATCTTTTGGGATTTGGTACCAGAAAAATGTCCATTTTTTTGAAAACTTTAAATGCTCATAACTCGTGAAGGAATGCACCTAGAGGGCTAAAAATTGCATTTCTGTAATCTAGAGAGTCAGACCTTTCCAATGATGTATGATTTGTATATATTCGAGAAAAATAAAATTTTGAAATTTTGGTCGAAATCTGAAAAATTTTCAAATGCTGTTTTGAGGGTGAAGATCGCATCTTTTGGGATTTTTAGTACCAGAAAAATGTCCACTTTTTTTGAAAACTTTAAATGCTCATAACTCGTAGAGAAATGCACCTAGAGGGCTAAAAATTGCATTTCTGTAATCTAGAGAGTCAGACCTTTCCAATGATGTATGATTTGTATATATTCGAGAAAATAAAATTTTGAAAATTTGGCCGAAAATCTGAAAAATTTTCAAATGCTGTTTTGAGGGTGAAGATCGCATCTTTTGGATTTTTAGTACCAGAAAAATTTCCATTTTTTTGAAAACTTTAAATGCTCATAACTCGTGAAGGAATGCACCTAGAGGGCTAAAAATAGCATTTCTGTAATCTAGAGAGTCAGACCTTTCCAATGATGTATGATTTGTATATATTCGAGAAAAATAAAATTTTGAAAATTTGGTCGAAATCTGAAAAATTTTCAAATGCTGTTTTGAGGGTGAAGATCGCATCTTTTGGGATTTTTAGTACCAGAAAAATTTCCACTTTTTTCGAAAACTTTAAATGCTCATAACTCGTGAAGGAATGCACCTAGAGGGCTAAAAATTGCATTTCTGTAATCTAGAGAGTCAGACCTTTCCAATGATGTATGATTTGTATATATTCGAGAAAAATAAAATTTTGAAATTTTGGTCGAAATCTGAAAAATTTTCAAATGCTGTTTTGAGGGTGAAGATCGCATCTTTTGGGATTTTTAGTACCAGAAAAATTTCCATTTTTTTGAAAACTTTAAATGCTCATAACTCGTGAAGAAATGCACCTAGAGGGCTAAAAATAGCATTTCTGTAATCTAGAGAGTCAGACCTTTCCAATGATGTATGATTTGTATATATTCGAGAAAAATAAAATTTTGAAAATTTGGTCGAAATCTGAAAAATTTTCAAATGCTGTTTTGAGGGTGAAGATCGCATCTTTTGGAATTTTTAGTACCAGAAAAATGTCCATTTTTTTGAAAACTTTAAATGCTCATAACTCGTGAAGGAATGCACCTAGAGGGCTAAAAATTGCATTTCTGTAATCTAGAGAGTCAGACCTTTCCAATGATGTATGATTTGTATATATTCGAGAAAAATAAAATTTTGAAATTTTGGTCGAAATCTGAAAAATTTTCAAATGCTGTTTTGAGGGTGAAGATCGCATCTTTTGGGATTTTTAGTACCAGAAAAATTTCCATTTTTTTGATAACTTTAAATGCTCATAACTCGTGAAGGAATGCACCTAGAGGGCTAAAAATTGCATTTCTGTAATCTAGAGAGTCAGACCTTTCCAATGATGTATGATTTGTATATATTCGAGAAAAATAAAATTTTGAAAATTTGGTCGAAATCTGAAAAATTTTCAAATGCTGTTTTGAGGGTGAAGATCGCATCTTTTGGGATTTGGTACCACTTTAAATGCTCATAACTCGTGAAGGAATGCACCTAGAGGGCTAAAAATTGCATTTCTGTAATCTAGAGAGTTAGACCTTTCCAATGATGTATGATTTGTATATATTCGAGAAAAATAAAATTTTGAAATTTTGGTCGAAATCTGAAAAATTTTCAAATGCTGTTTTGAGGGTGAAGATCGCATCTTTTGGGATTTTTAGTACCAGAGAAATGTCCACTTTTTTCGAAAACTTTAAATGCTCATAACTCGTAGAGAAATGCACCTAGAGGGCTAAAAATTGCATTTCTGTAATCTAGAGAGTCAGACCTTTCCAATGATGTATGATTTGTATATATTCGAGAAAATAAAATTTTGAAAATTTGGCCGAAAATCTGAAAAATTTTCAAATGCTGTTTTGAGGGTGAAGATCGCATCTTTTGGATTTTTAGTACCAGAAAAATTTCCATTTTTTTGAAAACTTTAAATGCTCATAACTCGTGAAGGAATGCACCTAGAGGGCTAAAAATAGCATTTCTGTAATCTAGAGAGTCAGACCTTTCCAATGATGTATGATTTGTATATATTCGAGAAAAATAAAATTTTGAAAATTTGGTCGAAATCTGAAAAATTTTCAAATGCTGTTTTGAGGGTGAAGATCGCATCTTTTGGGATTTTTAGTACCAGAAAAATTTCCATTTTTTTGAAAACTTTAAATGCTCATAACTCGTGAAGGAATGCACCTAGAGGGCTAAAAATTGCATTTCTGTAATCTAGAGAGTCAGACCTTTCCAATGATGTATGATTTGTATATATTCGAGAAAAATAAAATTTTGAAATTTTGGTCGAAATCTGAAAAATTTTCAAATGCTGTTTTGAGGGTGAAGATCGCATCTTTTGGGATTTTTAGTACCAGAAAAATGTCCACTTTTTTCGAAAACTTTAAATGCTCATAACTCGTAGAGAAATGCACCTAGAGGGCTAAAAATTGCATTTCTGTAATCTAGAGAGTCAGACCTTTCCAATGATGTATGATTTGTATATATTCGAGAAAATAAAATTTTGAAAATTTGGTCGAAATCTGAAAAATTTTCAAATGCTGTTTTGAGGGTGAAGATCGCATCTTTTGGGATTTTTAGTACCAGAAAAATTTCCATTTTTTTGAAAACTTTAAATGCTCATAACTCGTGAAGAAATGCACCTAGAGGGCTAAAAATAGCATTTCTGTAATCTAGAGAGTCAGACCTTTCCAATGATGTATGATTTGTATATATTCGAGAAAAATAAAATTTTGAAAATTTGGTCGAAATCTGAAAAATTTTCAAATGCTGTTTTGAGGGTGAAGATCGCATCTTTTGGAATTTTTAGTACCAGAAAAATGTCCATTTTTTTGAAAACTTTAAATGCTCATAACTCGTGAAGGAATGCACCTAGAGGGCTAAAAATTGCATTTCTGTAATCTAGAGAGTCAGACCTTTCCAATGATGTATGATTTGTATATATTCGAGAAAAATAAAATTTTGAAATTTTGGTCGAAATCTGAAAAATTTTCAAATGCTGTTTTGAGGGTGAAGATCGCATCTTTTGGGATTTTTAGTACCAGAAAAATTTCCATTTTTTTGATAACTTTAAATGCTCATAACTCGTGAAGGAATGCACCTAGAGGGCTAAAAATTGCATTTCTGTAAACTAGAGAGTCAGACCTTTCCAATGATGTATTGTATATTGTATATATTCGAGAAAAATAAAATTTTGAAATTTTGGTCGAAATCTGAAAAATTTTCAAATGCTGTTTTGAGGGTGAAGATCGCATCTTTTGGGATTTTTAGTACCAGAAAAATTTCCATTTTTTTGAAAACTTTAAATGCTCATAACTCGTAGAGAAATGCACCTAGAGGGCTAAAAATTGCATTTCTGTAATCTAGAGAGTCAGACCTTTCCAATGATGTATGATTTGTATATATTCGAGAAAAATAAAATTTTGAAAATTTGGTCGAAATCTGAAAAATTTTCAAATGCTGTTTTGAGGGTGAAGATCGCATCTTTTGGGATTTTTAGTACCAGAAAAATTTCCATTTTTTTGAAAACTTTAAATGCTCATAACTCGTGAAGGAATGCACCTAGAGGGCTAAAAAAAGCATTTCTGTAATCTAGAGAGTCAGACCTTTCCAATGATGTATGATTTGTATATATTCGAGAAAAATAAAATTTTGAAAATTTGGTCGAAATCTGAAAAATTTTCAAATGCTGTTTTGAGGGTGAAGATCGCATCTTTTGGGATTTTTAGTACCAGAAAAATGTCTATTTTTTCGAAAACTTTAAATGCTCATAACTCGTGAAGGAATGCACCTAGAGGGCTAAAAATTGCATTTCTGTAATCTAGAGAGTCAGACCTTTCCAATGATGTATGATTTGTATATATTCGAGAAAAATAAAATTTTGAAATTTTGGTCGAAATCTGAAAAATTTTCAAATGCTGTTTTGAGGGTGAAGATCGCATCTTTTGGGATTTTTAGTACCAGAAAAATGTCCACTTTTTTCGAAAACTTTAAATGCTCATAACTCGTAGAGAAATGCACCTAGAGGGCTTAAAATTGCATTTCTGTAATCTAGAGAGTCAGACCTTTCCAATGATGTATGATTTGTATATATTTGAGAAAATAAAATTTTGAAAATTTGGTCGAAATCTGAAAAATTTTCAAATGCTGTTTTGAGGGTGAAGATCGCATCTTTTGGTATTTTTAGTACCAGAAAAATGTCCATTTTTTTGAAAACTTTAAATGCTCATAACTCGTAGAGAAATGCACCTAGAGGGCTAAAAATTGCATTTCTGTAATCTAGAGAGTCAGACCTTTCCAATGATGTATGATTTGTATATATTCGAGAAAAATAAAATTTTGAAATTTTGGTCGAAATCTGAAAAATTTTCAAATGCTGTTTTGAGGGTGAAGATCGCATCTTTTGGTATTTTTAGTACCAGAAAAATGTCCGTTTTTTCGAAAACTTTAAATGCTCACAACTCGTGAAGGAATGCACCTAGAGGGCTAAAAATTGCATTTCTGTAATCTAGAGAGTCAGACCTTTCCAATGATGTATGATTTGTATATATTCGAGAAAAATAAAATTTTGAAAATTTGGTCGAAATCTGAAAAATTTTCAAATGCTGTTTTGAGGGTGAAGATCGCATCTTTTGGTTTTTTTAGTACCAGAAAAATTTCCATTTTTTTTTAAACTTTAAATGCTCATAACTCGTAGAGAAATGCACCTAGAGGGCTAAAAATTGCATTTCTGTAATCTAGAGAGTCAGACCTTTCCAATGATGTATGATTTGTATATATTCGAGAAAAATAAAATTTTGAAATTTTGGTCGAAATCTGAAAAATTTTCAAATGCTGTTTTGAGGGTGAAGATCGCATCTTTTAGGATTTTTAGTACCAGAAAAATGTCCATTTTTTTGAAAACTTTAAATGCTCATAACTCGTAGAGAAATGCACCTAGAGGGCTAAAAATTGCATTTCTGTAATCTAGAGAGTCAGACCTTTCCAATGATGTATGATTTGTATATATTCGAGAAAAATAAAATTTTGAAAATTTGGTCGAAATCTGAAAAATTTTCAAATGCTGTTTTGAGGGTGAAGATCGCATCTTTTGGGATTTTTAGTACCAGAAAAATGTCCGTTTTTTCGAAAACTTTAAATGCTCATAACTCGTGAAGGAATGCACCTAGAGGGCTAAAAATTGCATTTCTGTAATCTAGAGAGTCCTAAAAATTGCATTTCTGTAATCTAGAGAGTCAGACCTTTCCAATGATGTATGATTTGTATATATTCGAGAAAAATAAAATTTTGAAATTTTGGTCGAAATCTGAAAAATTTTCAAATGCTGTTTTGAGGGTGAAGATCGCATCTTTTGGTATTTTTAGTACCAGAAAAATGTCCGTTTTTTCGAAAACTTTAAATGCTCACAACTCGTGAAGGAATGCACCTAGAGGGCTAAAAATTGCATTTCTGTAATCTAGAGAGTCAGACCTTTCCAATGATGTATGATTTGTATATATTCGAGAAAAATAAAATTTTGAAATTTTGGTCGAAATCTGAAAAATTTTCAAATGCTGTTTTGAGGGTGAAGATCGCATCTTTTGGTATTTTTAGTACCAGAAAAATGTCCGTTTTTTCGAAAACTTTAAATGCTCACAACTCGTGAAGGAATGCACCTAGAGGGCTAAAAATTGCATTTCTGTAATCTAGAGAGTCAGACCTTTCCAATGATGTATGATTTGTATATATTCGAGAAAAATAAAATTTTGAAAATTTGGTCGAAATCTGAAAAATTTTCAAATGCTGTTTTGAGGGTGAAGATCGCATCTTTTGGTATTTTTAGTACCAGAAAAATGTCCATTTTTTTGAAAACTTTAAATGCTCATAACTCGTAGAGAAATGCACCTAGAGGGCTAAAAATTGCATTTCTGTAATCTAGAGAGTCAGACCTTTCCAATGATGTATGATTTGTATATATTCGAGAAAAATAAAATTTTGAAATTTTGGTCGAAATCTGAAAAATTTTCAAATGCTGTTTTGAGGGTGAAGATCGCATCTTTTGGGATTTTTAGTACCAGAAAAATGTCCACTTTTTCAAAAACTTTAAATGCTCATAACTCGTAGAGAAATGCACCTAGAGGGCTAATAATTGCATTTCTGTAATCTAGAGAGTCAGACCTTTCCAATGATGTATGATTTGTATATATTCGAGAAAAATAAAATTTTGAAAATTTGGTCGAAATCTGAAAAATTTTCAAATGCTGTTTTGAGGGTGAAGATCGCATCTTTTGAAAATTTGGTCGAAATCTGAAAAATTTTCAAATGCTGTTTTGAGGGTGAAGATCGCATCTTTTGGTTTTTTTAGTACCAGAAAAATTTCCATTTTTTTTTTAAACTTTAAATGCTCATAACTCGTAGAGAAATGCACCTAGAGGGCTAAAAATTGCATTTCTGTAATCTAGAGAGTCAGACCTTTCCAATGATGTATGATTTGTATATATTCGAGAAAAATAAAATTTTGAAATTTTGGTCGAAATCTGAAAAATTTTCAAATGCTGTTTTGAGGGTGAAGCTCGCATCTTTTAGGATTTTTAGTACCAGAAAAATGTCCATTTTTTTGAAAACTTTAAATGCTCATAACTCGTAGAGAAATGCACCTAGAGGGCTAAAAATTGCATTTCTGTAATCTAGAGAGTCAGACCTTTCCAATGATGTATGATTTGTATATATTCGAGAAAAATAAAATTTTGAAAATTTGGTCGAAATCTGAAAAATTTTCAAATGCTGTTTTGAGGGTGAAGATCGCATCTTTTGGGATTTTTAGTACCAGAAAAATGTCCGTTTTTTCGAAAACTTTAAATGCTCATAACTCGTGAAGGAATGCACCTAGAGGGCTAAAAATTGCATTTCTGTAATCTAGAGAGTCCTAAAAATTGCATTTCTGTAATCTAGAGAGTCAGACCTTTCCAATGATGTATGATTTGTATATATTCGAGAAAAATAAAATTTTGAAATTTTGGTCGAAATCTGAAAAATTTTCAAATGCTGTTTTGAGGGTGAAGATCGCATCTTTTGGTATTTTTAGTACCAGAAAAATGTCCGTTTTTTCGAAAACTTTAAATGCTCACAACTCGTGAAGGAATGCACCTAGAGGGCTAAAAATTGCATTTCTGTAATCTAGAGAGTCAGACCTTTCCAATGATGTATGATTTGTATATATTCGAGAAAAATAAAATTTTGAAAATTTGGTCGAAATCTGAAAAATTTTCAAATGCTGTTTTGAGGGTGAAGATCGCATCTTTTGGTATTTTTAGTACCAGAAAAATGTCCATTTTTTTGAAAACTTTAAATGCTCATAACTCGTAGAGAAATGCACCTAGAGGGCTAAAAATTGCATTTCTGTAATCTAGAGAGTCAGACCTTTCCAATGATGTATGATTTGTATATATTCGAGAAAAATAAAATTTTGAAATTTTGGTCGAAATCTGAAAAATTTTCAAATGCTGTTTTGAGGGTGAAGATCGCATCTTTTGGGATTTTTAGTACCAGAAAAATGTCCACTTTTTCAAAAACTTTAAATGCTCATAACTCGTAGAGAAATGCACCTAGAGGGCTAAAAATTGCATTTCTGTAATCTAGAGAGTCAGACCTTTCCAATGATGTATGATTTGTATATATTCGAGAAAAATAAAATTTTGAAAATTTGGTCGAAATCTGAAAAATTTTCAAATGCTGTTTTGAGGGTGAAGATCGCATCTTTTGGGATTTTCAGTACCAGAAAAATGTCCACTTTTTCGAAAACTTTAAATGCTCATAACTCGTGAAGGAATGCACCTAGAGGGCTAAAAATTGCATTTCTGTAATCTAGAGAGTCAGACCTTTCCAATGATGTATGATTTGTATATATTCGAGAAAAATAAAATTTTGAAATTTTGGTCGAAATCTGAAAAATTTTCAAAAGCTGTTTTGAGGGTGAAGATCGCATCTTTTGGGATTTTTATTACCAGAAAAATTTCCATTTTTTTGAAAACTTTAAATGCTCATAACTCGTGAAGGAATGCACCTAGAGGGCTAAAAATTGCATTTCTGTAATCTAGAGAGTCAGACCTTTCCAATGATGTATGATTTGTATATATTCGAGAAAATAACATTTTGAAAATTTGGCCGAAATCTGAAAAATTTTCAAATGCTGTTTTGAGGGTGAAGATCGCATCTTTTGGGATTTTTAGTACCAGAAAAATGTCCACTTTTTTCGAAAACTTTAAATGCTCATAACTCGTAGAGAAATGCACCTAGAGGGCTAAAAATTGCATTTCTGTAATCTAGAGAGTCAGACCTTTCCAATGATAACTCGTAGAGAAATGCACCTAGAGGGCTAAAAATTGCATTTCTGTAATCTAGAGAGTCAGACCTTTCCAATGATGTATGATTTGTATATATTCGAGAAAAATAAAATTTTGAAAATTTGGTCGAAATCTGAAAAATTTTCAAATGCTGTTTTGAGGGTGAAGATCGCATCTTTTGGGATTTTTAGTACCAGAAAAATGTCCGTTTTTTCGAAAACTTTAAATGCTCATAACTCGTGAAGGAATGCACCTAGAGGGCTAAAAATTGCATTTCTGTAATCTAGAGAGTCCTAAAAATTGCATTTCTGTAATCTAGAGAGTCAGACCTTTCCAATGATGTATGATTTGTATATATTCGAGAAAAATAAAATTTTGAAATTTTGGTCGAAATCTGAAAAATTTTCAAATGCTGTTTTGAGGGTGAAGATCGCATCTTTTGGTATTTTTAGTACCAGAAAAATGTCCGTTTTTTCGAAAACTTTAAATGCTCACAACTCGTGAAGGAATGCACCTAGAGGGCTAAAAATTGCATTTCTGTAATCTAGAGAGTCAGACCTTTCCAATGATGTATGATTTGTATATATTCGAGAAAAATAAAATTTTGAAAATTTGGTCGAAATCTGAAAAATTTTCAAATGCTGTTTTGAGGGTGAAGATCGCATCTTTTGGTATTTTTAGTACCAGAAAAATGTCCATTTTTTTGAAAACTTTAAATGCTCATAACTCGTAGAGAAATGCACCTAGAGGGCTAAAAATTGCATTTCTGTAATCTAGAGAGTCAGACCTTTCCAATGATGTATGATTTGTATATATTCGAGAAAAATAAAATTTTGAAATTTTGGTCGAAATCTGAAAAATTTTCAAATGCTGTTTTGAGGGTGAAGATCGCATCTTTTGGGATTTTTAGTACCAGAAAAATGTCCACTTTTTCAAAAACTTTAAATGCTCATAACTCGTAGAGAAATGCACCTAGAGGGCTAAAAATTGCATTTCTGTAATCTAGAGAGTCAGACCTTTCCAATGATGTATGATTTGTATATATTCGAGAAAAATAAAATTTTGAAAATTTGGTCGAAATCTGAAAAATTTTCAAATGCTGTTTTGAGGGTGAAGATCGCATCTTTTGGGATTTTTAGTACCAGAAAAATGTCCGTTTTTTCGAAAACTTTAAATGCTCATAACTCGTGAAGGAATGCACCTAGAGGGCTAAAAATTGCATTTCTGTAATCTAGAGAGTCAGACCTTTCCAATGATGTATGATTTGTATATATTCGAGAAAAATAAAATTTTGAAATTTTGGTCGAAATCTGAAAAATTTTCAAAAGCTGTTTTGAGGGTGAAGATCGCATCTTTTGGGATTTTTATTACCAGAAAAATTTCCATTTTTTTGAAAACTTTAAATGCTCATAACTCGTGAAGGAATGCACCTAGAGGGCTAAAAATTGCATTTCTGTAATCTAGAGAGTCAGACCTTTCCAATGATGTATGATTTGTATATATTCGAGAAAATAAAATTTTGAAAATTTGGCCGAAATCTGAAAAATTTTCAAATGCTGTTTTGAGGGTGAAGATCGCATCTTTTGGGATTTTTAGTACCAGAAAAATGTCCATTTTTTTGAAAACTTTAAATGCTCATAACTCGTAGAGAAATGCACCTAGAGGGCTAAAAATTGCATTTCTGTAATCTAGAGAGTCAGACCTTTCCAATGATGTATGATTTGTATATATTCGAGAAAAATAAAATTTTGAAATTTTGGTCGAAATCTGAAAAATTTTCAAATGCTGTTTTGAGGGTGAAGATCGCATCTTTTGGGATTTTTAGTACCAGAAAAATGTCCGTTTTTTCGAAAACTTTAAATGCTCATAACTCGTGAATGAATGCACCTAGAGGGCTAAAAATTGCATTTCTGTAATCTAGATAGTCAGACCTTTCCAATGATGTATGATTTGTATATATTCGAGAAAAATAAAATTTTGAAATTTTGGTCGAAATCTGAAAAATTTTCAAAAGCTGTTTTGAGGGTGAAGATCGCATCTTTTGGGATTTTTAGTACCAGAAAAATTTCCATTTTTTTGAAAACTTTAAATGCTCATAACTCGTGAAGGAATGCACCTAGAGGGCTAAAAATTGCATTTCTGTAATCTAGAGAGTCAGACCTTTCCAATGATGTATGATTTGTATATATTCGAGAAAAATAAAATTTTGAAAATTTGGTCGAAATCTGAAAAATTTTCAAATGCTGTTTTGAGGGTGAAGATCGCATCTTTTGGGATTTTTAGTACCAGAAAAATGTCCATTTTTTTGAAAACTTTAAATGCTCATAACTCGTAGAGAAATGCACCTAGAGGGCTAAAAATTGCATTTCTGTAATCTAGAGAGTCAGACCTTTCCAATGATGTATGATTTGTATATATTCGAGAAAAATAAAATTTTGAAATTTTGGTCGAAATCTGAAAAATTTTCAAATGCTGTTTTGAGGGTGAAGATCGCATCTTTTGGTATTTTTAGTACCAGAAAAATGTCCGTTTTTTCGAAAACTTTAAATGCTCATAACTCGTGAAGGAATGCACCTAGAGGGCTAAAAATTGCATTTCTGTAATCTAGAGAGTCAGACCTTTCCAATGATGTATGATTTGTATATATTCGAGAAAAATAAAATTTTGAAAATTTGGTCAAAATCTGAAAAATTTTCAAATGCTGTTTTGAGGGTGAAGATCGCATCTTTTGGGATTTTTAGTACCAGAAAAATGTCCATTTTTTTGAAAACTTTAAATGCTCATAACTCGTAGAGAAATGCACCTAGAGGGCTAAAAATTGCATTTCTGTAATCTAGAGAGTCAGACCTTTCCAATGATGTATGATTTGTATATATTCGAGAAAAATAAAATTTTGAAATTTTGGTCGAAATCTGAAAAATTTTCAAATGCTGTTTTGAGGGTGAAGATCGCATCTTTTGGGATTTTTAGTACCAGAAAAATGTCCATTTTTCGAAAACTTTAAATGCTCATAACTCGTGAAGGAATGCACCTAGAGGGCTAAAAATTGCATTTCTGTAATCTAGAGAGTCAGACCTTTCCAATGATGTATGATTTGTATATATTCGAGAAAAATAAAATTTTGAAATTTTGGTCGAAATCTGAAAAATTTTCAAATGCTGTTTTGAGGGTGAAGATCGCATCTTTTGGGATTTTTAGTACCAGAAAAATGTCCATTTTTTTGAAAACTTTAAATGCTCATAACTCGTAGAGAAATGCACCTAGAGGGCTAAAAATTGCATTTTTGTAATCTAGAGAGTCAGACCTTTCCAATGATGTATGATTTGTATATATTCGAGAAAAATAAAATTTTGAAATTTTGGTCGAAATCTGAAAAATTTTCAAATGCTGTTTTGAGGGTGAAGATCGCATCTTTTGGTATTTTTAGTACCAGAAAAATGTCCGTTTTTTCGAAAACTTTAAATGCTCACAACTCGTGAAGGAATGCACCTAGAGGGCTAAAAATTGCATTTCTGTAATCTAGAGAGTCAGACCTTTCCAATGATGTATGATTTGTATATATTCGAGAAAAATAAAATTTTGAAAATTTGGTCGAAATCTGAAAAATTTTCAAATGCTGTTTTGAGGGTGAAGATCGCATCTTTTGGGATTTTTAGTACCAGAAAAATGTCCGTTTTTTTGAAAACTTTAAATGCTCATAACTCGTAGAGAAATGCACCTAGAGGGCTAAAAATTGCATTTCTGTAATCTAGAGAGTCAGACCTTTCCAATGATGTATGATTTGTATATATTCGAGAAAAATAAAATTTTGAAATTTTGGTCGAAATCTGAAAAATTTTCAAATGCTGTTTTGAGGGTGAAGATCGCATCTTTTGGGATTTTTAGTACCAGAAAAATGTCCATTTTTTTGAAAACTTTAAATGCTCATAACTCGTAGAGAAATGCACCTAGAGGGCTAAAAATTGCATTTCTGTAATCTAGAGAGTCAGACCTTTCCAATGATGTATGATTTGTATATATTCGAGAAAAATAAAATTTTGAAAATTTGGTCGAAATCTGAAAAATTTTCAAAAGCTGTTTTGAGGGTGAAGATCGCATCTTTTGGGATTTTTAGTACCAGAAAAATGTCCATTTTTTTGAAAACTTTAAATGCTCATAACTCGTAGAGAAATGCACCTAGAGGGCTAAAAATTGCATTTCTGTAATCTAGAGAGTCAGACCTTTCCAATGATGTATGATTTGTATATATTCGAGAAAAATAAAATTTTGAAAATTTGGTCGAAATCTGAAAAATTTTCAAAAGCTGTTTTGAGGGTGAAGATCGCATCTTTTGGGATTTTTAGTACCAGAAAAATTTCCATTTTTTTGAAAACTTTAAATGCTCATAACTCGTGAAGGAATGCACCTAGAGGGCTAAAAATTGCATTTCTGTAATCTAGAGAGTCAGACCTTTCCAATGATGTATGATTTGTATATATTCCAGAAAAATAAAATTTTGAAATTTTGGTCGAAATCTGAAAAATTTTCAAATGCTGTTTTGAGGGTGAAGATCGCATCTTTTGGGATTTTTAGTACCAGAAAAATGTCCGTTTTTTTGAAAACTTTAAATGCTCATAACTCGCAGAGAAATGCACCTAGAGGGCTAAAAATTGCATTTCTGTAATCTAGAGAGTCAGACCTTTCCAATGATGTATGATTTGTATATATTCGAGAAAAATAAAATTTTGAAATTTTGGTCGAAATCTGAAAAATTTTCAAATGCTGTTTTGAGGGTGAAGATCGCATCTTTTGGGATTTTTAGTACCAGAAAAATGTCCATTTTTCGAAAACTTTAAATGCTCATAACTCGTGAAGGAATGCACCTAGAGGGCTAAAAATTGCATTTCTGTAATCTAGAGAGTCAGACCTTTCCAATGATGTATGATTTGTATATATTCGAGAAAAATAAAATTTTGAAATTTTGGTCGAAATCTGAAAAATTTTCAAATGCTGTTTTGAGGGTGAAGATCGCATCTTTTGGGATTTTTAGTACCAGAAAAATGTCCGTTTTTTTGAAAACTTTAAATGCTCATAACTCGTAGAGAAATGCACCTAGAGGGCTAAAAATTGCATTTCTGTAATCTAGAGAGTCAGACCTTTCCAATGATGTATGATTTGTATATATTCGAGAAAAATAAAATTTTGAAAATTTGGTCGAAATCTGAAAAATTTTCAAATGCTGTTTTGAGGGTGAAGATCGCATCTTTTGGGATTTTTAGTACCAGAAAAATGTCCGTTTTTTTGAAAACTTTAAATGCTCATAACTCGTGAAGGATTGCACCTAGAGGGCTAAAAATTGCATTTCTGTAATCTAGAGAGTCAGACCTTTCCAATGATGTATGATTTTTATATATTCGAGAAAAATAAAATTTTGAAAATTTGGTCGAAATCTGAAAAATTTTCACCCTGTTTTGAGGGTGAAGATCGCATCTTTTGGGATTTTTAGTACCAGAAAAATTTCCACTTTTTCGAAAACTTTAAATGCTCATAACTCGTAGAGAAATGCACCTAGAGGGCTAAAAATTGCATTTCTGTAATCTAGAGAGTCAGACCTTTCCAATGATGTATGATTTGTATATATTCGAGAAAAATAAAATTTTGAAATTTTGGTCGAAATCTGAAAAATTTTCAAATGCTGTTTTGAGGGTGAAGATCGCATCTTTTGGGATTTTTAGTACCAGAAAAATGTCCACTTTTTTCGAAAACTTTAAATGCTCATAACTCGTGAAGGAATCCACCTAGAGGGCTAAAAATTGCATTTCTGTAATCTAGAGAGTCAGACCTTTCCAATGATGTATTGTATATTGTATATATTCGAGAAAAATAAAATTTTGAAAATTTGGTCGAAATCTGAAAAATTTTCAAATGCTGTTTTGAGGGTGAAGATCGCATCTTTTGGGATTTTTAGTACCAGAAAAATGTCCGTTTTTTCGAAAACTTTAAATGCTCATAACTCGTGAAGGAATGCACCTAGAGGGCTAAAAATTGCATTTCTGTAATCTAGAGAGTCAGACCTTTCCAATGATGTATGATTTGTATATATTCGAGAAAAATAAAATTTTGCAATTTTGGTCGAAATCTGAAAAATTTTCAAATGCTGTTTTGAGGGTGAAGATCGCATCTTTTGGGATTTTTAGTACCAGAAAAATGTCCATTTTTTTGAAAACTTTAAATGCTCATAACTCGTGAAGGAATGCACCTAGAGGGCTAAAAATTGCATTTCTGTAATCTAGAGAGTCAGACCTTTCCAATGATGTATGATTTGTATATATTCGAGAAAAATAAAATTTTGAAATTTTGGTCGAAATCTGAAAAATTTTCAAATGCTGTTTTGAGGGTGAAGATCGCATCTTTTGGGATTTTTAGTACCAGAAAAATGTCCATTTTTTTGAAAACTTTAAATGCTCATATCTCGTGAAGGAATGCACCTAGAGGGCTAAAAATTGCATTTCTGTAATCTAGAGAGTCAGACCTTTCCAATGATGTATGATTTGTATATATTCGAGAAAAATAAAATTTTGAAATTTTGGTCGAAATCTGAAAAATTTTCAAATGCTGTTTTGAGGGTGAAGATCGCATCTTTTGGTATTTTTAGTACCAGAAAATGTCCGTTTTTTAGAAAACTTTAAATGCTCATAACTCGTGAAGGAATGCACCTAGAGGGCTAAAAATTGCATTTCTGTAATCTAGAGAGTCAGACTTTTCCAATGATGTATGATTTGTATATATTCGAGAAAAATAAAATTTTGAAAATTTGGTCGAAATCTGAAAAATTTTCAAATGCTGTTTTGAGGGTGAAGATCGCATCTTTTGGGATTTTTAGTACCAGAAAAATGTCCATTTTTTCGAATGGAAGGAATGCACCTAGAGGGCTAAAAATAGCATTTCTGTAATCTAGAGAGTCAGACCTTTCCAATGATGTATGATTTGTATATATTCGAGAAAAATAAAATTTTGAAAATTTGGTCGAAATCTGAAAAATTTTCAAATGCTGTTTTGAGGGTGAAGATCGCATCTTTTGGGATTTTTAGTACCAGAAAAATGTCCGTTTTTTCGAAAACTTTAAATGCTCATAACTCGTGAAGGAATGCACCTAGAGGGCTAAAAATTGCATTTCTGTAATCTAGAGAGTCAGACCTTTCCAATGATGTATGATTTGTATATATTCAAGAAAATAAAATTTTGAAAATTTGGCCGAAATCTGAAAAATTTTCAAATGCTGTTTTGAGGGTGAAGATCGCATCTTTTGGGATTTTTAGTACCAGAAAAATGTCCATTTTTTTGAAAACTTTAAATGCTCATAACTCGTAGAGAAATGCACCTAGAGGGCTAAAAATTGCATTTCTGTAATCTAGAGAGTCAGACCTTTCCAATGATGTATGATTTGTATATATTCGAGAAAAATAAAATTTTGAAATTTTGGTCGAAATCTGAAAAATTTTCAAATGCTGTTTTGAGGGTGAAGATCGCATCTTTTGGTATTTTTAGTACCAGAAAATGTCCGTTTTTTCGAAAACTTTAAATGCTCATAACTCGTGAAGGAATGCACCTAGAGGGCTAAAAATTGCATTTCTGTAATCTAGAGAGTCAGACCTTTCCAATGATGTATGATTTGTATATATTCGAGAAAAATAAAATTTTGAAAATTTGGTCGAAATCTGAAAAATTTTCAAATGCTGTTTTGAGGGTGAAGATCGCATCTTTTGGGATTTTTAGTACCAGAAAAATGTCCATTTTTTTGAAAACTTTAAATGCTCATAACTCGTAGAGAAATGCACCTAGAGGGCTAAAAATTGCATTTCTGTAATCTAGAGAGTCAGACCTTTCCAATGATGTATGATTTGTATATATTCGAGAAAAATAAAATTTTGAAAATTTGGTCGAAATCTGAAAAATTTTCAAATGCTGTTTTGAGGGTGAAGATCGCATCTTTTGGGATTTTTAGTACCAGAAAAATGTCCGTTTTTTCGAAAACTTTAAATGCTCACAACTCGTGAAGGAATGCACCTAGAGGGCTAAAAATAGCATTTCTGTAATCTAGAGAGTCAGACCTTTCCAATGATGTATGATTTGTATATATTCGAGAAAAATAAAATTTTGAAAATTTGGTCGAAATCTGAAAAATTTTCAAATGCTGTTTTGAGGGTGAAGATCGCATCTTTTGGGATTTTTAGTACCAGAAAAATTTCCATTTTTTTGAAAACTTTAAATGCTCATAACTCGTGAAGGAATGCACCTAGAGGGCTAAAAATAGCATTTCTGTAATCTAGAGAGTCAGACCTTTCCAATGATGTATGATTTGTATATATTCGAGAAAAATAAAATTTTGAAATTTTGGTCGAAATCTGAAAAATTTTCAAATGCTGTTTTGAGGGTGAAGATCGCATCTTTTGGGATTTTTAGTACCAGAAAAATGTCCACTTTTTTCGAAAACTTTAAATGCTCATAACTCGTAGAGAAATGCACCTAGAGGGCTAAAAATTGCATTTCTGTAATCTAGAGAGTCAGACCTTTCCAATGATGTATGATTTGTATATATTCGAGAAAATAAAATTTTGAAAATTTGGTCGAAATCTGAAAAATTTTCAAATGCTGTTTTGAGGGTGAAGATCGCATCTTTTGGGATTTTTAGTACCAGAAAAATTTCCATTTTTTTGAAAACTTTAAATGCTCAATGAAGAAATGCACCTAGAGGGCTAAAAATAGCATTTCTGTAATCTAGAGAGTCAGACCTTTCCAATGATGTATGATTTGTATATATTCGAGAAAAATAAAATTTTGAAAATTTGGTCGAAATCTGAAAAATTTTCAAATGCTGTTTTGAGGGTGAAGATCGCATCTTTTGGAATTTTTAGTACCAGAAAAATTTCCATTTTTTTGAAAACTTTAAATGCTCATAACTCGTGAAGGAATGCACCTAGAGGGCTAAAAATTGCATTTCTGTAATCTAGAGAGTCAGACCTTTCCAATGATGTATGATTTGTATATATTCGAGAAAAATAAAATTTTGAAATTTTGGTCGAAATCTGAAAAATTTTCAAATGCTGTTTTGAGGGTGAAGATCGCATCTTTTGGGATTTTTAGTACCAGAAAAATTTCCATTTTTTTGATAACTTTAAATGCTCATAACTCGTGAAGGAATGCACCTAGAGGGCTAAAAATTGCATTTCTGTAATCTAGAGAGTCAGACCTTTCCAATGATGTATTGTATATTGTATATATTCGAGAAAAATAAAATTTTGAAATTTTGGTCGAAATCTGAAAAATTTTCAAATGCTGTTTTGAGGGTGAAGATCGCATCTTTTGGGATTTTTAGTACCAGAAAAATTTCCATTTTTTTGAAAACTTTAAATGCTCATAACTCGTAGAGAAATGCACCTAGAGGGCTAAAAATTGCATTTCTGTAATCTAGAGAGTCAGACCTTTCCAATGATGTATGATTTGTATATATTCGAGAAAAATAAAATTTTGAAAATTTGGTCGAAATCTGAAAAATTTTCAAATGCTGTTTTGAGGGTGAAGATCGCATCTTTTGGGATTTTTAGTACCAGAAAAATTTCCATTTTTTTGAAAACTTTAAATGCTCATAACTCGTGAAGGAATGCACCTAGAGGGCTAAAAAAAGCATTTCTGTAATCTAGAGAGTCAGACCTTTCCAATGATGTATGATTTGTATATATTCGAGAAAAATAAAATTTTGAAAATTTGGTCGAAATCTGAAAAATTTTCAAATGCTGTTTTGAGGGTGAAGATCGCATCTTTTGGGATTTTTAGTACCAGAAAAATGTCCATTTTTTTGAAAACTTTAAATGCTCATAACTCGTGAAGGAATGCACCTAGAGGGCTAAAAATTGCATTTCTGTAATCTAGAGAGTCAGACCTTTCCAATGATGTATGATTTGTATATATTCGAGAAAAATAAAATTTTGAAATTTTGGTCGAAATCTGAAAAATTTTCAAATGCTGTTTTGAGGGTGAAGATCGCATCTTTTGGGATTTTTAGTACCAGAAAAATGTCCACTTTTTTCGAAAACTTTAAATGCTCATAACTCGTAGAGAAATGCACCTAGAGGGCTTAAAATTGCATTTCTGTAATCTAGAGAGTCAGACCTTTCCAATGATGTATGATTTGTATATATTCGAGAAAAATAAAATTTTGAAAATTTGGTCGAAATCTGAAAAATTTTCAAATGCTGTTTTGAGGGTGAAGATCGCATCTTTTGGGATTTTTAGTACCAGAAAAATTTCCATTTTTTTGAAAACTTTAAATGCTCATAACTCGTAGAGAAATGCACCTAGAGGGCTAAAAATTGCATTTCTGTAATCTAGAGAGTCAGACCTTTCCAATGATGTATGATTTGTATATATTCGAGAAAAATAAAATTTTGAAAATTTGGTCGAAATCTGAAAAATTTTCAAATGCTGTTTTGAGGGTGAAGATCGCATCTTTTGGGATTTTTAGTACCAGAAAAATTTCCATTTTTTTGAAAACTTTAAATGCTCATAACTCGTGAAGAAATGCACCTAGAGGGCTAAAAATAGCATTTCTGTAATCTAGAGAGTCAGACCTTTCCAATGATGTATGATTTGTATATATTCGAGAAAAATAAAATTTTGAAAATTTGGTCGAAATCTGAAAAATTTTCAAATGCTGTTTTGAGGGTGAAGATCGCATCTTTTGGAATTTTTAGTACCAGAAAAATTTCCATTTTTTTGATAACTTTAAATGCTCATAACTCGTGAAGGAATGCACCTAGAGGGCTAAAAATTGCATTTCTGTAATCTAGAGAGTCAGACCTTTCCAATGATGTATTGTATATTGAATATATTCGAGAAAAATAAAATTTTGAAATTTTTTTCGAAATCTGAAAAATTTTCAAATGCTGTTTTGAGGGTGAAGATCGCATCTTTTGGGATTTTTAGTACCAGAAAAATGTCCACTTTTTTTGAAAACTTTATGATTTGTATATATTCGAGAAAAATAAAATTTTGAAATTTTGGTCGAAATCTGAAAAATTTTCAAATGCTGTTTTGAGGGTGAAGATCGCATCTTTTGGGATTTTTAGTACCAGAAAAATGTCCACTTTTTTCGAAAACTTTAAATGCTCATAACTCGTGAAGGAATGCACCTAGAGGGCTAAAAATAGCATTTCTGTAATCTAGAGAGTCAGACCTTTCCAATGATGTATGATTTGTATATATTCGAGAAAAATAAAATTTTGAAAATTTGGTCGAAATCTGAAAAATTTTCAAATGCTGTTTTGAGGGTGAAGATCGCATCTTTTGGGATTTTTAGTACCAGAAAAATTTCCATTTTTTTGAAAACTTTAAATGCTCATAACTCGTAGAGAAATGCACCTAGAGGGCTAAAAATTGCATTTCTGTAATCTAGAGAGTCAGACCTTTCCAATGATGTATGATTTGTATATATTCGAGAAAAATAAAATTTTGAAAATTTGGTCGAAATCTGAAAAATTTTCAAATGCTGTTTTGAGGGTGAAGATCGCATCTTTTGGGATTTTTAGTACCAGAAAAATTTCCATTTTTTTGAAAACTTTAAATGCTCATAACTCGTGAAGAAATGCACCTAGAGGGCTAAAAATAGCATTTCTGTAATCTAGAGAGTCAGACCTTTCCAATGATGTATGATTTGTATATATTCGAGAAAAATAAAATTTTGAAAATTTGGTCGAAATCTGAAAAATTTTCAAATGCTGTTTTGAGGGTGAAGATCGCATCTTTTGGAATTTTTAGTACCAGAAAAATTTCCATTTTTTTGATAACTTTAAATGCTCATAACTCGTGAAGGAATGCACCTAGAGGGCTAAAAATTGCATTTCTGTAATCTAGAGAGTCAGACCTTTCCAATGATGTATTGTATATTGTATATATTCGAGAAAAATAAAATTTTGAAATTTTTTTCGAAATCTGAAAAATTTTCAAATGCTGTTTTGAGGGTGAAGATCGCATCTTTTGGGATTTTTAGTACCAGAAAAATGTCCACTTTTTTTGAAAACTTTAAATGCTCATAACTCGTAGAGAAATCCACCTAGAGGGCTAAAAATTGCATTTCTGTAATCTAGAGAGTCAGACCTTTCCAATGATGTATGATTTGTATATATTCGAGAAAAATAAAATTTTGAAAATTTGGTCGAAATCTGAAAAATTTTCAAATGCTGTTTTGAGGGTGAAGATCGCATCTTTTGGAATTTTTAGTACCAGAAAAATTTCCATTTTTTTGATAACTTTAAATGCTCATAACTCGTGAAGGAATGCACCTAGAGGGCTAAAAATTGCATTTCTGTAATCTAGAGAGTCAGACCTTTCCAATGATGTATGATTTGTATATATTCGAGAAAAATAAAATTTTGAAATTTTGGTCGAAATCTGAAAAATTTCAAATGCTTTTTTGAGGGTGAAGATCGCATCTTTTGGGATTTTTAGTACCAGAAAAATGTCATATTCGAGAAAAATAAAATTTTGAAATTTTTTTCGAAATCTGAAAAATTTTCAAATGCTGTTTTGAGGGTGAAGATCGCATCTTTTGGGATTTTTAGTACCAGAAAAATGTCCACTTTTTTTGAAAACTTTAAATGCTCATAACTCGTAGAGAAATCCACCTAGAGGGCTAAAAATTGCATTTCTGTAATCTAGAGAGTCAGACCTTTCCAATGATGTATGATTTGTATATATTCGAGAAAAATAAAATTTTGAAAATTTGGTCGAAATCTGAAAAATTTTCAAATGCTGTTTTGAGGGTGAAGATCGCATCTTTTGGAATTTTTAGTACCAGAAAAATTTCCATTTTTTTGATAACTTTAAATGCTCATAACTCGTGAAGGAATGCACCTAGAGGGCTAAAAATTGCATTTCTGTAATCTAGAGAGTCAGACCTTTCCAATGATGTATGATTTGTATATATTCGAGAAAAATAAAATTTTGAAATTTTGGTCGAAATCTGAAAAATTTCAAATGCTTTTTTGAGGGTGAAGATCGCATCTTTTGGGATTTTTAGTACCAGAAAAATGTCCACTTTTTTCGAAAACTTTAAATGCTCATAACTCGTGAAGGAATGCACCTAGAGGGCTAAAAATTGCATTTCTGTAATCTAGAGAGTCAGACCTTTCCAATGATGTATGATTTGTATATATTCGAGAAAAATAAAATTTTGAAAATTTGGTCGAAATCTGAAAAATTTTCAAATGCTGTTTTGAGGGTGAAGATCGCATCTTTTGAATTTTTAGTACCAGAAAAATTTCCATTTTTTTGAAAACTTTAAATGCTCATAACTCGTGAAGGAATGCACCTAGAGGGCTAAAAATTGCATTTCTGTAATCTAGAGAGTCAGACCTTTCCAATGATGTATGATTTGTATATATTCGAGAAAAATAAAATTTTGAAAATTTGGTCGAAATCTGAAAAATTTTCAAATGCTGTTTTGAGGGTGAAGATCGCATCTTTTGGGATTTTTAGTACCAGAAAAATGTCCACTTTTTTCGAAAACTATAAATGCTCATAACTCGTGAAGGAATGCACCTAGAGGGCTAAAAATTGCATTTCTGTAAGAGTCAGACCTTTCCAATGATGTATTGTATATTGTATATATTCGAGAAAAATAAAATTTTGAAATTTTGGTCGAAATCTGAAAAATTTTCAAATGCTGTTTTGAGGGTGAAGATCGCATCTTTTGGGATTTTTAGTACCAGAAAAATGTCCACTTTTTCGAAAACTTTAAATGCTCATAACTCGTAGTGAAATGCACCTAAAGGGCTAAAAATTGCATTTCTGTAATCTAGAGAGTCAGACCTTTCCAATGATGTATGATTTGTATATATTCGAGAAAAATAAAATTTTGAAATTTTGGTCGAAATCTGAAAAATTTTCAAATGCTGTTTTGAGGGTGAAGATCGCATCTTTTGGGATTTTTAGTACCAGAAAAATGTCCACTTTTTTTGAAAACTTTAAATGCTCATAACTCGTAGAGAAATGCACCTAGAGGGCTAAAAATTGCATTTCTGTAATCTAGAGAGTCAGACCTTTCCAATGATGTATGATTTGTATATATTCGAGAAAAATAAAATTTTGAAATTTTGGTCGAAATCTGAAAAATTTCAAATGCTGTTTTGAGGGTGAAGATCGCATCTTTTGGGATTTTTAGTACCAGAAAAATGTCCACTTTTTTCGAAAACTTTAAATGCTCATAACTCGTGAAGGAATGCACCTAGAGGGCTAAAAATTGCATTTCTGTAAGAGTCAGACCTTTCCAATGATGTATTGTATATTGTATATATTCGAGAAAAATAAAATTTTGAAATTTTGGTCGAAATCTGAAAAATTTTCAAATGCTGTTTTGAGGGTGAAGATCGCATCTTTTGGGATTTTTAGTACCAGAAAAATGTCCACTTTTTCGAAAACTTTAAATGCTCATAACTCGTAGTGAAATGCACCTAAAGGGCTAAAAATTGCATTTCTGTAATCTAGAGAGTCAGACCTTTCCAATGATGTATGATTTGTATATATTCGAGAAAAATAAAATTTTGAAATTTTGGTCGAAATCTGAAAAATTTTCAAATGCTGTTTTGAGGGTGAAGATCGCATCTTTTGGGATTTTTAGTACCAGAAAAATGTCCATTTTTTTCGAAAACTTTAAATGCTCATAACTCGTAGAGAAATGCACCTAGAGGGCTAAAAATTGCATTTCTGTAATCTAGAGAGTCAGACCTTTCCAATGATGTATGATTTGTATATATTCGAGAAAAATAAAATTTTGAAATTTTGGTCGAAATCTGAAAAATTTTCAAATGCTGTTTTGAGGGTGAAGATCGCATCTTTTGGGATTTTTAGTACCAGAAAAATTTCCACTTTTTCGAAAACTTTAAATGCTCATAACTCGTAGAGAAATGCACCTAGAGGGCTAAAAATTGCATTTCTGTAATCTAGAGAGTCAGACCTTTCCAATACCAGAAAAATGTCCACTTTTTTCGAAAACTTTAAATGCTCATAACTCGTGAAGGAATGCACCTAGAGGGCTAAAAATTGCATTTCTGTAATCTAGAGAGTCAGACCTTTCCAATGATGTATGATTTGTATATATTCGAGAAAAATAAAATTTTGAAAATTTGGTCGAAATCTGAAAAATTTTCAAATGCTGTTTTGAGGGTGAAGATCGCATCTTTTGAATTTTTAGTACCAGAAAAATTTCCATTTTTTTGAAAACTTTAAATGCTCATAACTCGTGAAGGAATGCACCTAGAGGGCTAAAAATTGCATTTCTGTAATCTAGAGAGTCAGACCTTTCCAATGATGTATGATTTGTATATATTCGAGAAAAATAAAATTTTTAAAATTTGGTCGAAATCTGAAAAATTTTCAAATGCTGTTTTGAGGGTGAAGATCGCATCTTTTGGGATTTTTAGTACCAGAAAAATGTCCACTTTTTTCGAAAACTATAAATGCTCATAACTCGTGAAGGAATGCACCTAGAGGGCTAAAAATTGCATTTCTGTAAGAGTCAGACCTTTCCAATGATGTATTGTATATTGTATATATTCGAGAAAAATAAAATTTTGAAATTTTGGTCGAAATCTGAAAAATTTTCAAATGCTGTTTTGAGGGTGAAGATCGCATCTTTTGGGATTTTTAGTACCAGAAAAATGTCCACTTTTTCGAAAACTTTAAATGCTCATAACTCGTAGTGAAATGCACCTAAAGGGCTAAAAATTGCATTTCTGTAATCTAGAGAGTCAGACCTTTCCAATGATGTATGATTTGTATATATTCGAGAAAAATAAAATTTTGAAATTTTGGTCGAAATCTGAAAAATTTTCAAATGCTGTTTTGAGGGTGAAGATCGCATCTTTTGGGATTTTTAGTACCAGAAAAATGTCCACTTTTTTTGAAAACTTTAAATGCTCATAACTCGTAGAGAAATGCACCTAGAGGGCTAAAAATTGCATTTCTGTAATCTAGAGAGTCAGACCTTTCCAATGATGTATGATTTGTATATATTCGAGAAAAATAAAATTTTGAAATTTTGGTCGAAATCTGAAAAATTTCAAATGCTGTTTTGAGGGTGAAGATCGCATCTTTTGGGATTTTTAGTACCAGAAAAATGTCCACTTTTTTCGAAAACTTTAAATGCTCATAACTCGTGAAGGAATGCACCTAGAGGGCTAAAAATTGCATTTCTGTAAGAGTCAGACCTTTCCAATGATGTATTGTATATTGTATATATTCGAGAAAAATAAAATTTTGAAATTTTGGTCGAAATCTGAAAAATTTTCAAATGCTGTTTTGAGGGTGAAGATCGCATCTTTTGGGATTTTTAGTACCAGAAAAATGTCCACTTTTTCGAAAACTTTAAATGCTCATAACTCGTAGTGAAATGCACCTAAAGGGCTAAAAATTGCATTTCTGTAATCTAGAGAGTCAGACCTTTCCAATGATGTATGATTTGTATATATTCGAGAAAAATAAAATTTTGAAATTTTGGTCGAAATCTGAAAAATTTTCAAATGCTGTTTTGAGGGTGAAGATCGCATCTTTTGGGATTTTTAGTACCAGAAAAATGTCCATTTTTTTCGAAAACTTTAAATGCTCATAACTCGTAGAGAAATGCACCTAGAGGGCTAAAAATTGCATTTCTGTAATCTAGAGAGTCAGACCTTTCCAATGATGTATGATTTGTATATATTCGAGAAAAATAAAATTTTGAAATTTTGGTCGAAATCTGAAAAATTTTCAAATGCTGTTTTGAGGGTGAAGATCGCATCTTTTGGGATTTTTAGTACCAGAAAAATTTCCATTTTTTTGAAAACTTTAAATGCTCATAACTCGTGAAGGAATGCACCTAGAGGGCTAAAAATTGCATTTCTGTAATCTAGAGAGTCAGACCTTTCCAATGATGTATGATTTGTATATATTCGAGAAAAATAAAATTTTGAAAATTTGGTCGAAATCTGAAAAATTTTCAAATGCTGTTTTGAGGGTGAAGATCGCATCTTTTGGGATTTTTAGTACCAGAAAAATTTCCACTTTTTCGAAAACTTTAAATGCTCATAACTCGTGAAGGAATGCACCTAGAGGGCTAAAAATTGCATTTCTGTAATCTAGAGAGTCAGACCTTTCCAATGATGTATTGTATATTGTATATATTCGAGAAAAATAAAATTTTGAAATTTTTTTCGAAATCTGAAAAATTTTCAAATGCTGTTTTGAGGGTGAAGATCGCATCTTTTGGGATTTTTAGTACCAGAAAAATGTCCACTTTTTTTGAAAACTTTAAATGCTCATAACTCGTAGAGAAATGCACCTAGAGGGCTAAAAATTGCATTTCTGTAATCTAGAGAGTCAGACCTTTCCAATGATGTATGATTTGTATATATTCGAGAAAAATAAAATTTTGAAATTTTGGTCGAAATCTGAAAAATTTTCAAATGCTGTTTTGAGGGTGAAGATCGCATCTTTTGGGATTTTCAGTACCAGAAAAATGTCCACTTTTTCGAAAACTTTAAATGCTCATAACTCGTAGAGAAATGCACCTAGAGGGCTAAAAATTGCATTTCTGTAATCTAGAGAGTCAGACCTTTCCAATGATGTATGATTTGTATATATTCGAGAAAAATAAAATTTTGAAATTTTGGTCGAAATCTGAAAAATTTCAAATGCTTTTTTGAGGGTGAAGATCGCATCTTTTGGGATTTTTAGTACCAGAAAAATTTCCACTTTTTCGAAAACTTTAAATGCTCATAACTCGTGAAGGAATGCACCTAGAGGGCTAAAAATTGCATTTCTGTAATCTAGAGAGTCAGACCTTTCCAATGATGTATGATTTGTATATATTCGAGAAAAATAAAATTTTGAAAATTTGGTCGAAATCTGAAAAATTTTCAAATGCTGTTTTGAGGGTGAAGATCGCATCTTTTGAATTTTTAGTACCAGAAAAATTTCCACTTTTTTTGAAAACTTTAAATGCTCATAACTCGTGAAGGAATGCACCTAGAGGGCTAAAAATTGCATTTCTGTAATCTAGAGAGTCAGACCTTTCCAATGATGTATGATTTGTATATATTCGAGAAAAATAAAATTTTGAAAATTTGGTCGAAATCTGAAAAATTTTCAAATGCTGTTTTGAGGGTGAAGATCGCATCTTTTGGGATTTTTAGTACCAGAAAAATGTCCACTTTTTTTGAAAACTTTAAATGCTCATAACTCGTAGAGAAATGCACCTAGAGGGCTAAAAATTGCATTTCTGTAATCTAGAGAGTCAGACCTTTCCAATGATGTATGATTTGTATATATTCGAGAAAAATAAAATTTTGAAATTTTGGTCGAAATCTGAAAAATTTCAAATGCTGTTTTGAGGGTGAAGATCGCATCTTTTGGGATTTTTAGTACCAGAAAAATGTCCACTTTTTTCGAAAACTTTAAATGCTCATAACTCGTGAAGGAATGCACCTAGAGGGCTAAAAATTGCATTTCTGTAAGAGTCAGACCTTTCCAATGATGTATTGTATATTGTATATATTCGAGAAAAATAAAATTTTGAAATTTTGGTCGAAATCTGAAAAATTTTCAAATGCTGTTTTGAGGGTGAAGATCGCATCTTTTGGGATTTTTAGTACCAGAAAAATGTCCACTTTTTCGAAAACTTTAAATGCTCATAACTCGTGAAGGAATGCACCTAGAGGGCTGAAAATTGCATTTCTGTAATCTAGAGAGTCAGACCTTTCCAATGATGGGCTAAAAATTGCATTTCTGTAATCTAGAGAGTCAGACCTTTCCAATGATGTATGATTTGTATATATTCGAGAAAAATAAAATTTTGAAATTTTGGTCGAAATCTGAAAAATTTTCAAATGCTGTTTTGAGGGTGAAGATCGCATCTTTTGGGATTTTTAGTACCAGAAAAATTTCCATTTTTTTGATAACTTTAAATGCTCATAACTCGTGAAGGAATGCACCTAGAGGGCTAAAAATTGCATTTCTGTAATCTAGAGAGTCAGACCTTTCCAATGATGTATGATTTGTATATATTCGAGAAAAATAAAATTTTGAAAATTTGGTCGAAATCTGAAAAATTTTCAAATGCTGTTTTGAGGGTGAAGATCGCATCTTTTGGGATTTTTAGTACCAGAAAAATGTCCACTTTTTTCGAAAACTTTAAATGCTCATAACTCGTAGAGAAATTTAAATGCTCATAACTCGTAGAGAAATGCACCTAGAGGGCTAAAAATTGCATTTCTGTAATCTAGAGAGTCAGACCTTTCCAATGATGTATGATTTGTATATATTCGAGAAAAATAAAATTTTGAAATTTTGGTCGAAATCTGAAAAATTTTCAAATGCTGTTTTGAGGGTGAAGATCGCATCTTTTGGGATTTTTAGTACCAGAAAAATTTCCACTTTTTCGAAAACTTTAAATGCTCATAACTCGTAGAGAAATGCACCTAGAGGGCTAAAAATTGCATTTCTGTAATCTAGAGAGTCAGACCTTTCCAATGATGTATGATTTGTATATATTCGAGAAAAATAAAATTTTGAAAATTTGGTCGAAATCTGAAAAATTTTCAAATGCTGTTTTGAGGGTGAAGATCGCATCTTTTGGGATTTTTAGTACCAGAAAAATTTCCATTTTTTTGAAAACTTTAAATGCTCATAACTCGTGAAGAAATGCACCTAGAGGGCTAAAAATAGCATTTCTGTAATCTAGAGAGTCAGACCTTTCCAATGATGTATGATTTGTATATATTCGAGAAAAATAAAATTTTGAAAATTTGGTCGAAATCTGAAAAATTTTCAAATGCTGTTTTGAGGGTGAAGATCGCATCTTTTGGAATTTTTAGTACCAGAAAAATTTCCATTTTTTTGATAACTTTAAATGCTCATAACTCGTGAAGGAATGCACCTAGAGGGCTAAAAATTGCATTTCTGTAATCTAGAGAGTCAGACCTTTCCAATGATGTATTGTATATTGTATATATTCGAGAAAAATAAAATTTTGAAATTTTTTTCGAAATCTGAAAAATTTTCAAATGCTGTTTTGAGGGTGAAGATCGCATCTTTTGGGATTTTTAGTACCAGAAAAATGTCCACTTTTTTTGAAAACTTTAAATGCTCATAACTCGTAGAGAAATGCACCTAGAGGGCTAAAAATTGCATTTCTGTAATCTAGAGAGTCAGACCTTTCCAATGATGTATGATTTGTATATATTCGAGAAAAATAAAATTTTGAAATTTTGGTCGAAATCTGAAAAATTTTCAAATGCTGTTTTGAGGGTGAAGATCGCATCTTTTGGGATTTTCAGTACCAGAAAAATGTCCACTTTTTCGAAAACTTTAAATGCTCATAACTCGTAGAGAAATGCACCTAGAGGGCTAAAAATTGCATTTCTGTAATCTAGAGAGTCAGACCTTTCCAATGATGTATGATTTGTATATATTCGAGAAAAATAAAATTTTGAAATTTTGGTCGAAATCTGAAAAATTTCAAATGCTTTTTTGAGGGTGAAGATCGCATCTTTTGGGATTTTTAGTACCAGAAAAATTTCCACTTTTTCGAAAACTTTAAATGCTCATAACTCGTGAAGGAATGCACCTAGAGGGCTAAAAATTGCATTTCTGTAATCTAGAGAGTCAGACCTTTCCAATGATGTATGATTTGTATATATTCGAGAAAAATAAAATTTTGAAAATTTGGTCGAAATCTGAAAAATTTTCAAATGCTGTTTTGAGGGTGAAGATCGCATCTTTTGGGATTTTTAGTACCAGAAAAATGTCCACTTTTTTTGAAAACTTTAAATGCTCATAACTCGTAGAGAAATGCACCATTTCTGTAATCTAGAGAGTCAGACCTTTCCAATGATGTATGATTTGTATATATTCGAGAAAAATAAAATTTTGAAATTTTGGTCGAAATCTGAAAAATTTCAAATGCTGTTTTGAGGGTGAAGATCGCATCTTTTGGGATTTTTAGTACCAGAAAAATGTCCACTTTTTTCGAAAACTTTAAATGCTCATAACTCGTGAAGGAATGCACCTAGAGGGCTAAAAATTGCATTTCTGTAAGAGTCAGACCTTTCCAATGATGTATTGTATATTGTATATATTCGAGAAAAATAAAATTTTGAAATTTTGGTCGAAATCTGAAAAATTTTCAAATGCTGTTTTGAGGGTGAAGATCGCATCTTTTGGGATTTTTAGTACCAGAAAAATGTCCACTTTTTCGAAAACTTTAAATGCTCATAACTCGTAGTGAAATGCACCTAAAGGGCTAAAAATTGCATTTCTGTAATCTAGAGAGTCAGACCTTTCCAATGATGTATGATTTGTATATATTCGAGAAAAATAAAATTTTGAAATTTTGGTCGAAATCTGAAAAAAATTTCAAATGCTGTTTTGAGGGTGAAGATCGCATCTTTTGGGATTTTTAGTACCAGAAAAATTTCCATTTTTTTGAAAACTTTAAATGCTCATAACTCGTAGAGAAATGCACCTAGAGGGCTAAAAATAGCATTTCTGTAATCTAGAGAGTCAGACCTTTCCAATGATGTATGATTTGTATATATTCGAGAAAAATAAAATTTTGAAAATTTGGTCGAAATCTGAAAAATTTTCAAATGCTGTTTTGAGGGTGAAGATCGCATCTTTTGGGATTTAGTACCAGAAAAATGTCCATTTTTTTGAAAACTTTAAATGCTCATAACTCGTGAAGGAATGCACCTAGAGGGCTGAAAATTGCATTTCTGTAATCTAGAGAGTCAGACCTTTCCAATGATGTATGATTTGTATATATTCGAGAAAAATAAAATTTTGAAATTTTGGTCGAAATCTGAAAAATTTTCAAATGCTGTTTTGAGGGTGAAGATCGCATCTTTTGGGATTTTTAGTACCAGAAAAATTTCCATTTTTTTGATAACTTTAAATGCTCATAACTCGTGAAGGAATGCACCTAGAGGGCTAAAAATTGCATTTCTGTAATCTAGAGAGTCAGACCTTTCCAATGATGTATGATTTGTATATATTCGAGAAAAATAAAATTTTGAAATTTTGGTCGAAATCTGAAAAATTTTCAAATGCTGTTTTGAGGGTGAAGATCGCATCTTTTGGGATTTTTAGTACCAGAAAAATTTCCATTTTTTTTATAACTTTAAATGCTCATAACTCGTGAAGGAATGCACCTAGAGGGCTAAAAATTGCATTTCTGTAATCTAGAGAGTCAGACCTTTCCAATGATGTATGATTTGTATATATTCGAGAAAAATAAAATTTTGAAATTTTGGTCGAAATCTGAAAAATTTTCAAATGCTGTTTTGAGGGTGAAGATCGCATCTTTTGGGATTTTTAGTACCAGAAAAATTTCCATTTTTTTGAAAACTTTAAATGCTCATAACTCGTAGAGAAATGCACCTAGAGGGCTAAAAATTGCATTTCTGTAATCTAGAGAGTCAGACCTTTCCAATGATGTATGATTTGTATATATTCGAGAAAATAAAATTTTGAAAATTTGGTCGAAATCTGAAAAATTTTCAAATGCTGTTTTGAGGGTGAAGATCGCATCTTTTGGGATTTTTAGTACCAGAAAAATTTCCATTTTTTTGAAAACTTTAAATGCTCATAACTCGTAGAGAAATGCACCTAGAGGGCTAAAAATTGCATTTCTGTAATCTAGAGAGTCAGACCTTTCCAATGATGTATGATTTGTATATATTCGAGAAAAATAAAATTTTGAAAATTTGGTCGAAATCTGAAAAATTTTCAAATGCTGTTTTGAGGGTGAAGATCGCATCTTTTGGGATTTTTAGTACCAGAAAAATGTCCACTTTTTTCGAAAACTTTAAATGCTCATAACTCGTAGAGAAATGCACCTAGAGGGCTAAAAATTGCATTTCTGTAATCTAGAGAGTCAGACCTTTCCAATGATGTATGATTTGTATATATTCGAGAAAATAAAATTTTGAAAATTTGGTCGAAATCTGAAAAATTTTCAAATGCTGTTTTGAGGGTGAAGATCGCATCTTTTGGGATTTTTAGTACCAGAAAAATTTCCATTTTTTTGAAAACTTTAAATGCTCATAACTCGTAGAGAAATGCACCTAGAGGGCTAAAAATTGCATTTCTGTAATCTAGAGAGTCAGACCTTTCCAATGATGTATGATTTGTATATATTCGAGAAAAATAAAATTTTGAAAATTTGGTCGAAATCTGAAAAATTTTCAAATGCTGTTTTGAGGGTGAAGATCGCATCTTTTGGGATTTTTAGTACCAGAAAAATTTCCATTTTTTTGAAAACTTTAAATGCTCATAGAGGGCTAAAAATAGCATTTCTGTAATCTAGAGAGTCAGACCTTTCCAATGATGTATGATTTGTATATATTCGAGAAAAATAAAATTTTGAAAATTTGGTCGAAATCTGAAAAATTTTCAAATGCTGTTTTGAGGGTGAAGATCGCATCTTTTGGGATTTTTAGTACCAGAAAAATGTCCATTTTTTTGAAAACTTTAAATGCTCATAACTCGTGAAGGAATGCACCTAGAGGGCTAAAAATTGCATTTCTGTAATCTAGAGAGTCAGACCTTTCCAATGATGTATGATTTGTATATATTCGAGAAAAATAAAATTTTGAAATTTTGGTCGAAATCTGAAAAATTTTCAAATGCTGTTTTGAGGGTGAAGATCGCATCTTTTGGGATTTTTAGTACCAGAAAAATTTCCATTTTTTTGATAACTTTAAATGCTCATAACTCGTGAAGGAATGCACCTAGAGGGCTAAAAATTGCATTTCTGTAATCTAGAGAGTCAGACCTTTCCAATGATGTATTGTATATTGTATATATTCGAGAAAAATAAAATTTTGAAATTTTGGTCGAAATCTGAAAAATTTTCAAATGCTGTTTTGAGGGTGAAGATCGCATCTTTTGGGATTTTTAGTACCAGAAAAATGTCCACTTTTTTTGAAAACTTTAAATGCTCATAACTCGTAGAGAAATGCACCTAGAGGGCTAAAAATTGCATTTCTGTAATCTAGAGAGTCAGACCTTTCCAATGATGTATGATTTGTATATATTCGAGAAAAATAAAATTTTGAAATTTTGGTCGAAATCTGAAAAATTTTCAAATGCTGTTTTGAGGGTGAAGATCGCATCTTTTGGGATTTTCAGTACCAGAAAAATGTCCACTTTTTCGAAAACTTTAAATGCTCATAACTCGTAGAGAAATGCACCTAGAGGGCTAAAAATTGCATTTCTGTAAGAGTCAGACCTTTCCAATGATGTATGATTTGTATATATTCGAGAAAAATAAAATTTTGAAATTTTGGTCGAAATCTGAAAAATTTCAAATGCTGTTTTGAGGGTGAAGATCGCATCTTTTGGGATTTTTAGTACCAGAAAAATGTCCACTTTTTTCGAAAACTTTAAATGCTCATAACTCGTAGAGAAATGCACCTAGAGGGCTAAAAATTGCATTTCTGTAATCTAGAGAGTCAGACCTTTCCAATGATGTATGATTTGTATATATTCGAGAAAAATAAAATTTTGAAAATTTGGTCGAAATCTGAAAAATTTTCAAATGCTGTTTTGAGGGTGAAGATCGCATCTTTTGGGATTTTTAGTACCAGAAAAATTTCCATTTTTTTGATAACTTTAAATGCTCATAACTCGTGAAGGAATGCACCTAGAGGGCTAAAAATTGCATTTCTGTAATCTAGAGAGTCAGACCTTTCCAATGATGTATGATTTGTATATATTCGAGAAAAATAAAATTTTGAAATTTTGGTCGAAATCTGAAAAATTTTCAAATGCTGTTTTGAGGGTGAAGATCGCATCTTTTGGGATTTTTAGTACCAGAAAAATTTCCATTTTTTTGATAACTTTAAATGCTCATAACTCGTAGAGAAATGCACCTAGAGGGCTAAAAATTGCATTTCTGTAATCTAGAGAGTCAGACCTTTCCAATGATGTATGATTTGTATATATTCGAGAAAAATAAAATTTTGAAATTTTGGTCGAAATCTGAAAAATTTCAAATGCTGTTTTGAGGGTGAAGATCGCATCTTTTGGGATTTTCAGTACCAGAAAAATGTCCATTTTTTCGAAAACTTTAAATGCTCATAACTCGTAGAGAAATGCACCTAGAGGGCTAAAAATTGCATTTCTGTAATCTAGAGAGTCAGACCTTTCCAATGATGTATGATTTGTATATATTCGAGAAAAATAAAATTTTGAAATTTTGGTCGAAATCTGAAAAATTTTCAAATGCTGCTTTGAGGGTGAAGATCGCATCTTTTGGGATTTTTAGTACCAGAAAAATGTCCATTTTTTCGAAAACTTTAAATGCTCATAACTCGTAGAGAAATGCCTGTAGAGGGGTAAAAATTGCATTTCTGTAATCTAGAGAGTCAGACCTTTCCAATGATGTATGATTTGTATATATTCGAGAAAATAAAATTTTGAAAATTTGGCCGAAATCTGAAAAATTTTCAAATGCTGTTTTGAGGGTGAAGATCGCATCTTTTGGTACCAGAAAAATTTCCATTTTTTTGAAAACTTTAAATGCTCATAACTCGTGAAGGAATGCACCTAGAGGGCTAAAAATAGCATTTCTGTAATCTAGAGAGTCAGACCTTTCCAATGATGTATGATTTGTATATATTCGAGAAAAATAAAATTTTGAAAATTTGGTCGAAATCTGAAAAATTTTCAAATGCTGTTTTGAGGGTGAAGATCGCATCTTTTGGGATTTTCAGTACCAGAAAAATGTCCGTTTTTTCGAAAACTTTAAATGCTCATAACTCGTGAAGGAATGCACCTAGAGGGCTAAAAATTGCATTTCTGTAATCTAGAGAGTCAGACCTTTCCAATGATGTATGATTTGTATATATTCGAGAAAAATAAAATTTTGAAATTTTGGTCGAAATCTGAAAAATTTTCAAATGCTGTTTTGAGGGTGAAGATCGCATCTTTTGGGATTTTTAGTACCAGAAAAATTTCCATTTTTTTGATAACTTTAAATGCTCATAACTCGTAGAGAAATGCACCTAGAGGGCTAAAAATTGCATTTCTGTAATCTAGAGAGTCAGACCTTTCCAATGATGTATGATTTGTATATATTCGAGAAAAATAAAATTTTGAAATTTTGGTCGAAATCTGAAAAATTTTCAAATGCTGTTTTGAGGGTGAAGATCGCATCTTTTGGGATTTTCAGTACCAGAAAAATGTCCACTTTTTCGAAAACTTTAAATGCTCATAACTCGTAGAGAAATGCACCTAGAGGGCTAAAAATTGCATTTCTGTAAGAGTCAGACCTTTCCAATGATGTATGATTTGTATATATTCGAGAAAAATAAAATTTTGAAATTTTGGTCGAAATCTGAAAAATTTCAAATGCTGTTTTGAGGGTGAAGATCGCATCTTTTGGGATTTTTAGTACCAGAAAAATGTCCACTTTTTTCGAAAACTTTAAATGCTCATAACTCGTAGAGAAATGCACCTAAAGGGCTAAAAATTGCATTTCTGTAATCTAGAGAGTCAGACCTTTCCAATGATGTATGATTTGTATATATTCGAGAAAAATAAAATTTTGAAATTTTGGTCGAAATCTGAAAAATTTCAAATGCTGTTTTGAGGGTGAAGATCGCATCTTTTGGGATTTTCAGTACCAGAAAAATGTCCATTTTTTCGAAAACTTTAAATGCTCATAACTCGTAGAGAAATGCACCTAGAGGGCTAAAAATTGCATTTCTGTAATCTAGAGAGTCAGACCTTTCCAATGATGTATGATTTGTATATATTCGAGAAAAATAAAATTTTGAAATTTTGGTCGAAATCTGAAAAATTTTCAAATGCTGCTTTGAGGGTGAAGATCGCATCTTTTGGGATTTTTAGTACCAGAAAAATGTCCATTTTTTCGAAAACTTTAAATGCTCATAACTCGTAGAGAAATGCCTGTAGAGGGGTAAAAATTGCATTTCTGTAATCTAGAGAGTCAGACCTTTCCAATGATGTATGATTTGTATATATTCGAGAAAATAAAATTTTGAAAATTTGGCCGAAATCTGAAAAATTTTCAAATGCTGTTTTGAGGGTGAAGATCGCATCTTTTGGTACCAGAAAAATTTCCATTTTTTTGAAAACTTTAAATGCTCATAACTCGTGAAGGAATGCACCTAGAGGGCTAAAAATAGCATTTCTGTAATCTAGAGAGTCAGACCTTTCCAATGATGTATGATTTGTATATATTCGAGAAAAATAAAATTTTGAAAATTTGGTCGAAATCTGAAAAATTTTCAAATGCTGTTTTGAGGGTGAAGATCGCATCTTTTGGGATTTTCAGTACCAGAAAAATGTCCGTTTTTTCGAAAACTTTAAATGCTCATAACTCGTGAAGGAATGCACCTAGAGGGCTAAAAATTGCATTTCTGTAATCTAGAGAGTCAGACCTTTCCAATGATGTATGATTTGTATATATTCGAGAAAAATAAAATTTTGAAATTTTGGTCGAAATCTGAAAAATTTCAAATGCTGTTTTGAGGGTGAAGATCGCATCTTTTGGGATTTTTAGTACCAGAAAAATGTCCACTTTTTTCGAAAACTTTAAATGCTCATAACTCGTGAAGGAATGCACCTAGAGGGCTAAAAATTGCATTTCTGTAATCTAGAGAGTCAGACCTTTCCAATGATGTATGATTTGTATATATTCGAGAAAAATAAAATTTTGAAATTTTGGTCGAAATCTGAAAAATTTCAAATGCTGTTTTGAGGGTGAAGATCGCATCTTTTGGGATTTTCAGTACCAGAAAAATGTCCACTTTTTTGAAAACTTTAAATGCTCATAACTCGTAGAGAAATGCACCTAGAGGGCTAAAAATTGCATTTCTGTAATCTAGAGAGTCAGACCTTTCCAATGATGTATCATTTGTATATATTCGAGAAAAATAAAATTTTGAAATTTTGGTCGAAATCTGAAAAATTTTCAAATGCTGCTTTGAGGGTGAAGATCGCATCTTTTGGGATTTTTAGTACCAGAAAAATGTCCACTTTTTTCGAAAACTTTAAATGCTCATAACTCGTAGAGAAATGCACCTAGAGGGCTAAAAATTGCATTTCTGTAATCTAGAGAGTCAGACCTTTCCAATGATGTATGATTTGTATATATTCGAGAAAAATAAAATTTTGAAATTTTGGTCGAAATCTGAAAAATTTCAAATGCTGTTTTGAGGGTGAAGATCGCATCTTTTGGGATTTTTAGTACCAGAAAAATGTCCACTTTTTCGAAAACTTTAAATGCTCATAACTCGTAGAGAAATGCACCTAGAGGGCTAAAAATTGCATTTCTGTAATCTAGAGAGTCAGACCTTTCCAATGATGTATGATTTGTATATATTCGAGAAAATAAAATTTTGAAAATTTGGCCGAAAATCTGAAAAATTTTCAAATGCTGTTTTGAGGGTGAAGATCGCATCTTTTGGATTTTTAGTACCAGAAAATAGTCCATTTTTTTGAAAACTTTAAATGCTGCTTAGAGAAATGCACCTAGAGGGCTAAAAATTGCATTTCTGTAATCTAGAGAGTCAGACCTTTCCAATGATGTATGATTTGTATATATTCGAGAAAAATAAAATTTTGAAAATTTGGTCGAAATCTGAAAAATTTTCAAATGCTGTTTTGAGGGTGAAGATCGCATCTTTTGGGATTTTTAGTACCAGAAAAATGTCCATTTTTTTGAAAACTTTAAATGCTCATACCTCGTAGAGAAATGCACCTAGAGGGCTAAAAATTGCATTTCTGTAATCTAGAGAGTCAGACCTTTCCAATGATGTATGATTTGTATATATTCGAGAAAAATAAAATTTTGAAATTTTGGTCGAAATCTGAAAAATTTCAAATGCTGTTTTGAGGGTGAAGATCGCATCTTTTGGGATTTTTAGTACCAGAAAAATGTCCACTTTTTTCGAAAACTTTAAATGCTCATAACTCGTGAAGGAATGCACCTAGAGGGCTAAAAATTGCATTTCTGTAATCTAGAGAGTCAGACCTTTCCAATGATGTATGATTTGTATATATTCGAGAAAAATAAAATTTTGAAATTTTGGTCGAAATCTGAAAAATTTTCAAATGCTGTTTTGAGGGTGAAGATCGCATCTTTTGGGATTTAGTACCAGAAAAATGTCCATTTTTTTGAAAACTTTAAATGCTGCTTAGAGAAATGCACCTAGAGGGCTAAAAATTGCATTTCTGTAATCTAGAGAGTCAGACCTTTCCAATGATGTATGATTTGTATATATTCGAGAAAAATAAAATTTTGAAATTTTGGTCGAAATCTGAAAAATTTTCAAATGCTGTTTTGAGGGTGAAGATCGCATCTTTTGGATTTTTAGTACCAGAAAATAGTCCATTTTTTTGAAAACTTTAAATGCTGCTTAGAGAAATGCACCTAGAGGGCTAAAAATTGCATTTCTGTAATCTAGAGAGTCAGACCTTTCCAATGATGTATGATTTGTATATATTCGAGAAAAATAAAATTTTGAAAATTTGGTCGAAATCTGAAAAATTTTCAAATGCTGTTTTGAGGGTGAAGATCGCATCTTTTGGGATTTTTAGTACCAGAAAAATGTCCATTTTTTTGAAAACTTTAAATGCTCATAACTCGTAGAGAAATGCACCTAGAGGGCTAAAAATTGCATTTCTGTAATCTAGAGAGTCAGACCTTTCCAATGATGTATGATTTGTATATATTCGAGAAAAATAAAATTTTGAAATTTTGGTCGAAATCTGAAAAATTTCAAATGCTGTTTTGAGGGTGAAGATCGCATCTTTTGGGATTTTTAGTACCAGAAAAATGTCCACTTTTTTCGAAAACTTTAAATGCTCATAACTCGTGAAGGAATGCACCTAGAGGGCTAAAAATTGCATTTCTGTAATCTAGAGAGTCAGACCTTTCCAATGATGTATGATTTGTATATATTCGAGAAAAATAAAATTTTGAAATTTTGGTCGAAATCTGAAAAATTTTCAAATGCTGTTTTGAGGGTGAAGATCGCATCTTTTGGGATTTAGTACCAGAAAAATGTCCATTTTTTTGAAAACTTTAAATGCTCATAACTCGTGAAGGAATGCACCTAGAGGGCTAAAAATTGCATTTCTGTAATCTAGAGAGTCAGACCTTTCCAATGATGTATGATTTGTATATATTCGAGAAAAATAAAATTTTGAAATTTTGGTCGAAATCTGAAAAACTTTCAAATGCTGTTTTGAGGGTGAAGATCGCATCTTTTGGGATTTTTAGTACCAGAAAAATGTCCACTTTTTTCGAAAACTTTAAATGCTCATAACTCGTAGAGAAATGCACCTAGAGGGCTAAAAATTGCATTTCTGTAATCTAGAGAGTCAGACCTTTCCAATGATGTATGATTTGTATATATTCGAGAAAAATGAAATTTTGAAATTTTGGTCGAAATCTGAAAAAAATTTCAAATGCTGTTTTGAGGGTGAAGATCGCATCTTTTGGGATTTTTAGTACCAGAAAAATTTCCATTTTTTTGAAAACTTTAAATGCTCATAACTCGTAGAGAAATGCACCTAGAGGGCTAAAAATTGCATTTCTGTAATCTAGAGAGTCAGACCTTTCCAATGATGTATGATTTGTATATATTCGAGAAAAATAAAATTTTGAAAATTTGGTCGAAATCTGAAAAATTTTCAAATGCTGTTTTGAGGGTGAAGATCGCATCTTTTGGGATTTAGTACCAGAAAAATGTCCATTTTTTTGAAAACTTTAAATGCTCATAACTCGTGAAGGAATGCACCTAGAGGGCTAAAAATTGCATTTCTGTAATCTAGAGAGTCAGACCTTTCCAATGATGTATGATTTGTATATATTCGAGAAAAATAAAATTTTGAAATTTTGGTCGAAATCTGAAAAAAATTTCAAATGCTGTTTTGAGGGTGAAGATCGCATCTTTTGGGATTTTTAGTACCAGAAAAATTTCCATTTTTTTGAAAACTTTAAATGCTCATAACTCGTAGAGAAATGCACCTAGAGGGCTAAAAATTGCATTTCTGTAATCTAGAGAGTCAGACCTTTCCAATGATGTATTGTATATTGTATATATTCGAGAAAAATAAAATTTTGAAATTTTGGTCGAAATCTGAAAAATTTCAAATGCTGTTTTGAGGGTGAAGATCGCATCTTTTGGGATTTTTAGTACCAGAAAAATGTCCACTTTTTTCGAAAACTTTAAATGCTCATAACTCGTAGAGAAATGCACCTAGAGGGCTAAAAATTGCATTTCTGTAATCTAGAGAGTCAGACCTTTCCAATGATGTATGATTTGTATATATTCGAGAAAAATAAAATTTTGAAATTTTGGTCGAAATCTGAAAAATTTTCAAATGCTGTTTTGAGGGTGAAGATCGCATCTTTTGGGATTTTTAGTACCAGAAAAATGTCCACTTTTTTCGAAAACTTTAAATGCTCATAACTCGTGAAGGAATGCACCTAGAGGGCTAAAAATTGCATTTCTGTAATCTAGAGAGTCAGACCTTTCCAATGATGTATGATTTGTATATAGGTATATTCGAGAAAAATAAAATTTTGAAAATTTGGTCGAAATCTGAAAAATTTTCAAATGCTGTTTTGAGGGTGAAGATCGCATCTTTTGGAATTTTTAGTACCAGAAAAATGTCCATTTTTTTGAAAACTTTAAATGCTCATAACTCGTGAAGGAATGCACCTAGAGGGCTAAAAATTGCATTTCTGTAATCTAGAGAGTCAGACCTTTCCAATGATGTATGATTTGTATATATTCGAGAAAAATAAAATTTTGAAATTTTGGTCGAAATCTGAAAAATTTTCAAATGCTGTTTTGAGGGTGAAGATCGCATCTTTTGGGATTTTTAGTACCAGAAAAATGTCCACTTTTTTCGAAAACCTTAAATGCTCATAACTCGTGAAGGAATGCACCTAGAGGGCTAAAAATTGCATTTCTGTAATCTAGAGAGTCAGACCTTTCCAATGATGTATTGTATATTGTATATATTCGAGAAAAATAAAATTTTGAAATTTTGGTCGAAATCTGAAAAATTTCAAATGCTGTTTTGAGGGTGAAGATCGCATCTTTTGGGATTTTTAGTACCAGAAAAATGTCCACTTTTTTCGAAAACTTTAAATGCTCATAACTCGTAGAGAAATGCACCTAGAGGGCTAAAAATTGCATTTCTGTAATCTAGAGAGTCAGACCTTTCCAATGATGTATGATTTGTATATATTCGAGAAAAATAAAATTTTGAAATTTTGGTCGAAATCTGAAAAATTTTCAAATGCTGTTTTGAGGGTGAAGATCGCATCTTTTGGGATTTTTAGTACCAGAAAAATGTCCACTTTTTTCGAAAACTTTAAATGCTCATAACTCGTGAAGGAATGCACCTAGAGGGCTAAAAATTGCATTTCTGTAATCTAGAGAGTCAGACCTTTCCAATGATGTATGATTTGTATATAGGTATATTCGAGAAAAATAAAATTTTGAAATTTTGGTCGAAATCTGAAAAATTTTCAAATGCTGTTTTGAGGGTGAAGATCGCATCTTTTGGGATTTTTAGTACCAGAAAAATGTCCACTTTTTTCGAAAACTTTAAATGCTCATAACTCGTAGAGAAATGCACCTAGAGGGCTAAAAATTGCATTTCTGTAATCTAGAGAGTCAGACCTTTCCAATGATGTATGATTTGTATATATTCGAGAAAATAAAATTTTGAAAATTTGGCCGAAAATCTGAAAAATTTTCAAATGCTGTTTTGAGGGTGAAGATCGCATCTTTTGGGATTTTTAGTACCAGAAAAATTTCCATTTTTTTGAAAACTTTAAATGCTCATAACTCGTGAAGGAATGCACCTAGAGGGCTAAAAATTGCATTTCTGTAATCTAGAGAGTCAGACCTTTCCAATGATGTATGATTTGTATATAGGTATATTCGAGAAAAATAAAATTTTGAAATTTTGGTCGAAATCTGAAAAATTTTCAAATGCTGTTTTGAGGGTGAAGATCGCATCTTTTGGGATTTTTAGTACCAGAAAAATGTCCACTTTTTTCGAAAACTTTAAATGCTCATAACTCGTAGAGAAATGCACCTAGAGGGCTAAAAATTGCATTTCTGTAATCTAGAGAGTCAGACCTTTCCAATGATGTATGATTTGTATATATTCGAGAAAATAAAATTTTGAAAATTTGGCCGAAAATCTGAAAAATTTTCAAATGCTGTTTTGAGGGTGAAGATCGCATCTTTTGGATTTTTAGTACCAGAAAAATTTCCATTTTTTGAAAACTTTAAATGCTCATAACTCGTGAAGGAATGCACCTAGAGGGCTAAAAATTGCATTTCTGTAATCTAGAGAGTCAGACCTTTCCAATGATGTATGATTTGTATATATTCGAGAAAAATAAAATTTTGAAATTTTGGTCGAAATCTGAAAAATTTTCAAATGCTGTTTTGAGGGTGAAGATCGCATCTTTTGGGATTTTTAGTACCAGAAAAATGTCCACTTTTTTCGAAAACTTTAAATGCTCATAACTCGTGAAGGAATGCACCTAGAGGGCTAAAAATTGCATTTCTGTAATCTAGAGAGTCAGACCTTTCCAATGATGTATGATTTGTATATAGGTATATTCGAGAAAAATAAAATTTTGAAATTTTGGTCGAAATCTGAAAAATTTTCAAATGCTGTTTTGAGGGTGAAGATCGCATCTTTTGGGATTTTTAGTACCAGAAAAATGTCCACTTTTTTCGAAAACTTTAAATGCTCATAACTCGTAGAGAAATGCACCTAGAGGGCTAAAAATTGCATTTCTGTAATCTAGAGAGTCAGACCTTTCCAATGATGTATGATTTGTATATATTCGAGAAAATAAAATTTTGAAAATTTGGCCGAAAATCTGAAAAATTTTCAAATGCTGTTTTGAGGGTGAAGATCGCATCTTTTGGGATTTTTAGTACCAGAAAAATTTCCATTTTTTTGAAAACTTTAAATGCTCATAACTCGTGAAGGAATGCACCTAGAGGGCTAAAAATTGCATTTCTGTAATCTAGAGAGTCAGACCTTTCCAATGATGTATGATTTGTATATAGGTATATTCGAGAAAAATAAAATTTTGAAATTTTGGTCGAAATCTGAAAAATTTTCAAATGATGTTTTGAGGGTGAAGATCGCATCTTTTGGGATTTTTAGTACCAGAAAAATTTCCATTTTTTTGAAAACTTTAAATGCTCATAACTCGTAGAGAAATGCACCTAGAGGGCTAAAAATTGCATTTCTGTAATCTAGAGAGTCAGACCTTTCCAATGATGTATGATTTGTATATATTCGAGAAAAATAAAATTTTGAAAATTTGGTCGAAATCTGAAAAATTTCAAATGCTGTTGTGAGGGTGAAGATCGCATCTTTTGGGATTTTTAGTAGTAGAAAAATGTCCACTTTTTCGAAAACTTTAAATGCTCATAACTCGTAGTGAAATGCACCTAGAGGGCTAAAAATTGCATTTCTGTAATCTAGAGAGTCAGACCTTTCCAATGATGTATTGTATATTGTATATATTCGAGAAAAATAAAATTTTGAAATTTTGGTCGAAATCTGAAAAATTTTCAAATGCTGTTTTGAGGGTGAAGATCGCATCTTTTGGGATTTTTAGTACCAGAAAAATGTCCACTTTTTCGAAAACTTTAAATGCTCATAACTCGTAGAGAAATGCACCTAGAGGGCTAAAAATTGCATTTCTGTAATCTAGAGAGTCAGACCTTTCCAATGATGTATGATTTGTATATATTCGAGAAAAATAAAATTTTGAAATTTTGGTCGAAATCTGAAAAATTTTCAAATGCTGTTTTGAGGGTGAAGATCGCATCTTTTGGGATTTTTAGTACCAGAAAAATGTCCACTTTTTTCGAAAACTTTAAATGCTCATAACTCGTGAAGGAATGCACCTAGAGGGCTAAAAATTGCATTTCTGTAATCTAGAGAGTCAGACCTTTCCAATGATGTATGATTTGTATATATTCGAGAAAAATAAAATTTTGAAATTTTGGTCGAAATCTGAAAAATTTTCAAATGCTGTTTTGAGGGTGAAGATCGCATCTTTTGGGATTTTTAGTACCAGAAAAATGTCCACTTTTTTCGAAAACTTTAAATGCTCATAACTCGTAGAGAAATGCACCTAGAGGGCTAAAAATTGCATTTCTGTAATCTAGAGAGTCAGACCTTTCCAATGATGTATGATTTGTATATATTCGAGAAAAATAAAATTTTGAAATTTTGGTCGAAATCTGAAAAATTTTCAAATGCTGTTTTGAGGGTGAAGATCGCATCTTTTGGGATTTTTAGTACCAGAAAAATGTCCACTTTTTTCGAAAACTTTAAATGCTCATAACTCGTGAAGGAATGCACCTAGAGGGCTAAAAATTGCATTTCTGTAATCTAGAGAGTCAGACCTTTCCAATGATGTATGATTTGTATATATTCGAGAAAAATAAAATTTTGAAATTTTGGTCGAAATCTGAAAAATTTTCAAATGCTGTTTTGAGGGTGAAGATCGCATCTTTTGGGATTTTTAGTACCAGAAAAATGTCCACTTTTTTCGAAAACTTTAAATGCTCATAACTCGTAGAGAAATGCACCTAGAGGGCTAAAAATTGCATTTCTGTAATCTAGAGAGTCAGACCTTTCCAATGATGTATGATTTGTATATATTCGAGAAAAATAAAATTTTGAAATTTTGGTCGAAATCTGAAAAAAATTTCAAATGCTGTTTTGAGGGTGAAGATCGCATCTTTTGGGATTTTTAGTACCAGAAAAATTTCCATTTTTTTGAAAACTTTAAATGCTCATAACTCGTAGAGAAATGCACCTAGAGGGCTAAAAATTGCATTTCTGTAATCTAGAGAGTCAGACCTTTCCAATGATGTATGATTTGTATATATTCGAGAAAAATAAAATTTTGAAATTTTGGTCGAAATCTGAAAAATTTTCAAATGCTGTTTTGAGGGTGAAGATCGCATCTTTTGGGATTTTTAGTACCAGAAAAATGTCCATTTTTTTGAAAACTTTAAATGCTCATAACTCGTAGAGAAATGCACCTAGAGGGCTAAAAATTGCATTTCTGTAATCTAGAGAGTCGAAATCTGAAAAAAATTTCAAATGCTGTTTTGAGGGTGAAGATCGCATCTTTTGGGATTTTTAGTACCAGAAAAATTTCCATTTTTTTGAAAACTTTAAATGCTCATAACTCGTAGAGAAATGCACCTAGAGGGCTAAAAATTGCATTTCTGTAATCTAGAGAGTCAGACCTTTCCAATGATGTATGATTTGTATATATTCGAGAAAAATAAAATTTTGAAATTTTGGTCGAAATCTGAAAAATTTTCAAATGCTGTTTTGAGGGTGAAGATCGCATCTTTTGGGATTTTTAGTACCAGAAAATAGTCCACTTTTTCGAAAACTTTAAATGCGCATAACTCGTAGAGAAATGCACCTCATCATCATCATCGGCTCGACAACCGGGGTCCGGTCCTGGCCTCCTTCAACAAGTCTCTCCACCTATCCCGGTCTTGAGCCGACGCCATCCAGTTGCGCACCCCAAGGCTTCGGGCGTCCTGGTCTACGCCATCTCTCCAGCGCAAGCATGGTCTACCACGCTGCCGTCTACCATAGAATGTACCACAAAGGACTTTCCGAGCAGGTTCCTCTTCACTCATGCGAGCTAGGTGCCCTGCCCACCGGAGTCTACCGAGCTTAATTTTTGTCACTATGTCTGCTTCAAGGTAGATTGCGTACAATTCATGATTGTACCGTCTCCGGAATCGCCCTTCCTCACATATGGGGCCAACAATTCTCCTTAAGACTTTTCTCTCGAACGCGGCTAAGAGGTCGGAGTGTCTTTTGCTAAGCACCCAAGTCTCGGATCCATACGTGAGTACTGGCAGGACCATGGTCCTGTACAGCAGCAGTTTTGAAGTTATGGTGAGATTTCTGGATTTGAATAGCTTTGACAGACTATAGTAGGCTTTGTTGGAATTGAGCAGCCGCCCGCGTATTTCTTCTTCTATATTATTATCGGCTGCTACTATTGACCCAAGGTATTTAAAGGATTGCACCACTTCAAATTCGTGCTCCGCTACCTTGATTGTTTGACCAACTGTTCTTCTCGCATTCGACGCCACCATGTACTTTGTTTTACCTTCACTAATGTGCAGCCCCAGATTTTGTGCCGCCTGCTCGATCTGGATGAAGGAATCGTGTACAGCTTGTTCGGTTCTTCCGATGATGTCAATGTCGTCTGCGTAAGCCAGTATCTGGCTGGACCTGTTGACGATGGTCCCTCTTGTTGCCGTGCCAGAGTCACGGATTGCTTTCTCCAACGCCAGGTTGAAGAGGAGGCAGGCCAAACCATCCCCTTGTCGGAGTCCATTAAAGATGTTGATTGGTCTGGATAGCAATCCGGCTATTTTTACTTGGCTTGTTACGTTGGTCATGGTCAACCTACAAAGTCGTGTCAACTTATTTGGGATGCCGAATTCTCTCATGGCTTTGTAAAGTTCTACCCTGGCTATGCTATCATAGGCGCCCTTAAAGTCTATAAACAGATGGTATGTTGGGATGTTAAATTCTAGACATTTTTCCATCGCCTGCCTAAGGGTAAAGATCTGATCAGTTGTTGATTTGCCTGGAATGAAACCACACTGATATTGGCCTATTATGGTTTTAGCGTATGGGGCTATCCGTTCTTGTAGGATAGAGGAGAGTATCTTATAGGCGGTACTCAACAACGTGATACCTCATTTTTTTGAAAACTTTAAATGCTCATAACTCATAGAGAAATGCACCTAGAAGGCTAAAAATTGCATTTCTGTAATCTAGAGAGTCAGACCTTTCCAATGATGTATGATTTGTATATATTCGAGAAAAATAAAATTTTGAAATTTTGGTCGAAATCTGAAAAATTTTCAAATGCTGTTTTGAGGGTGAAGATCGCATCTTTTGGGATTTTTAGTACCAGAAAAATTTCCATTTTTTTGAAAACTTTAAATGCTCATAACTCGTAGAGAAATGCACCTAGAGGGCTAAAAATTGCATTTCTGTAATCTAGAGAGTCAGACCTTTCCAATGATGTATGATTTGTATATATTCGAGAAAAATAAAATTTTGAAATTTTTTTTTTGAAAAAATGTCCATTTTTTTGAAAACTTTAAATGCTCATAACTCATAGAGAAATGCACCTAGAAGGCTAAAAATTGCATTTCTGTAATCTAGAGAGTCAGACCTTTCCAATGATGTATGATTTGTATATATTCGAGAAAAATAAAATTTTGAAATTTTGGTCGAAATCTGAAAAATTTTCAAATGCTGTTTTGAGGGTGAGGATCGCATCTTTTGGGATTTTTAGTACCAGAAAAATTTCCATTTTTTTGAAAACTTTAAATGCTCATAACTCGTAGAGAAATGCACCTAGAGGGCTAAAAATTGCATTTCTGTAATCTAGAGAGTCAGACCTTTCCAATGATGTATGATTTGTATATATTCGAGAAAAATAAAATTTTGAAATTTTGGTCGAAATCTGAAAAATTTTCAAATGCTGTTTTGAGGGTGAAGATCGCATCTTTTGGGATTTTTAGTACCAGAAAAATGTCCACTTTTTCGAAAACTTTAAATGCTCATAACTCGTAGAGAAATGCACCTAGAGGGCTAAAAATTGCATTTCTGTAATCTAGAGAGTCAAACCTTTCCAATGATGTATGATTTGTATATATTCGAGAAAAATAAAATTTTGAAAATTTGGTCGAAATCTGAAAAATTTTCAAATGCTGTTTTGAGGGTGAGGATCGCATCTTTTGGGATTTTTAGTACCAGAAAAATGTCCATTTTTTTGAAAACTTTAAATGCTCATAACTCGTAGAGAAATGCACCTAGAGGGCTAAAAATTGCATTTCTGTAATCTAGAGAGTCAAACCTTTCCAATGATGTATGACTTGTATATATTCGAGAAAAATAAAATTTTGAAAATTTGGTCGAAATCTGAAAAATTTTCAAATGCTGTTTTGATGGTAAAGATCGCATCTTTTGGGATTTTTAGTACCAGAAAAATGTCCACTTTTTCGAAAACTTTAAATGCTCATAACTCGTAGAGAAATGCACCTAGAGGGCTAAAAATTGCATTTCTGTAATCTAGAGAGTCAAACCTTTCCAATGATGTATGATTTGTATATATTCGAGAAAAATAAAATTTTGAAAATTTGGTCGAAATCTGAAAAATTTTCAAATGCTGTTTTGAGGGTGAAGATCGCATCTTTTGGGATTTTTAGTACCAGAAAAATTTCCATTTTTTTGAAAACTTTAAATGCTCATAACTCGTAGAGAAATGCACCTAGAGGGCTAAAAATTGCATTTCTGTAATCTAGAGAGTCAGACCTTTCCAATGATGTATGATTTGTATATATTCGAGAAAAATAAAACTTTTAAATTTTGGTCGAAATCTGAAAAATTTTCAAATGCTGTTTTGAGGGTGAAGATCGCATCTTTTGGGATTTTTAGTACCAGAAAAATGTCCATTTTTTTGAAAACTTTAAATGCTCATAACTCTTAGAGAAATGCACCTAGAGGGCTAAAAATTGCATTTCTGTAATCTAGAGAGTCAGACCTTTCCAATGATGTATGATTTGTATATATTCGAGAAAAATAAAATTTTGAAATTTTGGTAGAAATCTGAAAAATTTCTGTTTTGAGGGTGAAGATCGCATCTTTTGGGATTTTTAGTACCAGAAAAATGTCCATTTTTCGAAAACTTTAAATGCTCATAACTCGTGAAGGAATGCACCTAGAGGGCTAAAAATTGCATTTCTGTAATCTAGAGAGTCAGACCTTTCCAATGATGTATGATGTATTTGTATATATTCGAGAAAAATAAAATTTTGAAATTTTGGTCGAAATCTGAAAAATTTTCAAATGCTGTTTTGAGGGTGAAGATCGCATCTTTTGGGATTTTTAGTACCAGAAAAATGTCCACTTTTTCGAAAACTTTAAATGCTCATAACTCGTGAAGGAATGCACCTAGAGGGCTAAAAATTGCATTTCTGTAATCTAGAGAGTCAGACCTTTCCAATGATGTATGATTTGTATATATTCGAGAAAAATAAAATTTTGAAATTTTGGTCGAAATCTGAAAAATTTTCAAATGCTGTTTTGAGGGTGAAGATCGCATCTTTTGGGATTTTTAGTACCAGAAAAATGTCCACTTTTTCGAAAACTTTAAATGCTCATAACTCGTGAAGGAATGCACCTAGAGGGCTAAAAATTGCATTTCTGTAATCTAGAGAGTTAGACCTTTCCAATGATGTATGATTTGTATATATTCGAGAAAAATAAAATTTTGAAATTTTGGTCGAAATCTGAAAAATTTTCAAATGCTGTTTTGAGGGTGAAGATCGCATCTTTTGGGATTTTTAGTACCAGAAAAATGTCCACTTTTTCGAAAACTTTAAATGCTCATAACTCGTGAAGGAATGCACCTAGAGGGCTAAAAATTGCATTTCTGTAATCTAGAGAGTTAGACCTTTCCAATGATGTATGATTTGTATATATTCGAGAAAAATAAAATTTTGAAATTTTGGTAGAAATCTGAAAAATTTCTGTTTTGAGGGTGAAGATCGCATCTTTTGGGATTTTTAGTACCAGAAAAATGTCCATTTTTCGAAAACTTTAAATGCTCATAACTCGTGAAGGAATGCACCTAGAGGGCTAAAAATTGCATTTCTGTAATCTAGAGAGTCAGACCTTTCCAATGATGTATGATGTATTTGTATATATTCGAGAAAAATAAAATTTTGAAATTTTGGTCGAAATCTGAAAAATTTTCAAATGCTGTTTTGAGGGTGAAGATCGCATCTTTTGGGATTTTTAGTACCAGAAAAATGTCCACTTTTTCGAAAACTTTAAATGCTCATAACTCGTGAAGGAATGCACCTAGAGGGCTAAAAATTGCATTTCTGTAATCTAGAGAGTCAGACCTTTCCAATGATGTATGATTTGTATATATTCGAGAAAAATAAAATTTTGAAATTTTGGTCGAAATCTGAAAAATTTTCAAATGCTGTTTTGAGGGTGAAGATCGCATCTTTTGGGATTTTTAGTACCAGAAAAATGTCCATTTTTTCGAAAACTTTAAATGCTCATAACTCGTGAAGGAATGCACCTAGAGGGCTAAAAATTGCATTTCTGTAATCTAGAGAGTTAGACCTTTCCAATGATGTATGATTTGTATATATTCGAGAAAAATAAAATTTTGAAATTTTGGTCGAAATCTGAAAAATTTTCAAATGCTGTTTTGAGGGTGAAGATCGCATCTTTTGGGATTTTTAGTACCAGAAAAATGTCCACTTTTTTGAAAACTTTAAATGCTCATAACTCGTAGAGAAATGCACCTAGAGGGCTAAAAATTGCATTTCTGTAATCTAGAGAGTCAGACCTTTCCAATGATGTATGATGTATTTGTATATATTCGAGAAAAATAAAATTTTGAAATTTTGGTCGAAATCTGAAAAATTTTCAAATGCTGTTTTGAGGGTGAAGATCGCATCTTTTGGAATTTTTAGTACCAGAAAAATTTCCATTTTTTGAAAACTTTAAATGCTCATAACTCGTAGAGAAATGCACCTAGAGGGCTAAAAATTGCATTTCTGTAATCTAGAGAGTCAGACCTTTCCAATGATGTATGATTTGTATATATTCGAGAAAAATAAAATTTTGAAATTTTGGTAGAAATCTGAAAAATTTCTGTTTTGAGGGTGAAGATCGCATCTTTTGGGATTTTTAGTACCAGAAAAATGTCCACTTTTTCGAAAACTTTAAATGCTCATAACTCGTAGAGAAATGCACCTAGAGGGCTAAAAATTGCATTTCTGTAATCTAGAGAGTCAGACCTTTCCAATGATGTATGATTTGTATATATTCGAGAAAAATAAAATTTTGAAAATGTGGTCGAAATCTGAAAAATTTTCAAATGCTGTTTTGAGGGTGAAGATCGCATCTTTTGGGATTTTTAGTACCAGAAAAATGTCCATTTTTTCGAAAACTTTAAATGCTCATAACTCGTAGAGAAATGCACCTAGAGGGCTAAAAATTGCATTTCTGTAATCTAGAGAGTCAGACCTTTCCAATGATGTATGATTTGTATATATTCGAGAAAAATAAAATTTTGAAATTTTGGTCGAAATCTGAAAAATTTTCAAATGCTGTTTTGAGGGTGAAGATCGCATCTTTTGGGATTTTTAGTACCAGAAAAATGTCCATTTTTTCGAAAACTTTAAATGCTCATAACTCGTAGAGAAATGCACCTAGAGGGCTAAAAATTGCATTTCTGTAATCTAGAGAGTCAGACCTTTCCAATGATGTATGATTTGTATATATTCGAGAAAAATAAAATTTTGAAAATTTGGTCGAAATCTGAAAAATTTTCAAATGCTGTTTTGAGGGTGAAGATCGCATCTTTTGGGATTTTTAGTACCAGAAAAATGTCCATTTTTTTGAAAACTTTAAATGCTCATAACTCGTGAAGGAATGCACCTAGAGGGCTAAAAATTGCATTTCAGTAATCTAGAGAGTCAGACCTTTCCAATGATGTATGATTTGTATATATTCGAGAAAAATAAAATTTTGAAAATTTGGTCGAAATCTGAAAAATTTTCAAATGCTGTTTTGAGGGTGAAGATCGCATCTTTTGGGATTTTTAGTACCAGAAAAATTTCCATTTTTTTGAAAACTTTAAATGCTCATAACTCGTAGAGAAATGCACCTAGAGGGCTAAAAATTGCATTTCTGTAATCTAGAGAGTCAGACCTTTCCAATGATGTATGATTTGTATATATGTATTCGAGAAAAATAAAATTTTGAAATTTTGGTCGAAATCTGAAAAATTTTCAAATGCTGTTTTGAGGGTGAAGATCGCATCTTTTGGGATTTTTAGTACCAGAAAAATTTCCATTTTTTTTAAAACTTTAAATGCTCATAACTCGTAGAGAAATGCACCTAGAGGGCTAAAAATTGCATTTCTGTAATCTAGAGAGTCAGACCTTTCCAATGATGTATGATTTGTATATATTCGAGAAAAATAAAATTTTGAAATTTTGGTCGAAATCTGAAAAATTTTCAAATGCTGTTTTGAGGGTGAAGATCGCATCTTTTGGGATTTTTAGTACCAGAAAAATGTCCACTTTTTCGAAAACTTTAAATGCTCATAACTCGTAGAGAAATGCACCTAGAGGGCTAAAAATTGCATTTCTGTAATCTAGAGAGTCAAACCTTTCCAATGATGTATGATTTGTATATATTCGAGAAAAATAAAATTTTGAAAATTTGGTCGAAATCTGAAAAATTTTCAAATGCTGTTTTGAGGGTGAGGATCGCATCTTTTGGGATTTTTAGTACCAGAAAAATGTCCATTTTTTTGAAAACTTTAAATGCTCATAACTCGTAGAGAAATGCACCTAGAGGGCTAAAAATTGCATTTCTGTAATCTAGAGAGTCAAACCTTTCCAATGATGTATGATTTGTATATATTCGAGAAAAATAAAATTTTGAAAATTTGGTCGAAATCTGAAAAATTTTCAAATGCTGTTTTGAGGGTGAAGATCGCATCTTTTGGGATTTTTAGTACCAGAAAAATGTCCACTTTTTTGAAAACTTTAAATGCTCATAACTCGTAGAGAAATGCACCTAGAGGGCTAAAAATTGCATTTCTGTAATCTAGAGAGTCAAACCTTTCCAATGATGTATGATTTGTATATATTCGAGAAAAATAAAATTTTGAAAATTTGAAGATCGCATCTTTTGGGATTTTTAGTACCAGAAAATAGTCCATTTTTTTGAAAACTTTAAATGCTGCTTAGAGAAATGCACCTAGAGGGCTAAAAATTGCATTTCTGTAATCTAGAGAGTCAGACCTTTCCAATGATGTATGATTTGTATATATGTGAGAAAAATAAAATTTTGAAAATTTGGTCGAAATCTGAAAAATTTTCAAATGCTGTTTTGAGGGTAAAGATCGCATCTTTTGGGATTTTTAGTACCAGAAAAATGTCCACTTTTTCGAAAACTTTAAATGCTCATAACTCGTAGAGAAATGCACCTAGAGGGCTAAAAATTGCATTTCTGTAATCTAGAGAGTCAAACCTTTCCAATGATGTATGATTTGTATATATTCGAGAAAAATAAAATTTTGAAAATTTGGTCGAAATCTGAAAAATTTTCAAATGCTGTTTTGAGGGTAAAGATCGCATCTTTTGGGATTTTTAGTACCAGAAAATAGTCCACTTTTTCGAAAACTTTAAATGCTCATAACTCGTAGAGAAATGCACCTAGAGGGCTAAAAATTGCATTTCTGTAATCTAGAGAGTCAGACCTTTCCAATGATGTATGATTTGTATATATGTGAGAAAAATAAAATTTTGAAAATTTGGTCGAAATCTGAAAAATTTTCAAATGCTGTTTTGAGGGTAAAGATCGCATCTTTTGGGATTTTTAGTACCAGAAAAATGTCCACTTTTTCGAAAACTTTAAATGCTCATAACTCGTAGAGAAATGCACCTAGAGGGCTAAAAATTGCATTTCTGTAATCTAGAGAGTCAAACCTTTCCAATGATGTATGATTTGTATATATTCGAGAAAAATAAAATTTTGAAAATTTGGTCGAAATCTGAAAAATTTTCAAATGCTGTTTTGAGGGTAAAGATCGCATCTTTTGGGATTTTTAGTACCAGAAAATAGTCCACTTTTTCGAAAACTTTAAATGCTCATAACTCGTAGAGAAATGCACCTAGAGGGCTAAAAATTGCATTTCTGTAATCTAGAGAGTCAGACCTTTCCAATGATGTATGATTTGTATATATGTGAGAAAAATAAAATTTTGAAAATTTGGTCGAAATCTGAAAAATTTTCAAATGCTGTTTTGAGGGTAAAGATCGCATCTTTTGGGATTTTTAGTACCAGAAAAATGTCCACTTTTTCGAAAACTTTAAATGCTCATAACTCGTAGAGAAATGCACCTAGAGGGCTAAAAATTGCATTTCTGTAATCTAGAGAGTCAAACCTTTCCAATGATGTATGATTTGTATATATTCGAGAAAAATAAAATTTTCAAAATTTGGTCGAAATCTGAAAAATTTTCAAATGCTGTTTTGAGGGTGAAGATCGCATCTTTTGGGATTTTTAGTACCAGAAAAATTTCCACTTTTTTTGAAAACTTTAAATGCTCATAACTCGTAGAGAAATGCACCTAGAGGGCTAAAAATTGCATTTCTGTAATCTAGAGAGTCAGACCTTTCCAATGATGTATGATTTGTATATATGTATTCGAGAAAAATAAAATTTTGAAATTTTGGTCGAAATCTGAAAAATTTTCAAATGCTGTTTTGAGGGTGAAGATCGCATCTTTTGGGATTTTTAGTACCAGAAAAATGTCCATTTTTTTTTAAACTTTAAATGCTCATAACTCGTAGAGAAATGCACCTAGAGGGCTAAAAATTGCATTTCTGTAATCTAGAGAGTCAGACCTTTCCAATGATGTATGATTTGTATATATTCGAGAAAAATAAAATTTTGAAATTTTGGTCGAAATCTGAAAAATTTTCAAATGCTGTTTTGAGGGTGAAGATCGCATCTTTTGGGATTTTTAGTACCAGAAAATAGTCCACTTTTTCGAAAACTTTAAATGCTCATAACTCGTAGAGAAATGCACCTAGAGGGCTAAAAATTGCATTTCTGTAATCTAGAGAGTCAGACCTTTCCAATGATGTATGATTTGTATATATTCGAGAAAAATAAAATTTTGAAATTTTGGTCGAAATCTGAAAAATTTTCAAATGGTGTTTTGAGGGTGAAGATCGCATCTTTTGGGATTTTTAGTACCAGAAAAATGTCCACTTTTTTTGAAAACTTTAAATGCTCATAACTCGTAGAGAAATGCACCTAGAGGGCTAAAAATTGCATTTCTGTAATCTAGAGAGTCAGACCTTTCCAATGATGTATGATTTGTATATATTCGAGAAAAATAAAATTTTGAAATTTTGGTCGAAATCTGAAAAATTTTCAAATGCTGTTTTGAGGGTGAAGATCGCATCTTTTGGGATTTTTAGTACCAGAAAAATGTCCACTTTTTCGAAAACTTTAAATGCTCATAACTCGTAGAGAAATGCACCTAGAGGGCTTAAAATTGCATTTCTGTAATCTAGAGAGTCAAACCTTTCCAATGATGTATGATTTGTATATATTCGAGAAAAATAAAATTTTGAAAATTTGGTCGAAATCTGAAAAATTTTCAAATGCTGTTTTGAGGGTGAAGATCGCATCTTTTGGGATTTTTAGTACCAGAAAAATTTCCATTTTTTTGAAAACTTTAAATGCTCATAACTCGTAGAGAAATGCACCTAGAGGGCTAAAAATTGCATTTCTGTAATCTAGAGAGTCAGACCTTTCCAATGATGTATGATTTGTATATATTCGAGAAAAATAAAATTTTGAAATTTTGGTCGAAATCTGAAAAATTTTCAAATGCTGTTTTGAGGGTGAAGATCGCATCTTTTGGGATTTTTAGTACCAGAAAAATGTCCATTTTTTTGAAAACTTTAAATGCTCATAACTCGTAGAGAAATGCACCTAGAGGGCTAAAAATTGCATTTCTGTAATCTAGAGAGTCAGACCTTTCCAATGATGTATGATTTGTATATATTCGAGAAAAATAAAATTTTGAAATTTTTTTTTTGAAAAAATGTCCATTTTTTTGAAAACTTTAAATGCTCATAACTCATAGAGAAATGCACCTAGAAGGCTAAAAATTGCATTTCTGTAATCTAGAGAGTCAAACCTTTCCAATGATGTATGATTTGTATATATTCGAGAAAAATAAAATTTTGAAAATTTGGTCGAAATCTGAAAAATTTTCAAATGCTGTTTTGAGGGTGAGGATCGCATCTTTTGGGATTTTTAGTACCAGAAAAATGTCCACTTTTTCGAAAACTTTAAATGCTCATAACTCGTAGAGAAATGCACCTAGAGGGCTAAAAATTGCATTTCTGTAATCTAGAGAGTCAAACCTTTCCAATGATGTATGATTTGTATATATTCGAGAAAAATAAAATTTTGAAAATTTGGTCGAAATCTGAAAAATTTTCAAATGCTGTTTTGAGGGTGAAGATCGCATCTTTTGGGATTTTTAGTACCAGAAAAATGTCCACTTTTTTGAAAACTTTAAATGCTCATAACTCGTAGAGAAATGCACCTAGAGGGCTAAAAATTGCATTTCTGTAATCTAGAGAGTCAAACCTTTCCAATGATGTATGATTTGTATATATTCGAGAAAAATAAAATTTTGAAAATTTGGTCGAAATCTGAAAAATTTTCAAATGCTGTTTTGAGGGTGAGGATCGCATCTTTTGGGATTTTTAGTACCAGAAAAATGTCCATTTTTTTGAAAACTTTAAATGCTCATAACTCGTAGAGGGCTAAAAATTGCATTTCTGTAATCTAGAGAGTCAGACCTTTCCAATGATGTATGATTTGTATATATTCGAGAAAAATAAAATTTTGAAATTTTGGTCGAAATCTGAAAAATTTTCAAATGCTGTTTTGAGGGTGAAGATCGCATCTTTTGGGATTTTTAGTACCAGAAAAATGTCCACTTTTTCGAAAACTTTAAATGCTCATAACTCGTAGAGAAATGCACCTAGAGGGCTAAAAATTGCATTTCTGTAATCTAGAGAGTCAAACCTTTCCAATGATGTATGATTTGTATATATTCGAGAAAAATAAAATTTTGAAAATTTGGTCGAAATCTGAAAAATTTTCAAATGCTGTTTTGAGGGTGAAGATCGCATCTTTTGGGATTTTTAGTACCAGAAAAATGTCCACTTTTTTGAAAACTTTAAATGCTCATAACTCGTAGAGAAATGCACCTAGAGGGCTAAAAATTGCATTTCTGTAATCTAGAGAGTCAAACCTTTCCAATGATGTATGATTTGTATATATTCGAGAAAAATAAAATTTTGAAAATTTGAAGATCGCATCTTTTGGGATTTTTAGTACCAGAAAATAGTCCATTTTTTTGAAAACTTTAAATGCTGCTTAGAGAAATGCACCTAGAGGGCTAAAAATTGCATTTCTGTAATCTAGAGAGTCAGACCTTTCCAATGATGTATGATTTGTATATATGTGAGAAAAATAAAATTTTGAAAATTTGGTCGAAATCTGAAAAATTTTCAAATGCTGTTTTGAGGGTAAAGATCGCATCTTTTGGGATTTTTAGTACCAGAAAAATGTCCACTTTTTCGAAAACTTTAAATGCTCATAACTCGTAGAGAAATGCACCTAGAGGGCTAAAAATTGCATTTCTGTAATCTAGAGAGTCAGACCTTTCCAATGATGTATGATTTGTATATATGTGAGAAAAATAAAATTTTGAAAATTTGGTCGAAATCTGAAAAATTTTCAAATGCTGTTTTGAGGGTAAAGATCGCATCTTTTGGGATTTTTAGTACCAGAAAAATGTCCACTTTTTCGAAAACTTTAAATGCTCATAACTCGTAGAGAAATGCCCCTAGAGGGCTAAAAATTGCATTTCTGTAATCTAGAGAGTCAAACCTTTCCAATGATGTATGATTTGTATATATTCGAGAAAAATAAAATTTTCAAAATTTGGTCGAAATCTGAAAAATTTTCAAATGCTGTTTTGAGGGTGAAGATCGCATCTTTTGGGATTTTTAGTACCAGAAAAATTTCCACTTTTTTTGAAAACTTTAAATGCTCATAACTCGTAGAGAAATGCACCTAGAGGGCTAAAAATTGCATTTCTGTAATCTAGAGAGTCAGACCTTTCCAATGATGTATGATTTGTATATATGTATTCGAGAAAAATAAAATTTTGAAATTTTGGTCGAAATCTGAAAAATTTTCAAATGCTGTTTTGAGGGTGAAGATCGCATCTTTTGGGATTTTTAGTACCAGAAAAATGTCCATTTTTTTTAAAACTTTAAATGCTCATAACTCGTAGAGAAATGCACCTAGAGGGCTAAAAATTGCATTTCTGTAATCTAGAGAGTCAGACCTTTCCAATGATGTATGATTTGTATATATTCGAGAAAAATAAAATTTTGAAATTTTGGTCGAAATCTGAAAAATTTTCAAATGCTGTTTTGAGGGTGAGGATCGCATCTTTTGGGATTTTTAGTACCAGAAAAATGTCCACTTTTTTGATAACTTTAAATGCTCATAACTCGTAGAGAAATGCACCTAGAGGGCTAAAAATTGCATTTCTGTAATCTAGAGAGTCAAACCTTTCCAATGATGTATGATTTGTATATATTCGAGAAAAATAAAATTTTGAAAATTTGGTCGAAATCTGAAAAATTTTCAAATGCTGTTTTGAGGGTGAAGATCGCATCTTTTGGGATTTTTAGTACCAGAAAAATGTCCACTTTTTTGAAAACTTTAAATGCTCATAACTCGTAGAGAAATGCACCTAGAGGGCTAAAAATTGCATTTCTGTAATCTAGAGAGTCAAACCTTTCCAATGATGTATGATTTGTATATATTCGAGAAAAATAAAATTTTGAAAATTTGAAGATCGCATCTTTTGGGATTTTTAGTACCAGAAAATAGTCCATTTTTTTGAAAACTTTAAATGCTGCTTAGAGAAATGCACCTAGAGGGCTAAAAATTGCATTTCTGTAATCTAGAGAGTCAGACCTTTCCAATGATGTATGATTTGTATATATGTGAGAAAAATAAAATTTTGAAAATTTGGTCGAAATCTGAAAAATTTTCAAATGCTGTTTTGAGGGTAAAGATCGCATCTTTTGGGATTTTTAGTACCAGAAAAATTTCCATTTTTTGAAAACTTTAAATGCTCATAACTCGTAGAGAAATGCACCTAGAGGGCTAAAAATTGCATTTCTGTAATCTAGAGAGTCAGACCTTTCCAATGATGTATGATTTGTATATATTCGAGAAAAATAAAATTTTGAAATTTTGGTCGAAATCTGAAAAATTTTCAAATGCTGTTTGAGGGTGAAGATCGCATCTTTTGGGATTTTTAGTACCAGAAAAATTTCCATTTTTTTGAAAACTTTAAATGCTCATAACTCGTAGAGAAATGCACCTAGAGGGCTAAAAATTGCATTTCTGTAATCTAGAGAGTCAGACCTTTCCAATGATGTATGATTTGTATATATTCGAGAAAAATAAAATTTTGAAATTTTGGTCGAAATCTGAAGAATTTTCAAATGCTGTTTTGAGGGTGAAGATCGCATCTTTTGGGATTTTTAGTACCAGAAAAATGTCCACTTTTTCGAAAACTTTAAATGCTCATAACTCGTAGAGAAATGCACCTAGAGGGCTAAAAATTGCATTTCTGTAATCTAGAGAGGCAAACCTTTCCAATGATGTATGATTTGTATATATTCGAGAAAAATAAAATTTTCAAAATTTGGTCGAAATCTGAAAAATTTTCAAATGCTGTTTTGAGGGTGAAGATCGCATCTTTTGGGATTTTTAGTACCAGAAAAATTTCCATTTTTTTGAAAACTTTAAATGCTCATAACTCGTAGAGAAATGCACCTAGAGGGCTAAAAATTGCATTTCTGTAATCTAGAGAGTCAGACCTTTCCAATGATGTATGATTTGTATATATTCGAGAAAAATAAAATTTTGAAATTTTGGTCGAAATCTGAAAAATTTTCAAATGCTGTAGAGAAATGCACCTAGAGGGCTAAAAATTGCATTTCTGTAATCTAGAGAGTCAAACCTTTCCAATGATGTATGATTTGTATATATTCGAGAAAAATAAAATTTTCAAAATTTGGTCGAAATCTGAAAAATTTTCAAATGCTGTTTTGAGGGTGAAGATCGCATCTTTTGGGATTTTTAGTACCAGAAAAATTTCCACTTTTTTTGAAAACTTTAAATGCTCATAACTCGTAGAGAAATGCACCTAGAGGGCTAAAAATTGCATTTCTGTAATCTAGAGAGTCAGACCTTTCCAATGATGTATGATTTGTATATATTCGAGAAAAATAAAATTTTGAAAATTTGGTCGAAATCTGAAAAATTTTCAAATGCTGTTTTGAGGGTGAAGATCGCATCTTTTGGGATTTTTAGTACCAGAAAAATGTCCACTTTTTTGAAAACTTTAAATGCTCATAACTCGTAGAGAAATGCACCTAGAGGGCTAAAAATTGCATTTCTGTAATCTAGAGAGTCAGACCTTTCCAATGATGTATGATTTGTATATATTCGAGAAAAATAAAATTTTGAAATTTTGGTCGAAATCTGAAAAATTTTCAAATGCTGTTTTGAGGGTGAAGATCGCATCTTTTGGGATTTTTAGTACCAGAAAAATGTCCACTTTTTCGGAAACTTTAAATGCTCATAACTCGTAGAGTCAGACCTTTCCAATGATGTATGATTTGTATATATTCGAGAAAAATAAAATTTTGAAATTTTGGTCGAAATCTGAAAAATTTTCAAATGCTGTTTTGAGGGTGAAGATCGCATCTTTTGGGATTTTTAGTACCAGAAAAATGTCCACTTTTTCGGAAACTTTAAATGCTCATAACTCGTAGAGAAATGCACCTAGAGGGCTAAAAATTGCATTTCTGTAATCTAGAGAGTCAAACCTTTCCAATGATGTATGATTTGTATATATTCGAGAAAAATAAAATTTTGAAAATTTGAAGATCGCATCTTTTGGGATTTTTAGTACCAGAAAAATTTCCACTTTTTCGAAAACTTTAAATGCTCATAACTCGTAGAGAAATGCACCTAGAGGGCTAAAAATTGCATTTCTGTAATCTAGAGAGTCAGACCTTTCCAATGATGTATGATTTGTATATATTCGAGAAAAATAAATTTTTGAAAATTTGGTCGAAATCTGAAAAATTTTCAAATGCTGTTTTGAGGGTAAAGATCGCATCTTTTGGGATTTTTAGTACCAGAAAAATTTCCATTTTTTTGAAAACTTTAAATGCTCATAACTCGTAGAGAAATGCACCTAGAGGGCTAAAAATTGCATTTCTGTAATCTAGAGAGTCAGACCTTTCCAATGATGTATGATTTGTATATATTCGAGAAAAATAAAATTTTGAAATTTTGGTCGAAATCTGAAAAATTTTCAAATGCTGTTTGAGGGTGAAGATCGCATCTTTTGGGATTTTTAGTACCAGAAAAATTTCCATTTTTTTGAAAACTTTAAATGCTCATAACTCGTAGAGAAATGCACCTAGAGGGCTAAAAATTGCATTTCTGTAATCTAGAGAGTCAGACCTTTCCAATGATGTATGATTTGTATATATTCGAGAAAAATAAAATTTTGAAATTTTGGTCGAAATCTGAAAAATTTTCAAATGCTGTTTTGAGGGTGAAGATCGCATCTTTTGGGATTTTTAGTACCAGAAAAATGTCCACTTTTTCGGAAACTTTAAATGCTCATAACTCGTAGAGAAATGCACCTAGAGGGCTAAAAATTGCATTTCTGTAATCTAGAGAGTCAGACCTTTCCAATGATGTATGATTTGTATATATTCGAGAAAAATAAAATTTTGAAATTTTGGTCGAAATCTGAAAAATTTTCAAATGCTGTTTTGAGGGTGAAGATCGCATCTTTTGGGATTTTTAGTACCAGAAAAATGTCCACTTTTTCGGAAACTTTAAATGCTCATAACTCGTAGAGAAATGCACCTAGAGGGCTAAAAATTGCATTTCTGTAATCTAGAGAGTCAGACCTTTCCAATGATGTATGATTTGTATATATTCGAGAAAAATAAAATTTTGAAATTTTGGTCGAAATCTGAAAAATTTTCAAATGCTGTTTGAGGGTGAAGATCGCATCTTTTGGGATTTTTAGTACCAGAAAAATTTCCATTTTTTTGAAAACTTTAAATGCTCATAACTCGTAGAGAAATGCACCTAGAGGGCTAAAAATTGCATTTCTGTAATCTAGAGAGTCAGACCTTTCCAATGATGTATGATTTGTATATATTCGAGAAAAATAAAATTTTGAAATTTTGGTCGAAATCTGAAGAATTTTCAAATGCTGTTTTGAGGGTGAAGATCGCATCTTTTGGGATTTTTAGTACCAGAAAAATGTCCACTTTTTCGAAAACTTTAAATGCTCATAACTCGTAGAGAAATGCACCTAGAGGGCTAAAAATTGCATTTCTGTAATCTAGAGAGTCAAACCTTTCCAATGATGTATGATTTGTATATATTCGAGAAAAATAAAATTTTCAAAATTTGGTCGAAATCTGAAAAATTTTCAAATGCTGTTTTGAGGGTGAAGATCGCATCTTTTGGGATTTTTAGTACCAGAAAAATTTCTATTTTTTTGAAAACTTTAAATGCTCATAACTCGTAGAGAAATGCACCTAGAGGGCTAAAAATTGCATTTCTGTAATCTAGAGAGTCAGACCTTTCCAATGATGTATGATTTGTATATATTCGAGAAAAATAAAATTTTGAAATTTTGGTCGAAATCTGAAAAATTTTCAAATGCTGTAGAGAAATGCACCTAGAGGGCTAAAAATTGCATTTCTGTAATCTAGAGAGTCAGACCTTTCCAATGATGTATGATTTGTATATATTCGAGAAAAATAAAATTTTGAAATTTTGGTCGAAATCTGAAAAATTTTCAAATGCTGTTTTGAGGGTGAAGATCGCATCTTTTGGGATTTTTAGTACCAGAAAGATGTCCATTTTTTTGAAAACTTTAAATGCTCATAACTCGTAGAGAAATGCACCTAGAGGGCTAAAAATTGCATTTCTGTAATCTAGAGAGTCAGACCTTTCCAATGATGTATGATTTGTATATATTCGAGAAAAATAAAATTTTGAAATTTTGGTCGAAATCTGAAAAATTTTCAAATGCTGTTTTGAGGGTGAAGATCGCATCTTTTGGGATTTTTAGTACCAGAAAAATGTCCACTTTTTCGGAAACTTTAAATGCTCATAACTCGTAGAGAAATGCACCTAGAGGGCTAAAAATTGCATTTCTGTAATCTAGAGAGTCAGACCTTTCCAATGATGTATGATTTGTATATATTCGAGAAAAATAAAATTTTGAAATTTTGGTCGAAATCTGAAAAATTTTCAAATGCTGTAGAGAAATGCACCTAGAGGGCTAAAAATTGCATTTCTGTAATCTAGAGAGTCAAACCTTTCCAATGATGTATGATTTGTATATATTCGAGAAAAATAAAATTTTCAAAATTTGGTCGAAATCTGAAAAATTTTCAAATGCTGTTTTGAGGGTGAAGATCGCATCTTTTGGGATTTTTAGTACCAGAAAAATGTCCATTTTTTTGAAAACTTTAAATGCTCATAACTCATAGAGAAATGCACCTAGAGGGCTAAAAATTGCATTTCTGTAATCTAGAGAGTCAGACCTTTCCAATGATGTATGATTTGTATATATTCGAGAAAAATAAAATTTTGAAATTTTGGTCGAAATCTGAAAAATTTTCAAATGCTGTTTTGAGGGTGAAGATCGCATCTTTTGGGATTTTTAGTACCAGAAAAATGTCCACTTTTTCGGAAACTTTAAATGCTCATAACTCGTAGAGAAATGCACCTAGAGGGCTAAAAATTGCATTTCTGTAATCTAGAGAGTCAAACCTTTCCAATGATGTATGATTTGTATATATTCGAGAAAAATAAAATTTTCAAAATTTGGTCGAAATCTGAAAAATTTTCAAATGCTGTTTTGAGGGTGAAGATCGCATCTTTTGGGATTTTTAGTACCAGAAAAATTTCCACTTTTTTGAAAACTTTAAATGCTCATAACTCGTAGAGAAATGCACCTAGAGGGCTAAAAATTGCATTTCTGTAATCTAGAGAGTCAGACCTTTCCAATGATGTATGATTTGTATATATTCGAGAAAAATAAAATTTTGAAATTTTGGTAGAAATCTGAAAAATTTCTGTTTTGAGGGTGAAGATCGCATCTTTTGGGATTTTTAGTACCAGAAAAATGTCCATTTTTTTGAAAACTTTAAATGCTCATAACTCATAGAGAAATGCACCTAGAGGGCTAAAAATTGCATTTCTGTAATCTAGAGAGTCAGACCTTTCCAATGATGTATGATTTGTATATATTCGAGAAAAATAAAATTTTGAAATTTTGGTCGAAATCTGAAAAATTTTCAAATGCTGTTTTGAGGGTGAAGATCGCATCTTTTGGGATTTTTAGTACCAGAAAAATGTCCACTTTTTCGGAAACTTTAAATGCTCATAACTCGTAGAGAAATGCACCTAGAGGGCTAAAAATTGCATTTCTGTAATCTAGAGAGTCAAACCTTTCCAATGATGTATGATTTGTATATATTCGAGAAAAATAAAATTTTCAAAATTTGGTCGAAATCTGAAAAATTTTCAAATGCTGTTTTGAGGGTGAAGATCGCATCTTTTGGGATTTTTAGTACCAGAAAAATTTCCACTTTTTTGAAAACTTTAAATGCTCATAACTCGTAGAGAAATGCACCTAGAGGGCTAAAAATTGCATTTCTGTAATCTAGAGAGTCAGACCTTTCCAATGATGTATGATTTGTATATATTCGAGAAAAATAAAATTTTGAAATTTTGGTAGAAATCTGAAAAATTTCTGTTTTGAGGGTGAAGATCGCATCTTTTGGGATTTTTAGTACCAGAAAAATGTCCACTTTTTCGGAAACTTTAAATGCTCATAACTCGTAGAGAAATGCACCTAGAGGGCTAAAAATTGCATTTCTGTAATCTAGAGAGTCAAACCTTTCCAATGATGTATGATTTGTATATATTCGAGAAAAATAAAATTTTCAAAATTTGGTCGAAATCTGAAAAATTTTCAAATGCTGTTTTGAGGGTGAAGATCGCATCTTTTGGGATTTTTAGTACCAGAAAAATGTCCATTTTTTTGAAAACTTTAAATGCTCATAACTCATAGAGAAATGCACCTAGAGGGCTAAAAATTGCATTTCTGTAATCTAGAGAGTCAGACCTTTCCAATGATGTATGATTTGTATATATTCGAGAAAAATAAAATTTTGAAATTTTGGTCGAAATCTGAAAAATTTTCAAATGCTGTTTTGAGGGTGAAGATCGCATCTTTTGGGATTTTTAGTACCAGAAAAATGTCCACTTTTTCGGAAACTTTAAATGCTCATAACTCGTAGAGAAATGCACCTAGAGGGCTAAAAATTGCATTTCTGTAATCTAGAGAGTCAAACCTTTCCAATGATGTATGATTTGTATATATTCGAGAAAAATAAAATTTTCAAAATTTGGTCGAAATCTGAAAAATTTTCAAATGCTGTTTTGAGGGTGAAGATCGCATCTTTTGGGATTTTTAGTACCAGAAAAATTTCCACTTTTTTGAAAACTTTAAATGCTCATAACTCGTAGAGAAATGCACCTAGAGGGCTAAAAATTGCATTTCTGTAATCTAGAGAGTCAGACCTTTCCAATGATGTATGATTTGTATATATTCGAGAAAAATAAAATTTTGAAATTTTGGTAGAAATCTGAAAAATTTCTGTTTTGAGGGTGAAGATCGCATCTTTTGGGATTTTTAGTACCAGAAAAATGTCCACTTTTTCGGAAACTTTAAATGCTCATAACTCGTAGAGAAATGCACCTAGAGGGCTAAAAATTGCATTTCTGTAATCTAGAGAGTCAAACCTTTCCAATGATGTATGATTTGTATATATTCGAGAAAAATAAAATTTTCAAAATTTGGTCGAAATCTGAAAAATTTTCAAATGCTGTTTTGAGGGTGAAGATCGCATCTTTTGGGATTTTTAGTACCAGAAAAATGTCCATTTTTTTGAAAACTTTAAATGCTCATAACTCGTAGAGAAATGCACCTAGAGGGCTAAAAATTGCATTTCTGTAATCTAGAGAGTCAGACCTTTCCAATGATGTATGATTTGTATATATTCGAGAAAAATAAAATTTTGAAATTTTGGTCGAAATCTGAAAAATTTTCAAATGCTGTTTTGAGGGTGAAGATCGCATCTTTTGGGATTTTTAGTACCAGAAAAATGTCCACTTTTTCGGAAACTTTAAATGCTCATAACTCGTAGAGAAATGCACCTAGAGGGCTAAAAATTGCATTTCTGTAATCTAGAGAGTCAAACCTTTCCAATGATGTATGATTTGTATATATTCGAGAAAAATAAAATTTTGAAAATTTGGTCGAAATCTGAAAAATTTTCAAATGCTGTTTTGAGGGTGAAGATCGCATCTTTTGGGATTTTTAGTACCAGAAAAATGTCCATTTTTTTGAAAACTTTAAATGCTCATAACTCGTAGAGAAATGCACCTAGAGGGCTAAAAATTGCATTTCTGTAATCTAGAGAGTCAGACCTTTCCAATGATGTATGATTTGTATATATTCGAGAAAAATAAAATTTTGAAATTTTGGTCGAAATCTGAAAAATTTTCAAATGCTGTTTTGAGGGTGAAGATCGCATCTTTTGGGATTTTTAGTACCAGAAAAATGTCCATTTTTTTGAAAACTTTAAATGCTCATAACTCGTAGAGAAATGCACCTAGAGGGCTAAAAATTGCATTTCTGTAATCTAGAGAGTCAGACCTTTCCAATGATGTATGATTTGTATATATTCGAGAAAAATAAAATTTTGAAATTTTGGTCGAAATCTGAAAAATTTTCAAATGCTGTTTTGAGGGTGAAGATCGCATCTTTTGGGATTTTTAGTACCAGAAAAATGTCCACTTTTTTTGAAAACTTTAAATGCTCATAACTCGTGAAGGAATGCACCTAGAGGGCTAAAAATTGCATTTCTGTAATCTAGAGAGTCAGACCTTTCCAATGATGTATGATTTGTATATATTCGAGAAAAATAAAATTTTGAAATTTTGGTCGAAATCTGAAAAATTTTCAAATGCTGTTTTGAGGGTGAAGATCGCATCTTTTGGGATTTTTAGTACCAGAAAAATGTCCATTTTTTTGAAAACTTTAAATGCTCATAACTCGTAGAGAAATGCACCTAGAGGGCTAAAAATTGCATTTCTGTAATCTAGAGAGTCAAACCTTTCCAATGATGTATGATTTGTATATATTCGAGAAAAATAAAATTTTGAAATTTTGGTCGAAATCTGAAAAATTTTCAAATGCTGTTTTGAGGGTGAAGATCGCATCTTTTGGGATTTTTAGTACCAGAAAAATGTCCATTTTTTTGAAAACTTTAAATGCTCATAACTCGTAGAGAAATGCACCTAGAGGGCTAAAAATTGCATTTCTGTAATCTAGAGAGTCAAACCTTTCCAATGATGTATGATTTGTATATATTCGAGAAAAATAAAATTTTCAAAATTTGGTCGAAATCTGAAAAATTTTCAAATGCTGTTTTGAGGGTGAAGATCGCATCTTTTGGGATTTTTAGTACCAGAAAAATGTCCCTTTTTTTGAAAACTTTAAATGCTCATAACTCGTAGAGAAATGCACCTAGAGGGCTAAAAATTGCATTTCTGTAATCTAGAGAGTCAGACCTTTCCAATGATGTATGATTTGTATATACATATTCGAGAAAAATAAAATTTTGAAATTTTGGTCGAAATCTGAAAAATTTTCAAATGCTGTAGAGAAATGCACCTAGAGGGCTAAAAATTGCATTTCTGTAATCTAGAGAGTCAAACCTTTCCAATGATGTATGATTTGTATATATTCGAGAAAAATAAAATTTTCAAAATTTGGTCGAAATCTGAAAAATTTTCAAATGCTGTTTTGAGGGTGAAGATCGCATCTTTTGGGATTTTTAGTACCAGAAAAATGTCCATTTTTTTGAAAACTTTAAATGCTCATAACTCGTAGAGAAATGCACCTAGAGGGCTAAAAATTGCATTTCTGTAATCTAGAGAGTCAGACCTTTCCAATGATGTATGATTTGTATATATTCGAGAAAAATAAAATTTTGAAATTTTGGTCGAAATCTGAAAAATTTTCAAATGCTGTAGAGAAATGCACCTAGAGGGCTAAAAATTGCATTTCTGTAATCTAGAGAGTCAAACCTTTCCAATGATGTATGATTTGTATATATTCGAGAAAAATAAAATTTTCAAAATTTGGTCGAAATCTGAAAAATTTTCAAATGCTGTTTTGAGGGTGAAGATCGCATCTTTTGGGATTTTTAGCACCAGAAAAATTTCCATTTTTTTGAAAACTTTAAATGCTCATAACTCGTAGAGAAATGCACCTAGAGGGCTAAAAATTGCATTTCTGTAATCTAGAGAGTCAGACCTTTCCAATGATGTATGATTTGTATATATTCGAGAAAAATAAAATTTTGAAATTTTGGTCGAAATCTGAAAAATTTTCAAATGCTGTTTTGAGGGTGAAGATCGCATCTTTTGGGATTTTTAGTACCAGAAAAATGTCCACTTTTTCGGAAACTTTAAATGCTCATAACTCGTAGAGAAATGCACCTAGAGGGCTAAAAATTGCATTTCTGTAATCTAGAGAGTCAAACCTTTCCAATGATGTATGATTTGTATATATTCGAGAAAAATAAAATTTTCAAAATTTGGTCGAAATCTGAAAAATTTTCAAATGCTGTTTTGAGGGTGAAGATCGCATCTTTTGGGATTTTTAGTACCAGAAAAATGTCCATTTTTTTGAAAACTTTGCTCATAACTCGTAGAGAAATGCACCTAGAGGGCTAAAAATTGCATTTCTGTAATCTAGAGAGTCAGACCTTTCCAATGATGTATGATTTGTATATATTCGAGAAAAATAAAACTTTTAAATTTTGGTCGAAATCTGAAAAATTTTCAAATGCTGTTTTGAGGGTGAAGATCGCATCTTTTGGGATTTTTAGTACCAGAAAAATGTCCACTTTTTCGAAAACTTAAATGCTTTTGAAAATTTGGTCGAAATCTGAAAAATTTTCAAATGCTGTTTTGAGGGTGAAGATCGCATCTTTTGGGATTTTTAGTACCAGAAAAATGTCCATTTTTTTGAAAACTTTAAATGCTCATAACTCGTAGAGAAATGCACCTAGAGGGCTAAAAATTGCATTTCTGTAATCTAGAGAGTCAGACCTTTCCAATGATGTATGATTTGTATATATTCGAGAAAAATAAAACTTTTAAATTTTGGTCGAAATCTGAAAAATTTTCAAATGCTGTTTTGAGGGTGAAGATCGCATCTTTTGGGATTTTTAGTACCAGAAAAATGTCCACTTTTTCGAAAACTTAAATGCTTTTGAAAATTTGGTCGAAATCTGAAAAATTTTCAAATGCTGTTTTGAGGGTGAAGATCGCATCTTTTGGGATTTTTAGTACCAGAAAAATGTCCATTTTTTTGAAAACTTTAAATGCTCATAACTCGTAGAGAAATGCACCTAGAGGGCTAAAAATTGCATTTCTGTAATCTAGAGAGTCAGACCTTTCCAATGATGTATGATTTGTATATATTCGAGAAAAATAAAATTTTGAAATTTTGGTCGAAATCTGAAAAATTTTCAAATGCTGTTTTGAGGGTGAAGATCGCATCTTTTGGGATTTTTAGTACCAGAAAAATGTCCACTTTTTCGGAAACTTTAAATGCTCATAACTCGTAGAGAAATGCACCTAGAGGGCTAAAAATTGCATTTCTGTAATCTAGAGAGTCAAACCTTTCCAATGATGTATGATTTGTATATATTCGAGAAAAATAAAATTTTCAAAATTTGGTCGAAATCTGAAAAATTTTCAAATGCTGTTTTGAGGGTGAAGATCGCATCTTTTGGGATTTTTAGTACCAGAAAAATGTCCATTTTTTTGAAAACTTTGCTCATAACTCGTAGAGAAATGCACCTAGAGGGCTAAAAATTGCATTTCTGTAATCTAGAGAGTCAGACCTTTCCAATGATGTATGATTTGTATATATTCGAGAAAAATAAAACTTTTAAATTTTGGTCGAAATCTGAAAAATTTTCAAATGCTGTTTTGAGGGTGAAGATCGCATCTTTTGGGATTTTTAGTACCAGAAAAATGTCCACTTTTTCGAAAACTTAAATGCTTTTGAAAATTTGGTCGAAATCTGAAAAATTTTCAAATGCTGTTTTGAGGGTGAAGATCGCATCTTTTGGGATTTTTAGTACCAGAAAAATGTCCATTTTTTTGAAAACTTTAAATGCTCATAACTCGTAGAGAAATGCACCTAGAGGGCTAAAAATTGCATTTCTGTAATCTAGAGAGTCAGACCTTTCCAATGATGTATGATTTGTATATATTCGAGAAAAATAAAACTTTTAAATTTTGGTCGAAATCTGAAAAATTTTCAAATGCTGTTTTGAGGGTGAAGATCGCATCTTTTGGGATTTTTAGTACCAGAAAAATGTCCACTTTTTCGAAAACTTAAATGCTTTTGAAATTTTGGTCGAAATCTGAAAAATTTTCAAATGCTGTTTTGAGGGTGAAGATCGCATCTTTTGGGATTTTTAGTACCAGAAAAATGTCCATTTTTTTGAAAACTTTAAATGCTCATAACTCGTAGAGAAATGCACCTAGAGGGCTAAAAATTGCATTTCTGTAATCTAGAGAGTCAGACCTTTCCAATGATGTATGATTTGTATATATTCGAGAAAAATAAAACTTTTAAATTTTGGTCGAAATCTGAAAAATTTTCAAATGCTGTTTTGAGGGTGAAGATCGCATCTTTTGGGATTTTTAGTACCAGAAAAATGTCCACTTTTTCGAAAACTTAAATGCTTTTGAAAATTTGGTCGAAATCTGAAAAATTTTCAAATGCTGTTTTGAGGGTGAAGATCGCATCTTTTGGGATTTTTAGTACCAGAAAAATGTCCCTTTTTTTGAAAACTTTAAATGCTCATAACTCGTAGAGAAATGCACCTAGAGGGCTAAAAATTGCATTTCTGTAATCTAGAGAGTCAGACCTTTCCAATGATGTATGATTTGTATATATTCGAGAAAAATAAAACTTTTAAATTTTGGTCGAAATCTGAAAAATTTTCAAATGCTGTTTTGAGGGTGAAGATCGCATCTTTTGGGATTTTTAGTACCAGAAAAATGTCCACTTTTTCGAAAACTTAAATGCTTTTGAAAATTTGGTCGAAATCTGAAAAATTTTCAAATGCTGTTTTGAGGGTGAAGATCGCATCTTTTGGGATTTTTAGTACCAGAAAAATGTCCCTTTTTTTGAAAACTTTAAATGCTCATAACTCGTAGAGAAATGCACCTAGAGGGCTAAAAATTGCATTTCTGTAATCTAGAGAGTCAGACCTTTCCAATGATGTTTGATTTGTATATATTCAAGAAAAATAAAATTTTGAAATTTTGGTCGAAATCTGAAAAATTTTCAAATGCTGTTTTGAGGGTGAAGATCGCATCTTTTGGGATTTTTAGTACCAGAAAAATGTCCACTTTTTCGAAAACTTTAAATGTTCATAACTCGTAGAGAAATGCACCTAGAGGGCTAAAAATTGCATTTCTGTAATCTAGAGAGTCAAACCTTTCCTATGATGTATGATTTGTATATATTCGAGAAAAATAAAATTTTGAAAATTTGGTCGAAATCTGAAAAATTTTCAAATGCTGTTTTGAGGGTGATTTTCGCATCTTTTGGGATTTTTAGTACCAGAAAAATTTCCATTTTTTTGAAAACTTTAAATGCTCATAACTCGTAGAGAAATGCACCTAGAGGGCTAAAAATTGCATTTCTGTAATCTAGAGAGTCAGACCTTTCCAATGATGTATGATTTGTATATATTCGAGAAAAATAAAACTTTTAAATTTTGGTCGAAATCTGAAAAATTTTCAAATGCTGTTTTGAGGGTGAAGATCGCATCTTTTGGGATTTTTAGTACCAGAAAAATGTCCACTTTTTCGAAAACTTAAATGCTTTTGAAAATTTGGTCGAAATCTGAAAAATTTTCAAATGCTGTTTTGAGGGTGAAGATCGCATCTTTTGGGATTTTTAGTACCAGAAAAATGTCCACTTTTTCGAAAACTTTAAATGCTCATAACTCGTAGAGAAATGCACCTAGAGGGCTAAAAATTGCATTTCTGTAATCTAGAGAGTCAGACCTTTCCAATGATGTATGATTTGTATATATTCGAGAAAAATAAAATTTTGAAATTTTGGTCGAAATCTGAAAAATTTTCAAATGCTGTTTTGAGGGTGAAGATCGCATCTTTTGGGATTTTTAGTACCAGAAAAATGTCCACTTTTTCGGAAACTTTAAATGCTCATAACTCGTAGAGAAATGCACCTAGAGGGCTAAAAATTGCATTTCTGTAATCTAGAGAGTCAAACCTTTCCAATGATGTATGATTTGTATATATTCGAGAAAAATAAAATTTTGAAAATTTGGTCGAAATCTGAAAAATTTTCAAATGCTGTTTTGAGGGTGATTTTCGCATCTTTTGGGATTTTTAGTACCAGAAAAATTTCCTTTTTTTTGAAAACTTTAAATGCTCATAACTCGTAGAGAAATGCACCTAGAGGGCTAAAAATTGCATTTCTGTAATCTAGAGAGTCAGACCTTTCCAATGATGTATGATTTGTATATATTCGAGAAAAATAAAACTTTTAAATTTTGGTCGAAATCTGAAAAATTTTCAAATGCTGTTTTGAGGGTGAAGCTCGCATCTTTTGGGATTTTTAGTACCAGAAAAATTTCCATTTTTTTTAAAACTTTAAATGCTCATTACTCGTAGAGAAATGCACCTAGAGGGTCAAAAATTGCATTTCTGTAATCTAGAGAGTCAGACCTTTCCAATGATGTATGATTTGTATATATTCGAGAAAAATAAAATTTTGAAATTTTGGTCGAAATCTGAAAAATTTTCAAATGCTGTTTTGAGGGTGAAGATCGCATCTTTTGGGATTTTTAGTACCAGAAAAATGTCCACTTTTTCGAAAACTTTAAATGCTCATAACTCGTAGAGAAATGCACCTAGAGGGCTAAAAATTGCATTTCTGTACCAGAAAAATGTCCATTTTTTCGAAAACTTTAAATGCTCATAACTCGTAGAGAAATGCACCTAGAGGGCTAAAAATTGCATTTCTGTAATCTAGAGAGTCAGACCTTTCCAATGATGTTTGATTTGTATATATTCAAGAAAAATAAAATTTTGAAATTTTGGTCGAAATCTGAAAAATTTTCAAATGCTGTTTTGAGGGTGAAGATCGCATCTTTTGGGATTTTTAGTACCAGAAAAATGTCCACTTTTTCGAAAACTTTAAATGCTCATAACTCGTAGAGAAATGCACCTAGAGGGCTAAAAATTGCATTTCTGTAATCTAGAGAGTCAGACCTTTCCAATGATGTATGATTTGTATATATTCGAGAAAAATAAAACTTTTAAATTTTGGTCGAAATCTGAAAAATTTTCAAATGCTGTTTTGAGGGTGAAGATCGCATCTTTTGGGATTTTTAGTACCAGAAAAATGTCCACTTTTTCGAAAACTTAAATGCTTTTGAAAATTTGGTCGAAATCTGAAAAATTTTCAAATGCTGTTTTGAGGGTGAAGATCGCATCTTTTGGGATTTTTAGTACCAGAAAAATGTCCCTTTTTTTGAAAACTTTAAATGCTCATAACTCGTAGAGAAATGCACCTAGAGGGCTAAAAATTGCATTTCTGTAATCTAGAGAGTCAGACCTTTCCAATGATGTATGATTTGTATATATTCGAGAAAAATAAAATTTTGAAATTTTGGTCGAAATCTGAAAAATTTTCAAATGCTGTTTTGAGGGTGAAGATCGCATCTTTTGGGATTTTTAGTACCAGAAAAATGTCCACTTTTTCGAAAACTTTAAATGCTCATAACTCGTAGAGAAATGCACCTAGAGGGCTAAAAGTTGCATTTCTGTAATCTAGAGAGTCAGACCTTTCCAATGATGTATGATTTGTATATATTCGAGAAAAAAAAAAATTTGAAATTTTGGTCGAAATCTGAAAAATTTTCAAATGCTGTTTTGAGGGTGAAGATCGCATCTTTTGGGATTTTTAGTACCAGAAAAATGTCCATTTTTTTGAAAACTTTAAATGCTCATAACTCGTAGAGAAATGCACCTAGAGGGCTAAAAATTGCATTTCTGTAATCTAGAGAGTCAGACCTTTCCAATGATGTATGATTTGTATATATTCGAGAAAAAAAAAACCTTTAAATTTTGGTCGAAATCTGAAAAATTTTCAAATGCTGTTTTGAGGGTGAAGATCGCATCTTTTGGGATTTTTAGTACCAGAAAAATTTCCATTTTTTTGAAAACTTTAAATGCTCATTACTCGTAGAGAAATGCACCTAGAGGGCTAAAAATTGCATTTCTGTAATCTAGAGAGTCAGACCTTTCCAATGATGTATGATTTGTGTATATTCGAGAAAAATAAAATTTTGAAATTTTGGTCGAAATCTGAAAAATTTTCAAATGCTGTTTTGAGGGTGAAGATCGCATCTTTTGGGATTTTTAGTACCAGAAAAATTTCCATTTTTTTGAAAACTTTAAATGCTCATAACTCGTAGAGAAATGCACCTAGAGGGCTAAAAATTGCATTTCTGTAATCTAGAGAGTCAGGCCTTTCCAATGATGTATGATTTGTATATATTCGAGAAAAATAAAATTTTGAAATTTTGGTCGAAATCTGAAAAATTTTCAAATGCTGTTTTGAGGGTGAAGATCGCATCTTTTGGGATTTTTAGTACCAGAAAAATGTCCACTTTTTCGAAAACTTTAAATGCTCATAACTCGTAGAGAAATGCACCTAGAGGGCTAAAAATTGCATTTCTGTAATCTAGAGAGTCAGACCTTTCCAATGATGTATGATTTGTATATATTCGAGAAAAATAAAATTTTGAAAATTTGGTCGAAATCTGAAAAATTTTCAAATGCTGTTTTGAGGGTGAAGATCGCATCTTTTGGGATTTTTAGTACCAGAAAAATTTCCATTTTTTTGAAAACTTTAAATGCTCATAACTCGTAGAGAAATGCACCTAGAGGGCTAAAAATTGCATTTCTGTAATCTAGAGAGTCAGACCTTTCCAATGATGTATGATTTGTATATATTCGAGAAAAAAAAAACCTTTAAATTTTGGTCGAAATCTGAAAAATTTTCAAATGCTGTTTTGAGGGTGAAGATCGCATCTTTTGGGATTTTTAGTACCAGAAAAATTTCCATTTTTTTGAAAACTTTAAATGCTCATAACTCGTAGAGAAATGCACCTAGAGGGCTAAAAATTGCATTTCTGTAATCTAGAGAGTCAGACCTTTCCAATGATGTATGATTTGTATATATTCGAGAAAAAAAACCTTTAAATTTTGGTCGAAATCTGAAAAATTTTCAAATGCTGTTTTGAGGGTGAAGATCGCATCTTTTGGGATTTTTAGTACCAGAAAAATTTCCATTTTTTTGAAAACTTTAAATGCTCATTACTCGTAGAGAAATGCACCTAGAGGGCTAAAAATTGCATTTCTGTAATCTAGAGAGTCAGACCTTTCCAATGATGTATGATTTGTGTATATTCGAGAAAAATAAAATTTTGAAATTTTGGTCGAAATCTGAAAAATTTTCAAATGCTGTTTTGAGGGTGAAGATCGCATCTTTTGGGATTTTTAGTACCAGAAAAATTTCCATTTTTTTGAAAACTTTAAATGCTCATTACTCGTAGAGAAATGCACCTAGAGGGCTAAAAATTGCATTTCTGTAATCTAGAGAGTCAGACCTTTCCAATGATGTATGATTTGTGTATATTCGAGAAAAATAAAATTTTGAAATTTTGGTCGAAATCTGAAAAATTTTCAAATGCTGTTTTGAGGGTGAAGATCGCATCTTTTGGGATTTTTAGTACCAGAAAAATATCCATTTTTTGAAAACTTTAAATGCTCATAACTCGTAGAGAAATGCACCTAGAGGGCTAAAAATTGCATTTCTGTAATCTAGAGAGTCAGACCTTTCCAATGATGTATGATTTGTGTATATTCGAGAAAAATAAAATTTTGAAATTTTGGTCGAAATCTGAAAAATTTTCAAATGCTGTTTTGAGGGTGAAGATCGCATCTTTTGGGATTTTTAGTACCAGAAAAATTTCCATTTTTTTGAAAACTTTAAATGCTCATAACTCGTAGAGAAATGCACCTAGAGGGCTAAAAATTGCATTTCTGTAATCTAGAGAGTCAGACCTTTCCAATGATGTATGATTTGTATATATTCGAGAAAAAAAACCTTTAAATTTTGGTCGAAATCTGAAAAATTTTCAAATGCTGTTTTGAGGGTGAAGATCGCATCTTTTGGGATTTTTAGTACCAGAAAAATTTCCATTTTTTTGAAAACTTTAAATGCTCATAACTCGTAGAGAAATGCACCTAGAGGGCTAAAAATTGCATTTCTGTAATCTAGAGAGTCAGACCTTTCCAATGATGTATGATTTGTGTATATTCGAGAAAAATAAAATTTTGAAATTTTGGTCGAAATCTGAAAAATTTTCAAATGCTGTTTTGAGGGTGAAGATCGCATCTTTTGGGATTTTTAGTACCAGAAAAATGTCCACTTTTTCGAAAACTTTAAATGCTCATAACTTGTAGAGAAATGCACCTAGAGGGCTAAAAATTGCATTTCTGTAATCTAGAGAGTCAGACCTTTCCAATGATGTATGATTTGTGTATATTCGAGAAAAATAAAATTTTGAAATTTTGGTCGAAATCTGAAAAATTTTCAAATGCTGTTTTGAGGGTGAAGATCGCATCTTTTGGGATTTTTAGTACCAGAAAAATGTCCACTTTTTCGAAAACTTTAAATGCTCATAACTCGTAGAGAAATGCACCTAGAGGGCTAAAAATTGCATTTCTGTAATCTAGAGAGTCAGACCTTTCCAATGATGTATGATTTGTATATATTCGAGAAAAATAAAATTTTGAAATTTTGGTCGAAATCTGAAAAATTTTCAAATGCTGTTTTGAGGGTGAAGATCGCATCTTTTGGGATTTTTAGTACCAGAAAAATTTCCATTTTTTTGAAAACTTTAAATGCTCATAACTCGTAGAGAAATGCACCTAGAGGGCTAAAAATTGCATTTCTGTAATCTAGAGAGTCAGACCTTTCCAATGATGTATGATTTGTATATATTCGAGAAAAATAAAATTTTGAAATTTTGGTCGAAATCTGAAAAAATTTCAAATGCTGTTTTGAGGGTGAAGATCGCATCTTTTGGGATTTTTAGTACCAGAAAAATGTCCATTTTTTTGAAAACTTTAAATGCTCATAACTCGTAGAGAAATGCACCTAGAGGGCTAAAAATTGCATTTCTGTAATCTAGAGAGTCAGACCTTTCCAATGATGTATGATTTGTGTATATTCGAGAAAAATAAAATTTTGAAATTTTGGTCGAAATCTGAAAAATTTTCAAATGCTGTTTTGAGGGTGAAGATCGCATCTTTTGGGATTTTTAGTACCAGAAAAATGTCGACTTTTTCGAAAACTTTAAATGCTCATAACTCGTAGAGAAATGCACCTAGAGGGCTAAAAATTGCATTTCTGTAATCTAGAGAGTCAGACCTTTCCAATGATGTATGATTTGTATATATTCGAGAAAAATAAAATTTTGAAATTTTGGTCGAAATCTGAAAAATTTTCAAATGCTGTTTTGAGGGTGAAGATCGCATCTTTTGGGATTTTTAGTACCAGAAAAATTTCCATTTTTTTGAAAACTTTAAATGCTCATAACTCGTAGAGAAATGCACCTAGAGGGCTAAAAATTGCATTTCTGTAATCTAGAGAGTCAGACCTTTCCAATGATGTATGATTTGTATATATTCGAGAAAAATAAAATTTTGAAATTTTGGTCGAAATCTGAAAAAATTTCAAATGCTGTTTTGAGGGTGAAGATCGCATCTTTTGGGATTTTTAGTACCAGAAAAATGTCCGTTTTTTTGAAAACTTTAAATGCTCATAACTCGTAGAGAAATGCACCTAGAGGGCTAAAAATTGCATTTCTGTAATCTAGAGAGTCAGACCTTTCCAATGATGTATGATTTGTATATATTCGAGAAAAATAAAATTTTGAAATTTTGGTCGAAATCTGAAAAATTTTCAAATGCTGTTTTGAGGGTGAAGATCGCATCTTTTGGGATTTTTAGTACCAGAAAAATGTCCACTTTTTTGAAAACTTTAAATGCTCATAACTCGTAGAGAAATGCACCTAGAGGGCTAAAAATTGCATTTCTGTAATCTAGAGAGTCAGACCTTTCCAATGATGTATGATTTGTATATATTCGAGAAAAATAAAATTTTGAAATTTTGGTCGAAATCTGAAAAATTTTCAAATGCTGTTTTGAGGGTGAAGATCGCATCTTTTGGGATTTTTAGTACCATAAAAATTTAAATGCTCATAACTCGTAGAGAAATGCACCTAGAGGGCTAAAAATTGCATTTCTGTAATCTAGAGAGTCAGACCTTTCCAATGATGTATGATTTGTATATATTCGAGAAAAATAAAATTTTGAAATTTTGGTCGAAATCTGAAAAATTTTCAAATGCTGTTTTGAGGGTGAAGATCGCATCTTTTGGGATTTTTAGTACCAGAAAAATTTAAATGCTCATAACTCGTAGAGAAATGCACCTAGAGGGCTAAAAATTGCATTTCTGTAATCTAGAGAGTCAGACCTTTCCAATGATGTATGATTTGTATATATTCGAGAAAAATAAAATTTTGAAATTTTGGTCGAAATCTGAAAAATTTTCAAATGCTGTTTTGAGGGTGAAGATCGCATCTTTTGGGATTTTTAGTACCAGAAAAATTTCCATTTTTTTGAAAACTTTAAATGCTCATAACTCGTAGAGAAATGCACCTAGAGGGCTAAAAATTGCATTTCTGTAATCTAGAGAGTCAGACCTTTCCAATGATGTATGATTTGTATATATTCGAGAAAAATAAAATTTTGAAATTTTGGTCGAAATCTGAAAAATTTTCAAATGCTGTTTTGAGGGTGAAGATCGCATCTTTTGGGATTTTTAGTACCAGAAAAATGTCCACTTTTTCGAAAACTTTAAATGCTCATAACTCGTAGAGAAATGCACCTAGAGGGCTAAAAATTGCATTTCTGTAATCTAGAGAGTCAGACCTTTCCAATGATGTATGATTTGTATATATTCGAGAAAAATAAAATTTTGAAATTTTGGTCGAAATCTGAAAAATTTTCAAATGCTGTTTTGAGGGTGAAGATCGCATCTTTTGGGATTTTTAGTACCAGAAAAATGTCCACTTTTTCGAAAACTTTAAATGCTCATAACTCGTAGAGAAATGCACCTAGAGGGCTAAAAATTGCATTTCTGTACCAGAAAAATGTCCATTTTTTCGAAAACTTTAAATGCTCATAACTCGTAGAGAAATGCACCTAGAGGGCTAAAAATTGCATTTCTGTAATCTAGAGAGTCAGACCTTTCCAATGATGTTTGATTTGTATATATTCAAGAAAAATAAAATTTTGAAATTTTGGTCGAAATCTGAAAAATTTTCAAATGCTGTTTTGAGGGTGAAGATCGCATCTTTTGGGATTTTTAGTACCAGAAAAATGTCCACTTTTTCGAAAACTTTAAATGTTCATAACTCGTAGAGAAATGCACCTAGAGGGCTAAAAATTGCATTTCTGTAATCTAGAGAGTCAGACCTTTCCAATGATGTATGATTTGTATATATTCGAGAAAAATAAAATTTTGAAAATTTGGTCGAAATCTGAAAAATTTTCAAATGCTGTTTTGAGGGTGAAGATCGCATCTTTTGGGATTTTTAGTACCAGAAAAATGTCCACTTTTTCGAAAACTTTAAATGCTCATAACTCGTAGAGAAATGCACCTAGAGGGCTAAAAATTGCATTTGTGTAATCTAGAGAGTCAGACCTTTCCAATGATGTATGATTTGTATATATTCGAGAAAAATAAAATTTTGAAAATTTGGTCGAAATCTGAAAAATTTTCAAATGCTGTTTTGAGGGTGAAGATCGCATCTTTTGGGATTTTTAGTACCAGAAAAATTTCCATTTTTTTGAAAACTTTAAATGCTCATAACTCGTAGAGAAATGCACCTAGAGGGCTAAAAATTGCATTTCTGTAATCTAGAGAGTCAGACCTTTCCAATGATGTATGATTTGTATATATTCGAGAAAAATAAAATTTTGAAATTTTGGTCGAAATCTGAAAAATTTTCAAATGCTGTTTTGAGGGTGAAGACCTTTCCAATGATGTATGATTTGTATATATTCGAGAAAAATAAAATTTTGAAATTTTGGTCGAAATCTGAAAAATTTTCAAATGCTGTTTTGAGGGTGAAGATCGCATCTTTTGGGATTTTTAGTACCAGAAAAATGTCCACTTTTTCGAAAACTTTTGAAATTTTGAAATTTTGGTCGAAATCTGAAAAATTTTCAAATGCTGTTTTGAGGGTGAAGACCTTTCCAATGATGTATGATTTGTATATATTCGAGAAAAATAAAATTTTGAAATTTTGGTCGAAATCTGAAAAATTTTCAAATGCTGTTTTGAGGGTGAAGATCGCATCTTTTGGGATTTTTAGTACCAGAAAAATGTCCACTTTTTTGAAAACTTTAAATGCTCATAACTCGTAGAGAAATGCACCTAGAGGGCTAAAAATTGCATTTCTGTAATCTAGAGAGTCAGACCTTTCCAATGATGTATGATTTGTATATATTCGAGAAAAATAAAATTTTGAAAATTTGGTCGAAATCTGAAAAATTTTCAAATGCTGTTTTGAGGGTGAAGATCGCATCTTTTGGGATTTTTAGTACCAGAAAAATGTCCACTTTTTCGAAAACTTTAAATGCTCATAACTCGTAGAGAAATGCACCTAGAGGGCTAAAAATTGCATTTCTGTAATCTAGAGAGTCAGACCTTTCCAATGATGTATGATTTGTATATATTCGAGAAAAATAAAATTTTGAAATTTTGGTCGAAATCTGAAAAATTTTCAAATGCTGTTTTGAGGGTGAAGATCGCATCTTTTGGGATTTTTAGTACCAGAAAAATGTCCACTTTTTTCGAAAACTTTAAATGCTCATAACTCGTGAAGGAATGCACCTAGAGGGCTAAAAATTGCATTTCTGTAATCTAGAGAGTCAGACCTTTCCAATGATGTATGATTTGTATATATTCGAGAAAAATAAAATTTTGAAATTTTGGTCGAAATCTGAAAAATTTTCAAATGCTGTTTTGAGGGTGAAGATCGCATCTTTTGGGATTTTTAGTACCAGAAAAATGTCCACTTTTTCGAAAACTTTAAATGCTCATAACTCGTAGAGAAATGCACCTAGAGGGCTAAAAATTGCATTTCTGTAATCTAGAGAGTCAGACCTTTCCAATGATGTATGATTTGTATATATTCGAGAAAAATAAAATTTTGAAATTTTGGTCGAAATCTGAAAAATTTTCAAATGCTGTTTTGAGGGTGAAGATCGCATCTTTTGGGATTTTTAGTACCAGAAAAATGTCCACTTTTTTGAAAACTTTAAATGCTCATAACTCGTAGAGAAATGCACCTAGAGGGCTAAAAATTGCATTTCTGTAATCTAGAGAGTCAGACCTTTCCAATGATGTATGATTTGTATATATTCGAGAAAAATAAAATTTTGAAAATTTGGTCGAAATCTGAAAAATTTTCAAATGCTGTTTTGAGGGTGAAGATCGCATCTTTTGGGATTTTTAGTACCAGAAAAATGTCCACTTTTTCGAAAACTTTAAATGCTCATAACTCGTAGAGAAATGCACCTAGAGGGCTAAAAATTGCATTTCTGTAATCTAGAGAGTCAGACCTTTCCAATGATGTATGATTTGTATATATTCGAGAAAAATAAAATTTTGAAAATTTGGTCGAAATCTGAAAAATTTTCAAATGCTGTTTTGAGGGTGAAGATCGCATCTTTTGGGATTTTTAGTACCAGAAAAATTTCCACTTTTTCGAAAACTTTAAATGCTCATAACTCGTAGAGAAATGCACCTAGAGGGCTAAAAATTGCATTTCTGTAATCTAGAGAGTCAGACCTTTCCAATGATGTATGATTTGTATATATTCGAGAAAAATAAAATTTTGAAATTTTGGTCGAAATCTGAAAAATTTTCAAATGCTGTTTTGAGGGTGAAGATCGCATCTTTTGGGATTTTCAGTACCAGAAAAATGTCCACTTTTTCGAAAACTTTAAATGCTCATAACTCGTAGAGAAATGCACCTAGAGGTGCATTGGTCGAAATCTGAAAAATTTTCAAATGCTGTTTTGAGGGTGAAGATCGCATCTTTTGGGATTTTTAGTACCAGAAAAATTTCCACTTTTTCGAAAACTTTAAATGTTCATAACTCGTAGAGAAATGCACCTAGAGGGCTAAAAATTGCATTTCTGTAATCTAGAGAGTCAGACCTTTCCAATGATGTATGATTTGTATATATTCGAGAAAAATAAAATTTTGAAATTTTGGTCGAAATCTGAAAAATTTTCAAATGCTGTTTTGAGGGTGAAGATCGCATCTTTTGGGATTTTTAGTACCAGAAAAATGTCCACTTTTTTGAAAACTTTAAATGCTCATAACTCGTAGAGAAATGCACCTAGAGGGCTAAAAATTGCATTTCTGTAATCTAGAGAGTCAGACCTTTCCAATGATGTATGATTTGTATATATTCGAGAAAAATAAAATTTTGAAAATTTGGTCGAAATCTGAAAAATTTTCAAATGCTGTTTTGAGGGTGAAGATCGCATCTTTTGGGATTTTTAGTACCAGAAAAATGTCCACTTTTTCGAAAACTTTAAATGCTCATAACTCGTAGAGAAATGCACCTAGAGGGCTAAAAATTGCATTTCTGTAATCTAGAGAGTCAGACCTTTCCAATGATGTATGATTTGTATATATTCGAGAAAAATAAAATTTTGAAAATTTGGTCGAAATCTGAAAAATTTTGAAATGCTGTTTTGAGGGTGAAGATCGCATCTTTTGGGATTTTTAGTACCAGAAAAATTTCCATTTTTTTGAAAACTTTAAATGCTCATAACTCGTAGAGAAATGCACCTAGAGGGCTAAAAATTGCATTTCTGTAATCTAGAGAGTCAGACCTTTCCAATGATGTATGATTTGTATATATTCGAGAAAAATAAAATTTTGAAAATTTGGTCGAAATCTGAAAAATTTTCAAATGCTGTTTTGAGGGTGAAGATCGCATCTTTTGGGATTTTTAGTACCAGAAAAATGTCCATTTTTTTGAAAACTTTAAATGCTCATAACTCGTAGAGAAATGCACCTAGAGGGCATTTCTGTAATCTAGAGAGTAGACCTTTCCAATGATGTATGATTTGTATATATTCGAGAAAAATAAAATTTTGAAATTTTGGTCGAAATCTGAAAAATTTTCAAATGCTGTTTTGAGGGTGAAGATCGCATCTTTTGCGATTTTTAGTACCGAAAAATGTCCATTTTTTCGAAAACTTTAAATGCTCATAACTCGTAGAGAAATGCACCTAGAGGGCTAAAAATTGCATTTCTGTAATCTAGAGAGTCAGACCTTTCCAATGATGTATGATTTGTATATATTCGAGAAAAATAAAATTTTGAAAATTTGGTCGAAATCTGAAAAATTTTCAAATGCTGTTTTGAGGGTGAAGATCGCATCTTTTGGGATTTTTAGTACCAGAAAAATGTCCATTTTTTTGAAAACTTTAAATGCTCATAACTCGTAGAGAAATGCACCTAGAGGGCATTTCTGTAATCTAGAGAGTAGACCTTTCCAATGATGTATGATTTGTATATATTCGAGAAAAATAAAATTTTGAAATTTTGGTCGAAATCTGAAAAATTTTCAAATGCTGTTTTGAGGGTGAAGATCGCATCTTTTGGGATTTTTAGTACCAGAAAAATGTCCATTTTTTTGAAAACTTTAAATGCTCATAACTCGTAGAGAAATGCACCTAGAGGGCATTTCTGTAATCTAGAGAGTAGACCTTTCCAATGATGTATGATTTGTATATATTCGAGAAAAATAAAATTTTGAAATTTTGGTCGAAATCTGAAAAATTTTCAAATGCTGTTTTGAGGGTGAAGATCGCATCTTTTGCGATTTTTAGTACCGAAAAATGTCCACTTTTTCGAAAACTTTAAATGCTCATAACTCGTAGAGAAATGCACCTAGAGGGCTAAAAATTGCATTTCTGTAATCTAGAGAGTCAGACCTTTCCAATGATGTATGATTTGTATATATTCGAGAAAAATAAAATTTTGAAAATTTGGTCTAAATCTGAAAAATTTTCAAATGCTGTTTTGAGGGTGAAGATCGCATCTTTTGGGATTTTTAGTACCAGAAAAATGTCCATTTTTTTGAAAACTTTAAATGCTCATAACTCGTAGAGAAATGCACCTAGAGGGCATTTCTGTAATCTAGAGAGTAGACCTTTCCAATGATGTATGATTTGTATATATTCGAGAAAAATAAAATTTTGAAATTTTGGTCGAAATCTGAAAAATTTTCAAATGCTGTTTTGAGGGTGAAGATCGCATCTTTTGCGATTTTTAGTACCAGAAAAATGTCCATTTTTTTGAAAACTTTAAATGCTCATAACTCGTAGAGAAATGCACCTAGAGGGCTAAAAATTGCATTTCTGTAATCTAGAGAGTCAGACCTTTCCAATGATGTATGATTTGTATATATTCGAGAAAAATAAAATTTTGAAATTTTGGTCGAAATCTGAAAAATTTTCAAATGCTGTTTTGAGGGTGAAGATCGCATCTTTTGGGATTTTTAGTACCAGAAAAATGTCCACTTTTTCGAAAACTTTAAATGCTCATAACTCGTAGAGAAATGCACCTAGAGGGCTAAAAATTGCATTTGTGTAATCTAGAGAGTCAGACCTTTCCAATGATGTATGATTTGTATATATTCGAGAAAAATAAAATTTTGAAAATTTGGTCGAAATCTGAAAAATTTTCAAATGCTGTTTTGAGGGTGAAGATCGCATCTTTTGGGATTTTTAGTACCAGAAAAATTTCCATTTTTTTGAAAACTTTAAATGCTCATAACTCGTAGAGAAATGCACCTAGAGGGCTAAAAATTGCATTTCTGTAATCTAGAGAGTCAGACCTTTCCAATGATGTATGATTTGTATATATTCGAGAAAAATAAAATTTTGAAAATTTGGTCGAAATCTGAAAAATTTTCAAATGCTGTTTTGAGGGTGAAGATCGCATCTTTTGGGATTTTTAGTACCAGAAAAATGTCCATTTTTTTGAAAACTTTAAATGCTCATAACTCGTAGAGAAATGCACCTAGAGGGCTAAAAATTGCATTTCTGTAATCTAGAGAGTCAGACCTTTCCAATGATGTATGATTTGTATATATTCGAGAAAAATAAAATTTTGAAAATTTGGTCGAAATCTGAAAAATTTTCAAATGCTGTTTTGAGGGTGAAGATCGCATCTTTTGCGATTTTTAGTACCAGAAAAATGTCCATTTTTTTGAAAACTTTAAATGCTCATAACTCGTAGAGAAATGCACCTAGAGGGCTAAAAATTGCATTTCTGTAATCTAGAGAGTCAGACCTTTCCAATGATGTATGATTTGTATATATTCGAGAAAAATAAAATTTTGAAATTTTGGTCGAAATCTGAAAAATTTTCAAATGCAGTTTTGAGGGTGAAGATCGCATCTTTTGCGATTTTTAGTACCAGAAAAATGTCCACTTTTTCGAAAACTTTAAATGCTCATAACTCGTAGAGAAATGCACCTAGAGGGCTAAAAATTGCATTTGTGTAATCTAGAGAGTCAGACCTTTCCAATGATGTATGATTTGTATATATTCGAGAAAAATAAAATTTTGAAAATTTGGTCGAAATCTGAAAAATTTTCAAATGCTGTTTTGAGGGTGAAGATCGCATCTTTTGGGATTTTTAGTACCAGAAAAATTTCCACTTTTTCGAAAACTTTAAATGCTCATAACTCGTAGAGAAATGCACCTAGAGGGCTAAAAATTGCATTTCTGTAATCTAGAGAGTCAGACCTTTCCAATGATGTATGATTTGTATATATTCGAGAAAAATAAAATTTTGAAAATTTGGTCGAAATCTGAAAAATTTTCAAATGCTGTTTTGAGGGTGAAGATCGCATCTTTTGGGATTTTTAGTACCAGAAAAATTTCCATTTTTTTGAAAACTTTAAATGCTCATAACTCGTAGAGAAATGCACCTAGAGGGCTAAAAATTGCATTTCTGTAATCTAGAGAGTCAGACCTTTCCAATGATGTATGATTTGTATATATTCGAGAAAAATAAAATTTTGAAAATTTGGTCGAAATCTGAAAAATTTTCAAATGCTGTTTTGAGGGTGAAGATCGCATCTTTTGGGATTTTTAGTACCAGAAAAATGTCCATTTTTTTGAAAACTTTAAATGCTCATAACTCGTAGAGAAATGCACCTAGAGGGCTAAAAATTGCATTTCTGTAATCTAGAGAGTCAGACCTTTCCAATGATGTATGATTTGTATATATTCGAGAAAAATAAAATTTTGAAAATTTGGTCGAAATCTGAAAAATTTTCAAATGCTGTTTTGAGGGTGAAGATCGCATCTTTTGGGATTTTTAGTACCAGAAAAATTTCCATTTTTTTGAAAACTTTAAATGCTCATAACTCGTAGAGAAATGCACCTAGAGGGCTAAAAATTGCATTTCTGTAATCTAGAGAGTCAGACCTTTCCAATGATGTATGATTTGTATATATTCGAGAAAAATAACATTTTGAAATTTTGGTCGAAATCTGAAAAATTTTCAAATGCAGTTTTGAGGGTGAAGATCGCATCTTTTGCGATTTTTAGTACCAGAAAAATGTCCACTTTTTCGAAAACTTTAAATGCTCATAACTCGTAGAGAAATGCACCTAGAGGGCTAAAAGTTGCATTTCTGTAATCTAGAGAGTCAGACCTTTCCAATGATGTATGATTTGTATATATTCGAGAAAAATAAAATTTTGAAAATTTGGTCGAAATCTGAAAAATTTTCAAATGCTGTTTTGAGGGTGAAGATCGCATCTTTTGGGATTTTTAGTACCAGAAAAATTTCCACTTTTTCGAAAACTTTAAATGCTCATAACTCGTAGAGAAATGCACCTAGAGGGCTAAAAATTGCATTTCTGTAATCTAGAGAGTCAGACCTTTCCAATGATGTATGATTTGTATATATTCGAGAAAAATAAAATTTTGAAAATTTGGTCGAAATCTGAAAAATTTTCAAATGCTGTTTTGAGGGTGAAGATCGCATCTTTTGGGATTTTTAGTACCAGAAAAATGTCCACTTTTTCGAAAACTTTAAATGCTCATAACTCGTAGAGAAATGCACCTAGAGGGCTAAAAATTGCATTTCTGTAATCTAGAGAGTCAGACCTTTCCAATGATGTATGATTTGTATATATTCGAGAAAAATAAAATTTTGAAAATTTGGTCGAAATCTGAAAAATTTTCAAATGCTGTTTTGAGGGTGAAGATCGCATCTTTTGGGATTTTTAGTACCAGAAAAATGTCCACTTTTTCGAAAACTTTAAATGCTCATAACTCGTAGAGAAATGCACCTAGAGGGCTAAAAATTGCATTTGTGTAATCTAGAGAGTCAGACCTTTCCAATGATGTATGATTTGTATATATTCGAGAAAAATAAAACTTTTAAATTTTGGTCGAAATCTGAAAAATTTTCAAATGCTGTGTTGAGGGTGAAGATCGCATCTTTTGGAATTTTTAGTACCGGAAAAATTTCCATTTTTTGAAAACTTTAAATGCTCATAACTCGTAGAGAAATGCACCTAGAGGGCTAAAAATTGCATTTCTGTAATCTAGAGAGTCAGACCTTTCCAATGATGTATGATTTGTATATATTCGAGAAAAATAAAATTTTGAAATTTTGGTCGAAATCTGAAAAATTTTCAAATGCTGTTTTGAGGGTGAAGATCGCATCTTTTGGGATTTTTAGTACCAGAAAAATGTCCACTTTTTCGAAAACTTTAAATGCTCATAACTCGTAGAGAAATGCACCTAGAGGGCTAAAAATTGCATTTGTGTAATCTAGAGAGTCAGACCTTTCCAATGATGTATGATTTGTATATATTCGAGAAAAATAAAATTTTGAAAATTTGGTCGAAATCTGAAAAATTTTCAAATGCTGTTTTGAGGGTGAAGATCGCATCTTTTGGGATTTTTAGTACCAGAAAAATTTCCATTTTTTTGAAAACTTTAAATGCTCATAACTCGTAGAGAAATGCACCTAGAGGGCTAAAAATTGCATTTCTGTAATCTAGAGAGTCAGACCTTTCCAATGATGTATGATTTGTATATATTCGAGAAAAATAAAATTTTGAAATTTTGGTCGAAATCTGAAAAATTTTCAAATGCTGTTTTGAGGGTGAAGATCGCATCTTTTGCGATTTTTAGTACCAGAAAAATGTCCACTTTTTCGAAAACTTTAAATGCTCATAACTCGTAGAGAAATGCACCTAGAGGGCTAAAAGTTGCATTTCTGTAATCTAGAGAGTCAGACCTTTCCAATGATGTATGATTTGTATATATTCGAGAAAAATAAAATTTTGAAAATTTGGTCGAAATCTGAAAAATTTTCAAATGCTGTTTTGAGGGTGAAGATCGCATCTTTTGGGATTTTTAGTACCAGAAAAATTTCCATTTTTTCGAAAACTTTAAATGCTCATAACTCGTAGAGAAATGCACCTAGAGGGCTAAAAATTGCATTTCTGTAATCTAGAGAGTCAGACCTTTCCAATGATGTATGATTTGTATATATTCGAGAAAAATAAAATTTTGAAAATTTGGTCGAAATCTGAAAAATTTTCAAATGCTGTTTTGAGGGTGAAGATCGCATCTTTTGGGATTTTTAGTACCAGAAAAATTTCCATTTTTTTGAAAACTTTAAATGCTCATAACTCGTAGAGAAATGCACCTAGAGGGCTAAAAATTGCATTTCTGTAATCTAGAGAGTCAGACCTTTCCAATGATGTATGATTTGTATATATTCGAGAAAAATAAAACTTTTAAATTTTGGTCGAAATCTGAAAAATTTTCAAATGCTGTGTTGAGGGTGAAGATCGCATCTTTTGGAATTTTTAGTACCAGAAAAATTTCCATTTTTGAAAACTTTAAATGCTCATAACTCGTAGAGAAATGCACCTAGAGGGCTAAAAATTGCATTTCTGTAATCTAGAGAGTCAGACCTTTCCAATGATGTATGATTTGTATATATTCGAGAAAAATAAAATTTTGAAATTTTGGTCGAAATCTGAAAAATTTTCAAATGCTGTTTTGAGGGTGAAGATCGCATCTTTTGGGATTTTTAGTACCAGAAAAATGTCCACTTTTTCGAAAACTTTAAATGCTCATAACTCGTAGAGAAATGCACCTAGAGGGCTAAAAATTGCATTTGTGTAATCTAGAGAGTCAGACCTTTCCAATGATGTATGATTTGTATATATTCGAGAAAAATAAAACTTTTAAATTTTGGTCGAAATCTGAAAAATTTTCAAATGCTGTGTTGAGGGTGAAGATCGCATCTTTTGGAATTTTTAGTACCGGAAAAATTTCCATTTTTTGAAAACTTTAAATGCTCATAACTCGTAGAGAAATGCACCTAGAGGGCTAAAAATTGCATTTCTGTAATCTAGAGAGTCAGACCTTTCCAATGATGTATGATTTGTATATATTCGAGAAAAATAAAATTTTGAAAATTTGGTCGAAATCTGAAAAATTTTCAAATGCTGTTTTGAGGGTGAAGATCGCATCTTTTGGGATTTTTAGTACCAGAAAAATTTCCATTTTTTTGAAAACTTTAAATGCTCATAACTCGTAGAGAAATGCACCTAGAGGGCTAAAAATTGCATTTCTGTAATCTAGAGAGTCAGACCTTTCCAATGATGTATGATTTGTATATATTCGAGAAAAATAAAATTTTGAAATTTTGGTCGAAATCTGAAAAATTTTCAAATGCTGTTTTGAGGGTGAAGATCGCATCTTTTGCGATTTTTAGTACCAGAAAAATGTCCACTTTTTCGAAAACTTTAAATGCTCATAACTCGTAGAGAAATGCACCTAGAGGGCTAAAAGTTGCATTTCTGTAATCTAGAGAGTCAGACCTTTCCAATGATGTATGATTTGTATATATTCGAGAAAAATAAAATTTTGAAAATTTGGTCGAAATCTGAAAAATTTTCAAATGCTGTTTTGAGGGTGAAGATCGCATCTTTTGGGATTTTTAGTACCAGAAAAATTTCCATTTTTTCGAAAACTTTAAATGCTCATAACTCGTAGAGAAATGCACCTAGAGGGCTAAAAATTGCATTTCTGTAATCTAGAGAGTCAGACCTTTCCAATGATGTATGATTTGTATATATTCGAGAAAAATAAAATTTTGAAAATTTGGTCGAAATCTGAAAAATTTTCAAATGCTGTTTTGAGGGTGAAGATCGCATCTTTTGGGATTTTTAGTACCAGAAAAATTTCCATTTTTTTGAAAACTTTAAATGCTCATAACTCGTAGAGAAATGCACCTAGAGGGCTAAAAATTGCATTTCTGTAATCTAGAGAGTCAGACCTTTCCAATGATGTATGATTTGTATATATTCGAGAAAAATAAAACTTTTAAATTTTGGTCGAAATCTGAAAAATTTTCAAATGCTGTGTTGAGGGTGAAGATCGCATCTTTTGGAATTTTTAGTACCAGAAAAATTTCCATTTTTGAAAACTTTAAATGCTCATAACTCGTAGAGAAATGCACCTAGAGGGCTAAAAATTGCATTTCTGTAATCTAGAGAGTCAGACCTTTCCAATGATGTATGATTTGTATATATTCGAGAAAAATAAAATTTTGAAATTTTGGTCGAAATCTGAAAAATTTTCAAATGCTGTTTTGAGGGTGAAGATCGCATCTTTTGGGATTTTTAGTACCAGAAAAATGTCCACTTTTTCGAAAACTTTAAATGCTCATAACTCGTAGAGAAATGCACCTAGAGGGCTAAAAATTGCATTTGTGTAATCTAGAGAGTCAGACCTTTCCAATGATGTATGATTTGTATATATTCGAGAAAAATAAAACTTTTAAATTTTGGTCGAAATCTGAAAAATTTTCAAATGCTGTGTTGAGGGTGAAGATCGCATCTTTTGGAATTTTTAGTACCGGAAAAATTTCCATTTTTTGAAAACTTTAAATGCTCATAACTCGTAGAGAAATGCACCTAGAGGGCTAAAAATTGCATTTCTGTAATCTAGAGAGTCAGACCTTTCCAATGATGTATGATTTGTATATATTCGAGAAAAATAAAATTTTGAAATTTTGGTCGAAATCTGAAAAATTTTCAAATGCTGTTTTGAGGGTGAAGATCGCATCTTTTGGGATTTTTAGTACCAGAAAAATGTCCACTTTTTCGAAAACTTTAAATGCTCATAACTCGTAGAGAAATGCACCTAGAGGGCTAAAAATTGCATTTGTGTAATCTAGAGAGTCAGACCTTTCGAATGATGTATGATTTGTATATATTCGAGAAAAATAAAATTTTGAAAATTTGGTCGAAATCTGAAAAATTTTCAAATGCTGTTTTGAGGGTGAAGATCGCATCTTTTGGGATTTTTAGTACCAGAAAAATTTCCATTTTTTTGAAAACTTTAAATGCTCATAACTCGTAGAGAAATGCACCTAGAGGGCTAAAAATTGCATTTCTGTAATCTAGAGAGTCAGACCTTTCCAATGATGTATGATTTGTATATATTCGAGAAAAATAAAATTTTGAAATTTTGGTCGAAATCTGAAAAATTTTCAAATGCTGTTTTGAGGGTGAAGATCGCATCTTTTGGGATTTTTAGTACCAGAAAAATTTCCATTTTTTTGAAAACTTTAAATGCTCATAACTCGTAGAGAAATGCACCTAGAGGGCTAAAAATTGCATTTCTGTAATCTAGAGAGTCAGACCTTTCCAATGATGTATGATTTGTATATATTCGAGAAAAATAAAATTTTGAAATTTTGGTCGAAATCTGAAAAATTTTCAAATGCTGTTTTGAGGGTGAAGATCGCATCTTTTGGGATTTTTAGTACCAGAAAAATGTCCACTTTTTCGAAAACTTTAAATGCTCATAACTCGTAGAGAAATGCACCTAGAGGGCTAAAAATTGCATTTCTGTAATCTAGAGAGTCAGACCTTTCCAATGATGTATGATTTGTATATATTCGAGAAAAATAAAATTTTGAAATTTTGGTCGAAATCTGAAAAATTTTCAAATGCTGTTTTGAGGGTGAAGATCGCATCTTTTGGGATTTTTAGTACCAGAAAAATGTCCACTTTTTCGAAAACTTTAAATGCTCATAACTCGTAGAGAAATGCACCTAGAGGGCTAAAAATTGCATTTGTGTAATCTAGAGAGTCAGACCTTTCCAATGATGTATGATTTGTATATATTCGAGAAAAATAAAATTTTGAAAATTTGGTCGAAATCTGAAAAATTTTCAAATGCTGTTTTGAGGGTGAAGATCGCATCTTTTGGGATTTTTAGTACCAGAAAAATGTCCACTTTTTCGAAAACTTTAAATGCTCATAACTCGTAGAGAAATGCACCTAGAGGGCTAAAAATTGCATTTGTGTAATCTAGAGAGTCAGACCTTTCCAATGATGTATGATTTGTATATATTCGAGAAAAATAAAATTTTGAAAATTTGGTCGAAATCTGAAAAATTTTCAAATGCTGTTTTGAGGGTGAAGATCGCATCTTTTGGGATTTTTAGTACCAGAAAAATTTCCATTTTTTTGAAAACTTTAAATGCTCATAACTCGTAGAGAAATGCACCTAGAGGGCTAAAAATTGCATTTCTGTAATCTAGAGAGTCAGACCTTTCCAATGATGTATGATTTGTATATATTCGAGAAAAATAAAATTTTGAAATTTTGGTCGAAATCTGAAAAATTTTCAAATGCTGTTTTGAGGGTGAAGATCGCATCTTTTGGGATTTTTAGTACCAGAAAAATGTCCACTTTTTCGAAAACTTTAAATGCTCATAACTCGTAGAGAAATGCACCTAGAGGGCTAAAAATTGCATTTCTGTAATCTAGAGAGTCAGACCTTTCCAATGATGTATGATTTGTATATATTCGAGAAAAATAAAATGAAATGAAAAATTTTCAAATGCTGTTTTGAGGGTGAAGACCTTTCCAATGATGTATGATTTGTATATATTCGAGAAAAATAAAATTTTGAAATTTTGGTCGAAATCTGAAAAATTTTCAAATGCTGTTTTGAGGGTGAAGATCGCATCTTTTGGGATTTTTAGTACCAGAAAAATGTCCACTTTTTCGAAAACTTTTGAAATTTTGAAATTTTGGTCGAAATCTGAAAAATTTTCAAATGCTGTTTTGAGGGTGAAGACCTTTCCAATGATGTATGATTTGTATATATTCGAGAAAAATAAAATTTTGAAATTTTGGTCGAAATCTGAAAAATTTTCAAATGCTGTTTTGAGGGTGAAGATCGCATCTTTTGGGATTTTTAGTACCAGAAAAATGTCCACTTTTTCGAAAACTTTAAATGCTCATAACTCGTAGAGAAATGCACCTAGAGGGCTAAAAATTGCATTTCTGTAATCTAGAGAGTCAGACCTTTCCAATGATGTATGATTTGTATATATTCGAGAAAAATAAAATTTTGAAATTTTGGTCGAAATCTGAAAAATTTTCAAATGCTGTTTTGAGGGTGAAGATCGCATCTTTTGGGATTTTTAGTACCAGAAAAATGTCCACTTTTTTGAAAACTTTAAATGCTCATAACTCGTAGAGAAATGCACCTAGAGGGCTAAAAATTGCATTTCTGTAATCTAGAGAGTCAGACCTTTCCAATGATGTATGATTTGTATATATTCGAGAAAAATAAAATTTTGAAAATTTGGTCGAAATCTGAAAAATTTTCAAATGCTGTTTTGAGGGTGAAGATCGCATCTTTTGGGATTTTTAGTACCAGAAAAATGTCCACTTTTTCGAAAACTTTAAATGCTCATAACTCGTAGAGAAATGCACCTAGAGGGCTAAAAATTGCATTTGTGTAATCTAGAGAGTCAGACCTTTCCAATGATGTATGATTTGTATATATTCGAGAAAAATAAAATTTTGAAAATTTGGTCGAAATCTGAAAAATTTTCAAATGCTGTTTTGAGGGTGAAGATCGCATCTTTTGGGATTTTTAGTACCAGAAAAATTTCCATTTTTTTGAAAACTTTAAATGCTCATAACTCGTAGAGAAATGCACCTAGAGGGCTAAAAATTGCATTTCTGTAATCTAGAGAGTCAGACCTTTCCAATGATGTATGATTTGTATATATTCGAGAAAAATAAAATTTTGAAATTTTGGTCGAAATCTGAAAAATTTTCAAATGCTGTTTTGAGGGTGAAGATCGCATCTTTTGGGATTTTTAGTACCAGAAAAATGTCCACTTTTTCGAAAACTTTAAATGCTCATAACTCGTAGAGAAATGCACCTAGAGGGCTAAAAATTGCATTTGTGTAATCTAGAGAGTCAGACCTTTCCAATGATGTATGATTTGTATATATTCGAGAAAAATAAAATTTTGAAAATTTGGTCGAAATCTGAAAAATTTTCAAATGCTGTTTTGAGGGTGAAGACCTTTCCAATGATGTATGATTTGTATATATTCGAGAAAAATAAAATTTTGAAATTTTGGTCGAAATCTGAAAAATTTTCAAATGCTGTTTTGAGGGTGAAGATCGCATCTTTTGGGATTTTTAGTACCAGAAAAATGTCCACTTTTTCGAAAACTTTTGAAATTTTGAAATTTTGGTCGAAATCTGAAAAATTTTCAAATGCTGTTTTGAGGGTGAAGACCTTTCCAATGATGTATGATTTGTATATATTCGAGAAAAATAAAATTTTGAAATTTTGGTGGAAATCTGAAAAATTTTCAAATGCTGTTTGGAGGGTGAAGATCGCATCTTTTGGGATTTTTAGTACCAGAAAAATGTCCACTTTTTCGAAAACTTTAAATTCTCATAACTCGTAGAGAAATGCACCTAGAGGGCTAAAAATTGCATTTCTGTAATCTAGAGAGTCAGACCTTTCCAATGATGTATGATTTGTATATATTCGAGAAAAATAAAATTTTGAAATTTTGGTCGAAATCTGAAAAATTTTCAAATGCTGTTTTGAGGGTGAAGATCGCATCTTTTGGGATTTTTAGTACCAGAAAAATGTCCACTTTTTTGAAAACTTTAAATGCTCATAACTCGTAGAGAAATGCACCTAGAGGGCTAAAAATTGCATTTCTGTAATCTAGAGAGTCAGACCTTTCCAATGATGTATGATTTGTATATATTCGAGAAAAATAAAATTTTGAAAATTTGGTCGAAATCTGAAAAATTTTCAAATGCTGTTTTGAGGGTGAAGATCGCATCTTTTGGGATTTTTAGTACCAGAAAAATGTCCACTTTTTCGAAAACTTTAAATGCTCATAACTCGTAGAGAAATGCACCTAGAGGGCTAAAAATTGCATTTCTGTAATCTAGAGAGTCAGACCTTTCCAATGATGTATGATTTGTATATATTCGAGAAAAATAAAATTTTGAAAATTTGGTCGAAATCTGAAAAATTTTGAAATGCTGTTTTGAGGGTGAAGATCGCATCTTTTGGGATTTTTAGTACCAGAAAAATTTCCACTTTTTTTGAAAACTTTAAATGCTCATAACTCGTAGAGAAATGCACCTAGAGGGCTAAAAATTGCATTTCTGTAATCTAGAGAGTCAGACCTTTCCAATGATGTATGATTTGTATATATTCGAGAAAAATAAAATTTTGAAATTTTGGTCGAAATCTGAAAAATTTTCAAATGCTGTTTTGAGGGTGAAGATCGCATCTTTTGGGATTTTCAGTACCAGAAAAATGTCCACTTTTTCGAAAACTTTAAATGCTCATAACTCGTAGAGAAATGCACCTAGAGGGCTAAAAATTGCATTTCTGTAATCTAGAGAGTCAGACCTTTCCAATGATGTATGATTTGTATATATTCGAGAAAAATAAAATTTTGAAAATTTGGTCGAAATCTGAAAAATTTTCAAATGCTGTTTTGAGGGTGAAGATCGCATCTTTTGGGATTTTTAGTACCAGAAAAATGTCCTTTTTTTTGAAAACTTTAAATGCTCATAACTCGTAGAGAAATGCACCTAGAGGGCTAAAAATTGCATTTCTGTAATCTAGAGAGTCAGACCTTTCCAATGATGTATGATTTGTATATATTCGAGAAAAATAAAATTTTGAAAATTTGGTCGAAATCTGAAAAATTTTCAAATGCTGTTTTGAGGGTGAAGATCGCATCTTTTGGGATTTTTAGTACCAGAAAAATGTCCTTTTTTTTGAAAACTTTAAATGCTCATAACTCGTAGAGAAATGCACCTAGAGGGCTAAAAATTGCATTTCTGTAATCTAGAGAGTCAGACCTTTCCAATGATGTATGATTTGTATATATTCGAGAAAAATAAAATTTTGAAATTTTGGTCGAAATCTGAAAAATTTTCAAATGCTGTTTTGAGGGTGAAGATCGCATCTTTTGGGATTTTCAGTACCAGAAAAATGTCCACTTTTTCGAAAACTTTAAATGCTCATAACTCGTAGAGAAATGCACCTAGAGGGCTAAAAATTGCATTTCTGTAATCTAGAGAGTCAGACCTTTCCAATGATGTATGATTTGTATATATTCGAGAAAAATAAAATTTTGAAAATTTGGTCGAAATCTGAAAAATTTTCAAATGCTGTTTTGAGGGTGAAGATCGCATCTTTTGGGATTTTTAGTACCAGAAAAATGTCCTTTTTTTTGAAAACTTTAAATGCTCATAACTCGTAGAGAAATGCACCTAGAGGGCTAAAAATTGCATTTCTGTAATCTAGAGAGTCAGACCTTTCCAATGATGTATGATTTGTATATATTCGAGAAAAATAAAATTTTGAAAATTTGGTCGAAATCTGAAAAATTTTCAAATGCTGTTTTGAGGGTGAAGATCGCATCTTTTGGGATTTTTAGTACCAGAAAAATGTCCACTTTTTTGAAAACTTTAATGATGTATGATTTGTATATATCCGAGAAAAATAAAATTTTGAAATTTTGGTCGAAATCTGAAAAATTTTCAAATGCTGTTTTGAGGGTGAAGATCGCATCTTTTGGGATTTTTAGTACCAGAAAAATGTCCACTTTTTCGAAAACTTTAAATGCTCATAACTCGTAGAGAAATGCACCTAGAGGGCTAAAAATTGCATTTCTGTAATCTAGAGAGTCAGACCTTTCCAATGATGTATGATTTGTATATATTCGAGAAAAATAAAATTTTGAAATTTTGGTCGAAATCTGAAAAATTTTCAAATGCTGTTTTGAGGGTGAAGACCTTTCCAATGATGTATGATTTGTATATATTCGAGAAAAATAAAATTTTGAAATTTTGGTCGAAATCTGAAAAATTTTCAAATGCTGTTTTGAGGGTGAAGATCGCATCTTTTGGGATTTTTAGTACCAGAAAAATGTCCACTTTTTCGAAAACTTTTGAAATTTTGAAATTTTGGTCGAAATCTGAAAAATTTTCAAATGCTGTTTTGAGGGTGAAGACCTTTCCAATGATGTATGATTTGTATATATTCGAGAAAAATAAAATTTTGAAATTTTGGTCGAAATCTGAAAAATTTTCAAATGCTGTTTTGAGGGTGAAGATCGCATCTTTTGGGATTTTCAGTACCAGAAAAATGTCCACTTTTTCGAAAACTTTAAATGCTCATAACTCGTAGAGAAATGCACCTAGAGGGCTAAAAATTGCATTTCTGTAATCTAGAGAGTCAGACCTTTCCAATGATGTATGATTTGTATATATTCGAGAAAAATAAAATTTTGAAAATTTGGTCGAAATCTGAAAAATTTTCAAATGCTGTTTTGAGGGTGAAGATCGCATCTTTTGGGATTTTTAGTACCAGAAAAATGTCCTTTTTTTTGAAAACTTTAAATGCTCATAACTCGTAGAGAAATGCACCTAGAGGGCTAAAAATTGCATTTCTGTAATCTAGAGAGTCAGACCTTTCCAATGATGTATGATTTGTATATATTCGAGAAAAATAAAATTTTGAAAATTTGGTCGAAATCTGAAAAATTTTCAAATGCTGTTTTGAGGGTGAAGATCGCATCTTTTGGGATTTTTAGTACCAGAAAAATGTCCTTTTTTTTGAAAACTTTAAATGCTCATAACTCGTAGAGAAATGCACCTAGAGGGCATTTCTGTAATCTAGAGAGTAGACCTTTCCAATGATGTATGATTTGTATATATTCGAGAAAAATAAAATTTTGAAATTTTGGTCGAAATCTGAAAAATTTTCAAATGCTGTTTTGAGGGTGAAGATCGCATCTTTTGCGATTTTTAGTACCAGAAAAATGTCCACTTTTTCGAAAACTTTAAATGCTCATAACTCGTAGAGAAATGCACCTAGAGGGCTAAAAATTGCATTTCTGTAATCTAGAGAGTCAGACCTTTCCAATGATGTATGATTTGTATATATTCGAGAAAAATAAAATTTTGAAATTTTGGTCGAAATCTGAAAAATTTTCAAATGCTGTTTTGAGGGTGAAGATCGCATCTTTTGGGATTTTTAGTACCAGAAAAATGTCCACTTTTTCGAAAACTTTAAATGCTCATAACTCGTAGAGAAATGCACCTAGAGGGCTAAAAATTGCATTTCTGTAATCTAGAGAGTCAGACCTTTCCAATGATGTATGATTTGTATATATTCGAGAAAAATAAAATTTTGAAAATTTGGTCGAAATCTGAAAAATTTTCAAATGCTGTTTTGAGGGTGAAGATCGCATCTTTTGGGATTTTTAGTACCAGAAAAATGTCCACTTTTTTGAAAACTTTAATGATGTATGATTTGTATATATCCGAGAAAAATAAAATTTTGAAATTTTGGTCGAAATCTGAAAAATTTTCAAATGCTGTTTTGAGGGTGAAGATCGCATCTTTTGGGATTTTTAGTACCAGAAAAATGTCCACTTTTTCGAAAACTTTAAATGCTCATAACTCGTAGAGAAATGCACCTAGAGGGCTAAAAATTGCATTTCTGTAATCTAGAGAGTCAGACCTTTCCAATGATGTATGATTTGTATATATTCGAGAAAAATAAAATTTTGAAATTTTGGTCGAAATCTGAAAAATTTTCAAATGCTGTTTTGAGGGTGAAGACCTTTCCAATGATGTATGATTTGTATATATTCGAGAAAAATAAAATTTTGAAATTTTGGTCGAAATCTGAAAAATTTTCAAATGCTGTTTTGAGGGTGAAGATCGCATCTTTTGGGATTTTTAGTACCAGAAAAATGTCCACTTTTTCGAAAACTTTTGAAATTTTGAAATTTTGGTCGAAATCTGAAAAATTTTCAAATGCTGTTTTGAGGGTGAAGACCTTTCCAATGATGTATGATTTGTATATATTCGAGAAAAATAAAATTTTGAAATTTTGGTCGAAATCTGAAAAATTTTCAAATGCTGTTTTGAGGGTGAAGATCGCATCTTTTGGGATTTTTAGTACCAGAAAAATGTCCACTTTTTCGAAAACTTTAAATGCTCATAACTCGTAGAGAAATGCACCTAGAGGGCTAAAAATTGCATTTCTGTAATCTAGAGAGTCAGACCTTTCCAATGATGTATGATTTGTATATATTCGAGAAAAATAAAATTTTGAAATTTTGGTCGAAATCTGAAAAATTTTCAAATGCTGTTTTGAGGGTGAAGATCGCATCTTTTGGGATTTTTAGTACCAGAAAAATGTCCACTTTTTTGAAAACTTTAAATGCTCATAACTCGTAGAGAAATGCACCTAGAGGGCTAAAAATTGCATTTCTGTAATCTAGAGAGTCAGACCTTTCCAATGATGTATGATTTGTATATATTCGAGAAAAATAAAATTTTGAAAATTTGGTCGAAATCTGAAAAATTTTCAAATGCTGTTTTGAGGGTGAAGATCGCATCTTTTGGGATTTTTAGTACCAGAAAAATGTCCACTTTTTCGAAAACTTTAAATGCTCATAACTCGTAGAGAAATGCACCTAGAGGGCTAAAAATTGCATTTCTGTAATCTAGAGAGTCAGACCTTTCCAATGATGTATGATTTGTATATATTCGAGAAAAATAAAATTTTGAAATTTTGGTCGAAATCTGAAAAATTTTCAAATGCTGTTTTGAGGGTGAAGATCGCATCTTTTGGGATTTTCAGTACCAGAAAAATGTCCACTTTTTCGAAAACTTTAAATGCTCATAACTCGTAGAGAAATGCACCTAGAGGGCTAAAAATTGCATTTCTGTAATCTAGAGAGTCAGACCTTTCCAATGATGTATGATTTGTATATATTCGAGAAAAATAAAATTTTGAAAATTTGGTCGAAATCTGAAAAATTTTCAAATGCTGTTTTGAGGGTGAAGATCGCATCTTTTGGGATTTTTAGTACCAGAAAAATGTCCTTTTTTTTGAAAACTTTAAATGCTCATAACTCGTAGAGAAATGCACCTAGAGGGCATTTCTGTAATCTAGAGAGTAGACCTTTCCAATGATGTATGATTTGTATATATTCGAGAAAAATAAAATTTTGAAATTTTGGTCGAAATCTGAAAAATTTTCAAATGCTGTTTTGAGGGTGAAGATCGCATCTTTTGGGATTTTTAGTACCAGAAAAATGTCCACTTTTTCGAAAACTTTAAATGCTCATAACTCGTAGAGAAATGCACCTAGAGGGCTAAAAATTGCATTTCTGTAATCTAGAGAGTCAGACCTTTCCAATGATGTATGATTTGTATATATTCGAGAAAAATAAAATTTTGAAAATTTGGTCGAAATCTGAAAAATTTTCAAATGCTGTTTTGAGGGTGAAGATCGCATCTTTTGGGATTTTTAGTACCAGAAAAATGTCCACTTTTTTGAAAACTTTAAATGCTCATAACTCGTAGAGAAATGCACCTAGAGGGCTAAAAATTGCATTTCTGTAATCTAGAGAGTCAGACCTTTCCAATGATGTATGATTTGTATATATTCGAGAAAAATAAAATTTTGAAATTTTGGTCGAAATCTGAAAAATTTTCAAATGCTGTTTTGAGGGTGAAGATCGCATCTTTTGGGATTTTCAGTACCAGAAAAATGTCCACTTTTTCGAAAACTTTAAATGCTCATAACTCGTAGAGAAATGCACCTAGAGGGCTAAAAGTTGCATTTCTGTAATCTAGAGAGTCAGACCTTTCCAATGATGTATGATTTGTATATATTCGAGAAAAATAAAATTTTGAAAATTTGGTCGAAATCTGAAAAATTTTCAAATGCTGTTTTGAGGGTGAAGATCGCATCTTTTGGGACTTTTAGTACCAGAAAAATTTCCATTTTTTCGAAAACTTTAAATGCTCATAACTCGTAGAGAAATGCACCTAGAGGGCTAAAAATTGCATTTCTGTAATCTAGAGAGTCAGACCTTTCCAATGATGTATGATTTGTATATATTCGAGAAAAATAAAATTTTGAAATTTTGGTCGAAATCTGAAAAAATTTCAAATGCTGTTTTGAGGGTGAAGATCGCATCTTTTGGGATTTTTAGTACCAGAAAAATGTCCACTTTTTCGAAAACTTTAAATGCTCATAACTCGTAGAGAAATGCACCTAGAGGGCTAAAAATTGCATTTCTGTAATCTAGAGAGTCAGACCTTTCCAATGATGTATGATTTGTATATATTCGAGAAAAATAAAATTTTGAAAATTTGGTCGAAATCTGAAAAATTTTCAAATGCTGTTTTGAGGGTGAAGATCGCATCTTTTGGGATTTTTAGTACCAGAAAAATTTCCATTTTTTTGAAAACTTTAAATGCTCATAACTCGTAGAGAAATGCACCTAGAGGGCTAAAAATTGCATTTCTGTAATCTAGAGAGTCAGACCTTTCCAATGATGTATGATTTGTATATATTCGAGAAAAATAAAATTTTGAAAATTTGGTCGAAATCTGAAAAATTTTCAAATGCTGTTTTGAGGGTGAAGATCGCATCTTTTGGGATTTTTAGTACCAGAAAAATTTCCATTTTTTTGAAAACTTTAAATGCTCATAACTCGTAGAGAAATGCACCTAGAGGGCTAAAAATTGCATTTCTGTAATCTAGAGAGTCAGACCTTTCCAATGATGTATGATTTGTATATATGTATTCGAGAAAAATAAAATTTTGAAAATTTGGTCGAAATCTGAAAAATTTTCAAATGCTGTTTTGAGGGTGAAGATCGCATCTTTTGGGATTTTTAGTACCAGAAAAATTTCCATTTTTTTGAAAACTTTAAATGCTCATAACTCGTAGAGAAATGCACCTAGAGGGCTAAAAATTGCATTTCTGTAATCTAGAGAGTCAGACCTTTCCAATGATGTATGATTTGTATATATTCGAGAAAAATAAAACTTTTAAATTTTGGTCGAAATCTGAAAAATTTTCAAATGCTGTGTTGAGGGTGAAGATCGCATCTTTTGGAATTTTTAGTACCAGAAAAATTTCCATTTTTTGAAAACTTTAAATGCTCATAACTCGTAGAGAAATGCACCTAGAGGGCTAAAAATTGCATTTCTGTAATCTAGAGAGTCAGACCTTTCCAATGATGTATGATTTGTATATATTCGAGAAAAATAAAATTTTGAAATTTTGGTCGAAATCTGAAAAATTTTCAAATGCTGTTTTGAAAGTGAAGATCGCATCTTTTGGAATTTTTAGTACCAGAAAAATTTCCATTTTTTGAAAACTTTAAATGCTCATAACTCGTAGAGAAATGCACCTAGAGGGCTAAAAATTGCATTTCTGTAATCTAGAGAGTCAGACCTTTCCAATGATGTATGATTTGTATATATTCGAGAAAAATAAAATTTTGAAAATTTGGTCGAAATCTGAAAAATTTTCAAATGCTGTTTTGAGGGTGAAGATCGCATCTTTTGGGATTTTTAGTACCAGAAAAATTTCCATTTTTTTGAAAACTTTAAATGCTCATAACTCGTAGAGAAATGCACCTAGAGGGCTAAAAATTGCATTTCTGTAATCTAGAGAGTCAGACCTTTCCAATGATGTATGATTTGTATATATTCGAGAAAAATAAAATTTTGAAATTTTGGTCGAAATCTGAAAAATTTTCAAATGCTGTTTTGAGGGTGAAGATCGCATCTTTTGGAATTTTTAGTACCAGAAAAATTTCCATTTTATGAAAACTTTAAATGCTCATAACTCGTAGAGAAATGAACCTAGAGGGCTAAAAATTGCATTTCTGTAATCTAGAGAGTCAGACCTTTCCAATGATGTATGATTTGTATATATTCGAGAAAAATAAAATTTTGAAATTTTGGTCGAAATCTGAAAAATTTTCAAACGCTGTTTTGAGGGTGAAGATCGCATCTTTTGGGATTTTTAGTACCAGAAAAATTTCCATTTTTTCGAAAACTTTAAATGCTCATAACTCGTAGAGAAATGCACCTAGAGGGCTAAAAATTGCATTTCTGTAATCTAGAGAGTCAGACCTTTCCAATGATGTATGATTTGTATATATTCGAGAAAAATAAAATTTTGAAATTTTGGTCGAAATCTGAAAAAATTTCAAATGCTGTTTTGAGGGTGAAGATCGCATCTTTTGGGATTTTTAGTACCAGAAAAATGTCCACTTTTTCGAAAACTTTAAATGCTCATAACTCGTAGAGAAATGCACCTAGAGGGCTAAAAATTGCATTTCTGTAATCTAGAGAGTCAGACCTTTCCAATGATGTATGATTTGTATATATTCGAGAAAAATAAAATTTTGAAAATTTGGTCGAAATCTGAAAAATTTTCAAATGCTGTTTTGAGGGTGAAGATCGCATCTTTTGGGATTTTTAGTACCAGAAAAATTTCCATTTTTTTGAAAACTTTAAATGCTCATAACTCGTAGAGAAATGCACCTAGAGGGCTAAAAATTGCATTTCTGTAATCTAGAGAGTCAGACCTTTCCAATGATGTATGATTTGTATATATTCGAGAAAAATAAAATTTTGAAAATTTGGTCGAAATCTGAAAAATTTTCAAATGCTGTTTTGAGGGTGAAGATCGCATCTTTTGGGATTTTTAGTACCAGAAAAATTTCCATTTTTTTGAAAACTTTAAATGCTCATAACTCGTAGAGAAATGCACCTAGAGGGCTAAAAATTGCATTTCTGTAAGAGAGAGTCAGACCTTTCCAATGATGTATGATTTGTATATATGTATTCGAGAAAAATAAAATTTTGAAAATTTGGTCGAAATCTGAAAAATTTTCAAATGCTGTTTTGAGGGTGAAGATCGCATCTTTTGGGATTTTTAGTACCAGAAAAATTTCCATTTTTTTGAAAACTTTAAATGCTCATAACTCGTAGAGAAATGCACCTAGAGGGCTAAAAATTGCATTTCTGTAATCTAGAGAGTCAGACCTTTCCAATGATGTATGATTTGTATATATTCGAGAAAAATAAAATTTTGAAATTTTGGTCGAAATCTGAAAAATTTTCAAACGCTGTTTTGAGGGTGAAGATCGCATCTTTTGGGATTTTTAGTACCAGAAAAATTTCCACTTTTTCGAAAACTTTAAATGCTCATAACTCGTAGAGAAATGCACCTAGAGGGCTAAAAATTGCATTTCTGTAATCTAGAGAGTCAGACCTTTCCAATGATGTATGATTTGTATATATTCGAGAAAAATAAAATTTTGAAAATTTGGTCGAAATCTGAAAAATTTTCAAATGCTGTTTTGAGGGTGAAGATCGCATCTTTTGGGATTTTTAGTACCAGAAAAATTTCCATTTTTTTGAAAACTTTAAATGCTCATAACTCGTAGAGAAATGCACCTAGAGGGCTAAAAATTGCATTTCTGTAATCTAGAGAGTCAGACCTTTCCAATGATGTATGATTTGTATATATTCGAGAAAAATAAAATTTTGAAAATTTGGTCGAAATCTGAAAAATTTTCAAATGCTGTTTTGAGGGTGAAGATCGCATCTTTTGGGATTTTTAGTACCAGAAAAATTTCCATTTTTTTGAAAACTTTAAATGCTCATAACTCGTAGAGAAATGCACCTAGAGGGCTAAAAATTGCATTTCTGTAATCTAGAGAGTCAGACCTTTCCAATGATGTATGATTTGTATATATTCGAGAAAAATAAAATTTTGAAAATTTGGTCGAAATCTGAAAAATTTTCAAATGCTGTTTTGAGGGTGAAGATCGCATCTTTTGGGATTTTTAGTACCAGAAAAATTTCCATTTTTTTGAAAACTTTAAATGCTCATAACTCGTAGAGAAATGCACCTAGAGGGCTAAAAATTGCATTTCTGTAAGAGAGAGTCAGACCTTTCCAATGATGTATGATTTGTATATATGTATTCGAGAAAAATAAAATTTTGAAAATTTGGTCGAAATCTGAAAAATTTTCAAATGCTGTTTTGAGGGTGAAGATCGCATCTTTTGGGATTTTTAGTACCAGAAAAATTTCCATTTTTTTGAAAACTTTAAATGCTCATAACTCGTAGAAAAATGCACCTAGAGGGCTAAAAATTGCATTTCTGTAATCTAGAGAGTCAGACCTTTCCAATGATGTATGATTTGTATATATTCGAGAAAAATAAAATTTTGAAATTTTGGTCGAAATCTGAAAAATTTTCAAACGCTGTTTTGAGGGTGAAGATCGCATCTTTTGGGATTTTTAGTACCAGAAAAATTTCCACTTTTTCGAAAACTTTAAATGCTCATAACTCGTAGAGAAATGCACCTAGAGGGCTAAAAATTGCATTTCTGTAATCTAGAGAGTCAGACCTTTCCAATGATGTATGATTTGTATATATTCGAGAAAAATAAAATTTTGAAAATTTGGTCGAAATCTGAAAAATTTTCAAATGCTGTTTTGAGGGTGAAGATCGCATCTTTTGGGATTTTTAGTACCAGAAAAATTTCCATTTTTTTGAAAACTTTAAATGCTCATAACTCGTAGAGAAATGCACCAAGAGGGCTAAAAATTGCATTTCTGTAATCTAGAGAGTCAGACCTTTCCAATGATGTATGATTTGTATATATTCGAGAAAAATAAAATTTTGAAAATTTGGTCGAAATCTGAAAAATTTTCAAATGCTGTTTTGAGGGTGAAGATCGCATCTTTTGGGATTTTTAGTACCAGAAAAATTTCCATTTTTTTGAAAACTTTAAATGCTCATAACTCGTAGAGAAATGCACCTAGAGGGCTAAAAATTGCATTTCTGTAATCTAGAGAGTCAGACCTTTCCAATGATGTATGATTTGTATATATGTATTCGAGAAAAATAAAATTTTGAAAATTTGGTCGAAATCTGAAAAATTTTCAAATGCTGTTTTGAGGGTGAAGATCGCATCTTTTGGGATTTTTAGTACCAGAAAAATTTCCATTTTTTTGAAAACTTTAAATGCTCATAACTCGTAGAGAAATGCACCTAGAGGGCTAAAAATTGCATTTCTGTAATCTAGAGAGTCAGACCTTTCCAATGATGTATGATTTGTATATATTCGAGAAAAATAAAACTTTTAAATTTTGGTCGAAATCTGAAAAATTTTCAAATGCTGTGTTGAGGGTGAAGATCGCATCTTTTGGAATTTTTAGTACCAGAAAAATTTCCATTTTTTGAAAACTTTAAATGCTCATAACTCGTAGAGAAATGCACCTAGAGGGCTAAAAATTGCATTTCTGTAATCTAGAGAGTCAGACCTTTCCAATGATGTATGATTTGTATATATTCGAGAAAAATAAAATTTTGAAATTTTGGTCGAAATCTGAAAAATTTTCAAATGCTGTTTTGAGGGTGAAGATCGCATCTTTTGGGATTTTTAGTACCAGAAAAATGTCCACTTTTTCGAAAACTTTAAATGCTCATAACTCGTAGAGAAATGCACCTAGAGGGCTAAAAATTGCATTTGTGTAATCTAGAGAGTCAGACCTTTCCAATGATGTATGATTTGTATATATTCGAGAAAAATAAAATTTTGAAAATTTGGTCGAAATCTGAAAAATTTTCAAATGCTGTTTTGAGGGTGAAGATCGCATCTTTTGGGATTTTTAGTACCAGAAAAATTTCCATTTTTTTGAAAACTTTAAATGCTCATAACTCGTAGAGAAATGCACCTAGAGGGCTAAAAATTGCATTTCTGTAATCTAGAGAGTCAGACCTTTCCAATGATGTATGATTTGTATATATTCGAGAAAAATAAAATTTTGAAATTTTGGTCGAAATCTGAAAAATTTTCAAATGCTGTTTTGAAAGTGAAGATCGCATCTTTTGGAATTTTTAGTACCAGAAAAATTTCCATTTTTTGAAAACTTTAAATGCTCATAACTTGTAGAGAAATGCACCTAGAGGGCTAAAAATTGCATTTCTGTAATCTAGAGAGTCAGACCTTTCCAATGATGTATGATTTGTATATATTCGAGAAAAATAAAATTTTGAAAATTTGGTCGAAATCTGAAAAATTTTCAAATGCTGTTTTGAGGGTGAAGATCGCATCTTTTGGGATTTTTAGTACCAGAAAAATGTCCACTTTTTCGAAAACTTTAAATGCTCATAACTCGTAGAGAAATGCACCTAGAGGGCTAAAAATTGCATTTCTGTAATCTAGAGAGTCAGACCTTTCCAATGATGTATGATTTGTATATATTCGAGAAAAATAAAATTTTGAAAATTTGGTCGAAATCTGAAAAATTTTCAAATGCTGTTTTGAGGGTGAAGATCGCATCTTTTGGAATTTTTAGTACCAGAAAAATTTCCACTTTTTCGAAAACTTTAAATGCTCATAACTCGTAGAGAAATGCACCTAGAGGGCTAAAAATTGCATTTTTGTAATCTAGAGAGTCAGACCTTTCCAATGATGTATGATTTGTATATATTCGAGAAAAATAAAATTTTGAAATTTTGGTCGAAATCTGAAAAATTTTCAAATGCTGTTTTGAGGGTGAAGATCGCATCTTTTGGAATTTTTAGTACCAGAAAAATTTCCATTTTTTGAAAACTTTAAATGCTCATAACTCGTAGAGAAATGCACCTAGAGGGCTAAAAATTGCATTTCTGTAATCTAGAGAGTCAGACCTTTCCAATGATGTATGATTTGTATATATTCGAGAAAAATAAAATTTTGAAATTTTGGTCGAAATCTGAAAAATTTTCAAATGCTGTTTTGAGGGTGAAGATCGCATCTTTTGGGATTTTTAGTACCAGAAAAATGTCCACTTTTTCGAAAACTTTAAATGCTCATAACTCGTAGAGAAATGCACCTAGAGGGCTAAAAATTGCATTTGTGTAATCTAGAGAGTCAGACCTTTCCAATGATGTATGATTTGTATATATTCGAGAAAAATAAAATTTTGAAAATTTGGTCGAAATCTGAAAAATTTTCAAATGCTGTTTTGAGGGTGAAGATCGCATCTTTTGGGATTTTTAGTACCAGAAAAATTTCCATTTTTTTGAAAACTTTAAATGCTCATAACTCGTAGAGAAATGCACCTAGAGGGCTAAAAATTGCATTTCTGTAATCTAGAGAGTCAGACCTTTCCAATGATGTATGATTTGTATATATTCGAGAAAAATAAAATTTTGAAATTTTGGTCGAAATCTGAAAAATTTTCAAATGCTGTTTTGAAAGTGAAGATCGCATCTTTTGGAATTTTTAGTACCAGAAAAATTTCCATTTTTTGAAAACTTTAAATGCTCATAACTTGTAGAGAAATGCACCTAGAGGGCTAAAAATTGCATTTCTGTAATCTAGAGAGTCAGACCTTTCCAATGATGTATGATTTGTATATATTCGAGAAAAATAAAATTTTGAAAATTTGGTCGAAATCTGAAAAATTTTCAAATGCTGTTTTGAGGGTGAAGATCGCATCCTTTGGGATTTTTAGTACCAGAAAAATTTCCATTTTTTTGAAAACTTTAAATGCTCATAACTCGTAGAGAAATGCACCTAGAGGGCTAAAAATTGCATTTCTGTAATCTAGAGAGTCAGACCTTTCCAATGATGTATGATTTGTATATATTCGAGAAAAATAAAATTTTGAAATTTTGGTCGAAATCTGAAAAATTTTCAAATGCTGTTTTGAGGGTGAAGATCGCATCTTTTGGAATTTTTAGTACCAGAAAAATTTCCATTTTATGAAAACTTTAAATGCTCATAACTCGTAGAGAAATGAACCTAGAGGGCTAAAAATTGCATTTCTGTAATCTAGAGAGTCAGACCTTTCCAATGATGTATGATTTGTATATATTCGAGAAAAATAAAATTTTGAAATTTTGGTCGAAATCTGAAAAATTTTCAAATGCTGTTTTGAGGGTGAAGATCGCATCTTTTGGGATTTTTAGTACCAGAAAAATGTCCACTTTTTCGAAAACTTTAAATGCTCATAACTCGTAGAGAAATGCACCTAGAGGGCTAAAAATTGCATTTCTGTAATCTAGAGAGTCAGACCTTTCCAATGATGTATGATTTGTATATATTCGAGAAAAATAAAATTTTGAAATTTTGGTCGAAATCTGAAAAATTTTCAAATGCTGTTTTGAGGGTGAAGATCGCATCTTTTGGGATTTTTAGTACCAGAAAAATGTCCACTTTTTCGAAAACTTTAAATGCTCATAACTCGTAGAGAAATGCACCTAGAGGGCTAAAAATTGCATTTCTGTAATCTAGAGAGTCAGACCTTTCCAATGATGTATGATTTGTATATTCGAGAAAAATAAAATTTTGAAATTTTGGTCGAAATCTGAAAAATTTTCAAATGCTGTTTTGAGGGTGAAGATCGCATCTTTTGGGATTTTTAGTACCAGAAAAATGTCCACTTTTTCGAAAACTTTAAATGCTCATAACTCGTAGAGAAATGCACCTAGAGGGCTAAAAATTGCATTTCTGTAATCTAGAGAGTCAGACCTTTCCAATGATGTATGATTTGTATATATTCGAGAAAAATAAAATTTTGAAATTTTGGTCGAAATCTGAAAAATTTTCAAATGCTGTTTTGAGGGTGAAGATCGCATCTTTTGGGATTTTTAGTACCAGAAAAATGTCCACTTTTTCGAAAACTTTAAATGCTCATAACTCGTAGAGAAATGCACCTAGAGGGCTAAAAATTGCATTTCTGTAATCTAGAGAGTCAGACCTTTCCAATGATGTATGATTTGTATATTCGAGAAAAATAAAATTTTGAAATTTTGGTCGAAATCTGAAAAATTTTCAAATGCTGTTTTGAGGGTGAAGATCGCATCTTTTGGGATTTTTAGTACCAGAAAAATGTCCACTTTTTCGAAAACTTTAAATGCTCATAACTCGTAGAGAAATGCACCTAGAGGGCTAAAAATTGCATTTCTGTAATCTAGAGAGTCAGACCTTTCCAATGATGTATGATTTGTATATATTCGAGAAAAATAAAATTTTGAAATTTTGGTCGAAATCTGAAAAATTTTCAAATGCTGTTTTGAGGGTGAAGATCGCATCTTTTGGGATTTTTAGTACCAGAAAAATGTCCACTTTTTCGAAAACTTTAAATGCTCATAACTCGTAGAGAAATGCACCTAGAGGGCTAAAAATTGCATTTCTGTAATCTAGAGAGTCAGACCTTTCCAATGATGTATGATTTGTATATATTCGAGAAAACTAAAATTTTGAAAATTTGGTCGAAATCTGAAAAATTTCAAATGCTGTTTTGAGGGTGAACATCGCATCTTTTGGGATTTTTAGTACCAGAAAAATTTCCATTTTTTTGAAAACTTTAAATGCTCATAACTCGTATGATTTGTATATATTCGAGAAAAATAAAATTTTGAAATTTTGGTCGAAATCTGAAAAATTTTCAAATGCTGTTTTGAGGGTGAAGATCGCATCTTTTGGGATTTTTAGTACCGGAAAAATGTCCGTTTTTGCGAAAACTTTAAATGCTCATAACTCGTAGAGAAATGCACCTAGAGGGCTAAAAATTGCATTTCTGTAATCTAGAGAGTCAGACCTTTCCAATGATGTATGATTTGTATATATTCGAGAAAAATAAAATTTTGAAATTTTGGTCGAAATCTGAAAAATTTTCAAATGCTGTTTTGAGGGTGAAGATCGCATCTTTTGGGATTTTTAGTACCAGAAAAATGTCCACTTTTTCGAAAACTTTAAATGCTCATAACTCGTAGAGAAATGCACTTAGAGGGCTAAAAATTGCATTTCTGTAATCTAGAGAGTCAGACCTTTCCAATGATGTATGATTTGTATATATTCGAGAAAAATAAAATTTTGAAATTTTGGTCGAAATCTGAAAAATTTTCAAATGCTGTTTTGAGGGTGAAGATCGCATCTTTTGGGATTTTTAGTACCAGAAAAATTTCCATTTTTTTGAAAACTTTAAATGCTCATAACTCGTAGAGAAATGCACCTAGAGGGCTAAAAATTGCATTTCTGTAATCTAGAGAGTCAGACCTTTCCAATGATGTATGATTTGTATATATTCGAGAAAAATAAAATTTTGAAATTTTGGTCGAAATCTGAAAAATTTTCAAATGCTGTTTTGAGGGTGAAGATCGCATCTTTTGGGATTTTTAGTACCAGAAAAATGTCCATTTTTTTTAAAACTTTAAATGCTCATAACTCGTAGAGAAATGCACCTAGAGGGCTAAAAATTGCAGTTCTGTAATCTAGAGAGTCAGACCTTTCCAATGATGTATGATTTGTATATATTCGAGAAAAATAAAATTTTGAAATTTTGGTCGAAATCTGAAAAATTTTCAAATGCTGTTTTGAGGGTGAAGATCGCATCTTTTGGGATTTTTAGTACCAGAAAAATTTCCATTTTTTTGAAAACTTTAAATGCTCATAACTCGTAGAGAAATGCACCTAGAGGGCTAAAAATTGCATTTCTGTAATCTAGAGAGTCAGACCTTTCCAATGATGTATGATTTGTATATATTCGAGAAAAATTTTGAAATTTTGGTCGAAATCTGAAAAATTTTCAAATGCTGTTTTGAGGGTGAAGATCGCATCTTTTGGGATTTTTAGTACCAGAAAAATGTCCACTTTTTCGAAAACTTTAAATGCTCATAACTCGTAGAGAAATGCACCTAGAGGGCTAAAAATTGCATTTCTGTAATCTAGAGAGTCAGACCTTTCCAATGATGTATGATTTGTATATATTCGAGAAAAATAAAATTTTGAAATTTTGGTCGAAATCTGAAAAATTTTCAAATGCTGTTTTGAGGGTGAAGATCGCATCTTTTGGGATTTTTAGTACCAGAAAAATTTCCATTTTTTTGAAAACTTTAAATGCTCATAACTCGTAGAGAAATGCACCTAGAGGGCTAAAAATTGCATTTCTGTAATCTAGAGAGTCAGACCTTTCCAATGATGTATGATTTGTATATATTCGAGAAAAATAAAATTTTGAAATTTTGGTCGAAATCTGAAAAATTTTCAAATGCTGTTTTGAGGGTGAAGATCGCATCTTTTGGGATTTTTAGTACCAGAAAAATTTCCATTTTTTTGAAAACTTTGAATGCTCATAACTCGTAGAGAAATGCACCTAGAGGGCTAAAAATTGCATTTCTGTAATCTAGAGAGTCAGACCTTTCCAATGATGTATGATTTGTATATATTCGAGAAAAATAAAATTTTGAAATTTTGGTCGAAATCTGAAAAATTTTCAAATGCTGTTTTGAGGGTGAAGATCGCATCTTTTGGGATTTTTAGTACCAGAAAAATGTCCACTTTTTCGAAAACTTTAAATGCTCATAACTCGTAGAGAAATGCACCTAGAGGGCTAAAAATTGCATTTCTGTAATCTAGAGAGTCAGACCTTTCCAATGATGTATGATTTGTATATATTCGAGAAAAATAAAATTTTGAAATTTTGGTCGAAATCTGAAAAATTTTCAAATGCTGTTTTGAGGGTGAAGATCGCATCTTTTGGGATTTTTAGTACCAGAAAAATGTCCACTTTTTTGAAAACTTTAAATGCTCATAACTCGTAGAGAAATGCACCTAGAGGGCTAAAAATTGCATTTCTGTAATCTAGAGAGTCAGACCTTTCCAATGATGTATGATTTGTATATATTCGAGAAAAATAAAATTTTGAAATTTTGGTCGAAATCTGAAAAATTTTCAAATGCTGTTTTGAGGGTGAAGATCGCATCTTTTGGGATTTTTAGTACCAGAAAAATGTCCACTTTTTCGAAAACTTTAAATGCTCATAACTCGTAGAGAAATGCACCTAGAGGGCTAAAAATTGCATTTCTGTAATCTAGAGAGTCAGACCTTTCCAATGATGTATGATTTGTATATATTCGAGAAAAATAAAATTTTGAAAATTTGGTCGAAATCTGAAAAATTTTCAAATGCTGTTTTGAGGGTGAAGATCGCATCTTTTGGGATTTTTAGTACCAGAAAAATGTCCACTTTTTCGAAAACTTTAAATGCTCATAACTCGTAGAGAAATGCACCTAGAGGGCTAAAAATTGCATTTCTGTAATCTAGAGAGTCAGACCTTTCCAATGATGTATGATTTGTATATATTCGAGAAAAATAAAATTTTGAAAATTTGGTCGAAATCTGAAAAATTTTCAAATGCTGTTTTGAGGGTGAAGATCGCATCTTTTGGGATTTTTAGTACCAGAAAAATTTCCATTTTTTTGAAAACTTTAAATGCTCATAACTCGTAGAGAAATGCACCTAGAGGGCTAAAAATTGCATTTCTGTAATCTAGAGAGTCAGACCTTTCCAATGATGTATGATTTGTATATATTCGAGAAAAATAAAATTTTGAAAATTTGGTCGAAATCTGAAAAATTTTCAAATGCTGTTTTGAGGGTGAAGATCGCATCTTTTGGGATTTTTAGTACCAGAAAAATTTCCATTTTTTTGAAAACTTTAAATGCTCATAACTCGTAGAGAAATGCACCTAGAGGGCTAAAAATTGCATTTCTGTAATCTAGAGAGTCAGACCTTTCCAATGATGTATGATTTGTATATATTCGAGAAAAATAAAACTTTTAAATTTTGGTCGAAATCTGAAAAATTTTCAAATGCTGTGTTGAGGGTGAAGATCGCATCTTTTGGGATTTTTAGTACCAGAAAAATTTCCATTTTTTTGAAAACTTTAAATGCTCATAACTCGTAGAGAAATGCACCTAGAGGGCTAAAAATTGCATTTCTGTAATCTAGAGAGTCAGACCTTTCCAATGATGTATGATTTGTATATATTCGAGAAAAATAAAACTTTTAAATTTTGGTCGAAATCTGAAAAATTTTCAAATGCTGTTTTGAGGGTGAAGATCGCATCTTTTGGGATTTTAAGTACCAGCTGAAAACTTTAAATGCTCATAACTCGTAGAGAAATGCACCTAGAGGGCTAAAAATTGCATTTCTGTAATCTAGAGAGTCAGACCTTTCCAATGATGTATGATTTGTATATATTCGAGAAAAATAAAATTTTGAAAATTTGGTCGAAATCTGAAAAATTTTCAAATGCTGTTTTGAGGGTGAAGATCGCATCTTTTGGGATTTTTAGTACCAGAAAAATTTCCATTTTTTTGAAAACTTTAAATGCTCATAACTCGTAGAGAAATGCACGTAGAGGGCTAAAAATTGCATTTCTGTAATCTAGAGAGTCAGACCTTTCCAATGATGTATGATTTGTATATATTCGAGAAAAATAAAACTTTTAAATTTTGGTCGAAATCTGAAAAATTTTCAAATGCTGTGTTGAGGGTGAAGATCGCATCTTTTGGGATTTTAAGTACCAGAAAAATTTCCATTTTTTTGAAAACTTTAAATGCTCATAACTCGTAGAGAAATGCACCTAGAGGGCTAAAAATTGCATTTCTGTAATCTAGAGAGTCAGACCTTTCCAATGATGTATGATTTGTATATATTCGAGAAAAATAAAACTTTTAAATTTTGGTCGAAATCTGAAAAATTTTCAAATGCTCTGTTGAGGGTGAAGATCGCATCTTTTGGGATTTTAAGTACCAGAAAAATTTCCATTTTTTTGAAAACTTTAAATGCTCACAACTCGTAGAGAAATGCACCTAGAGGGCTAAAAATTGCATTTCTGTACCAGAAAAATGTCCATTTTTTCGAAAACTTTAAATGCTCATAACTCGTAGAGAAATGCACCTAGAGGGCTAAAAATTGCATTTCTGTAATCTAGAGAGTCAGACCTTTCCAATGATGTTTGATTTGTATGTATTCGAGAAAAATAAAATTTTGAAATTTTGGTCGAAATCTGAAAAATTTTCAAATGCTGTTTTGAGGGTGAAGATCGCATCTTTTGGGATTTTTAGTACCAGAAAAATGTCCACTTTTTCGAAAACTTTAAATGCTCATAACTCGTAGAGAAATGCACCTAGAGGGCTAAAAATTGCATTTCTGTAATCTAGAGAGTCAGACCTTTCCAATGATGTATGATTTGTATATATTCGAGAAAAATAAAATTTTGAAAATTTGGTCGAAATCTGAAAAATTTTCAAATGCTGTTTTGAGGGTGAAGATCGCATCTTTTGGGATTTTTAGTACCAGAAAAATGTCCACTTTTTCGAAAACTTTAAATGCTCATAACTCGTAGAGAAATGCACCTAGATGGCTAAAAATTGCATTTCTGTAATCTAGAGAGTCAGACCTTTCCAATGATGTATGATTTGTATATATTCGAGAAAAATAAAATTTTGAAAATTTGGTCGAAATCTGAAAAATTTTCAAATGCTGTTTTGAGGGTGAAGATCGCATCTTTTGGGATTTTTAGTACCAGAAAAATGTCCACTTTTTCGAAAACTTTAAATGCTCATAACTCGTAGAGAAATGCACCTAGAGGGCTAAAAATTGCATTTCTGTAATCTAGTATATATTCGAGAAAAATAAAATTTTGAAATTTTGGTCGAAATCTGAAAAATTTTCAAATGCTGTTTTGAGGGTGAAGATCGCATCTTTTGGGATTTTTAGTACCAGAAAAATGTCCACTTTTTCGAGAACTTTAAATGCTCATAACTCGTAGAGAAATGCACCTAGAGGGCTAAAAGTTGCATTTCTGTAATCTAGAGAGTCAGACCTTTCCAATGATGTATGATTTGTATATATTCGAGAAAAATAAAATTTTGAAATTTTGGTCGAAATCTGAAAAATTTTCAAATGCTGTTTTGAGGGTAAAGATCGCATCTTTTGCGATTTTTAGTACCAGAAAAATTTCCATTTTTTCGAAAACTTTAAATGCTCATAACTCGTAGAGAAATGCACCTAGAGGGCTAAAAATTGCATTTGTGTAATCTAGAGAGTCAGACCTTTCCAATGATGTATGATTTGTATATATTCGAGAAAAATAAAATTTTGAAATTTTGGTCGAAATCTGAAAAATTTTCAAATGCTGTTTTGAGGGTGAAGATCGCATCTTTTGGGATTTTTAGTACCAGAAAAATTTCCATTTTTTTGAAAACTTTAAATGCTCATAACTCGTAGAGAAATGCACCTAGAGGGCTAAAAATTGCATTTCTGTAATCTAGAGAGTCAGACCTTTCCAATGATGTATGATTTGTATATATTCGAGAAAAATAAAATTTTGAAATTTTGGTCGAAATCTGAAAAATTTTCAAATGCTGTTTTGAGGGTGAAGATCGCATCTTTTGGGATTTTTAGTACCAGAAAAATGTCCACTTTTTCGAAAACTTTAAATGCTCATAACTCGTAGAGAAATGCACCTAGAGGGCTAAAAATTGCATTTCTGTAATCTAGAGAGTCAGACCTTTCCAATGATGTATGATTTGTATATATTTGAGAAAAATAAAATTTTGAAATTTTGGTCGAAATCTGAAAAATTTTCAAATGCTGTTTTGAGGGTGAAGATCGCATCTTTTGGGATTTTTAGTACCAGAAAAATGTCCACTTTTTCGAAAACTTTAAATGCTCATAACTCGTAGAGAAATGCACCTAGAGGGCTAAAAATTGCATTTCTGTAATCTAGAGAGTCAGACCTTTCCAATGATGTATGATTTGTATATATTCGAGAAAAATAAAATTTTGAAAATTTGGTCGAAATCTGAAAAATTTTCAAATGCTGTTTTGAGGGTGAAGATCGCATCTTTTGGGATTTTTAGTACCAGGAAAATTTCCATTTTTTTGAAAACTTTAAATGCTCATAACTCGTAGAGAAATGCACCTAGAGGGCTAAAAATTGCATTTCTGTAATCTAGAGAGTCAGACCTTTCCAATGATGTATGATTTGTATATATTTGAGAAAAATAAAATTTTGAAATTTTGGTCGAAATCTGAAAAATTTTCAAATGCTGTTTTGAGGGTGAAGATCGCATCTTTTGGGATTTTTAGTACCAGAAAAATGTCCACTTTTTCAAAAACTTTAAATGCTCATAACTCGTAGAGAAATGCACCTAGAGGGCTAAAAATTGCATTTCTGTAATCTAGAGAGTCAGACCTTTCCAATGATGTATGATTTGTATATATTCGAGAAAAATAAAATTTTGAAAATTTGGTCGAAATCTGAAAAATTTTCAAATGCTGTTTTGAGGGTGAAGATCGCATCTTTTGGGATTTTTAGTACCAGAAAAATGTCCATTTTTTTGAAAACTTTTAGAGGGCTAAAAATTGCATTTCTGTAATCTAGAGAGTCAGACCTTTCCAATGATGTATGATTTGTATATATTCGAGAAAAATAAAATTTTGAAATTTTGGTCGAAATCTGAAAAATTTTCAAATGCTGTTTTGAGGGTGAAGATCGCATCTTTTGGGATTTTTAGTACCAGAAAAATTTCCAATTTTTTGAAAACTTTAAATGCTCATAACTCGTAGAGAAATGCACCTAGAGGGCTAAAAATTGCATTTCTGTAATCTAGAGAGTCAGACCTTTCCAATGATGTATGATTTGTATATATTCGAGAAAAATAAAATTTTGAAATTTTGGTCGAAATCTGAAAAATTTTCAAATGCTGTTTTGAGGGTGAAGATCGCATCTTTTGGGATTTTTAGTACCAGAAAAATGTCCATTTTTTTGAAAACTTTAAATGCTCATAACTCGTAGAGAAATGCACCTAGAGGGCTAAAAATTGCATTTCTGTAATCTAGAGAGTCAGACCTTTCCAATGATGTATGATTTGTATATATTCGAGAAAAATAAAATTTTGAAATTTTGGTCGAAATCTGAAAAATTTTCAAATGCTGTTTTGAGGGTGAAGATCGCATCTTTTGGGATTTTTAGTACCAGAAAAATGTCCACTTTTTCGAAAACTTTAAATGCTCATAACTCGTAGAGAAATGCACCTAGAGGGCTAAAAATTGCATTTCTGTAATCTAGAGAGTCAGACCTTTCCAATGATGTATGATTTGTATATATTCGAGAAAAATAAAATTTTGAAATTTTGGTCGAAATCTGAAAAATTTTCAAATGCTGTTTTGAGGGTGAAGATCGCATCTTTTGGGATTTTTAGTACCAGAAAAATGTCCACTTTTTCGAAAACTTTAAATGCTCATAACTCGTAGAGAAATGCACCTAGAGGGCTAAAAATTGCATTTCTGTAATCTAGAGAGTCAGACCTTTCCAATGATGTATGATTTGTATATATTCGAGAAAAATAAAATTTTGAAATTTTGGTCGAAATCTGAAAAATTTTCAAATGCTGTTTTGAGGGTGAAGATCGCATCTTTTGGGATTTTTAGTACCAGAAAAATGTCCACTTTTTCGAAAACTTTAAATGCTCATAACTCGTAGAGAAATGCACCTAGAGGGCTAAAAATTGCATTTCTGTAATCTAGAGAGTCAGACCTTTCCAATGATGTATGATTTGTATATATTCGAGAAAACTAAAATTTTGAAAATTTGGTCGAAATCTGAAAAATTTCAAATGCTGTTTTGAGGGTGAAGATCGCATCTTTTGGGATTTTTAGTACCAGAAAAATTTCCATTTTTTTGAAAACTTTAAATGCTCATAACTCGTATGATTTGTATATATTCGAGAAAAATAAAATTTTGAAATTTTGGTCGAAATCTGAAAAATTTTCAAATGCTGTTTTGAGGGTGAAGATCGCATCTTTTGGGATTTTTAGTACCAGAAAAATGTCCACTTTTTCGAAAACTTTAAATGCTCATAACTCGTAGAGAAATGCACCTAGAGGGCTAAAAATTGCATTTCTGTAATCTAGAGAGTCAGACCTTTCCAATGATGTATGATTTGTATATATTCGAGAAAAATAAAATTTTGAAATTTTGGTCGAAATCTGAAAAATTTTCAAATGCTGTTTTGAGGGTGAAGATCGCATCTTTTGGGATTTTTAGTACCAGAAAAATGTCCACTTTTTCGAAAACTTTAAATGCTCATAACTCGTAGAGAAATGCACCTAGAGGGCTAAAAATTGCATTTCTGTAATCTAGAGAGTCAGACCTTTCCAATGATGTATGATTTGTATATATTCGAGAAAAATAAAATTTTGAAATTTTGGTCGAAATCTGAAAAATTTTCAAATGCTGTTTTGAGGGTGAAGATCGCATCTTTTGGGATTTTTAGTACCAGAAAAATGTCCACTTTTTCGAAAACTTTAAATGCTCATAACTCGTAGAGAAATGCACCTAGAGGGCTAAAAATTGCATTTCTGTAATCTAGAGAGTCAGACCTTTCCAATGATGTATGATTTGTATATATTCGAGAAAAATAAAATTTTGAAATTTTGGTCGAAATCTGAAAAATTTTCAAATGCTGTTTTGAGGGTGAAGATCGCATCTTTTGGGATTTTTAGTACCAGAAAAATGTCCACTTTTTCGAAAACTTTAAATGCTCATAAATTTGAGAAATGCACCTAGAGGGCTAAAAATTGCATTTCTGTAATCTAGAGAGTCAGACCTTTCCAATGATGTATGATTTGTATATATTCGAGAAAAATAAAATTTTGAAATTTTGGTCGAAATCTGAAAAATTTTCAAATGCTGTTTTGAGGGTGAAGATCGCATCTTTTGGGATTTTTAGTACCAGAAAAATGTCCACTTTTTCGAAAACTTTAAATGCTCATAACTCGTAGAGAAATGCACCTAGAGGGCTAAAAATTGCATTTCTGTAATCTAGAGAGTCAGACCTTTCCAATGATGTATGATTTGTATATATTCGAGAAAAATAAAATTTTGAAATTTTGGTCGAAATCTGAAAAATTTTCAAATGCTGTTTTGAGGGTGAAGATCGCATCTTTTGGGATTTTTAGTACCAGAAAAATGTCCACTTTTTCGAAAACTTTAAATGCTCATAACTCGTAGAGAAATGCACCTAGAGGGCTAAAAATTGCATTTCTGTAATCTAGAGAGTCAGACCTTTCCAATGATGTATGATTTGTATATATTCGAGAAAAATAAAATTTTGAAATTTTGGTCGAAATCTGAAAAATTTTCAAATGCTGTTTTGAGGGTGAAGATCGCATCTTTTGGGATTTTTAGTACCAGAAAAATGTCCACTTTTTCGAAAACTTTAAATGCTCATAACTCGTAGAGAAATGCACCTAGAGGGCTAAAAATTGCATTTCTGTAATCTAGAGAGTCAGACCTTTCCAATGATGTATGATTTGTATATATTCGAGAAAACTAAAATTTTGAAAATTTGGTCGAAATCTGAAAAATTTCAAATGCTGTTTTGAGGGTGAAGATCGCATCTTTTGGGATTTTTAGTACCAGAAAAATTTCCATTTTTTTGAAAACTTTAAATGCTCATAACTCGTATGATTTGTATATATTCGAGAAAAATAAAATTTTGAAATTTTGGTCGAAATCTGAAAAATTTTCAAATGCTGTTTTGAGGGTGAAGATCGCATCTTTTGGGATTTTTAGTACCAGAAAAATGTCCACTTTTTCGAAAACTTTAAATGCTCATAACTCGTAGAGAAATGCACCTAGAGGGCTAAAAATTGCATTTCTGTAATCTAGAGAGTCAGACCTTTCCAATGATGTATGATTTGTATATATTCGAGAAAAATAAAATTTTGAAATTTTGGTCGAAATCTGAAAAATTTTCAAATGCTGTTTTGAGGGTGAAGATCGCATCTTTTGGGATTTTTAGTACCAGAAAAATGTCCACTTTTTCGAAAACTTTAAATGCTCATAACTCGTAGAGAAATGCACCTAGAGGGCTAAAAATTGCATTTCTGTAATCTAGAGAGTCAGACCTTTCCAATAATGTATGATTTGTATATATTCGAGAAAAATAAAATTTTGAAATTTTGGTCGAAATCTGAAAAATTTTCAAATGCTGTTTTGAGGGTGAAGATCGCATCTTTTGGGATTTTTAGTACCAGAAAAATGTCCACTTTTTCGAAAACTTTAAATGCTCATAACTCGTAGAGAAATGCACCTAGAGGGCTAAAAATTGCATTTCTGTAATCTAGAGAGTCAGACCTTTCCAATGATGTATGATTTGTATATATTCGAGAAAACTAAAATTTTGAAAATTTGGTCGAAATCTGAAAAATTTCAAATGCTGTTTTGAGGGTGAAGATCGCATCTTTTGGGATTTTTAGTACCAGAAAAATTTCCATTTTTTTGAAAACTTTAAATGCTCATAACTCGTATGATTTGTATATATTCGAGAAAAATAAAATTTTGAAATTTTGGTCGAAATCTGAAAAATTTTCAAATGCTGTTTTGAGGGTGAAGATCGCATCTTTTGGGATTTTTAGTACCAGAAAAATTTCCAATTTTTTGAAAACTTTAAATGCTCATAACTCGTAGAGAAATGCACCTAGAGGGCTAAAAATTGCATTTCTGTAATCTAGAGAGTCAGACCTTTCCAATGATGTATGATTTGTATATATTTGAGAAAAATAAAATTTTGAAATTTTGGTCGAAATCTGAAAAATTTTCAAATGCTGTTTTGAGGGTGAAGATCGCATCTTTTGGGATTTTTAGTACCAGAAAAATGTCCATTTTTTTGAAAACTTTAAATGCTCATAACTCGTAGAGAAATGCACCTAGAGGGCTAAAAATTGCATTTCTGTAATCTAGAGAGTCAGACCTTTCCAATGATGTATGATTTGTATATATTCGAGAAAAATAAAATTTTGAAATTTTGGTCGAAATCTGAAAAATTTTCAAATGCTGTTTTGAGGGTGAAGATCGCATCTTTTGGGATTTTTAGTACCAGAAAAATGTCCACTTTTTCGAAAACTTTAAATGCTCATAACTCGTAGAGAAATGCACCTAGAGGGCTAAAAATTGCATTTCTGTAATCTAGAGAGTCAGACCTTTCCAATGATGTATGATTTGTATATATTCGAGAAAAATAAAATTTTGAAATTTTGGTCGAAATCTGAAAAATTTTCAAATGCTGTTTTGAGGGTGAAGATCGCATCTTTTGGGATTTTTAGTACCAGAAAAATGTCCACTTTTTCGAAAACTTTAAATGCTCATAACTCGTAGAGAAATGCACCTAGAGGGCTAAAAATTGCATTTCTGTAATCTAGAGAGTCAGACCTTTCCAATGATGTATGATTTGTATATATTCGAGAAAACTAAAATTTTGAAAATTTGGTCGAAATCTGAAAAATTTCAAATGCTGTTTTGAGGGTGAAGATCGCATCTTTTGGGATTTTTAGTACCAGAAAAATGTCCATTTTTTTGAAAACTTTAAATGCTCATAACTCGTATGATTTGTATATATTCGAGAAAAATAAAATTTTGAAATTTTGGTCGAAATCTGAAAAATTTTCAAATGCTGTTTTGAGGGTGAAGATCGCATCTTTTGGGATTTTTAGTACCAGAAAAATGTCCATTTTTTTGAAAACTTTAAATGCTCATAACTCGTAGAGAAATGCACCTAGAGGGCTAAAAATTGCATTTCTGTAATCTAGAGAGTCAGACCTTTCCAATGATGTATGATTTGTATATATTCGAGAAAAATAAAATTTTGAAATTTTGGTCGAAATCTGAAAAATTTTCAAATGCTGTTTTGAGGGTGAAGATCGCATCTTTTGGGATTTTTAGTACCAGAAAAATTTCCACTTTTTCGAAAACTTTAAATGCTCATAACTCGTAGAGAAATGCACCTAGAGGGCTAAAAATTGCATTTCTGTAATCTAGAGAGTCAGACCTTTCCAATGATGTATGATTTGTATATATTCGAGAAAAATAAAATTTTGAAATTTTGGTCGAAATCTGAAAAATTTTCAAATGCTGTTTTGAGGGTGAAGATCGCATCTTTTGGGATTTTTAGTACCGGAAAAATTACCATTTTTTTGAAAACTTTAAATGCTCATAACTCGTAGAAAAATGCACCTAGAGGGCTAAAAATTGCATTTCTGTAATCTAGAGAGTCAGACCTTTCCAATGATGTATGATTTGTATATATTCGAGAAAAATAAAATTTTGAAATTTTGGTCGAAATCTGAAAAATTTTCAAATGCTGTTTTGAGGGTGAAGATCGCATCTTTTGGGATTTTCAGTACCAAAAAAATGTCCGTTTTTGCGAAAACTTTAAATGCTCATAACTCGTAGAGAAATGCACCTAGAGGGCTAAAAATTGCATTTCTGTAATCTAGAGAGTCAGACCTTTCCAATGATGTATGATTTGTATATATTCGAGAAAAATAAAATTTTGAAATTTTGGTCGAAATCTGAAAAATTTTCAAATGCTGTTTTGAGGGTGAAGATCGCATCTTTTGGGATTTTTAGTACCAGAAAAATGTCCACTTTTTCGAAAACTTTAAATGCTCATAACTCGTAGAGAAATGCACCTAGAGGGCTAAAAATTGCATTTCTGTAATCTAGAGAGTCAGACCTTTCCAATGATGTATGATTTGTATATATTCGAGAAAAATAAAATTTTGAAATTTTGGTCGAAATCTGAAAAATTTTCAAATGCTGTTTTGAGGGTGAAGATCGCATCTTTTGGGATTTTTAGTACCAGAAAAATGTCCACTTTTTTTGAAAACTTTAAATGCTCATAACTCGTAGAGAAATGCACCTAGAGGGCTAAAAATTGCATTTCTGTAATCTAGAGAGTCAGACCTTTCCAATGATGTATGATTTGTATATATTCGAGAAAAATAAAATTTTGAAATTTTGGTCGAAATCTGAAAAATTTTCAAATGCTGTTTTGAGGGTGAAGATCGCATCTTTTGGGATTTTTAGTACCAGAAAAATGTCCACTTTTTTTGAAAACTTTAAATGCTCATAACTCGTAGAGAAATGCACCTAGAGGGCTAAAAATTGCATTTCTGTAATCTAGAGAGTCAGACCTTTCCAATGATGTATGATTTGTATATATTCGAGAAAACTAAAATTTTGAAAATTTGGTCGAAATCTGAAAAATTTCAAATGCTGTTTTGAGGGTGAAGATCGCATCTTTTGGGATTTTTAGTACCAGAAAAATGTCCATTTTTTTGAAAACTTTAAATGCTCATAACTCGTATGATTTGTATATATTCGAGAAAAATAAAATTTTGAAATTTTGGTCGAAATCTGAAAAATTTTCAAATGCTGTTTTGAGGGTGAAGATCGCATCTTTTGGGATTTTTAGTACCAGAAAAATGTCCATTTTTTTGAAAACTTTAAATGCTCATAACTCGTAGAGAAATGCACCTAGAGGGCTAAAAATTGCATTTCTGTAATCTAGAGAGTCAGACCTTTCCAATGATGTATGATTTGTATATATTCGAGAAAAATAAAATTTTGAAATTTTGGTCGAAATCTGAAAAATTTTCAAATGCTGTTTTGAGGGTGAAGATCGCATCTTTTGGGATTTTTAGTACCAGAAAAATTTCCACTTTTTCGAAAACTTTAAATGCTCATAACTCGTAGAGAAATGCACCTAGAGGGCTAAAAATTGCATTTCTGTAATCTAGAGAGTCAGACCTTTCCAATGATGTATGATTTGTATATATTCGAGAAAAATAAAATTTTGAAATTTTGGTCGAAATCTGAAAAATTTTCAAATGCTGTTTTGAGGGTGAAGATCGCATCTTTTGGGATTTTTAGTACCGGAAAAATTTCCATTTTTTTGAAAACTTTAAATGCTCATAACTCGTAGAAAAATGCACCTAGAGGGCTAAAAATTGCATTTCTGTAATCTAGAGAGTCAGACCTTTCCAATGATGTATGATTTGTATATATTCGAGAAAAATAAAATTTTGAAATTTTGGTCGAAATCTGAAAAATTTTCAAATGCTGTTTTGAGGGTGAAGATCGCATCTTTTGGGATTTTCAGTACCAAAAAAATGTCCGTTTTTGCGAAAACTTTAAATGCTCATAACTCGTAGAGAAATGCACCTAGAGGGCTAAAAATTGCATTTCTGTAATCTAGAGAGTCAGACCTTTCCAATGATGTATGATTTGTATATATTCGAGAAAAATAAAATTTTGAAATTTTGGTCGAAATCTGAAAAATTTTCAAATGCTGTTTTGAGGGTGAAGATCGCATCTTTTGGGATTTTTAGTACCAGAAAAATGTCCACTTTTTCGAAAACTTTAAATGCTCATAACTCGTAGAGAAATGCACCTAGAGGGCTAAAAATTGCATTTCTGTAATCTAGAGAGTCAGACCTTTCCAATGATGTATGATTTGTATATATTCGAGAAAAATAAAATTTTGAAATTTTGGTCGAAATCTGAAAAATTTTCAAATGCTGTTTTGAGGGTGAAGATCGCATCTTTTGGGATTTTTAGTACCAGAAAAATGTCCACTTTTTTTGAAAACTTTAAATGCTCATAACTCGTAGAGAAATGCACCTAGAGGGCTAAAAATTGCATTTCTGTAATCTAGAGAGTCAGACCTTTCCAATGATGTATGATTTGTATATATTCGAGAAAAATAAAATTTTGAAATTTTGGTCGAAATCTGAAAAATTTTCAAATGCTGTTTTGAGGGTGAAGATCGCATCTTTTGGGATTTTCAGTACCAAAAAAATGTCCGTTTTTGCGAAAACTTTAAATGCTCATAACTCGTAGAGAAATGCACCTAGAGGGCTAAAAATTGCATTTCTGTAATCTAGAGAGTCAGACCTTTCCAATGATGTATGATTTGTATATATTCGAGAAAAATAAAATTTTGAAATTTTGGTCGAAATCTGAAAAATTTTCAAATGCTGTTTTGAGGGTGAAGATCGCATCTTTTGGGATTTTTAGTACCGGAAAAATTACCATTTTTTTGAAAACTTTAAATGCTCATAACTCGTAGAAAAATGCACCTAGAGGGCTAAAAATTGCATTTCTGTAATCTAGAGAGTCAGACCTTTCCAATGATGTATGATTTGTATATATTCGAGAAAAATAAAATTTTGAAATTTTGGTCGAAATCTGAAAAATTTTCAAATGCTGTTTTGAGGGTGAAGATCGCATCTTTTGGGATTTTCAGTACCAAAAAAATGTCCGTTTTTGCGAAAACTTTAAATGCTCATAACTCGTAGAGAAATGCACCTAGAGGGCTAAAAATTGCATTTCTGTAATCTAGAGAGTCAGACCTTTCCAATGATGTATGATTTGTATATATTCGAGAAAAATAAAATTTTGAAATTTTGGTCGAAATCTGAAAAATTTTCAAATGCTGTTTTGAGGGTGAAGATCGCATCTTTTGGGATTTTTAGTACCAGAAAAATGTCCACTTTTTCGAAAACTTTAAATGCTCATAACTCGTAGAGAAATGCACCTAGAGGGCTAAAAATTGCATTTCTGTAATCTAGAGAGTCAGACCTTTCCAATGATGTATGATTTGTATATATTCGAGAAAAATAAAATTTTGAAATTTTGGTCGAAATCTGAAAAATTTTCAAATGCTGTTTTGAGGGTGAAGATCGCATCTTTTGGGATTTTTAGTACCAGAAAAATGTCCACTTTTTTTGAAAACTTTAAATGCTCATAACTCGTAGAGAAATGCACCTAGAGGGCTAAAAATTGCATTTCTGTAATCTAGAGAGTCAGACCTTTCCAATGATGTATGATTTGTATATATTCGAGAAAAATAAAATTTTGAAATTTTGGTCGAAATCTGAAAAATTTTCAAATGCTGTTTTGAGGGTGAAGATCGCATCTTTTGGGATTTTTAGTACCAGAAAAATGTCCACTTTTTTTGAAAACTTTAAATGCTCATAACTCGTAGAGAAATGCACCTAGAGGGCTAAAAATTGCATTTCTGTAATCTAGAGAGTCAGACCTTTCCAATGATGTATGATTTGTATATATTCGAGAAAACTAAAATTTTGAAAATTTGGTCGAAATCTGAAAAATTTCAAATGCTGTTTTGAGGGTGAAGATCGCATCTTTTGGGATTTTTAGTACCAGAAAAATGTCCATTTTTTTGAAAACTTTAAATGCTCATAACTCGTATGATTTGTATATATTCGAGAAAAATAAAATTTTGAAATTTTGGTCGAAATCTGAAAAATTTTCAAATGCTGTTTTGAGGGTGAAGATCGCATCTTTTGGGATTTTTAGTACCAGAAAAATGTCCATTTTTTTGAAAACTTTAAATGCTCATAACTCGTAGAGAAATGCACCTAGAGGGCTAAAAATTGCATTTCTGTAATCTAGAGAGTCAGACCTTTCCAATGATGTATGATTTGTATATATTCGAGAAAAATAAAATTTTGAAATTTTGGTCGAAATCTGAAAAATTTTCAAATGCTGTTTTGAGGGTGAAGATCGCATCTTTTGGGATTTTTAGTACCAGAAAAATTTCCACTTTTTCGAAAACTTTAAATGCTCATAACTCGTAGAGAAATGCACCTAGAGGGCTAAAAATTGCATTTCTGTAATCTAGAGAGTCAGACCTTTCCAATGATGTATGATTTGTATATATTCGAGAAAAATAAAATTTTGAAATTTTGGTCGAAATCTGAAAAATTTTCAAATGCTGTTTTGAGGGTGAAGATCGCATCTTTTGGGATTTTTAGTACCGGAAAAATTTCCATTTTTTTGAAAACTTTAAATGCTCATAACTCGTAGAAAAATGCACCTAGAGGGCTAAAAATTGCATTTCTGTAATCTAGAGAGTCAGACCTTTCCAATGATGTATGATTTGTATATATTCGAGAAAAATAAAATTTTGAAATTTTGGTCGAAATCTGAAAAATTTTCAAATGCTGTTTTGAGGGTGAAGATCGCATCTTTTGGGATTTTCAGTACCAAAAAAATGTCCGTTTTTGCGAAAACTTTAAATGCTCATAACTCGTAGAGAAATGCACCTAGAGGGCTAAAAATTGCATTTCTGTAATCTAGAGAGTCAGACCTTTCCAATGATGTATGATTTGTATATATTCGAGAAAAATAAAATTTTGAAATTTTGGTCGAAATCTGAAAAATTTTCAAATGCTGTTTTGAGGGTGAAGATCGCATCTTTTGGGATTTTTAGTACCAGAAAAATGTCCACTTTTTCGAAAACTTTAAATGCTCATAACTCGTAGAGAAATGCACCTAGAGGGCTAAAAATTGCATTTCTGTAATCTAGAGAGTCAGACCTTTCCAATGATGTATGATTTGTATATATTCGAGAAAAATAAAATTTTGAAATTTTGGTCGAAATCTGAAAAATTTTCAAATGCTGTTTTGAGGGTGAAGATCGCATCTTTTGGGATTTTTAGTACCAGAAAAATGTCCACTTTTTTTGAAAACTTTAAATGCTCATAACTCGTAGAGAAATGCACCTAGAGGGCTAAAAATTGCATTTCTGTAATCTAGAGAGTCAGACCTTTCCAATGATGTATGATTTGTATATATTCGAGAAAAATAAAATTTTGAAATTTTGGTCGAAATCTGAAAAATTTTCAAATGCTGTTTTGAGGGTGAAGATCGCATCTTTTGGGATTTTTAGTACCAGAAAAATGTCCACTTTTTTTGAAAACTTTAAATGCTCATAACTCGTAGAGAAATGCACCTAGAGGGCTAAAAATTGCATTTCTGTAATCTAGAGAGTCAGACCTTTCCAATGATGTATGATTTGTATATATTCGAGAAAAATAAAATTTTGAAATTTTGGTCGAAATCTGAAAAATTTTCAAATGCTGTTTTGAGGGTGAAGATCGCATCTTTTGGGATTTTTAGTACCAGAAAAATTTCCATTTTTTTGAAAACTTTAAATGCTCATAACTCGTAGAGAAATGCACCTAGAGGGCTAAAAATTGCATTTCTGTAATCTAGAGAGTCAGACCTTTCCAATGATGTATGATTTGTATATATTCGAGAAAAATAAAATTTTGAAATTTTGGTCGAAATCTGAAAAATTTTCAAATGCTGTTTTGAGGGTGAAGATCGCATCTTTTGGGATTTTTAGTACCAGAAAAATGTCCACTTTTTCGAAAACTTTAAATGCTCATAACTCGTAGAGAAATGCACCTAGAGGGCTAAAAATTGCATTTCTGTAATCTAGAGAGTCAGACCTTTCCAATGATGTATGATTTGTATATATTCGAGAAAAATAAAATTTTGAAATTTTGGTCGAAATCTGAAAAATTTTCAAATGCTGTTTTGAGGGTGAAGATCGCATCTTTTGGGATTTTTAGTACCAGAAAAATTTCCATTTTTTTGAAAACTTTAAATGCTCATAACTCGTAGAGAAATGCACCTAGAGGGCTAAAAATTGCATTTCTGTAATCTAGAGAGTCAGACCTTTCCAATGATGTATGATTTGTATATATTCGAGAAAAATAAAATTTTGAAATTTTGGTCGAAATCTGAAAAATTTTCAAATGCTGTTTTGAGGGTGAAGATCGCATCTTTTGGGATTTTTAGTACCAGAAAAATGTCCACTTTTTCGAAAACTTTAAATGCTCATAACTCGTAGAGAAATGCACCTAGAGGGCTAAAAATTGCATTTCTGTAATCTAGAGAGTCAGACCTTTCCAATGATATATGATTTGTATATATTCGAGAAAAATAAAATTTTGAAATTTTGGTCGAAATCTGAAAAATTTTCAAATGCTGTTTTGAGGGTGAAGATCGCATCTTTTGGGATTTTTAGTACCAGAAAAATGTCCACTTTTTTTGAAAACTTTAAATGCTCATAACTCGTAGAGAAATGCACCTAGAGGGCTGTTTTGAGGGTGAAGATCGCATCTTTTGGGATTTTTAGTACCAGAAAAATTTCCATTTTTTTGAAAACTTTAAATGCTCATAACTCGTAGAGAAATGCACCTAGAGGGCTAAAAATTGCATTTCTGTAATCTAGAGAGTCAGACCTTTCCAATGATGTATGATTTGTATATATTCGAGAAAAATAAAATTTTGAAATTTTGGTCGAAATCTGAAAAATTTTCAAATGCTGTTTTGAGGGTGAAGATCGCATCTTTTGGGATTTTTAGTACCAGAAAAATTTCCATTTTTTTGAAAACTTTAAATGCTCATAACTCGTAGAGAAATGCACCTAGAGGGCTAAAAATTGCATTTCTGTAATCTAGAGAGTCAGACCTTTCCAATGATGTATGATTTGTATATATTCGAGAAAAATAAAACTTTTAAATTTTGGTCGAAATCTGAAAAATTTTCAAATGCTGTGTTGAGGGTGAAGATCGCATCTTTTGGGATTTTTAGTACCAGAAAAATTTCCACTTTTTTTGAAAACTTTAAATGCTCATAACTCGTAGAGAAATGCACCTAGAGGGCTTTTTTGAGGGTGAAGATCGCATCTTTTGGGATTTTTAGTACCAGAAAAATTTCCATTTTTTTGAAAACTTTAAATGCTCATAACTCGTAGAGAAATGCACCTAGAGGGCTAAAAATTGCATTTCTGTAATCTAGAGAGTCAGACCTTTCCAATGATGTATGATTTGTATATATTCGAGAAAAATTTTGAAATTTTGGTCGAAATCTGAAAAATTTTCAAATGCTGTTTTGAGGGTGAAGATCGCATCTTTTGGGATTTTTAGTACCAGAAAAATTTCCATTTTTTTGAAAACTTTAAATGCTCATAACTCGTAGAGAAATGCACCTAGAGGGCTAAAATTGCATTTCTGTAATCTATCATGTAATCAGAAAAATTTCCATTTTTTTGAAAACTTTAAATGCTCATAACTCGTAGAGAAATGCACCTAGAGGGCTAAAAATTGCATTTCTGTAATCTAGAGAGTCAGACCTTTCCAATGATGTATGATTTGTATATATTCGAGAAAAATAAAACTTTTAAATTTTGGTCGAAATCTGAAAAATTTTCAAATGCTGTGTTGAGGGTGAAGATCGCATCTTTTGGGATTTTAAGTACCAGAAAAATTTCCATTTTTTTGAAAACTTTAAATGCTCATAACTCGTAAAGAAATGCACCTAGAGGGCTAAAAATTGCATTTCTGTAATCTAGAGAGTCAGACCTTTCCAATGATGTATGATTTGTATATATTCGAGAAAAATTTTGAAATTTTGGTCGAAATCTGAAAAATTTTCAAATGCTGTTTTGAGGGTGAAGATCGCATCTTTTGGGATTTTTAGTACCAGAAAAATTTCCATTTTTTTGAAAACTTTAAATGCTCATAACTCGTAGAGAAATGCACCTAGAGGGCTAAAAATTGCATTTCTGTAATCTAGAGAGTCAGACCTTTCCAATGATGTATGATTTGTATATATTCGAGAAAAATAAAATTTTGAAATTTTGGTCGAAATCTGAAAAATTTTCAAATGCTGTTTTGAGGGTGAAGATCGCATCTTTTGGGATTTTTAGTACCAGAAAAATTTCCATTTTTTTGAAAACTTTAAATGCTCATAACTCGTAGAGAAATGCACCTAGAGGGCTAAAAATTGCATTTCTGTAATCTAGAGAGTCAGACCTTTCCAATGATGTATGATTTGTATATATTCGAGAAAAATAAAACTTTTAAATTTTGGTCGAAATCTGAAAAATTTTCAAATGCTGTGTTGAGGGTGAAGATCGCATCTTTTGGGATTTTTAGTACCAGAAAAATTTCCATTTTTTTGAAAACTTTAAATGCTCATAACTCGTAGAGAAATGCACCTAGAGGGCTAAAAATTGCATTTCTGTAATCTAGAGAGTCAGACCTTTCCAATGATGTATGATTTGTATATATTCGAGAAAAATAAAATTTTGAAATTTTGGTCGAAATCTGAAAAATTTTCAAATGCTGTTTTGAGGGTGAAGATCGCATCTTTTGGGATTTTTAGTACCAGAAAAATTTCCATTTTTTTGAAAACTTTAAATGCTCATAACTCGTAGAGAAATGCACCTAGAGGGCTAAAAATTGCATTTCTGTAATCTAGAGAGTCAGACCTTTCCAATGATGTATGATTTGTATATATTCGAGAAAAATTTTGAAATTTTGGTCGAAATCTGAAAAATTTTCAAATGCTGTGTTGAGGGTGAAGATCGCATCTTTTGGGATTTTAAGTACCAGAAAAATTTCCATTTTTTTGAAAACTTTAAATGCTCATAACTCGTAGAGAAATGCACCTAGAGGGCTAAAAATTGCATTTCTGTAATCTAGAGAGTCAGACCTTTCCAATGATGTATGATTTGTATATATTCGAGAAAAATAAAACTTTTAAATTTTGGTCGAAATCTGAAAAATTTTCAAATGCTGTGTTGAGGGTGAAGATCGCATCTTTTGGGATTTTTAGTACCAGAAAAATTTCCATTTTTTTGAAAACTTTAAATGCTCATAACTCGTAGAGAAATGCACCTAGAGGGCTAAAAATTGCATTTCTGTAATCTAGAGAGTCAGACCTTTCCAATGATGTATGATTTGTATATATTCGAGAAAAATAAAACTTTTAAATTTTGGTCGAAATCTGAAAAATTTTCAAATGCTGTGTTGAGGGTGAAGATCGCATCTTTTGGGATTTTTAGTACCAGAAAAATTTCCATTTTTTTGAAAACTTTAAATGCTCATAACTCGTAGAGAAATGCACCTAGAGGGCTAAAAATTGCATTTCTGTAATCTAGAGAGTCAGACCTTTCCAATGATGTATGATTTGTATATATTCGAGAAAAATAAAATTTTGAAATTTTGGTCGAAATCTGAAAAATTTTCAAATGCTGTTTTGAGGGTGAAGATCGCATCTTTTGGGATTTTTAGTACCAGAAAAATGTCCACTTTTTCGAAAACTTTAAATGCTCATAACTCGTAGAGAAATGCACCTAGAGGGCTAAAAATTGCATTTCTGTAATCTAGAGAGTCAGACCTTTCCAATGATGTATGATTTGTATATATTCGAGAAAAATAAAATTTTGAAAATTTGGTCGAAATCTGAAAAATTTTCAAATGCTGTGTTGAGGGTGAAGATCGCATCTTTTGGGATTTTTAGTACCAGAAAAATTTCCATTTTTTTGAAAACTTTAAATGAAATGCACCTAGAGGGCTAAAAATTGCATTTCTGTAATCTAGAGAGTCAGACCTTTCCAATGATGTATGATTTGTATATATTCGAGAAAAATAAAACTTTTAAATTTTGGTCGAAATCTGAAAAATTTTCAAATGCTGTGTTGAGGGTGAAGATCGCATCTTTTGGGATTTTTAGTACCAGAAAAATTTCCATTTTTTTGAAAACTTTAAATGCTCATAACTCGTAGAGAAATGCACCTAGAGGGCTAAAAATTGCATTTCTGTAATCTAGAGAGTCAGACCTTTCCAATGATGTATGATTTGTATATATTCGAGAAAAATAAAACTTTTAAATTTTGGTCGAAATCTGAAAAATTTTCAAATGCTGTGTTGAGGGTGAAGATCGCATCTTTTGGGATTTTTAGTACCAGAAAAATTTCCATTTTTTTGAAAACTTTAAATGCTCATAACTCGTAGAGAAATGCACCTAGAGGGCTAAAAATTGCATTTCTGTAATCTAGAGAGTCAGACCTTTCCAATGATGTATGATTTGTATATATTCGAGAAAAATAAAATTTTGAAAATTTGGTCGAAATCTGAAAAATTTTCAAATGCTGTTTTGAGGGTGAAGATCGCATCTTTTGGGATTTTTAGTACCAGAAAAATTTCCATTTTTTTGAAAACTTTAAATGAAATGCACCTAGAGGGCTAAAAATTGCATTTCTGTAATCTAGAGAGTCAGACCTTTCCAATGATGTATGATTTGTATATATTCGAGAAAAATAAAACTTTTAAATTTTGGTCGAAATCTGAAAAATTTTCAAATGCTGTGTTGAGGGTGAAGATCGCATCTTTTGGGATTTTTAGTACCAGAAAAATTTCCACTTTTTCGAAAACTTTAAATGCTCATAACTCGTAGAGAAATGCACCTAGAGGGCTAAAAATTGCATTTCTGTAATCTAGAGAGTCAGACCTTTCCAATGATGTATGATTTGTATATATTCGAGAAAAATAAAATTTTGAAATTTTGGTCGAAATCTGAAAAATTTTCAAATGCTGTTTTGAGGGTGAAGATCGCATCTTTTGGGATTTTTAGTACCAGAAAAATTTTTTTGAAAACTTTAAATGCTCATAACTCGTAGAGAAATGCACCTAGAGGGCTAAAAATTGCATTTCTGTAATCTAGAGAGTCAGACCTTTCCAATGATGTATGATTTGTATATATTCGAGAAAAATAAAACTTTTAAATTTTGGTCGAAATCTGAAAAATTTTCAAATGCTGTTTTGAGGGTGAAGATCGCATCTTTTGGGATTTTTAGTACCAGAAAAATTTCCATTTTTTTGAAAACTTTAAATGCTCATAACTCGTAGAGAAATGCACCTAGAGGGCTAAAAATTGCATTTCTGTAATCTAGAGAGTCAGACCTTTCCAATGATGTATGATTTGTATATATTCGAGAAAAATAAAACTTTTAAATTTTGGTCGAAATCTGAAAAATTTTCAAATGCTGTGTTGAGGGTGAAGATCGCATCTTTTGGGATTTTTAGTACCAGAAAAATTTCCACTTTTTTGAAAACTTTAAATGCTCATAACTCGTAGAGAAATGCACCTAGAGGGCTAAAAATTGCATTTCTGTAATCTAGAGAGTCAGACCTTTCCAATGATGTATGATTTGTATATATTCGAGAAAAATAAAACTTTTAAATTTTGGTCGAAATCTGAAAAATTTTCAAATGCTGTGTTGAGGGTGAAGATCGCATCTTTTGGGATTTTAAGTACCAGAAAAATTTCCATTTTTTTGAAAACTTTAAATGCTCATAACTCGTAGAGAAATGCACCTAGAGGGCTAAAAATTGCATTTCTGAAGATCGCATCTTTTGGGATTTTTAGTACCAGAAAAATTTCCATTTTTTTGAAAACTTTAAATGCTCATAACTCGTAGAGAAATGCACCTAGAGGGCTAAAAATTGCATTTCTGTAATCTAGAGAGTCAGACCTTTCCAATGATGTATGATTTGTATATATTCGAGAAAAATAAAACTTTTAAATTTTGGTCGAAATCTGAAAAATTTTCAAATGCTGTGTTGAGGGTGAAGATCGCATCTTTTGGGATTTTTAGTACCAGAAAAATTTCCATTTTTTTGAAAACTTTAAATGCTCATAACTCGTAGAGAAATGCACCTAGAGGGCTAAAAATTGCATTTCTGTAATCTAGAGAGTCAGACCTTTCCAATGATGTATGATTTGTATATATTCGAGAAAAATAAAACTTTTAAATTTTGGTCGAAATCTGAAAAATTTTCAAATGCTGTGTTGAGGGTGAAGATCGCATCTTTTGGGATTTTAAGTACCAGAAAAATTTACATTTTTTTGAAAACTTTAACTCGTAGAGAAATGCACCTAGAGGGCTAAAAATTGCATTTCTGTAATCTAGAGAGTCAGACCTTTCCAATGATGTATGATTTGTATATATGTATAATGCTCATAACTCGTAGAGAAATGCACCTAGAGGGCTAAAAATTGCATTTCTGTAATCTAGAGAGTCAGACCTTTCCAATGATGTATGATTTGTATATATTCGAGAAAAATAAAACTTTTAAATTTTGGTCGAAATCTGAAAAATTTTCAAATGCTGTGTGAGGGTGAAGATCGCATCTTTTGGGATTTTAAGTACCAGAAAAATTTCCATTTTTTTGAAAACTTTAAATGCTCATAACTCGTAGAGAAATGCACCTAGAGGGCTAAAAATTGCATTTCTGTAATCTAGAGAGTCAGACCTTTCCAATGATGTATGATTTGTATATATTCGAGAAAAATAAAATTTTGAAAATTTGGTCGAAATCTGAAAAATTTTCAAATGCTGTTTTGAGGGTGAAGATCGCATCTTTTGGGATTTTTAGTACCAGAAAAATTTCCATTTTTTTGAAAACTCATAACTCGTAAAGAAATGCACCTAGAGGGCTAAAAATTGCATTTGTGTAATCTAGAGAGTCAGACCTTTCCAATGATGTATGATTTGTATATATTCGAGAAAAATAAAATTTTGAAAATTTGGTCGAAATCTGAAAAATTTTCAAATGCTGTTTTGAGGGTGAAGATCGCATCTTTTGGGATTTTTAGTACCAGAAAAATTTCCATTTTTTTGAAAACTTTAAATGCTCATAACTCGTAGAGAAATGCACCTAGAGGGCTAAAAATTGCATTTCTGTAATCTAGAGAGTCAGACCTTTCCAATGATGTATGATTTGTATATATTCGAGAAAAATTTTGAAATTTTGGTCGAAATCTGAAAAATTTTCAAATGCTGTGTTGAGGGTGAAGATCGCATCTTTTCCATTTTTTTGAAAACTTTAAATGCTCATAACTCGTAGAGAAATGCACCTAGAGGGCTAAAAATTGCATTTCTGTAATCTAGAGAGTCAGACCTTTCCAATGATGTATGATTTGTATATATTCGAGAAAAATAAAATTTTGAAAATTTGGTCGAAATCTGAAAAATTTTCAAATGCTGTTTTGAGGGTGAAGATCGCATCTTTTGGGATTTTTAGTACCAGAAAAATTTCCATTTTTTTGAAAACTTTAAATGCTCATAACTCGTAGAGAAATGCACCTAGAGGGCTAAAAATTGCATTTCTGTAATCTAGAGAGTCAGACCTTTCCAATGATGTATGATTTGTATATATTCGAGAAAAATAAAATTTTGAAAATTTGGTCGAAATCTGAAAAATTTTCAAATGCTGTTTTGAGGGTGAAGATCGCATCTTTTGGGATTTTTAGTACCAGAAAAATTTCCATTTTTTTGAAAACTTTAAATGCTCATAACTCGTAGAGAAATGCACCTAGAGGGCTAAAAATTGCATTTCTGTAATCTAGAGAGTCAGACCTTTCCAATGATGTATGATTTGTATATATGTATAATGCTCATAACTCGTAGAGAAATGCACCTAGAGGGCTAAAAATTGCATTTCTGTAATCTAGAGAGTCAGACCTTTCCAATGATGTATGATTTGTATATATTCGAGAAAAATAAAACTTTTAAATTTTGGTCGAAATCTGAAAAATTTTCAAATGCTGTGTTGAGGGTGAAGATCGCATCTTTTGGGATTTTAAGTACCAGAAAAATTTCCATTTTTTTGAAAACTTTAAATGCTCATAACTCGTAGAGAAATGCACCTAGAGGGCTAAAAATTGCATTTCTGTAATCTAGAGAGTCAGACCTTTCCAATGATGTATGATTTGTATATATTCGAGAAAAATAAAATTTTGAAAATTTGGTCGAAATCTGAAAAATTTTCAAATGCTGTTTTGAGGGTGAAGATCGCATCTTTTGGGATTTTTAGTACCAGAAAAATTTTAATTTTTTTGAAAACTTTAAATGCTCATAACTCGTAGAGAAATGCACCTAGAGGGCTAAAAATTGCATTTCTGTAATCTAGAGAGTCAGACCTTTCCAATGATGTATGATTTGTATATATTCGAGAAAAATAAAATTTTGAAAATTTGGTCGAAATCTGAAAAATTTTCAAATGCTGTTTTGAGGGTGAAGATCGCATCTTTTGGGATTTTTAGTACCAGAAAAATTTCCATTTTTTTGAAAACTTTAAATGCTCATAACTCGTAGAGAAATGCACCTAGAGGGCTAAAAATTGCATTTCTGTAATCTAGAGAGTCAGACCTTTCCAATGATGTATGATTTGTATATATTCGAGAAAAATAAAACTTTTAAATTTTGGTCGAAATCTGAAAAATTTTCAAATGCTGTGTTGAGGGTGAAGATCGCATCTTTTGGGATTTTAAGTACCAGAAAAATTTCCGTTTTTTTGAAAACTTTAAATGCTCATAACTCGTAGAGAAATGCACCTAGAGGGCTAAAAATTGCATTTCTGTAATCTAGAGAGTCAGACCTTTCCAATGATGTATGATTTGTATATATTCGAGAAAAATAAAATTTTGAAAATTTGGTCGAAATCTGAAAAATTTTCAAATGCTGTTTTGAGGGTGAAGATCGCATCTTTTGGGATTTTTAGTACCAGAAAAATTTCCATTTTTTTGAAAACTTTAAATGCTCATAACTCGTAGAGAAATGCACCTAGAGGGCTAAAAATTGCATTTCTGTAATCTAGAGAGTCAGACCTTTCCAATGATGTATGATTTGTATATATTCGAGAAAAATAAAATTTTGAAAATTTGGTCGAAATCTGAAAAATTTTCAAATGCTGTTTTGAGGGTGAAGATCGCATCTTTTGGGATTTTTAGTACCAGAAAAATTTCCTTTTTTTTGAAAACTTTAAATGCTCATAACTCGTAGAGAAATGCACCTAGAGGGCTAAAAATTGCATTTCTGTAATCTAGAGAGTCAGACCTTTCCAATGATGTATGATTTGTATATATTCGAGAAAAATAAAATTTTGAAAATTTGGTCGAAATCTGAAAAATTTTCAAATGCTGTTTTGAGGGTGAAGATCGCATCTTTTGGGATTTTTAGTACCAAAAAAATGTCCACTTTTTCGAAAACTTTAAATGTTCATAACTCGTAGAGAAATTCTGTAATCTAGAGAGTCAGACCTTTCCAATGATGTATGATTTGTATATATTCGAGAAAAATAAAACTTTTAAATTTTGGTCGAAATCTGAAAAATTTTCAAATGCTGTGTTGAGGGTGAAGATCGCATCTTTTCCATTTTTTTGAAAACTTTAAATGCTCATAACTCGTAGAGAAATGCACCTAGAGGGCTAAAAATTGCATTTCTGTAATCTAGAGAGTCAGACCTTTCCAATGATGTATGATTTGTATATATTCGAGAAAAATAAAATTTTGAAAATTTGGTCGAAATCTGAAAAATTTTCAAATGCTGTTTTGAGGGTGAAGATCGCATCTTTTGGGATTTTTAGTACCAGAAAAATTTCCATTTTTTTGAAAACTTTAAATGCTCATAACTCGTAGAGAAATGCACCTAGAGGGCTAAAAATTGCATTTCTGTAATCTAGAGAGTCAGACCTTTCCAATGATGTATGATTTGTATATATTCGAGAAAAATAAAATTTTGAAAATTTGGTCGAAATCTGAAAAATTTTCAAATGCTGTTTTGAGGGTGAAGATCGCATCTTTTGGGATTTTTAGTACCAGAAAAATTTCCATTTTTTTGAAAACTTTAAATGCTCATAACTCGTAGAGAAATGCACCTAGAGGGCTAAAAATTGCATTTCTGTAATCTAGAGAGTCAGACCTTTCCAATGATGTATGATTTGTATATATTCGAGAAAAATAAAACTTTTAAATTTTGGTCGAAATCTGAAAAATTTTCAAATGCTGTGTTGAGGGTGAAGATCGCATCTTTTGGGATTTTAAGTACCAGAAAAATTTCCGTTTTTTTGAAAACTTTAAATGCTCATAACTCGTAGAGAAATGCACCTAGAGGGCTAAAAATTGCATTTCTGTAATCTAGAGAGTCAGACCTTTCCAATGATGTATGATTTGTATATATTCGAGAAAAATAAAATTTTGAAAATTTGGTCGAAATCTGAAAAATTTTCAAATGCTGTTTTGAGGGTGAAGATCGCATCTTTTGGGATTTTTAGTACCAGAAAAATTTCCATTTTTTTGAAAACTTTAAATGCTCATAACTCGTAGAGAAATGCACCTAGAGGGCTAAAAATTGCATTTCTGTAATCTAGAGAGTCAGACCTTTCCAATGATGTATGATTTGTATATATTCGAGAAAAATAAAATTTTGAAAATTTGGTCGAAATCTGAAAAATTTTCAAATGCTGTTTTGAGGGTGAAGATCGCATCTTTTGGGATTTTTAGTACCAAAAAAATGTCCACTTTTTCGAAAACTTTAAATGTTCATAACTCGTAGAGAAATGCACCTAGAGGGCTAAAAATTGCATTTCTGTAATCTAGAGAGTCAGACCTTTCCAATGATGTTTGATTTGTATATATTCGAGAAAAATAAAATTTTGAAAATTTGGTCGAAATCTGAAAAATTTTCAAATGCTGTTTTGAGGGTGAAGATCGCATCTTTTTCGAAAACTTTAAATGCTCATAACTCGTAGAGAAATGCACCTAGAGGGCTAAAAATTGCATTTCTGTAATCTAGAGAGTCAGACCTTTCCAATGATGTATGATTTGTATATATTCGGTCGAAATCTGAAAAATTTTCAAATGCTGTTTTGAGGGTGAAGATCGCATCTTTTGGGATTTTTAGTACCAGAAAAATTTCCTTTTTTTTGAAGGTGAAGATCGCATCTTTTGGGATTTTTAGTACCAGAAAAATTTCCATTTTTTTGAAAACTTTAAATGCTCATAACTCGTAGAGAAATGCACCTAGAGGGCTAAAAATTGCATTTCTGTAATCTAGAGAGTCAGACCTTTCCAATGATGTATGATTTGTATATATTCGAGAAAAATAAACCTTTTAAATTTTGGTCGAAATCTGAAAAATTTTCAAATGCTGTGTTGAGGGTGAAGATCGCATCTTTTGGGATTTTTAGTACCAGAAAAATTTCCATTTTTTTGAAAACTTTAAATGCTCATAACTCGTAGAGAAATGCACCTAGAGGGCTAAAAATTGCATTTCTGTAATCTAGAGAGTCAGACCTTTCCAATGATGTATGATTTGTATATATTCGAGAAAAATAAAATTTTGAAATTTTGGTCGAAATCTGAAAAATTTTCAAATGCTGTTTTGAGGGTGAAGATCGCATCTTTTGGGATTTTTAGTACCAGAAAAATTTCCATTTTTTTGAAGGTGAAGATCGCATCTTTTGGGATTTTTAGTACCAGAAAAATTTCCATTTTTTTGAAAACTTTAAATGCTCATAACTCGTAGAGAAATGCACCTAGAGGGCTAAAAATTGCATTTCTGTAATCTAGAGAGTCAGACCTTTCCAATGATGTATGATTTGTATATATTCGAGAAAAATAAAACTTTTAAATTTTGGTCGAAATCTGAAAAATTTTCAAATGCTGTGTTGAGGGTGAAGATCGCATCTTTTGGGATTTTTAGTACCAGAAAAATTTCCATTTTTTTGAAAACTTTAAATGCTCATAACTCGTAGAGAAATGCACCTAGAGGGCTAAAAATTGCATTTCTGTAATCTAGAGAGTCAGACCTTTCCAATGATGTATGATTTGTATATATTCGAGAAAAATAAAATTTTGAAAATTTGGTCGAAATCTGAAAAATTTTCAAATGCTGTTTTGAGGGTGAAGATCGCATCTTTTGGGATTTTTAGTACCAGAAAAATTTCCATTTTTTTGAAAACTTTAAATGCTCATAACTCGTAGAGAAATGCACCTAGAGGGCTAAAAATTGCATTTCTGTAATCTAGAGAGTCAGACCTTTCCAATGATGTATGATTTGTATATATTCGAGAAAAATAAAACTTTTAAATTTTGGTCGAAATCTGAAAAATTTTCAAATGCTGTGTTGAGGGTGAAGATCGCATCTTTTGGGATTTTTAGTACCAGAAAAATTTCCATTTTTTTGAAAACTTTAAATGCTCATAACTCGTAGAGAAATGCACCTAGAGGGCTAAAAATTGCATTTCTGTAATCTAGAGAGTCAGACCTTTCCAATGATGTATGATTTGTATATATTCGAGAAAAATAAACCTTTTAAATTTTGGTCGAAATCTGAAAAATTTTCAAATGCTGTGTTGAGGGTGAAGATCGCATCTTTTGGGATTTTTAGTACCAGAAAAATTTCCATTTTTTTGAAAACTTTAAATGCTCATAACTCGTAGAGAAATGCACCTAGAGGGCTAAAAATTGCATTTCTGTAATCTAGAGAGTCAGACCTTTCCAATGATGTATGATTTGTATATATTCGAGAAAAATAAAATTTTGAAATTTTGGTCGAAATCTGAAAAATTTTCAAATGCTGTTTTGAGGGTGAAGATCGCATCTTTTGGGATTTTTAGTACCAGAAAAATTTCCATTTTTTTGAAGGTGAAGATCGCATCTTTTGGGATTTTTAGTACCAGAAAAATTTCCATTTTTTTGAAAACTTTAAATGCTCATAACTCGTAGAGAAATGCACCTAGAGGGCTAAAAATTGCATTTCTGTAATCTAGAGAGTCAGACCTTTCCAATGATGTATGATTTGTATATATTCGAGAAAAATAAAACTTTTAAATTTTGGTCGAAATCTGAAAAATTTTCAAATGCTGTGTTGAGGGTGAAGATCGCATCTTTTGGGATTTTTAGTACCAGAAAAATTTCCATTTTTTTGAAAACTTTAAATGCTCATAACTCGTAGAGAAATGCACCTAGAGGGCTAAAAATTGCATTTCTGTAATCTAGAGAGTCAGACCTTTCCAATGATGTATGATTTGTATATATTCGAGAAAAATAAAATTTTGAAAATTTGGTCGAAATCTGAAAAATTTTCAAATGCTGTTTTGAGGGTGAAGATCGCATCTTTTGGGATTTTTAGTACCAAAAAAATGTCCACTTTTTCGAAAACTTTAAATGCTCATAACTCGTAGAGAAATGCACCTAGAGGGCTAAAAATTGCATTTCTGTAATCTAGAGAGTCAGACCTTTCCAATGATGTATGATTTGTATATATTCGAGAAAAATAAAATTTTGAAAATTTGGTCGAAATCTGAAAAATTTTCAAATGCTATTTTGAGGGTGAAGATCGCATCTTTTTCGAAAACTTTAAATGCTCATAACTCGTAGAGAAATGCACCTAGAGGGCTAAAAATTGCATTTCTGTAATCTAGAGAGTCAGACCTTTCCAATGATGTATGATTTGTATATATTCGAGAAAAATAAAATTTTGAAAATTTGGTCGAAATCTGAAAAATTTTCAAATGCTGTTTTGAGGGTGAAGATCGCATCTTTTGGGATTTTTAGTACCAGAAAAATTTCCATTTTTTTGAAAACTTTAAATGCTCATAACTCGTAGAGAAATGCACCTAGAGGGCTAAAAATTGCATTTCTGTAATCTAGAGAGTCAGACCTTTCCAATGATGTATGATTTGTATATATTCGAGAAAAATAAAACTTTTAAATTTTGGTCGAAATCTGAAAAATTTTCAAATGCTGTGTTGAGGGTGAAGATCGCATCTTTTGGGATTTTTAGTACCAGAAAAATTTCCATTTTTTTGAAAACTTTAAATGCTCATAACTCGTAGAGAAATGCACCTAGAGGGCTAAAAATTGCATTTCTGTAATCTAGAGAGTCAGACCTTTCCAATGATGTATGATTTGTATATATTCGAGAAAAATAAAATTTTGAAAATTTGGTCGAAATCTGAAAAATTTTCAAATGCTGTGTTGAGGGTGAAGATCGCATCTTTTGGGATTTTTAGTACCAGAAAAATTTCCATTTTTTTGAAAACTTTAAATGCTCATAACTCGTAGAGAAATGCACCTAGAGGGCTAAAAATTGCATTTCTGTAATCTAGAGAGTCAGACCTTTCCAATGATGTATGATTTGTATATATTCGAGAAAAATAAAATTTTGAAAATTTGGTCGAAATCTGAAAAATTTTCAAATGCTGTGTTGAGGGTGAAGATCGCATCTTTTGGGATTTTTAGTACCAGAAAAATTTCCATTTTTTTGAAAACTTTAAATGCTCATAACTCGTAGAGAAATGCACCTAGAGGGCTAAAAATTGCATTTCTGTAATCTAGAGAGTCAGACCTTTCCAATGATGTATGATTTGTATATATTCGAGAAAAATAAAATTTTGAAAATTTGGTCGAAATCTGAAAAATTTTCAAATGCTGTTTTGAGGGTGAAGATCGCATCTTTTGGGATTTTTAGTACCAGAAAAATTTCCATTTTTTTGAAAACTTTAAATGCTCATAACTCGTAGAGAAATGCACCTAGAGGGCTAAAAATTGCATTTCTGTAATCTAGAGAGTCAGACCTTTCCAATGATGTATGATTTGTATATATTCGAGAAAAATAAAACTTTTAAATTTTGGTCGAAATCTGAAAAATTTTCAAATGCTGTGTTGAGGGTGAAGATCGCATCTTTTGGGATTTTAAGTACCAGAAAAATTTACATTTTTTTGAAAACTTTAAATGCTCATAACTCGTAGAGAAATGCACCTAGAGGGCTAAAAATTGCATTTCTGTAATCTAGAGAGTCAGACCTTTCCAATGATGTATGATTTGTATATATTCGAGAAAAATAAAACTTTTAAATTTTGGTCGAAATCTGAAAAATTTTCAAATGCTGTGTTGAGGGTGAAGATCGCATCTTTTGGGATTTTTAGTACCAGAAAAATTTCCATTTTTTTGAAAACTTTAAATGCTCATAACTCGTAGAGAAATGCACCTAGAGGGCTAAAAATTGCATTTCTGTAATCTAGAGAGTCAGACCTTTCCAATGATGTATGATTTGTATATATTCGAGAAAAATAAAATTTTGAAAATTTGGTCGAAATCTGAAAAATTTTCAAATGCTGTGTTGAGGGTGAAGATCGCATCTTTTGGGATTTTTAGTACCAGAAAAATTTCCATTTTTTTGAAAACTTTAAATGCTCATAACTCGTAGAGAAATGCACCTAGAGGGCTAAAAATTGCATTTCTGTAATCTAGAGAGTCAGACCTTTCCAATGATGTATGATTTGTATATATTCGAGAAAAATAAAATTTTGAAAATTTGGTCGAAATCTGAAAAATTTTCAAATGCTGTGTTGAGGGTGAAGATCGCATCTTTTGGGATTTTTAGTACCAGAAAAATTTCCATTTTTTTGAAAACTTTAAATGCTCATAACTCGTAGAGAAATGCACCTAGAGGGCTAAAAATTGCATTTCTGTAATCTAGAGAGTCAGACCTTTCCAATGATGTATGATAAAAATTGCATTTCTGTAATCTAGAGAGTCAGACCTTTCCAATGATGTATGATTTGTATATATTCGAGAAAAATAAAATTTTGAAAATTTGGTCGAAATCTGAAAAATTTTCAAATGCTGTTTTGAGGGTGAAGATCGCATCTTTTGGGATTTTTAGTACCAGAAAAATTTCCATTTTTTTGAAGGTGAAGATCGCATCTTTTGGGATTTTTAGTACCAGAAAAATTTCCATTTTTTTGAAAACTTTAAATGCTCATAACTCGTAGAGAAATGCACCTAGAGGGCTAAAAATTGCATTTCTGTAATCTAGAGAGTCAGACCTTTCCAATGATGTATGATTTGTATATATTCGAGAAAAATAAACCTTTTAAATTTTGGTCGAAATCTGAAAAATTTTCAAATGCTGTGTTGAGGGTGAAGATCGCATCTTTTGGGATTTTTAGTACCAGAAAAATTTCCATTTTTTTGAAAACTTTAAATGCTCATAACTCGTAGAGAAATGCACCTAGAGGGCTAAAAATTGCATTTCTGTAATCTAGAGAGTCAGACCTTTCCAATGATGTATGATTTGTATATATTCGAGAAAAATAAAATTTTGAAATTTTGGTCGAAATCTGAAAAATTTTCAAATGCTGTTTTGAGGGTGAAGATCGCATCTTTTGGGATTTTTAGTACCAGAAAAATTTCCATTTTTTTGAAGGTGAAGATCGCATCTTTTGGGATTTTTAGTACCAGAAAAATTTCCATTTTTTTGAAAACTTTAAATGCTCATAACTCGTAGAGAAATGCACCTAGAGGGCTAAAAATTGCATTTCTGTAATCTAGAGAGTCAGACCTTTCCAATGATGTATGATTTGTATATATTCGAGAAAAATAAAACTTTTAAATTTTGGTCGAAATCTGAAAAATTTTCAAATGCTGTGTTGAGGGTGAAGATCGCATCTTTTGGGATTTTTAGTACCAGAAAAATTTCCATTTTTTTGAAAACTTTAAATGCTCATAACTCGTAGAGAAATGCACCTAGAGGGCTAAAAATTGCATTTCTGTAATCTAGAGAGTCAGACCTTTCCAATGATGTATGATTTGTATATATTCGAGAAAAATAAAATTTTGAAAATTTGGTCGAAATCTGAAAAATTTTCAAATGCTGTTTTGAGGGTGAAGATCGCATCTTTTGGGATTTTTAGTACCAGAAAAATTTCCATTTTTTTGAAAACTTTAAATGCTCATAACTCGTAGAGAAATGCACCTAGAGGGCTAAAAATTGCATTTCTGTAATCTAGAGAGTCAGACCTTTCCAATGATGTATGATTTGTATATATTCGAGAAAAATAAAACTTTTAAATTTTGGTCGAAATCTGAAAAATTTTCAAATGCTGTGTTGAGGGTGAAGATCGCATCTTTTGGGATTTTTAGTACCAGAAAAATTTCCACTTTTTTTGAAAACTTTAAATGCTCATAACTCGTAGAGAAATGCACCTAGAGGGCTAAAAATTGCATTTCTGTAATCTAGAGAGTCAGACCTTTCCAATGATGTATGATTTGTATATATTCGAGAAAAATAAAATTTTGAAATTTTGGTCGAAATCTGAAAAATTTTCAAATGCTGTTTTGAGGGTGAAGATCGCATCTTTTGGGATTTTTAGTACCAAAAAAATGTCCACTTTTTCGAAAACTTTAAATGCTCATAACTCGTAGAGAAATGCACCTAGAGGGCTAAAAATTGCATTTCTGTAATCTAGAGAGTCAGACCTTTCCAATGATGTATGATTTGTATATATTCGAGAAAAATAAAATTTTGAAAATTTGGTCGAAATCTGAAAAATTTTCAAATGCTATTTTGAGGGTGAAGATCGCATCTTTTTCGAAAACTTTAAATGCTCATAACTCGTAGAGAAATGCACCTAGAGGGCTAAAAATTGCATTTCTGTAATCTAGAGAGTCAGACCTTTCCAATGATGTATGATTTGTATATATTCGAGAAAAATAAAATTTTGAAAATTTGGTCGAAATCTGAAAAATTTTCAAATGCTGTTTTGAGGGTGAAGATCGCATCTTTTGGGATTTTTAGTACCAGAAAAATTTCCATTTTTTTGAAAACTTTAAATGCTCATAACTCGTAGAGAAATGCACCTAGAGGGCTAAAAATTGCATTTCTGTAATCTAGAGAGTCAGACCTTTCCAATGATGTATGATTTGTATATATTCGAGAAAAATAAAATTTTGAAATTTTGGTCGAAATCTGAAAAATTTTCAAATGCTGTTTTGAGGGTGAAGATCGCATCTTTTGGGATTTTTAGTACCAAAAAAATGTCCACTCGTAAACTCGTAGAGAAATGCACCTAGAGGGCTAAAAATTGCATTTCTGTAATCTAGAGAGTCAGACCTTTCCAATGATGTATGATTTGTATATATTCGAGAAAAATAAAACTTTTAAATTTTGGTCGAAATCTGAAAAATTTTCAAATGCTGTGTTGAGGGTGAAGATCGCATCTTTTGGGATTTTTAGTACCAGAAAAATTTCCATTTTTTTGAAAACTTTAAATGCTCATAACTCGTAGAGAAATGCACCTAGAGGGCTAAAAATTGCATTTCTGTAATCTAGAGAGTCAGACCTTTCCAATGATGTATGATTTGTATATATTCTGATGTATGATTTGTATATATTCTGAAATCTGAAAAATTTTCAAATGCTGTGTTGAGGGTGAAGATCGCATCTTTTGGGATTTTTAGTACCAGAAAAATTTCCATTTTTTTGAAAACTTTAAATGCTCATAACTCGTAGAGAAATGCACCTAGAGGGCTAAAAATTGCATTTCTGTAATCTAGAGAGTCAGACCTTTCCAATGATGTATGATTTGTATATATTCGAGAAAAATAAAATTTTGAAAATTTGGTCGAAATCTGAAAAATTTTCAAATGCTGTTTTGAGGGTGAAGATCGCATCTTTTGGGATTTTTAGTACCAGAAAAATTTCCATTTTTTTGAAAACTTTAAATGCTCATAACTCGTAGAGAAATGCACCTAGAGGGCTAAAAATTGCATTTCTGTAATCTAGAGAGTCAGACCTTTCCAATGATGTATGATTTGTATATATTCGAGAAAAATAAAACTTTTAAATTTTGGTCGAAATCTGAAAAATTTTCAAATGCTGTGTTGAGGGTGAAGATCGCATCTTTTGGGATTTTTAGTACCATAAAAATTTCCACTTTTTTTGAAAACTTTAAATGCTCATAACTCGTAGAGAAATGCACCTAGAGGGCTAAAAATTGCATTTCTGTAATCTAGAGAGTCAGACCTTTCCAATGATGTATGATTTGTATATATTCGAGAAAAATAAAATTTTGAAATTTTGGTCGAAATCTGAAAAATTTTCAAATGCTGTTTTGAGGGTGAAGATCGCATCTTTTGGGATTTTTAGTACCAGAAAAATTTCCATTTTTTTGAAAACTTTAAATGCTCATAACTCGTAGAGAAATGCACCTAGAGGGCTAAAAATTGCATTTCTGTAATCTAGAGAGTCAGACCTTTCCAATGATGTATGATTTGTATATATTCGAGAAAAATAAAATTTTGAAAATTTGGTCGAAATCTGAAAAATTTTCAAATGCTGTTTTGAGGGTGAAGATCGCATCTTTTGGGATTTTTAGTACCATAAAAATTTCCACTTTTTTTGAAAACTTTAAATGCTCATAACTCGTAGAGAAATGCACCTAGAGGGCTAAAAATTGCATTTCTGTAATCTAGAGAGTCAGACCTTTCCAATGATGTATGATTTGTATATATTCGAGAAAAATAAAATTTTGAAATTTTGGTCGAAATCTGAAAAATTTTCAAATGCTGTTTTGAGGGTGAAGATCGCATCTTTTGGGATTTTTAGTACCAAAAAAATGTCCACTTTTTCGAAGACTTTAAATGCTCATAACTCGTAGAGAAATGCACCTAGAGGGCTAAAAATTGCATTTCTGTAATCTAGAGAGTCAGACCTTTCCAATGATGTATGATTTGTATATATTCGAGAAAAATAAAATTTTGAAAATTTGGTCGAAATCTGAAAAATTTTCAAATGCTGTTTTGAGGGTGAAGATCGCATCTTTTTCGAAAACTTTAAATGCTCATAACTCGTAGAGAAATGCACCTAGAGGGCTAAAAATTGCATTTCTGTAATCTAGAGAGTCAGACCTTTCCAATGATGTATGATTTGTATATATTCGAGAAAAATAAAATTTTGAAAATTTGGTCGAAATCTGAAAAATTTTCAAATGCTGTTTTGAGGGTGAAGATCGCATCTTTTGGGATTTTTAGTACCAGAAAAATTTCCATTTTTTTGAAAACTTTAAATGCTCATAACTCGTAGAGAAATGCACCTAGAGGGCTAAAAATTGCATTTCTGTAATCTAGAGAGTCAGACCTTTCCAATGATGTATGATTTGTATATATTCGAGAAAAATAAAATTTTGAAATTTTGGTCGAAATCTGAAAAATTTTCAAATGCTGTGTTGAGGGTGAAGATCGCATCTTTTGGGATTTTTAGTACCAGAAAAATTTCCATTTTTTTGAAAACTTTAAATGCTCATAACTCGTAGAGAAATGCACCTAGAGGGCTAAAAATTGCATTTCTGTAATCTAGAGAGTCAGACCTTTCCAATGATGTATGATTTGTATATATTCGAGAAAAATAAAATTTTGAAAATTTGGTCGAAATCTGAAAAATTTTCAAATGCTGTGTTGAGGGTGAAGATCGCATCTTTTGGGATTTTTAGTACCAGAAAAATTTCCATTTTTTTGAAAACTTTAAATGCTCATAACTCGTAGAGAAATGCACCTAGAGGGCTAAAAATTGCATTTCTGTAATCTAGAGAGTCAGACCTTTCCAATGATGTATGATTTGTATATATTCGAGAAAAATAAAATTTTGAAAATTTGGTCGAGATCTGAAAAATTTTCAAATGCTGTTTTGAGGGTGAAGATCGCATCTTTTGGGATTTAGTACCAGAAAAATTTCCATTTTTTTGAAAACTTTAAATGCTCATAACTCGTAGAGAAATGCACCTAGAGGGCTAAAAATTGCATTTCTGTAATCTAGAGAGTCAGACCTTTCCAATGATGTATGATTTGTATATATTCGAGAAAAATAAAATTTTGAAAATTTGGTCGAAATCTGAAAAATTTTCAAATGCTGTTTTGAGGGTGAAGATCGCATCTTTTGGGATTTTTAGTACCAGAAAAATTTCCATTTTTTGAAAACTTTAAATGCTCATAACTCGTAGAGAAATGCACCTAGAGGGCTAAAAATTGCATTTCTGTAATCTAGAGAGTCAGACCTTTCCAATGATGTATGATTTGTATATATTCGAGAAAAATAAAATTTTGAAAATTTGGTCGAAATCTGAAAAATTTTCAAATGCTGTTTTGAGGGTGAAGATCGCATCTTTTGGGATTTTTAGTACCAGAAAAATATCCATTTTTTTGAAAACTTTAAATGCTCATAACTCGTAGAGAAATGCACCTAGAGGGCTAAAAATTGCATTTCTGTAATCTAGAGAGTCAGACCTTTCCAATGATGTATGATTTGTATATATTCGAGAAAAATAAAATTTTGAAAATTTGGTCGAAATCTGAAAAATTTTCAAATGCTGTTTTGAGGGTGAAGATCGCATCTTTTGGGATTTTTAGTACCAGAAAAATTTCCATTTTTTTGAAAACTTTAAATGCTCATAACTCGTAGAGAAATGCACCTAGAGGGCTAAAAATTGCATTTCTGTAATCTAGAGAGTCAGACCTTTCCAATGATGTATGATTTGTATATATTCGAGAAAAATAAAATTTTGAAAATTTGGTCGAAATCTGAAAAATTTTCAAATGCTGTTTTGAGGGTGAAGATCGCATCTTTTGGGATTTTTAGTACCAGAAAAATTTCCATTTTTTTGAAAACTTTAAATTCTCATAACTCGTAGAGAAATGCACCTAGAGGGCTAAAAATTGCATTTCTGTAATCTAGAGAGTCAGACCTTTCCAATGATGTATGATTTGTATATATTCGAGAAAAATAAAATTTTGAAAATTTGGTCGAAATCTGAAAAATTTTCAAATGCTGTTTTGAGGGTGAAGATCGCATCTTTTGGGATTTTTAGTACCAGAAAAATTTCCATTTTTTTGAAAACTTTAAATGCTCATAACTCGTAGAGAAATGCACCTAGAGGGCTAAAAATTGCATTTCTGTAATCTAGAGAGTCAGACCTTTCCAATGATGTATGATTTGTATATATTCGAGAAAAATAAAATTTTGAAAATTTGGTCGAAATCTGAAAAATTTTCAAATGCTGTTTTGAGGGTGAAGATCGCATCTTTTGGGATTTTTAGTACCAGAAAAATTTCCACTTTTTTTGAAAACTTTAAATGCTCATAACTCGTAGAGAAATGCACCTAGAGGGCTAAAAATTGCATTTCTGTAATCTAGAGAGTCAGACCTTTCCAATGATGTATGATTTGTATATATTCGAGAAAAATAAAATTTTGAAAATTTGGTCGAAATCTGAAAAATTTTCAAATGCTGTTTTGAGGGTGAAGATCGCATCTTTTGGGATTTTTAGTACCAGAAAAATGTCCGTTTTTTCGAAAACTTTAAATGCTCATAACTCGTAGAGAAATGCACCTAGAGGGCTAAAAATTGCATTTCTGTAATCTAGAGAGTCAGACCTTTCCAATGATGTATGATTTGTATATATTCGAGAAAAATAAAATTTTGAAAATTTGGTCGAAATCTGAAAAATTTTCAAATGCTGTTTTGAGGGTGAAGATCGCATGTTTTGGGATTTTTAGTACCAGAAAAATGTCCACTTTTTCGAAAACTTTAAATGCTCATAACTCGTAGAGAAATGCACCTAGAGGGCTAAAAATTGCATTTCTGTAATCTAGAGAGTCAGACCTTTCCAATGATGTATGATTTGTATATATTCGAGAAAAATAAAATTTTGAAAATTTGGTCGAAATCTGAAAAATTTTCAAATGCTGTTTTGAGGGTGAAGATCGCATCTTTTGGGATTTTTAGTACCAGAAAAATTTCCATTTTTTTGAAAACTTTAAATGCTCATAACTCGTAGAGAAATGCACCTAGAGGGCTAAAAATTGCATTTCTGTAATCTAGAGAGTCAGACCTTTCCAATGATGTATGATTTGTATATATTCGAGAAAAATAAAATTTTGAAATTTTGGTCGAAATCTGAAAAATTTTCAAATGCTGTTTTGAGGGTGAAGATCGCATCTTTTGGGATTTTTAGTACCAGAAAAATGTCCACTTTTTCGAAAACTTTAAATGCTCATAACTCGTAGAGAAATGCACCTAGAGGGCTAAAAATTGCATTTCTGTAATCTAGAGAGTCAGACCTTTCCAATGATGTATGATTTGTATATATTCGAGAAAAATAAAATTTTGAAATTTTGGTCGAAATCTGAAAAATTTTCAAATGCTGTTTTGAGGGTGAAGATCGCATGTTTTGGGATTTTTAGTACCAGAAAAATGTCCATTTTTTCGAAAACTTTAAATGCTCATAACTCGTAGAGAAATGCACCTAGAGGGCTAAAAATTGCATTTCTGTAATCTAGAGAGTCAGACCTTTCCAATGATGTATGATTTGTATATATTCGAGAAAAATAAAATTTTGAAAATTTGGTCGAAATCTGAAAAATTTTCAAATGCTGTTTTGAGGGTGAAGATCGCATCTTTTGGGATTTTTAGTACCAGAAAAATTTCCATTTTTTTGAAAACTTTAAATGCTCATAACTCGTAGAGAAATGCACCTAGAGGGCTAAAAATTGCATTTCTGTAATCTAGAGAGTCAGACCTTTCCAATGATGTATGATTTGTATATATTCGAGAAAAATAAAATTTTGAAAATTTGGTCGAGATCTGAAAAATTTTCAAATGCTGTTTTGAGGGTGAAGATCGCATCTTTTGGGATTTTTAGTACCAGAAAAATTTCCATTTTTTTGAAAACTTTAAATGCTCATAACTCGTAGAGAAATGCACCTAGAGGGCTAAAAATTGCATTTCTGTAATCTAGAGAGTCAGACCTTTCCAATGATGTATGATTTGTATATATTCGAGAAAAATAAAATTTTGAAAATTTGGTCGAAATCTGAAAAATTTTCAAATGCTGTTTTGAGGGTGAAGATCGCATCTTTTGGGATTTTTAGTACCAGAAAAATTTCCATTTTTTTGAAAACTTTAAATGCTCATAACTCGTAGAGAAATGCACCTAGAGGGCTAAAAATTGCATTTCTGTAATCTAGAGAGTCAGACCTTTCCAATGATGTATGATTTGTATATATTCGAGAAAAATAAAATTTTGAAAATTTGGTCGAAATCTGAAAAATTTTCAAATGCTGTTTTGAGGGTGAAGATCGCATCTTTTGGGATTTTTAGTACCAGAAAAATTTCCATTTTTTTGAAAACTTTAAATGCTCATAACTCGTAGAGAAATGCACCTAGAGGGCTAAAAATTGCATTTCTGTAATCTAGAGAGTCAGACCTTTCCAATGATGTATGATTTGTATATATTCGAGAAAAATAAAATTTTGAAAATTTGGTCGAAATCTGAAAAATTTTCAAATGCTGTTTTGAGGGTGAAGATCGCATCTTTTGGGATTTTTAGTACCAGAAAAATTTCCATTTTTTTGAAAACTTTAAATGCTCATAACTCGTAGAGAAATGCACCTAGAGGGCTAAAAATTGCATTTCTGTAATCTAGAGAGTCAGACCTTTCCAATGATGTATGATTTGTATATATTCGAGAAAAATAAAATTTTGAAAATTTGGTCGAAATCTGAAAAATTTTCAAATGCTGTTTTGAGGGTGAAGATCGCATCTTTTGGGATTTTTAGTACCAGAAAAATTTCCATTTTTTTGAAAACTTTAAATGCTCATAACTCGTAGAGAAATGCACCTAGAGGGCTAAAAATTGCATTTCTGTAATCTAGAGAGTCAGACCTTTCCAATGATGTATGATTTGTATATATTCGAGAAAAATAAAATTTTGAAAATTTGGTCGAAATCTGAAAAATTTTCAAATGCTGTTTTGAGGGTGAAGATCGCATCTTTTGGGATTTTTAGTACCAGAAAAATTTCCATTTTTTTGAAAACTTTAAATGCTCATAACTCGTAGAGAAATGCACCTAGAGGGCTAAAAATTGCATTTCTGTAATCTAGAGAGTCAGACCTTTCCAATGATGTATGATTTGTATATATTCGAGAAAAATAAAATTTTGAAAATTTGGTCGAAATCTGAAAAATTTTCAAATGCTGTTTTGAGGGTGAAGATCGCATCTTTTGGGATTTTTAGTACCAGAAAAATGTCCGTTTTTTCGAAAACTTTAAATGCTCATAACTCGTAGAGAAATGCACCTAGAGGGCTAAAAATTGCATTTCTGTAATCTAGAGAGTCAGACCTTTCCAATGATGTATGATTTGTATATATTCGAGAAAAATAAAATTTTGAAAATTTGGTCGAAATCTGAAAAATTTTCAAATGCTGTTTTGAGGGTGAAGATCGCATGTTTTGGGATTTTTAGTACCAGAAAAATGTCCACTTTTTCGAAAACTTTAAATGCTCATAACTCGTAGAGAAATGCACCTAGAGGGCTAAAAATTGCATTTCTGTAATCTAGAGAGTCAGACCTTTCCAATGATGTATGATTTGTATATATTCGAGAAAAATAAAATTTTGAAAATTTGGTCGAAATCTGAAAAATTTTCAAATGCTGTTTTGAGGGTGAAGATCGCATCTTTTGGGATTTTTAGTACCAGAAAAATTTCCATTTTTTTGAAAACTTTAAATGCTCATAACTAGCCCCTAGAGGGCTAAAAATTGCATTTCTGTAATCTAGAGAGTCAGACCTTTCCAATGATGTATGATTTGTATATATTCGAGAAAAATAAAATTTTGAAAATTTGGTCGAGATCTGAAAAATTTTCAAATGCTGTTTTGAGGGTGAAGATCGCATCTTTTGGGATTTTTAGTAAAAGAAAAATTTCCACTTTTTCGAAAACTTTAAATGCTCATAACTCGTAGAGAAATGCACCTAGAGGGCTAAAAATTGCATTTCTGTAATCTAGAGAGTCAGACCTTTCCAATGATGTATGATTTGTATATATTCGAGAAAAATAAAATTTTGAAAATTTGGTCGAAATCTGAAAAATTTTCAAATGCTGTTTTGAGGGTGAAGATCGCATCTTTTGGGATTTTTAGTACCAGAAAAATGTCCGTTTTTTCGAAAACTTTAAATGCTCATAACTCGTAGAGAAATGCACCTAGAGGGCTAAAAATTGCATTTCTGTAATCTAGAGAGTCAGACCTTTCCAATGATGTATGATTTGTATATATTCGAGAAAAATAAAATTTTGAAAATTTGGTCGAAATCTGAAAAATTTTCAAATGCTGTTTTGAGGGTGAAGATCGCATGTTTTGGGATTTTTAGTACCAGAAAAATGTCCATTTTTTCGAAAACTTTAAATGCTCATAACTCGTAGAGAAATGCACCTAGAGGGCTAAAAATTGCATTTCTGTAATCTAGAGAGTCAGACCTTTCCAATGATGTATGATTTGTATATATTCGAGAAAAATAAAATTTTGAAAATTTGGTCGAAATCTGAAAAATTTTCAAATGCTGTTTTGAGGGTGAAGATCGCATCTTTTGGGATTTTTAGTACCAGAAAAATTTCCATTTTTTTGAAAACTTTAAATGCTCATAACTCGTAGAGAAATGCACCTAGAGGGCTAAAAATTGCATTTCTGTAATCTAGAGAGTCAGACCTTTCCAATGATGTATGATTTGTATATATTCGAGAAAAATAAAATTTTGAAATTTTGGTCGAAATCTGAAAAATTTTCAAATGCTGTTTTGAGGGTGAAGATCGCATCTTTTGGGATTTTTAGTACCAGAAAAATGTCCATTTTTTCGAAAACTTTAAATGCTCATAACTCGTAGAGAAATGCACCTAGAGGGCTAAAAATTGCATTTCTGTAATCTAGAGAGTCAGACCTTTCCAATGATGTATGATTTGTATATATTCGAGAAAAATAAAATTTTGAAATTTTGGTCGAAATCTGAAAAATTTTCAAATGCTGTTTTGAGGGTGAAGATCGCATGTTTTGGGATTTTTAGTACCAGAAAAATTTCCATTTTTTTGAAAACTTTAAATGCTCATAACTCGTAGAGAAATGCACCTAGAGGGCTAAAAATTGCATTTCTGTAATCTAGAGAGTCAGACCTTTCCAATGATGTATGATTTGTATATATTCGAGAAAAATAAAATTTTGAAAATTTGGTCGAAATCTGAAAAATTTTCAAATGCTGTTTTGAGGGTGAAGATCGCATCTTTTGGGATTTTTAGTACCAGAAAAATTTCCATTTTTTTGAAAACTTTAAATGCTCATAACTCGTAGAGAAATGCACCTAGAGGGCTAAAAATTGCATTTCTGTAATCTAGAGAGTCAGACCTTTCCAATGATGTATGATTTGTATATATTCGAGAAAAATAAAATTTTGAAAATTTGGTCGAAATCTGAAAAATTTTCAAATGCTGTTTTGAGGGTGAAGATCGCATCTTTTGGGATTTTTAGTACCAGAAAAATTTCCATTTTTTTGAAAACTTTAAATGCTCATAACTCGTAGAGAAATGCACCTAGAGGGCTAAAAATTGCATTTCTGTAATCTAGAGAGTCAGACCTTTCCAATGATGTATGATTTGTATATATTCGAGAAAAATAAAATTTTGAAATTTTGGTCGAAATCTGAAAAATTTTCAAAGCTGTTTTGAGGGTGAAGATCGCATCTTTTGGGATTTTTAGTACCAGAAAAATGTCCACTTTTTCGAAAACTTTAAATGCTCATAACTCGTAGAGAAATGCACCTAGAGGGCTAAAAATTGCATTTCTGTAATCTAGAGAGTCAGACCTTTCCAATGATGTATGATTTGTATATATTCGAGAAAAATAAAATTTTGAAATTTTGGTCGAAATCTGAAAAATTTTCAAATGCTGTTTTGAGGGTGAAGATCGCATCTTTTGGGATTTTTAGTAAAAGAAAAATTTCCACTTTTTCGAAAACTTTAAATGCTCATAACTCGTAGAGAAATGCACCTAGAGGGCTAAAAATTGCATTTCTGTAATCTAGAGAGTCAGACCTTTCCAATGATGTATGATTTGTATATATTCGAGAAAAATAAAATTTTGAAAATTTGGTCGAAATCTGAAAAATTTTCAAATGCTGTTTTGAGGGTGAAGATCGCATCTTTTGGGATTTTTAGTACCAGAAAAATGTCCGTTTTTTCGAAAACTTTAAATGCTCATAACTCGTAGAGAAATGCACCTAGAGGGCTAAAAATTGCATTTCTGTAATCTAGAGAGTCAGACCTTTCCAATGATGTATGATTTGTATATATTCGAGAAAAATAAAATTTTGAAAATTTGGTCGAAATCTGAAAAATTTTCAAATGCTGTTTTGAGGGTGAAGATCGCATGTTTTGGGATTTTTAGTACCAGAAAAATGTCCATTTTTTCGAAAACTTTAAATGCTCATAACTCGTAGAGAAATGCACCTAGAGGGCTAAAAATTGCATTTCTGTAATCTAGAGAGTCAGACCTTTCCAATGATGTATGATTTGTATATATTCGAGAAAAATAAAATTTTGAAAATTTGGTCGAAATCTGAAAAATTTTCAAATGCTGTTTTGAGGGTGAAGATCGCATCTTTTGGGATTTTTAGTACCAGAAAAATTTCCATTTTTTTGAAAACTTTAAATGCTCATAACTCGTAGAGAAATGCACCTAGAGGGCTAAAAATTGCATTTCTGTAATCTAGAGAGTCAGACCTTTCCAATGATGTATGATTTGTATATATTCGAGAAAAATAAAATTTTGAAATTTTGGTCGAAATCTGAAAAATTTTCAAATGCTGTTTTGAGGGTGAAGATCGCATCTTTTGGGATTTTTAGTACCAGAAAAATGTCCATTTTTTCGAAAACTTTAAATGCTCATAACTCGTAGAGAAATGCACCTAGAGGGCTAAAAATTGCATTTCTGTAATCTAGAGAGTCAGACCTTTCCAATGATGTATGATTTGTATATATTCGAGAAAAATAAAATTTTGAAATTTTGGTCGAAATCTGAAAAATTTTCAAATGCTGTTTTGAGGGTGAAGATCGCATGTTTTGGGATTTTTAGTACCAGAAAAATTTCCATTTTTTTGAAAACTTTAAATGCTCATAACTCGTAGAGAAATGCACCTAGAGGGCTAAAAATTGCATTTCTGTAATCTAGAGAGTCAGACCTTTCCAATGATGTATGATTTGTATATATTCGAGAAAAATAAAATTTTGAAAATTTGGTCGAAATCTGAAAAATTTTCAAATGCTGTTTTGAGGGTGAAGATCGCATCTTTTGGGATTTTTAGTACCAGAAAAATTTCCATTTTTTTGAAAACTTTAAATGCTCATAACTCGTAGAGAAATGCACCTAGAGGGCTAAAAATTGCATTTCTGTAATCTAGAGAGTCAGACCTTTCCAATGATGTATGATTTGTATATATTCGAGAAAAATAAAATTTTGAAAATTTGGTCGAAATCTGAAAAATTTTCAAATGCTGTTTTGAGGGTGAAGATCGCATCTTTTGGGATTTTTAGTACCAGAAAAATTTCCATTTTTTTGAAAACTTTAAATGCTCATAACTCGTAGAGAAATGCACCTAGAGGGCTAAAAATTGCATTTCTGTAATCTAGAGAGTCAGACCTTTCCAATGATGTATGATTTGTATATATTCGAGAAAAATAAAATTTTGAAATTTTGGTCGAAATCTGAAAAATTTTCAAAGCTGTTTTGAGGGTGAAGATCGCATCTTTTGGGATTTTTAGTACCAGAAAAATGTCCACTTTTTCGAAAACTTTAAATGCTCATAACTCGTAGAGAAATGCACCTAGAGGGCTAAAAATTGCATTTCTGTAATCTAGAGAGTCAGACCTTTCCAATGATGTATGATTTGTATATATTCGAGAAAAATAAAATTTTGAAATTTTGGTCGAAATCTGAAAAATTTTCAAATGCTGTTTTGAGGGTGAAGATCGCATGTTTTGGGATTTTTAGTACCAGAAAAATGTCCATTTTTTCGAAAACTTTAAATGCCCATAACTCGTAGAGAAATGCACCTAGAGGGCTAAAAATTGCATTTCTGTAATCTAGAGAGTCAGACCTTTCCAATGATGTATGATTTGTATATATTCGAGAAAAATAAAATTTTGAAAATTTGGTCGAAATCTGAAAAATTTTCAAATGCTGTGTTGAGGGTGAAGATCGCATCTTTTGGGATTTTTAGTACCAGAAAAATTTCCATTTTTTTGAAAACTTTAAATGCTCATAACTCGTAGAGAAATGCACCTAGAGGGCTAAAAATTGCATTTCTGTAATCTAGAGAGTCAGACCTTTCCAATGATGTATGATTTGTATATATTCGAGAAAAATAAAATTTTGAAATTTTGGTCGAAATCTGAAAAATTTTCAAATGCTGTTTTGAGGGTGAAGATCGCATGTTTTGGGATTTTTAGTACCAGAAAAATTTCCACTTTTTCGAAAACTTTAAATGCTCATAACTCGTAGAGAAATGCACCTAGAGGGCTAAAAATTGCATTTCTGTAATCTAGAGAGTCAGACCTTTCCAATGATGTATGATTTGTATATATTCGAGAAAAATAAAATTTTGAAAATTTGGTCGAAATCTGAAAAATTTTCAAATGCTGTTTTGAGGGTGAAGATCGCATCTTTTGGGATTTTTAGTACCAGAAAAATTTCCATTTTTTTGAAAACTTTAAATGCTCATAACTCGTAGAGAAATGCACCTAGAGGGCTAAAAATTGCATTTCTGTAATCTAGAGAGTCAGACCTTTCCAATGATGTATGATTTGTATATATTCGAGAAAAATAAAATTTTGAAATTTTGGTCGAAATCTGAAAAATTTTCAAAGCTGTTTTGAGGGTGAAGATCGCATCTTTTGGGATTTTTAGTACCAGAAAAATGTCCACTTTTTCGAAAACTTTAAATGCTCATAACTCGTAGAGAAATGCACCTAGAGGGCTAAAAATTGCATTTCTGTAATCTAGAGAGTCAGACCTTTCCAATGATGTATGATTTGTATATATTCGAGAAAAATAAAATTTTGAAATTTTGGTCGAAATCTGAAAAATTTTCAAATGCTGTTTTGAGGGTGAAGATCGCATGTTTTGGGATTTTTAGTACCAGAAAAATGTCCATTTTTTCGAAAACTTTAAATGCTCATAACTCGTAGAGAAATGCACCTAGAGGGCTAAAAATTGCATTTCTGTAATCTAGAGAGTCAGACCTTTCCAATGATGTATGATTTGTATATATTCGAGAAAAATAAAATTTTGAAAATTTGGTCGAAATCTGAAAAATTTTCAAATGCTGTGTTGAGGGTGAAGATCGCATCTTTTGGGATTTTTAGTACCAGAAAAATTTCCACTTTTTTTGAAAACTTTAAATGCTCATAACTCGTAGAGAAATGCACCTAGAGGGCTAAAAATTGCATTTCTGTAATCTAGAGAGTCAGACCTTTCCAATGATGTATGATTTGTATATATTCGAGAAAAATAAAATTTTGAAATTTTGGTCGAAATCTGAAAAATTTTCAAATGCTGTTTTGAGGGTGAAGATCGCATGTTTTGGGATTTTTAGTACCAGAAAAATGTCCATTTTTTCGAAAACTTTAAATGCTCATAACTCGTAGAGAAATGCACCTAGAGGGCTAAAAATTGCATTTCTGTAATCTAGAGAGTCAGACCTTTCCAATGATGTATGATTTGTATATATTCGAGAAAAATAAAATTTTGAAAATTTGGTCGAAATCTGAAAAATTTTCAAATGCTGTTTTGAGGGTGAAGATCGCATCTTTTGGGATTTTTAGTACCAGAAAAATTTCCATTTTTTTGAAAACTTTAAATGCTCATAACTCGTAGAGAAATGCACCTAGAGGGCTAAAAATTGCATTTCTGTAATCTAGAGAGTCAGACCTTTCCAATGATGTATGATTTGTATATATTCGAGAAAAATAAAATTTTGAAAATTTGGTCGAGATCTGAAAAATTTTCAAATGCTGTTTTGAGGGTGAAGATCGCATCTTTTGGGATTTTTAGTACCAGAAAAATTTCCATTTTTTTGAAAACTTTAAATGCTCATAACTCGTAGAGAAATGCACCTAGAGGGCTAAAAATTGCATTTCTGTAATCTAGAGAGTCAGACCTTTCCAATGATTTATGATTTGTATATATTCGAGAGAAATAAAATTTTGAAAATTTGGTCGAAATCTGAAAAATTTTCAAATGCTGTTTTGAGGGTGAAGATCGCATCTTTTGGGATTTTTAGTACCAGAAAAATTTCCATTTTTTTGAAAACTTTAAATGCTCATAACTCGTAGAGAAATGCACCTAGAGGGCTAAAAATTGCATTTCTGTAATCTAGAGAGTCAGACCTTTCCAATGATGTATGATTTGTATATATTCGAGAAAAATAAAATTTTGAAAATTTGGTCGAAATCTGAAAAATTTTCAAATGCTGTTTTGAGGGTGAAGATCGCATCTTTTGGGATTTTTAGTACCAGAAAAATTTCCATTTTTTTGAAAACTTTAAATGCTCATAACTCGTAGAGAAATGCACCTAGAGGGCTAAAAATTGCATTTCTGTAATCTAGAGAGTCAGACCTTTCCAATGATGTATGATTTGTATATATTCGAGAAAAATAAAATTTTGAAATTTTGGTCGAAATCTGAAAAATTTTCAAATGCTGTTTTGAGGGTGAAGATCGCATCTTTTGGGATTTTTAGTACCAGAAAAATGTCCATTTTTTCGAAAACTTTAAATGCTCATAACTCGTAGAGAAATGCACCTAGAGGGCTAAAAATTGCATTTCTGTAATCTAGAGAGTCAGACCTTTCCAATGATGTATGATTTGTATATATTCGAGAAAAATAAAATTTTGAAAATTTGGTCGAAATCTGAAAAATTTTCAAATGCTGTTTTGAGGGTGAAGATCGCATCTTTTGGGATTTTTAGTACCAGAAAAATTTCCATTTTTTTGAAAACTTTAAATGCTCATAACTCGTAGAGAAATGCACCTAGAGGGCTAAAAATTGCATTTCTGTAATCTAGAGAGTCAGACCTTTCCAATGATGTATGATTTGTATATATTCGAGAAAAATAAAATTTTGAAAATTTGGTCGAGATCTGAAAAATTTTCAAATGCTGTTTTGAGGGTGAAGATCGCATCTTTTGGGATTTTTAGTAAAAGAAAAATTTCCACTTTTTCGAAAACTTTAAATGCTCATAACTCGTAGAGAAATGCACCTAGAGGGCTAAAAATTGCATTTCTGTAATCTAGAGAGTCAGACCTTTCCAATGATGTATGATTTGTATATATTCGAGAAAAATAAAATTTTGAAATTTTGGTCGAAATCTGAAAAATTTTCAAATGCTGTTTTGAGGGTGAAGATCGCATCTTTTGGGATTTTCAGTACCAGAAAAATGTCCACTTTTTCGAAAACTTTAAATGCTCATAACTCGTAGAGAAATGCACCTAGAGGGCTAAAAATTGCATTTCTGTAATCTAGAGAGTCAGACCTTTCCAATGATGTATGATTTGTATATATTCGAGAAAAATAAAATTTTGAAAATTTGGTCGAAATCTGAAAAATTTTCAAATGCTGTTTTGAGGGTGAAGATCGCATCTTTTGGGATTTTTAGTACCAGAAAAATGTCCATTTTTTCGAAAACTTTAAATGCTCATAACTCGTAGAGAAATGCACCTAGAGGGCTAAAAATTGCATTTCTGTAATCTAGAGAGTCAGACCTTTCCAATGATGTATGATTTGTATATATTCGAGAAAAATAAAATTTTGAAAATTTGGTCGAAATCTGAAAAATTTTCAAATGCTGTTTTGAGGGTGAAGATCGCATCTTTTGGGATTTTTAGTACCAGAAAAATTTCCATTTTTTTGAAAACTTTAAATGCTCATAACTCGTAGAGAAATGCACCTAGAGGGCTAAAAATTGCATTTCTGTAATCTAGAGAGTCAGACCTTTCCAATGATGTATGATTTGTATATATTCGAGAAAAATAAAATTTTGAAAATTTGGTCGAGATCTGAAAAATTTTCAAATGCTGTTTTGAGGGTGAAGATCGCATCTTTTGGGATTTTTAGTACCAGAAAAATTTCCATTTTTTTGAAAACTTTAAATGCTCATAACTCGTAGAGAAATGCACCTAGAGGGCTAAAAATTGCATTTCTGTAATCTAGAGAGTCAGACCTTTCCAATGATTTATGATTTGTATATATTCGAGAAAAATAAAATTTTGAAAATTTGGTCGAAATCTGAAAAATTTTCAAATGCTGTTTTGAGGGTGAAGATCGCATCTTTTGGGATTTTTAGTACCAGAAAAATTTCCATTTTTTTGAAAACTTTAAATGCTCATAACTCGTAGAGAAATGCACCTAGAGGGCTAAAAATTGCATTTCTGTAATCTAGAGAGTCAGACCTTTCCAATGATGTATGATTTGTATATATTCGAGAAAAATAAAATTTTGAAAATTTGGTCGAAATCTGAAAAATTTTCAAATGCTGTTTTGAGGGTGAAGATCGCATCTTTTGGGATTTTTAGTACCAGAAAAATTTCCACTTTTTTTGAAAACTTTAAATGCTCATAACTCGTAGAGAAATGCACCTAGAGGGCTAAAAATTGCATTTCTGTAATCTAGAGAGTCAGACCTTTCCAATGATGTATGATTTGTATATATTCGAGAAAAATAAAATTTTGAAATTTTGGTCGAAATCTGAAAAATTTTCAAATGCTGTTTTGAGGGTGAAGATCGCATCTTTTGGGATTTTTAGTACCAGAAAAATGTCCGTTTTTTCGAAAACTTTAAATGCTCATAACTCGTAGAGAAATGCACCTAGAGGGCTAAAAATTGCATTTCTGTAATCTAGAGAGTCAGACCTTTCCAATGATGTATGATTTGTATATATTCGAGAAAAATAAAATTTTGAAAATTTGGTCGAAATCTGAAAAATTTTCAAATGCTGTTTTGAGGGTGAAGATCGCATCTTTTGGGATTTTTAGTACCAGAAAAATGTCCGTTTTTTCGAAAACTTTAAATGCTCATAACTCGTAGAGAAATGCACCTAGAGGGCTAAAAATTGCATTTCTGTAATCTAGAGAGTCAGACCTTTCCAATGATGTATGATTTGTATATATTCGAGAAAAATAAAATTTTGAAAATTTGGTCGAGATCTGAAAAATTTTCAAATGCTATTTTGAGGGTGAAGATCGCATCTTTTGGGATTTTTAGTACCAGAAAAATTTCCACTTTTTCGAAAACTTTAAATGCTCATAACTCGTAGAGAAATGCACCTAGAGGGCTAAAAATTGCATTTCTGTAATCTAGAGAGTCAGACCTTTCCAATGATGTATGATTTGTATATATTCGAGAAAAATAAAATTTTGAAATTTTGGTCGAAATCTGAAAAATTTTCAAATGCTGTTTTGAGGGTGAAGATCGCATCTTTTGGGATTTTTAGTACCAGCAAAATTTCCATTTTTTTTGAAAACTTTAAATGCTCATAACTCGTAGAGAAATGCACCTAGAGGGCTAAAAATTGCATTTCTGTAATCTAGAGAGTCAGACCTTTCCAATGATGTATGATTTGTATATATTCGAGAAAAATAAAATTTTGAAAATTTGGTCGAAATCTGAAAAATTTTCAAATGCTGTTTTGAGGGTGAAGATCGCATCTTTTGGGATTTTTAGTACCAGCAAAATTTCCATTTTTTTTGAAAACTTTAAATGCTCATAACTCGTAGAGAAATGCACCTAGAGGGCTAAAAATTGCATTTCTGTAATCTAGAGAGTCAGACCTTTCCAATGATGTATGATTTGTATATATTCGAGAAAAATAAAATTTTGAAAATTTGGTCGAAATCTGAAAAATTTTCAAATGCTGTTTTGAGGGTGAAGATCGCATCTTTTGGGATTTTTAGTACCAGAAAAATTTCCACTTTTTTTGAAAACTTTAAATGCTCATAACTCGTAGAGAAATGCACCTAGAGGGCTAAAAATTGCATTTCTGTAATCTAGAGAGTCAGACCTTTCCAATGATGTATGATTTGTATATATTCGAGAAAAATAAAATTTTGAAATTTTGGTCGAAATCTGAAAAATTTTCAAATGCTGTTTTGAGGGTGAAGATCGCATCTTTTGGGATTTTTAGTACCAGAAAAATTTCCATTTTTTTGAAAACTTTAAATGCTCATAACTCGTAGAGAAATGCACCTAGAGGGCTAAAAATTGCATTTCTGTAATCTAGAGAGTCAGACCTTTCCAATGATGTATGATTTGTATATATTCGAGAAAAATAAAATTTTGAAAATTTGGTCGAGATCTGAAAAATTTTCAAATGCTGTTTTGAGGGTGAAGATCGCATCTTTTGGGATTTTTAGTACCAGAAAAATTTCCATTTTTTTGAAAACTTTAAATGCTCATAACTCGTAGAGAAATGCACCTAGAGGGCTAAAAATTGCATTTTTGTAATCTAGAGAGTCAGACCTTTCCAATGATGTATGATTTGTATATATTCGAGAAAAATAAAATTTTGAAAATTTGGTCGAAATCTGAAAAATTTTCAAATGCTGTTTTGAGGGTGAAGATCGCATCTTTTGGGATTTTCAGTACCAGAAAAATGTCCACTTTTTCGAAAACTTTAAATGCTCATAACTCGTAGAGAAATGCACCTAGAGGGCTAAAAATTGCATTTCTGTAATCTAGAGAGTCAGACCTTTCCAATGATGTATGATTTGTATATATTCGAGAAAAATAAAATTTTGAAAATTTGGTCGAAATCTGAAAAATTTTCAAATGCTGTTTTGAGGGTGAAGATCGCATCTTTTGGGATTTTTAGTACCAAAAAAATGTCCCTTTTTTTGAAAACTTTAAATGCGCATAACTCGTAGAGAAATGCACCTAGAGGGCTAAAAATTGCATTTCTGTAATCTAGAGAGTCAGACCTTTCCAATGATGTATGATTTGTATATATTCGAGAAAAATAAAATTTGGAAATTTTGGTCGAAATCTGAAAAATTTTCAAATGCTGTTTTGAGGGTGAAGATCGCATCTTTTGGGATTTTTAGTACCAGCAAAATTTCCATTTTTTTGAAAACTTTAAATGCTCATAACTCGTAGAGAAATGCACCTAGAGGGCTAAAAATTGCATTTCTGTAATCTAGAGAGTCAGACCTTTCCAATGATGTATGATTTGTATATATTCGAGAAAAATAAAATTTTGAAAATTTGGTCGAAATCTGAAAAATTTTCAAATGCTGTTTTGAGGGTGAAGATCGCATCTTTTGGGATTTTTAGTACCAGAAAAATTTCCATTTTTTTGAAAACTTTAAATGCTCATAACTCGTAGAGAAATGCACCTAGAGGGCTAAAAATTGCATTTCTGTAATCTAGAGAGTCAGACCTTTCCAATGATGTATGATTTGTATATATTCGAGAAAAATAAAATTTTGAAAATTTGGTCGAAATCTGAAAAATTTTCAAATGCTGTTTTGAGGGTGAAGATCGCATCTTTTGGGATTTTTAGTACCAGAAAAATGTCCATTTTTTCGAAAACTTTAAATGCTCATAACTCGTAGAGAAATGCACCTAGAGGGCTAAAAATTGCATTTCTGTAATCTAGAGAGTCAGACCTTTCCAATGATGTATGATTTGTATATATTCAAGAAAAATAAAATTTTGAAATTTTGGTCGAAATCTGAAAAATTTTCAAATGCTGTTTTGAGGGTGAAGATCGCATCTTTTGGGATTTTTAGTACCAGAAAAATGTCCACTTTTTCGAAAACTTTAAATGCTCATAACTCGTAGAGAAATGCACCTAGAGGGCTAAAAATTGCATTTCTGTAATCTAGAGAGTCAGACCTTTCCAATGATGTATGATTTGTATATATTCGAGAAAAATAAAATTTTGAAATTTTGGTCGAAATCTGAAAAATTTTCAAATGCTGTTTTGAGGGTGAAGATCGCATCTTTTGGGATTTTTAGTACCAGAAAAATTTCCATTTTTTTGAAAACTTTAAATGCTCATAACTCGTAGAGAAATGCACCTAGAGGGCTAAAAATTGCATTTCTGTAATCTAGAGAGTCAGACCTTTCCAATGATGTATGATTTGTATATATTCGAGAAAAATAAAATTTTGAAATTTTGGTCGAAATCTGAAAAATTTTCAAATGCTGTTTTGAGGGTGAAGATCGCATCTTTTGGGATTTTTAGTACCAGAAAAATTTCCATTTTTTTGAAAACTTTAAATGCTCATAACTCGTAGAGAAATGCACCTAGAGGGCTAAAAATTGCATTTCTGTAATCTAGAGAGTCAGACCTTTCCAATGATGTATGATTTGTATATATTCGAGAAAAATAAAATTTTGAAAATTTGGTCGAAATCTGAAAAATTTTCAAATGCTGTTTTGAGGGTGAAGATCGCATCTTTTGGGATTTTTAGTACCAGAAAAATTTCCATTTTTTTGAAAACTTTAAATGCTCATAACTCGTAGAGAAATGCACCTAGAGGGCTAAAAATTGCATTTCTGTAATCTAGAGAGTCAGACCTTTCCAATGATGTATGATTTGTATATATTCGAGAAAAATAAAATTTTGAAATTTTGGTCGAAATCTGAAAAATTTTCAAATGCTGTTTTGAGGGTGAAGATCGCATCTTTTGGGATTTTTAGTACCAGAAAAATGTCCATTTTTTCGAAAACTTTAAATGCTCATAACTCGTAGAGAATGCACCTAGAGGGCTAAAAATTGCATTTCTGTAATCTAGAGAGTCAGACCTTTCCAATGATGTATGATTTGTATATATTCGAGAAAAATAAAATTTTGAAAATTTGGTCGAAATCTGAAAAATTTTCAAATGCTGTTTTGAGGGTGAAGATCGCATCTTTTGGGATTTTTAGTACCAGAAAAATTTCCATTTTTTTGAAAACTTTAAATGCTCATAACTCGTAGAGAAATGCACCTAGAGGGCTAAAAATTGCATTTCTGTAATCTAGAGAGTCAGACCTTTCCAATGATGTATGATTTGTATATATTCGAGAAAAATAAAATTTTGAAATTTTGGTCGAAATCTGAAAAATTTTCAAATGCTGTTTTGAGGGTGAAGATCGCATCTTTTGGGATTTTTAGTACCAGAAAAATTTCCATTTTTTTGAAAACTTTAAATGCTCATAACTCGTAGAGAAATGCACCTAGAGGGCTAAAAATTGCATTTCTGTAATCTAGAGAGTCAGACCTTTCCAATGATGTATGATTTGTATATATTCGAGAAAAATAAAATTTTGAAAATTTGGTCGAAATCTGAAAAATTTTCAAATGCTGTTTTGAGGGTGAAGATCGCATCTTTTGGGATTTTTAGTACCAGAAAAATTTCCATTTTTTTGAAAACTTTAAATGCTCATAACTCGTAGAGAAATGCACCTAGAGGGCTAAAAATTGCATTTCTGTAATCTAGAGAGTCAGACCTTTCCAATGATGTATGATTTGTATATATTCGAGAAAAATAAAATTTTGAAATTTTGGTCGAAATCTGAAAAATTTTCAAATGCTGTTTTGAGGGTGAAGATCGCATCTTTTGGGATTTTTAGTACCAGAAAAATGTCCATTTTTTCGAAAACTTTAAATGCTCATAACTCGTAGAGAATGCACCTAGAGGGCTAAAAATTGCATTTCTGTAATCTAGAGAGTCAGACCTTTCCAATGATGTATGATTTGTATATATTCGAGAAAAATAAAATTTTGAAAATTTGGTCGAAATCTGAAAAATTTTCAAATGCTGTTTTGAGGGTGAAGATCGCATCTTTTGGGATTTTTAGTACCAGAAAAATGTCCACTTTTTCGAAAACTTTAAATGCTCATAACTCGTAGAGAAATGCACCAGAGGGCTAAAAATTGCATTTCTGTAATCTAGAGAGTCAGACCTTTCCAATGATGTATGATTTGTATATATTCGAGAAAAATAAAATTTTGAAAATTTGGTCGAAATCTGAAAAATTTTCAAATGCTGTTTTGAGGGTGAAGATCGCATCCTTTGGGATTTTTAGTACCAGAAAAATTTCCATTTTTTTGAAAACTTTAAATGCTCATAACTCGTAGAGAAATGCACCTAGAGGGCTAAAAATTGCATTTCTGTAATCTAGAGAGTCAGACCTTTCCAATGATGTATGATTTGTATATATTCGAGAAAAATAAAATTTTGAAATTTTGGTCGAAATCTGAAAAATTTTCAAATGCTGTTTTGAGGGTGAAGATCGCATCTTTTGGGATTTTTAGTACCAGAAAAATGTCCATTTTTTCGAAAACTTTAAATGCTCATAACTCGTAGAGAATGCACCTAGAGGGCTAAAAATTGCATTTCTGTAATCTAGAGAGTCAGACCTTTCCAATGATGTATGATTTGTATATATTCGAGAAAAATAAAATTTTGAAATTTTGGTCGAAATCTGAAAAATTTTCAAATGCTGTTTTGAGGGTGAAGATCGCATGTTTTGGGATTTTTAGTACCAGAAAAATGTCCATTTTTTCGAAAACTTTAAATGCTCATAACTCGTAGAGAAATGCACCTAGAGGGCTAAAAATTGCATTTCTGTAATCTAGAGAGTCAGACCTTTCCAATGATGTATGATTTGTATATATTCGAGAAAAATAAAATTTTGAAATTTTGGTCGAAATCTGAAAAATTTTCAAATGCTGTTTTGAGGGTGAAGATCGCATCTTTTGGGATTTTTAGTACCAGAAAAATTTCCATTTTTTTGAAAACTTTAAATGCTCATAACTCGTAGAGAAATGCACCTAGAGGGCTAAAAATTGCATTTCTGTAATCTAGAGAGTCAGACCTTTCCAATGATGTATGATTTGTATATATTCGAGAAAAATAAAATTTTGAAAATTTGGTCGAAATCTGAAAAATTTTCAAATGCTGTTTTGAGGGTGAAGATCGCATCTTTTGGGATTTTTAGTACCAGAAAAATGTCCACTTTTTTTGAAAACTTTAAATGCTCATAACTCGTAGAGAAATGCACCTAGAGGGCTAAAAATTGCATTTCTGTAATCTAGAGAGTCAGACCTTTCCAATGATGTATGATTTGTATATATTCGAGAAAAATAAAATTTTGAAAATTTGGTCGAAATCTGAAAAATTTTCAAATGCTGTTTTGAGGGTGAAGATCGCATCTTTTGGGATTTTTAGTACCAGAAAAATGTCCACTTTTTCGAAAACTTTAAATGCTCATAACTCGTAGAGAAATGCACCTAGAGGGCTAAAAATTGCATTTCTGTAATCTAGAGAGTCAGACCTTTCCAATGATGTATGATTTGTATATATTCGAGAAAAATAAAATTTTGAAAATTTGGTCGAAATCTGAAAAATTTTCAAATGCTGTTTTGAGGGTGAAGATCGCATCTTTTGGGATTTTTAGTACCAGAAAAATGTCCATTTTTTCGAAAACTTTAAATGCTCATAACTCGTAGAGAAATGCACCTAGAGGGCTAAAAATTGCATTTCTGTAATCTAGAGAGTCAGACCTTTCCAATGATGTATGATTTGTATATATTCGAGAAAAATAAAATTTTGAAATTTTGGTCGAAATCTGAAAAATTTTCAAATGCTGTTTTGAGGGTGAAGATCGCATCTTTTGGGATTTTTAGTACCAGAAAAATGTCCATTTTTTCGAAAACTTTAAATGCTCATAACTCGTAGAGAAATGCACCTAGAGGGCTAAAAATTGCATTTCTGTAATCTAGAGAGTCAGACCTTTCCAATGATGTATGATTTGTATATATTCGAGAAAAATAAAATTTTGAAAATTTGGTCGAAATCTGAAAAATTTTCAAATGCTGTTTTGAGGGTGAAGATCGCATCTTTTGGGATTTTTAGTACCAGAAAAATGTCCATTTTTTCGAAAACTTTAAATGCTCATAACTCGTAGAGAAATGCACCTAGAGGGCTAAAAATTGCATTTCTGTAATCTAGAGAGTCAGACCTTTCCAATGATGTATGATTTGTATATATTCGAGAAAAATAAAATTTTGAAATTTTGGTCGAAATCTGAAAAATTTTCAAATGCTGTTTTGAGGGTGAAGATCGCATCTTTTGGGATTTTTAGTACCAGAAAAATTTCCATTTTTTTGAAAACTTTAAATGCTCATAACTCGTAGAGAAATGCACCTAGAGGGCTAAAAATTGCATTTCTGTAATCTAGAGAGTCAGACCTTTCCAATGATGTATGATTTGTATATATTCGAGAAAAATAAAATTTTGAAAATTTGGTCGAAATCTGAAAAATTTTCAAATGCTGTTTTGAGGGTGAAGATCGCATCTTTTGGGATTTTTAGTACCAGAAAAATTTCCATTTTTTTGAAAACTTTAAATGCTCATAACTCGTAGAGAAATGCACCTAGAGGGCTAAAAATTGCATTTCTGTAATCTAGAGAGTCAGACCTTTCCAATGATGTATGATTTGTATATATTCGAGAAAAATAAAATTTTGAAATTTTGGTCGAAATCTGAAAAATTTTCAAATGCTGTTTTGAGGGTGAAGATCGCATCTTTTGGGATTTTTAGTACCAGAAAAATTTCCATTTTTTTGAAAACTTTAAATGCTCATAACTCGTAGAGAAATGCACCTAGAGGGCTAAAAATTGCATTTCTGTAATCTAGAGAGTCAGACCTTTCCAATGATGTATGATTTGTATATATTCGAGAAAAATAAAATTTTGAAAATTTGGTCGAAATCTGAAAAATTTTCAAATGCTGTTTTGAGGGTGAAGATCGCATCTTTTGGGATTTTTAGTACCAGAAAAATGTCCACTTTTTTTGAAAACTTTAAATGCTCATAACTCGTAGAGAAATGCACCTAGAGGGCTAAAAATTGCATTTCTGTAATCTAGAGAGTCAGACCTTTCCAATGATGTATGATTTGTATATATTCGAGAAAAATAAAATTTTGAAAATTTGGTCGAAATCTGAAAAATTTTCAAATGCTGTTTTGAGGGTGAAGATCGCATCTTTTGGGATTTTTAGTACCAGAAAAATGTCCACTTTTTCGAAAACTTTAAATGCTCATAACTCGTAGAGAAATGCACCTAGAGGGCTAAAAATTGCATTTCTGTAATCTAGAGAGTCAGACCTTTCCAATGATGTATGATTTGTATATATTCGAGAAAAATAAAATTTTGAAAATTTGGTCGAAATCTGAAAAATTTTCAAATGCTGTTTTGAGGGTGAAGATCGCATCTTTTGGGATTTTTAGTACCAGAAAAATGTCCATTTTTTCGAAAACTTTAAATGCTCATAACTCGTAGAGAAATGCACCTAGAGGGCTAAAAATTGCATTTCTGTAATCTAGAGAGTCAGACCTTTCCAATGATGTATGATTTGTATATATTCGAGAAAAATAAAATTTTGAAATTTTGGTCGAAATCTGAAAAATTTTCAAATGCTGTTTTGAGGGTGAAGATCGCATGTTTTGGGATTTTTAGTACCAGAAAAATGTCCATTTTTTCGAAAACTTTAAATGCTCATAACTCGTAGAGAAATGCACCTAGAGGGCTAAAAATTGCATTTCTGTAATCTAGAGAGTCAGACCTTTCCAATGATGTATGATTTGTATATATTCGAGAAAAATAAAATTTTGAAATTTTGGTCGAAATCTGAAAAATTTTCAAATGCTGTTTTGAGGGTGAAGATCGCATGTTTTGGGATTTTTAGTACCAGAAAAATGTCCATTTTTTCGAAAACTTTAAATGCTCATAACTCGTAGAGAAATGCACCTAGAGGGCTAAAAATTGCATTTCTGTAATCTAGAGAGTCAGACCTTTCCAATGATGTATGATTTGTATATATTCGAGAAAAATAAAATTTTGAAATTTTGGTCGAAATCTGAAAAATTTTCAAATGCTGTTTTGAGGGTGAAGATCGCATCTTTTGGGATTTTTAGTACCAGAAAAATTTCCATTTTTTTGAAAACTTTAAATGCTCATAACTCGTAGAGAAATGCACCTAGAGGGCTAAAAATTGCATTTCTGTAATCTAGAGAGTCAGACCTTTCCAATGATGTATGATTTGTATATATTCGAGAAAAATAAAATTTTGAAAATTTGGTCGAAATCTGAAAAATTTTCAAATGCTGTTTTGAGGGTGAAGATCGCATCTTTTGGGATTTTTAGTACCAGAAAAATGTCCATTTTTTCGAAAACTTTAAATGCTCATAACTCGTAGAGAAATGCACCTAGAGGGCTAAAAATTGCATTTCTGTAATCTAGAGAGTCAGACCTTTCCAATGATGTATGATTTGTATATATTCGAGAAAAATAAAATTTTGAAATTTTGGTCGAAATCTGAAAAATTTTCAAATGCTGTTTTGAGGGTGAAGATCGCATGTTTTGGGATTTTTAGTACCAGAAAAATGTCCATTTTTTCGAAAACTTTAAATGCTCATAACTCGTAGAGAAATGCACCTAGAGGGCTAAAAATTGCATTTCTGTAATCTAGAGAGTCAGACCTTTCCAATGATGTATGATTTGTATATATTCGAGAAAAATAAAATTTTGAAATTTTGGTCGAAATCTGAAAAATTTTCAAATGCTGTTTTGAGGGTGAAGATCGCATGTTTTGGGATTTTTAGTACCAGAAAAATGTCCATTTTTTCGAAAACTTTAAATGCTCATAACTCGTAGAGAAATGCACCTAGAGGGCTAAAAATTGCATTTCTGTAATCTAGAGAGTCAGACCTTTCCAATGATGTATGATTTGTATATATTCGAGAAAAATAAAATTTTGAAATTTTGGTCGAAATCTGAAAAATTTTCAAATGCTGTTTTGAGGGTGAAGATCGCATCTTTTGGGATTTTTAGTACCAGAAAAATTTCCATTTTTTTGAAAACTTTAAATGCTCATAACTCGTAGAGAAATGCACCTAGAGGGCTAAAAATTGCATTTCTGTAATCTAGAGAGTCAGACCTTTCCAATGATGTATGATTTGTATATATTCGAGAAAAATAAAATTTTGAAAATTTGGTCGAAATCTGAAAAATTTTCAAATGCTGTTTTGAGGGTGAAGATCGCATCTTTTGGGATTTTTAGTACCAGAAAAATGTCCACTTTTTTTGAAAACTTTAAATGCTCATAACCCGTAGAGAAATGCACCTAGAGGGCTAAAAATTGCATTTCTGTAATCTAGAGAGTCAGACCTTTCCAATGATGTATGATTTGTATATATTCGAGAAAAATAAAATTTTGAAAATTTGGTCGAAATCTGAAAAATTTTCAAATGCTGTTTTGAGGGTGAAGATCGCATCTTTTGGGATTTTTAGTACCAGAAAAATGTCCACTTTTTCGAAAACTTTAAATGCTCATAACTCGTAGAGAAATGCACCTAGAGGGCTAAAAATTGCATTTCTGTAATCTAGAGAGTCAGACCTTTCCAATGATGTATGATTTGTATATATTCGAGAAAAATAAAATTTTGAAAATTTGGTCGAAATCTGAAAAATTTTCAAATGCTGTTTTGAGGGTGAAGATCGCATCTTTTGGGATTTTTAGTACCAGAAAAATGTCCATTTTTTCGAAAACTTTAAATGCTCATAACTCGTAGAGAAATGCACCTAGAGGGCTAAAAATTGCATTTCTGTAATCTAGAGAGTCAGACCTTTCCAATGATGTATGATTTGTATATATTCGAGAAAAATAAAATTTTGAAATTTTGGTCGAAATCTGAAAAATTTTCAAATGCTGTTTTGAGGGTGAAGATCGCATCTTTTGGGATTTTTAGTACCAGAAAAATGTCCACTTTTTCGAAAACTTTAAATGCTCATAACTCGTAGAGAAATGCACCTAGAGGGCTAAAAATTGCATTTCTGTAATCTAGAGAGTCAGACCTTTCCAATGATGTATGATTTGTATATATTCGAGAAAAATAAAATTTTGAAAATTTGGTCGAAATCTGAAAAATTTTCAAATGCTGTTTTGAGGGTGAAGATCGCATCTTTTGGGATTTTTAGTACCAGAAAAATGTCCATTTTTTCGAAAACTTTAAATGCTCATAACTCGTAGAGAAATGCACCTAGAGGGCTAAAAATTGCATTTCTGTAATCTAGAGAGTCAGACCTTTCCAATGATGTATGATTTGTATATATTCGAGAAAAATAAAATTTTGAAATTTTGGTCGAAATCTGAAAAATTTTCAAATGCTGTTTTGAGGGTGAAGATCGCATCTTTTGGGATTTTTAGTACCAGAAAAATTTCCATTTTTTTGAAAACTTTAAATGCTCATAACTCGTAGAGAAATGCACCTAGAGGGCTAAAAATTGCATTTCTGTAATCTAGAGAGTCAGACCTTTCCAATGATGTATGATTTGTATATATTCGAGAAAAATAAAATTTTGAAAATTTGGTCGAAATCTGAAAAATTTTCAAATGCTGTTTTGAGGGTGAAGATCGCATCTTTTGGGATTTTTAGTACCAGAAAAATTTCCATTTTTTTGAAAACTTTAAATGCTCATAACTCGTAGAGAAATGCACCTAGAGGGCTAAAAATTGCATTTCTGTAATCTAGAGAGTCAGACCTTTCCAATGATGTATGATTTGTATATATTCGAGAAAAATAAAATTTTGAAATTTTGGTCGAAATCTGAAAAATTTTCAAATGCTGTTTTGAGGGTGAAGATCGCATCTTTTGGGATTTTTAGTACCAGAAAAATTTCCATTTTTTTGAAAACTTTAAATGCTCATAACTCGTAGAGAAATGCACCTAGAGGGCTAAAAATTGCATTTCTGTAATCTAGAGAGTCAGACCTTTCCAATGATGTATGATTTGTATATATTCGAGAAAAATAAAATTTTGAAAATTTGGTCGAAATCTGAAAAATTTTCAAATGCTGTTTTGAGGGTGAAGATCGCATCTTTTGGGATTTTTAGTACCAGAAAAATGTCCATTTTTTCGAAAACTTTAAATGCTCATAACTCGTAGAGAAATGCACCTAGAGGGCTAAAAATTGCATTTCTGTAATCTAGAGAGTCAGACCTTTCCAATGATGTATGATTTGTATATATTCGAGAAAAATAAAATTTTGAAATTTTGGTCGAAATCTGAAAAATTTTCAAATGCTGTTTTGAGGGTGAAGATCGCATCTTTTGGGATTTTTAGTACCAGAAAAATTTCCATTTTTTTGAAAACTTTAAATGCTCATAACTCGTAGAGAAATGCACCTAGAGGGCTAAAAATTGCATTTCTGTAATCTAGAGAGTCAGACCTTTCCAATGATGTATGATTTGTATATATTCGAGAAAAATAAAATTTTGAAAATTTGGTCGAAATCTGAAAAATTTTCAAATGCTGTTTTGAGGGTGAAGATCGCATCTTTTGGGATTTTTAGTACCAGAAAAATGTCCACTTTTTTCGAAAACTTTAAATGCTCATAACTCGTAGAGAAATGCACCTAGAGGGCTAAAAATTGCATTTCTGTAATCTAGAGAGTCAGACCTTTCCAATGATGTATGATTTGTATATATTCGAGAAAAATAAAATTTTGAAAATTTGGTCGAAATCTGAAAAATTTTCAAATGCTGTTTTGAGGGTGAAGATCGCATCTTTTGGGATTTTTAGTACCAGAAAAATTTCCATTTTTTTGAAAACTTTAAATGCTCATAACTCGTAGAGAAATGCACCTAGAGGGCTAAAAATTGCATTTCTGTAATCTAGAGAGTCAGACCTTTCCAATGATGTATGATTTGTATATATTCGAGAAAAATAAAATTTTGAAATTTTGGTCGAAATCTGAAAAATTTTCAAATGCTGTTTTGAGGGTGAAGATCGCATCTTTTGGGATTTTTAGTACCAGAAAAATGTCCATTTTTTCGAAAACTTTAAATGCTCATAACTCGTAGAGAAATGCACCTAGAGGGCTAAAAATTGCATTTCTGTAATCTAGAGAGTCAGACCTTTCCAATGATGTATGATTTGTATATATTCGAGAAAAATAAAATTTTGAAAATTTGGTCGAAATCTGAAAAATTTTCAAATGCTGTTTTGAGGGTGAAGATCGCATCTTTTGGGATTTTTAGTACCTTTTTTTAGTAACTTTAAATGCACCTAGAGGGCTAAAAATTGCATTTCTGTAATCTAGAGAGTCAGACCTTTCCAATGATGTATGATTTGTATATTATATTCGAGAAAAATAAAATTTTGAAATTTTGGTCGAAATCTGAAAAATTTTCAAATGCTGTTTTGAGGGTGAAGATCGCATCTTTTGGGATTTTTAGTACCAGAAAAATGTCCACTTTTTCGAAAACTTTAAATGCTCATAACTCGTAGAGAAATGCACCTAGAGGACTAAAAATTGCATTTCTGTAATCTAGAGAGTCAGACCTTTCCAATGATGTATGATTTGTATATATTCGAGAAAAATAAAATTTTGAAATTTTGGTCGAAATCTGAAAAATTTTCAAATGCTGTTTTGAGGGTGAAGATCGCATCTTTTGGGATTTTTAGTACCAGAAAAATGTCCATATTTTTGAAAACTTTAAATGCTCATAACTCGTAGAGAAATGCACCTAGAGGGCTAAAAATTGCATTTCTGTAATCTAGAGAGTCAGGCCTTTCCAATGATGTATGATTTGTATATATTCGAGAAAAATAAAATTTTGAAAATTTGGTCGAAATCTGAAAAATTTTCAAATGCTGTTTTGAGGGTGAAGATCGCATCTTTTGGGATTTTTAGTACCAGAAAAATGTCCGTTTTTTCGAAAACTTTAAATGCTCATAACTCGTAGAGAAATGCACCTAGAGGGCTAAAAATTGCATTTCTGTAATCTAGAGAGTCAGACCTTTCCAATGATGTATGATTTGTATATATTCGAGAAAAATAAAATTTTGAAAATTTGGTCGAAATCTGAAAAATTTTCAAATGCTGTTTTGAGGGTGAAGATCGCATCTTTTGGGATTTTTAGTACCAGAAAAATTTCCATTTTTTTGAAAACTTTAAATGCTTATAACTCGTAGAGAAATGCACCTAGAGGGCTAAAAATTGCATTTCTGTAATCTAGAGAGTCAGACATTTCCAATGATGTATGATTTGTATATATTCGAGAAAAATAAAATTTTGAAATTTTGGTCGAAATCTGAAAAATTTTCAAATGCTGTTTTGAGGGTGAAGATCGCATCTTTTGGGATTTTTAGTACCAGAAAAATTCCATTTTTTTGAAAACTTTAAATGCTCATAACTCGTAGAGAAATGCACCTAGAGGGCTAAAAATTGCATTTCTGTAATCTAGAGAGTCAGACCTTTCCAATGATGTATGATTTGTATATATTCGAGAAAAATAAAATTTTGAAATTTTGGTCGAAATCTGAAAAATTTTCAAATGCTGTTTTGAGGGTGAAGATCGCATCTTTTGGGATTTTTAGTACCAGAAAAATGTCCACTTTTTCGAAAACTTTAAATGCTCATAACTCGTAGAGAAATGCACCTAGAGGGCTAAAAATTGCATTTCTGTAATCTAGAGAGTCAGACCTTTCCAATGATGTATGATTTGTATATATTCGAGAAAAATAAAATTTTGAAATTTTGGTCGAAATCTGAAAAAATTTCAAATGCTGTTTTGAGGGTGAAGATCGCATCTTTTGGGATTTTTAGTACCAGAAAAATGTCCACTTTTTTGAAAACTTTAAATGCTCATAACTCGTAGAGAAATGCACCTAGAGGACTAAAAATTGCATTTCTGTAATCTAGAGAGTCAGACCTTTCCAATGATGTATGATTTGTATATATTCGAGAAAAATAAAATTTTGAAATTTTGGTCGAAATCTGAAAAATTTTCAAATGCTGTTTTGAGGGTGAAGATCGCATCTTTTGGGATTTTTAGTACCAGAAAAATGTCCACTTTTTCGAAAACTTTAAATGCTCATAACTCGTAGAGAAATGCACCTAGAGGGCTAAAAATTGCATTTCTGTAATCTAGAGAGTCAGACCTTTCCAATGATGTATGATTTGTATATATTCGAGAAAAATAAAATTTTGAAATTTTGGTCGAAATCTGAAAAAATTTCAAATGCTGTTTTGAGGGTGAAGATCGCATCTTTTGGGATTTTTAGTACCAGAAAAATGTCCACTTTTTTGAAAACTTTAAATGCTCATAACTCGTAGAGAAATGCACCTAGAGGACTAAAAATTGCATTTCTGTAATCTAGAGAGTCAGACCTTTCCAATGATGTATGATTTGTATATATTCGAGAAAAATAAAATTTTGAAATTTTGGTCGAAATCTGAAAAATTTTCAAATGCTGTTTTGAGGGTGAAGATCGCATCTTTTGGGATTTTTAGTACCAGAAAAATGTCCATTTTTTTGAAAACTTTAAATGCTCATAACTCGTAGAGAAATGCACCTAGAGGGCTAAAAATTGCATTTCTGTAATCTAGAGAGTCAGGCCTTTCCAATGATGTATGATTTGTATATATTCGAGAAAAATAAAATTTTGAAAATTTGGTCGAAATCTGAAAAATTTTCAAATGCTGTTTTGAGGGTGAAGATCGCATCTTTTGGGATTTTTAGTACCAGAAAAATGTCCGTTTTTTCGAAAACTTTAAATGCTCATAACTCGTAGAGAAATGCACCTAGAGGGCTAAAAATTGCATTTCTGTAATCTAGAGAGTCAGACCTTTCCAATGATGTATGATTTGTATATATTCGAGAAAAATAAAATTTTGAAATTTTGGTCGAAATCTGAAAAATTTTCAAATGCTGTTTTGAGGGTGAAGATCACATCTTTTGGGATTTTTAGTACCAGAAAAATGTCCATTTTTTTGAAAACTTTAAATGCTCATAACTCGTAGAGAAATGCACCTAGAGGGCTAAAAATTGCATTTCTGTAATCTAGAGAGTCAGGCCTTTCCAATGATGTATGATTTGTATATATTCGAGAAAAATAAAATTTTGAAAATTTGGTCGAAATCTGAAAAATTTTCAAATGTTGTTTTGAGGGTGAAGATCACATCTTTTGGGATTTTTAGTACCAGAAAAATTTCCATTTTTTTGAAAACTTTAAATGCTCATAACTCGTAGAGAAATGCACCTAGAGGGCTAAAAATTGCATTTCTGTAATCTAGAGAGTCAGACCTTTCCAATGATGTATGATTTGTATATATTCGAGAAAAATAAAATTTTGAAATTTTGGTCGAAATCTGAAAAATTTTCAAATGCTGTTTTGAGGGTGAAGATCGCATCTTTTGGGATTTTTAGTACCAGAAAAATGTCCACTTTTTCGAAAACTTTAAATGCTCATAACTCGTAGAGAAATGCACCTAGAGGGCTAAAAATTGCATTTCTGTAATCTAGAGAGTCAGACCTTTCCAATGATGTATGATTTGTATATATTCGAGAAAAATAAAATTTTGAAATTTTGGTCGAAATCTGAAAAAATTTCAAATGCTGTTTTGAGGGTGAAGATCGCATCTTTTGGGATTTTTAGTACCAGAAAAATGTCCACTTTTTTGAAAACTTTAAATGCTCATAACTCGTAGAGAAATGCACCTAGAGGACTAAAAATTGCATTTCTGTAATCTAGAGAGTCAGACCTTTCCAATGATGTATGATTTGTATATATTCGAGAAAAATAAAATTTTGAAATTTTGGTCGAAATCTGAAAAATTTTCAAATGCTGTTTTGAGGGTGAAGATCGCATCTTTTGGGATTTTTAGTACCAGAAAAATGTCCATTTTTTTGAAAACTTTAAATGCTCATAACTCGTAGAGAAATGCACCTAGAGGGCTAAAAATTGCATTTCTGTAATCTAGAGAGTCAGGCCTTTCCAATGATGTATGATTTGTATATATTCGAGAAAAATAAAATTTTGAAAATTTGGTCGAAATCTGAAAAATTTTCAAATGCTGTTTTGAGGGTGAAGATCGCATCTTTTGGGATTTTTAGTACCAGAAAAATGTCCGTTTTTTCGAAAACTTTAAATGCTCATAACTCGTAGAGAAATGCACCTAGAGGGCTAAAAATTGCATTTCTGTAATCTAGAGAGTCAGACCTTTCCAATGATGTATGATTTGTATATATTCGAGAAAAATAAAATTTTGAAATTTTGGTCGAAATCTGAAAAATTTTCAAATGCTGTTTTGAGGGTGAAGATCACATCTTTTGGGATTTTTAGTACCAGAAAAATGTCCATTTTTTTGAAAACTTTAAATGCTCATAACTCGTAGAGAAATGCACCTAGAGGGCTAAAAATTGCATTTCTGTAATCTAGAGAGTCAGACCTTTCCAATGATGTATGATTTGTATATATTCGAGAAAAATAAAATTTTGAAATTTTGGTCGAAATCTGAAAAATTTTCAAATGCTGTTTTGAGGGTGAAGATCGCATCTTTTGGGATTTTTAGTACCAGAAAAATGTCCACTTTTTCGAAAACTTTAAATGCTCATAACTCGTAGAGAAATGCACCTAGAGGGCTAAAAATTGCATTTCTGTAATCTAGAGAGTCAGACCTTTCCAATGATGTATGATTTGTATATATTCGAGAAAAATAAAATTTTGAAATTTTGGTCGAAATCTGAAAAAATTTCAAATGCTGTTTTGAGGGTGAAGATCGCATCTTTTGGGATTTTTAGTACCAGAAAAATGTCCACTTTTTTGAAAACTTTAAATGCTCATAACTCGTAGAGAAATGCACCTAGAGGACTAAAAATTGCATTTCTGTAATCTAGAGAGTCAGACCTTTCCAATGATGTATGATTTGTATATATTCGAGAAAAATAAAATTTTGAAATTTTGGTCGAAATCTGAAAAATTTTCAAATGCTGTTTTGAGGGTGAAGATCGCATCTTTTGGGATTTTTAGTACCAGAAAAATGTCCATTTTTTTGAAAACTTTAAATGCTCATAACTCGTAGAGAAATGCACCTAGAGGGCTAAAAATTGCATTTCTGTAATCTAGAGAGTCAGGCCTTTCCAATGATGTATGATTTGTATATATTCGAGAAAAATAAAATTTTGAAAATTTGGTCGAAATCTGAAAAATTTTCAAATGCTGTTTTGAGGGTGAAGATCGCATCTTTTGGGATTTTTAGTACCAGAAAAATGTCCGTTTTTTCGAAAACTTTAAATGCTCATAACTCGTAGAGAAATGCACCTAGAGGGCTAAAAATTGCATTTCTGTAATCTAGAGAGTCAGACCTTTCCAATGATGTATGATTTGTATATATTCGAGAAAAATAAAATTTTGAAATTTTGGTCGAAATCTGAAAAATTTTCAAATGCTGTTTTGAGGGTGAAGATCACATCTTTTGGGATTTTTAGTACCAGAAAAATGTCCATTTTTTTGAAAACTTTAAATGCTCATAACTCGTAGAGAAATGCACCTAGAGGGCTAAAAATTGCATTTCTGTAATCTAGAGAGTCAGGCCTTTCCAATGATGTATGATTTGTATACTATATTCGAGAAAAATAAAATTTTGAAAATTTGGTCGAAATCTGAAAAATTTTCAAATGTTGTTTTGAGGGTGAAGATCACATCTTTTGGGATTTTTAGTACCAGAAAAATTTCCATTTTTTTGAAAACTTTAAATGCTCATAACTCGTAGAGAAATGCACCTAGAGGGCTAAAAATTGCATTTCTGTAATCTAGAGAGTCAGACCTTTCCAATGATGTATGATTTGTATATATTCGAGAAAAATAAAATTTTGAAATTTTGGTCGAAATCTGAAAAATTTTCAAATGCTGTTTTGAGGGTGAAGATCGCATCTTTTGGGATTTTTAGTACCAGAAAAATGTCCACTTTTTCGAAAACTTTAAATGCTCATAACTCGTAGAGAAATGCACCTAGAGGGCTAAAAATTGCATTTCTGTAATCTAGAGAGTCAGACCTTTCCAATGATGTATGATTTGTATATATTCGAGAAAAATAAAATTTTGAAAATTTGGTCGAAATCTGAAAAATTTTCAAATGCTGTTTTGAGGGTGAAGATCGCATCTTTTGGGATTTTTAGTACCAGAAAAATTTCCATTTTTTTGAAAACTTTAAATGCTCATAACTCGTAGAGAAATGCACCTAGAGGGCTAAAAATTGCATTTCTGTAATCTAGAGAGTCAGACCTTTCCAATGATGTATGATTTGTATATATTCGAGAAAAATAAAATTTTGAAATTTTGGTCGAAATCTGAAAAATTTTCAAATGCTGTTTTGAGGGTGAAGATCACATCTTTTGGGATTTTTAGTACCAGAAAAATGTCCATTTTTTTGAAAACTTTAAATGCTCATAACTCGTAGAGAAATGCACCTAGAGGGCTAACAATTGCATTTCTGTAATCTAGAGAGTCAGACCTTTCCAATGATGTATGATTTGTATATATTCGAGAAAAATAAAATTTTGAAATTTTGGTCGAAATCTGAAAAATTTTCAAATGCTGTTTTGAGGGTGAAGATCGCATCTTTTGGGATTTTTAGTACCAGAAAAATGTCCATTTTTTCGAAAACTTTAAATGCTCATAACTCGTAGAGAATGCACCTAGAGGGCTAAAAATTGCATTTCTGTAATCTAGAGAGTCAGACCTTTCCAATGATGTATGATTTGTATATATTCGAGAAAAATAAAATTTTGAAATTTTGGTCGAAATCTGAAAAATTTTCAAATGCTGTTTTGAGGGTGAAGATCGCATCTTTTGGGATTTTTAGAACCAGAAAAATTTCCTTTTTTTTGAAAACTTTGAATGCTCATAACTCGTAGAGAAATGCACCTAGAGGGCTAAAAATTGCATTTCTGTAATCTAGAGAGTCAGACCTTTCCAATGATGTATGATTTGTATATAAATTTTGGTCGAAATCTGAAAAATTTTCAAATACTGTTTTGAGGGTGAAGATCGCATCTTTTGGGATTTTTAGTACCAGAAAAATTTCCATTTTTTTGAAAACTTTAAATGCTCATAACTCGTAGAGAAATGCACCTAGAGGGCTAAAAATTGCATTTCTGTAATCTAGAGAGTCAGACCTTTCCAATGATGTATGATTTGTATATATTCGAGAAAAATAAAATTTTGAAATTTTGGTCGAAATCTGAAAAATTTTCAAATGCTGTTTTGAGGGTGAAGATCACATCTTTTGGGATTTTTAGTACCAGAAAAATGTCCATTTTTTTGAAAACTTTAAATGCTCATAACTCGTAGAGAAATGCACCTAGAGGGCTAACAATTGCATTTCTGTAATCTAGAGAGTCAGACCTTTCCAATGATGTATGATTTGTATATATTCGAGAAAAATAAAATTTTGAAATTTTGGTCGAAATCTGAAAAATTTTCAAATGCTGTTTTGAGGGTGAAGATCGCATCTTTTGGGATTTTTAGTACCAGAAAAATGTCCATTTTTTTGAAAACTTTAAATGCTCATAACTCGTAGAGAATGCACCTAGAGGGCTAAAAATTGCATTTCTGTAATCTAGAGAGTCAGACCTTTCCAATGATGTATGATTTGTATATATTCGAGAAAAATAAAATTTTGAAATTTTGGTCGAAATCTGAAAAATTTTCAAATGCTGTTTTGAGGGTGAAGATCACATCTTTTGGGATTTTTAGTACCAGAAAAATGTCCATTTTTTTGAAAACTTTAAATGCTCATAACTCGTAGAGAAATGCACCTAGAGGGCTAACAATTGCATTTCTGTAATCTAGAGAGTCAGACCTTTCCAATGATGTATGATTTGTATATATTCGAGAAAAATAAAATTTTGAAATTTTGGTCGAAATCTGAAAAATTTTCAAATGCTGTTTTGAGGGTGAAGATCGCATCTTTTGGGATTTTTAGTACCAGAAAAATGTCCATTTTTTCGAAAACTTTAAATGCTCATAACTCGTAGAGAATGCACCTAGAGGGCTAAAAATTGCATTTCTGTAATCTAGAGAGTCAGACCTTTCCAATGATGTATGATTTGTATATATTCGAGAAAAATAAAATTTTGAAATTTTGGTCGAAATCTGAAAAATTTTCAAATGCTGTTTTGAGGGTGAAGATCGCATCTTTTGGGATTTTTAGAACCAGAAAAATTTCCTTTTTTTTGAAAACTTTGAATGCTCATAACTCGTAGAGAAATGCACCTAGAGGGCTAAAAATTGCATTTCTGTAATCTAGAGAGTCAGACCTTTCCAATGATGTATGATTTGTATATAAATTTTGGTCGAAATCTGAAAAATTTTCAAATACTGTTTTGAGGGTGAAGATCGCATCTTTTGGGATTTTTAGTACCAGAAAAATTTCCATTTTTTTGAAAACTTTAAATGCTCATAACTCGTAGAGAAATGCACCTAGAGGGCTAAAAATTGCATTTCTGTAATCTAGAGAGTCAGACCTTTCCAATGATGTATGATTTGTATATATTCGAGAAAAATAAAATTTTGAAATTTTGGTCGAAATCTGAAAAATTTTCAAATGCTGTTTTGAGGGTGAAGATCACATCTTTTGGGATTTTTAGTACCAGAAAAATGTCCATTTTTTTGAAAACTTTAAATGCTCATAACTCGTAGAGAAATGCACCTAGAGGGCTAACAATTGCATTTCTGTAATCTAGAGAGTCAGACCTTTCCAATGATGTATGATTTGTATATATTCGAGAAAAATAAAATTTTGAAATTTTGGTCGAAATCTGAAAAATTTTCAAATGCTGTTTTGAGGGTGAAGATCGCATCTTTTGGGATTTTTAGTACCAGAAAAATGTCCATTTTTTTGAAAACTTTAAATGCTCATAACTCGTAGAGAATGCACCTAGAGGGCTAAAAATTGCATTTCTGTAATCTAGAGAGTCAGACCTTTCCAATGATGTATGATTTGTATATATTCGAGAAAAATAAAATTTTGAAATTTTGGTCGAAATCTGAAAAATTTTCAAATGCTGTTTTGAGGGTGAAGATCGCATCTTTTGGGATTTTTAGTACCAGAAAAATTTCCTTTTTTTTGAAAACTTTGAATGCTCATAACTCGTAGAGAAATGCACCTAGAGGGCTAAAAATTGCATTTCTGTAATCTAGAGAGTCAGACCTTTCCAATGATGTATGATTTGTATATAAATTTTGGTCGAAATCTGAAAAATTTTCAAATGCTGTTTTGAGGGTGAAGATCGCATCTTTTGGGATTTTTAGTACCAGAAAAATTTCCATTTTTTTGAAAACTTTAAATGCTCATAACTCGTAGAGAAATGCACCTAGAGGGCTAAAAATTGCATTTCTGTAATCTAGAGAGTCAGACCTTTCCAATGATGTATGATTTGTATATATTCGAGAAAAATAAAATTTTGAAATTTTGGTCGAAATCTGAAAAATTTTCAAATGCTGTTTTGAGGGTGAAGATCGCATCTTTTGGGATTTTTAGTACCAGAAAAATGTCCATTTTTTTGAAAACTTTAAATGCTCATAACTCGTAGAGAAATGCACCTAGAGGGCTAAAAATTGCATTTCGCATCTTTTGGGATTTTTAGTACCAGAAAAATTTTAAATGCTCATAACTCGTAGAGAAATGCACCTAGAGGGCTAAAAATTGCATTTCTGTAATCTAGAGAGTCAGACCTTTCCAATGATGTATGATTTGTATATATTCGAGAAAAATACAATTTTGAAATTTTGGTCGAAATCTGAAAAATTTTCAAATGCTGTTTTGAGGGTGAAGATCGCATCTTTTGGGATTTTTAGTACCAGAAAAATGTCCATTTTTCGAAAACTTTAAATGCTCATAACTCGTAGAGAAATGCACCTAGAGGGCTAAAAATTGCATTTCTGTAATCTAGAGAGTCAGACCTTTCCAATGATGTATGATTTGTATATATTCGAGAAAAATAAAATTTTGAAATTTTGGTCGAAATCTGAAAAATTTTCAAATGCTGTGTTGAGGGTGAAGATCGCATCTTTTGGGATTTTTAGTACCAGAAAAATTTCCATTTTTTTAAAACTTTAAATGCTCATAACTCGTAGAGAAATGCACCTAGAGGGCTAAAAATTGCATTTCTGTAATCTAGAGAGTCAGACCTTTCCAATGATGTATGATTTGTATATAAATTTTGGTCGAAATCTGAAAAATTTTCAAATGCTGTTTTGAGGGTGAAGATCGCATCTTTTGGGATTTTTAGTACCAGAAAAATTTCCATTTTTTTGAAAACTTTAAATGCTCATAACTCGTAGAGAAATGCACCTAGAGGGCTAAAAATTGCATTTCTGTAATCTAGAGAGTCAGACCTTTCCAATGATGTATGATTTGTATATATTCGAGAAAAATAAAATTTTGAAATTTTGGTCGAAATCTGAAAAATTTTCAAATGCTGTTTTGAGGGTGAAGATCGCATCTTTTGGGATTTTTAGTACCAGAAAAATTTCCACTTTTTTTGAAAACTTTAAATGCTCATAACTCGTAGAGAAATGCACCTAGAGGGCTAAAAATTGCATTTCTGTAATCTAGAGAGTCAGACCTTTCCAATGATGTATGATTTGTATATAAATTTTGGTCGAAATCTGAAAAATTTTCAAATGCTGTTTTGAGGGTGAAGATCGCATCTTTTGGGATTTTTAGTACCAGAAAAATTTCCATTTTTTTGAAAACTTTAAATGCTCATAACTCGTAGAGAAATGCACCTAGAGGGCTAAAAATTGCATTTCTGTAATCTAGAGAGTCAGACCTTTCCAATGATGTATGATTTGTATATATTCGAGAAAAATAAAATTTTGAAATTTTGGTCGAAATCTGAAAAATTTTCAAATGCTGTTTTGAGGGTGAAGATCGCATCTTTTGGGATTTTTAGTACCAGAAAAATTTCCACTTTTTTTGAAAACTTTAAATGCTCATAACTCGTAGAGAAATGCACCTAGAGGGCTAAAAATTGCATTTCTGTAATCTAGAGAGTCAGACCTTTCCAATGATGTATGATTTGTATATATTCGAGAAAAATAAAATTTTGAAATTTTGGTCGAAATCTGAAAAATTTTCAAATGCTGTTTTGAGGGTGAAGATCGCATCTTTTGGGATTTTTAGTACCAGAAAAATGTCCATTTTTTTGAAAACTTTAAATGCTCATAACTCGTAGAGAAATGCACCTAGAGGGCTAAAAATTGCATTTCTGTAATCTAGAGAGTCAGACCTTTCCAATGATGTATGATTTGTATATATTCGAGAAAAATAAAATTTTGAAATTTTGGTCGAAATCTGAAAAATTTTCAAATGCTGTTTTGAGGGTGAAGATCGCATCTTTTGGGATTTTTAGTACCAGAAAAATGTCCATTTTTTTGAAAACTTTAAATGCTCATAACTCGTAGAGAAATGCACCTAGAGGGCTAAAAATTGCATTTCTGTAATCTAGAGAGTCAGACCTTTCCAATGATGTATGATTTGTATATAAATTTTGGTCTGAAAAATTTTCAAATGCTGTTTTGAGGGTGAAGATCGCATCTTTTGGGATTTTTAGTACCAGAAAAATTTCCATTTTTTTGAAAACTTTAAATGCTCATAACTCGTAGAGAAATGCACCTAGAGGGCTAAAAATTGCATTTCTGTAATCTAGAGAGTCAGACCTTTCCAATGATGTATGATTTGTATATATTCGAGAAAAATAAAATTTTGAAATTTTGGTCGAAATCTGAAAAATTTTCAAATGCTGTTTTGAGGGTGAAGATCGCAACTTTTGGGATTTTTAGTACCAGAAAAATGTCCATTTTTTTGAAAACTTTAAATGCTCATAACTCGTAGAGAAATGCACCTAGAGGGCTAAAAATTGCATTTCTGTAATCTAGAGAGTCAGACCTTTCCAATGATGTATGATTTGTATATATTCGAGAAAAATAAAATTTTGAAATTTTGGTCGAAATCTGAAAAATTTTCAAATGCTGTTTTGAGGGTGAAGATCGCATCTTTTGGGATTTTTAGTACCAGAAAAATTTCCATTTTTTTGAAAACTTTAAATGCTCATAACTCGTAGAGAAATGCACCTAGAGGGCTAAAAATTGCATTTCTGTAATCTAGAGAGTCAGACCTTTCCAATGATGTATGATTTGTATATATTCGAGAAAAATAAAATTTTGAAATTTTGGTCGAAATCTGAAAAATTTTCAAATGCTGTTTTGAGGGTGAAGATCGCATCTTTTGGGATTTTTAGTACCAGAAAAATGTCCATTTTTTTGAAAACTTTAAATGCTCATAACTCGTAGAGAAATGCACCTAGAGGGCTAAAAATTGCATTTCTGTAATCTAGAGAGTCAGACCTTTCCAATGATGTATGATTTGTATATATTCGAGAAAAATAAAATTTTGAAATTTTGGTCGAAATCTGAAAAATTTTCAAATGCTGTTTTGAGGGTGAAGATCGCATCTTTTGGGATTTTTAGTACCAGAAAAATGTCCACTTTTTCGAAAACTTTAAATGCTCATAACTCGTAGAGAAATGCACCTAGAGGGCTAAATTGCATTTCTGTAATCTAGAGAGTCAGACCTTTCCAATGATGTATGATTTGTATATATTCGAGAAAAATAAAATTTTGAAATTTTATCTGAAAAATTTTCAAATGCTGTTTTGAGGGTGAAGATCGCATCTTTTGGGATTTTCAGTACCAGAAAAATGTCCATTTTTTTGAAAACTTTAAATGCTCATAACTCGTAGAGAAATGCACCTAGAGGGCTAAAAATTGCATTTCTGTAATCTAGAGAGTCAGACCTTTCCAATGATGTATGATTTGTATATATTCGAGAAAATAAAATTTTGAAAATTTGGTCGAAATCTGAAAAATTTCAAATGCTGTGTTGAGGGTGAAGATCGCATCGTTTGGGATTTTCAGTACCAGAAAAATGTCCATTTTTTCGAAAACTTTAAATGCTCATAACTCGTAGAGAAATGCACCTAGAGGGCTAAAAATTGCATTTCTGTAATCTAGAGAGTCAGATCTTTCCAATGATGTATGATTTGTATATATTCGAGAAAAATAAAATATTGAAATTTTGGTCGAAATCTGAAAAATTTTCAAATGCTGTTTTGAGGGTGAAGATCGCATCTTTTGGGATTTTTAGTACCAGAAAAATGTCCACTTTTTCGAAAACTTTAAATGCTCATAACTCGTAGAGAAATGCACCTAGAGGGCTAAATTGCATTTCTGTAATCTAGAGAGTCAGACCTTTCCAATGATGTATGATTTGTATATATTCGAGAAAAATAAAATTTTGAAATTTTGGTCGAAATCTGAAAAATTTTCAAATGCTGTTTTGAGGGTGAAGATCGCATCTTTTGGGATTTTCAGTACCAGAAAAATTTCCATTTTTTTGAAAACTTTAAATGCTCATAACTCATGAAGGAATGCACCTAGAGGGCTAAAAATTGCATTTCTGTAATCTAGAGAGTCAGACCTTTCCAATGATGTATCATTTGTATATATTCGAGAAAAATAAAATTTTGAAATTTTGGTCGAAATCTGAAAAATTTTCAAATGCTGTTTTGAGGGTGAAGATCGCATCTTTTGGGATTTTCAGTACCAGAAAAATGTCCATTTTTTTGAAAACTTTAAATGCTCATAACTCGTGAAGGAATGCACCTAGAGGGCTAAAAATTGCATTTCTGTAATCTAGGTAGGCCGACCTTTCCAATGATGTATGATTTGTATATATTCGAGAAAAATAAAATTTTGAAATTTTGGTCGAAATCTGAAAAATTTTCAAATGCTGTTTTGAGGGTGAAGATCGCATCTTTTGGGATTTTTAGTACCAGAAAAATGTCCACTTTTTCGAAAACTTTAAATGCTCATAACTCGTAGAGAAATGCACCTAGAGGGCTAAATTGCATTTCTGTAATCTAGAGAGTCAGACCTTTACAATGATGTATGATTTGTATATATTCGAGAAAAATAAAATTTTGAAATTTTATCTGAAAAATTTTCAAATGCTGTTTTGAGGGTGAAGATCGCATCTTTTGGGATTTTCAGTACCAGAAAAATGTCCATTTTTTTGAAAACTTTAAATGCTCATAACTCGTAGAGAAATGCACCTAGAGGGCTAAAAATTGCATTTCTGTAATCTAGAGAGTCAGACCTTTCCAATGATGTATGATTTGTATATATTCGAGAAAATAAAATTTTGAAAATTTGGTCGAAATCTGAAAAATTTCAAATGCTGTGTTGAGGGTGAAGATCGCATCGTTTGGGATTTTCAGTACCAGAAAAATGTCCACTTTTTCGAAAACTTTAAATGCTCATAACTCGTAGAGAAATGCACCTAGAGGGCTAAAAATTGCATTTCTGTAATCTAGAGAGTCAGATCTTTCCAATGATGTATCATTTGTATATATTCGAGAAAAATAAAATTTTGAAATTTTGGTCGAAATCTGAAAAATTTTCAAATGCTGTTTTGAGGGTGAAGATCGCATCTTTTGGGATTTTTAGTACCAGAAAAATGTCCACTTTTTCGAAAACTTTAAATGCTCATAACTCGTAGAGAAATGCACCTAGAGGGCTAAATTGCATTTCTGTAATCTAGAGAGTCAGACCTTTCCAATGATGTATGATTTGTATATATTCGAGAAAAATAAAATTTTGAAATTTTATCTGAAAAATTTTCAAATGCTGTTTTGAGGGTGAAGATCGCATCTTTTGGGATTTTCAGTACCAGAAAAATGTCCATTTTTTTGAAAACTTTAAATGCTCATAACTCGTAGAGAAATGCACCTAGAGGGCTAAAAATTGCATTTCTGTAATCTAGAGAGTCAGACCTTTCCAATGATGTATGATTTGTATATATTCGAGAAAATAAAATTTTGAAAATTTGGTTGAAATCTGAAAAATTTCAAATGCTGTGTTGAGGGTGAAGATCGCATCGTTTGGGATTTTCAGTACCAGAAAAATGTCCATTTTTTCGAAAACTTTAAATGCTCATAACTCGTAGAGAAATGCACCTAGAGGGCTAAAAATTGCATTTCTGTAATCTAGAGAGTCAGATCTTTCCAATGATGTATCATTTGTATATATTCGAGAAAAATAAAATTTTGAAATTTTGGTCGAAATCTGAAAAATTTTCAAATGCTGTTTTGAGGGTGAAGATCGCATCTTTTGGGATTTTTAGTACCAGAAAAATGTCCACTTTTTCGAAAACTTTAAATGCTCATAACTCGTAGAGAAATGCACCTAGAGGGCTAAAAATTGCAGTTCTGTAATCTAGAGAGTCAGACCTTTCCAATGATGTATGATTTGTATATATTCGAGAAAAATAAAATTTTGAAATTTTGGTCGAAATCTGAAAAATTTTCAAATGCTGTTTTGAGGGTGAAGATCGCATCTTTTGGGATTTTCAGTACCAGAAAAATGTCCGTTTTTGCGAAAACTTTAAATGCTCATAACTCGTAGAGAAATGCACCTAGAGGGCTAAAAATTGCAGTTCTGTAATCTAGAGAGTCAGACCTTTCCAATGATGTATGATTTGTATATATTCGAGAAAAATAAAATTTTGAAATTTTGGTCGAAATCTGAAAAATTTTCAAATGCTGTTTTGAGGGTGAAGATCGCATCTTTTGGGATTTTCAGTACCAGAAAAATGTCCGTTTTTGCGAAAACTTTAAATGCTCATAACTCGTAGAGAAATGCACCTAGAGGGCTAAAAATTGCATTTCTGTAATCTAGAGAGTCAGACCTTTCCAATGATGTATGATTTGTATATATTCGAGAAAATAAAATTTTGAAAATTTGGTCGAAATCTGAAAAATTTTCAAATGCTGTGTTGAGGGTGAAGATCGCATCTTTTGGGATTTTTAGTACCAGAAAAATGTCCACTTTTTCGAAAACTTTAAATGCTCATAACTCGTAGAGAAATGCACCTAGAGGGCTAAATTGCATTTCTGTAATCTAGAGAGTCAGACCTTTCCAATGATGTATGATTTGTATATATTCGAGAAAAATAAAATTTTGAAATTTTATCTGAAAAATTTTCAAATGCTGTTTTGAGGGTGAAGATCGCATCTTTTGGGATTTTCAGTACCAGAAAAATGTCCATTTTTTTGAAAACTTTAAATGCTCATAACTCGTAGAGAAATGCACCTAGAGGGCTAAAAACTGCATTTCTGTAATCTAGAGAGTCAGACCTTTCCAATGATGTATGATTTGTATATATTCGAGAAAATAAAATTTTGAAAATTTGGTCGAAATCTGAAAAATTTCAAATGCTGTGTTGAGGGTGAAGATCGCATCGTTTGGGATTTTCAGTACCAGAAAAATGTCCACTTTTTCGAAAACTTTAAATGCTCATAACTCGTAGAGAAATGCACCTAGAGGGCTAAAAATTGCATTTCTGTAATCTAGAGAGTCAGATCTTTCCAATGATGTATCATTTGTATATATTCGAGAAAAATAAAATTTTGAAATTTTGGTCGAAATCTGAAAAATTTTCAAATGCTGTTTTGAGGGTGAAGATCGCATCTTTTGGGATTTTTAGTACCAGAAAAATGTCCACTTTTTCGAAAACTTTAAATGCTCATAACTCGTAGAGAAATGCACCTAGAGGGCTAAAAATTGCATTTCTGTAATCTAGAGAGTCAGATCTTTCCAATGATGTATGATTTGTATATATTCGAGAAAAATAAAATTTTGAAATTTTGGTCGAAATCTGAAAAATTTTCAAATGCTGTTTTGAGGGTGAAGATCGCATCTTTTGGGATTTTCAGTACCAGAAAAATGTCCGTTTTTGCGAAAACTTTAAATGCTCATAACTCGTAGAGAAATGCACCTAGAGGGCTAAAAATTGCATTTCTGTAATCTAGAGAGTCAGACCTTTCCAATGATGTATGATTTGTATATATTCGAGAAAATAAAATTTTGAAAATTTGGTCGAAATCTGAAAAATTTCAAATGCTGTGTTGAGGGTGAAGATCGCATCTTTTGGGATTTTCAGTACCAGAAAAATGTCCACTTTTTCGAAAACTTTAAATGCTCATAACTCGTAGAGAAATGCACCTAGAGGGCTAAAAATTGCATTTCTGTAATCTAGAGAGTCAGATCTTTCCAATGATGTATCATTTGTATATATTCGAGAAAAATAAAATTTTGAAATTTTGGTCGAAATCTGAAAAATTTTCAAATGCTGTTTTGAGGGTGAAAATCGCATCTTTTGGGATTTTTAGTACCAGAAAAATGTCCACTTTTTCGAAAACTTTAAATGCTCATAACTCGTAGAGAAATGCACCTAGAGGGCTAAATTGCATTTCTGTAATCTAGAGAGTCAGACCTTTCCAATGATGTATGATTTGTATATATTCGAGAAAAATAAAATTTTGAAATTTTGGTCGAAATCTGAAAAATTTTCAAATGCTGTTTTGAGGGTGAAGATCGCATCGTTTGGGATTTTCAGTACCAGAAAAATGTCCACTTTTTCGAAAACTTTAAATGCTCATAACTCGTAGAGAAATGCACCTAGAGGGCTAAAAATTGCATTTCTGTAATCTAGAGAGTCAGATCTTTCCAATGATGTATCATTTGTATATATTCGAGAAAAATAAAATTTTGAAATTTTGGTCGAAATCTGAAAAATTTTCAAATGCTGTTTTGAGGGTGAAAATCGCATCTTTTGGGATTTTTAGTACCAGAAAAATGTCCATTTTTTTGAAAACTTTAAATGCTCATAACTCGTGAAGGAATGCACCTAGAGGGCTAAAAATTGCATTTCTGTAATCTAGGTAGGCCGACCTTTCCAATGATGTATGATTTGTATATATTCGAGAAAAATAAAATTTTGAAATTTTGGTCGAAATCTGAAAAATTTTCAAATGCTGTTTTGAGGGTGAAGATCGCATCTTTTGGGATTTTTTGTACCAGAAAAATGTCCACTTTTTCGAAAACTTTAAATGCTCATAACTCGTAGAGAAATGCACCTACAGGGCTAAAAATTGCAGTTCTGTAATCTAGAGAGTCAGACCTTTCCAATGATGTATGATTTGTATATATTCGAGAAAAATAAAATTTTGAAAATTTGGTTGAAATCTGAAAAATTTCAAATGCTGTGTTGAGGGTGAAGATCGCATCGTTTGGGATTTTCAGTACCAGAAAAATGTCCATTTTTTTGAAAACTTTAAATGCTCATAACTCGTGAAGGAATGCACCTAGAGGGCTAAAAATTGCATTTCTGTAATCTAGGTAGGCCGACCTTTCCAATGATGTATGATTTGTATATATTCGAGAAAAATAAAATTTTGAAATTTTGGTCGAAATCTGAAAAATTTTCAAATGCTGTTTTGAGGGTGAAGATCGCATCTTTTGGGATTTTCAGTACCAGAAAAATGTCCGTTTTTGCGAAAACTTTAAATGCTCATAACTCGTAGAGAAATGCACCTAGAGGGCTAAAAATTGCATTTCTGTAATCTAGAGAGTCAGACCTTTCCAATGATGTATGATTTGTATATATTCGAGAAAATAAAATTTTGAAAATTTGGTCGAAATCTGAAAAATTTCAAATGCTGTGTTGAGGGTGAAGATCGCATCTTTTGGGATTTTCAGTACCAGAAAAATGTCCACTTTTTCGAAAACTTTAAATGCTCATAACTCGTAGAGAAATGCACCTAGAGGGCTAAAAATTGCATTTCTGTAATCTAGAGAGTCAGATCTTTCCAATGATGTATCATTTGTATATATTCGAGAAAAATAAAATTTTGAAATTTTGGTCGAAATCTGAAAAATTTTCAAATGCTGTTTTGAGGGTGAAAATCGCATCTTTTGGGATTTTTAGTACCAGAAAAATGTCCACTTTTTCGAAAACTTTAAATGCTCATAACTCGTAGAGAAATGCACCTAGAGGGCTAAATTGCATTTCTGTAATCTAGAGAGTCAGACCTTTCCAATGATGTATGATTTGTATATATTCGAGAAAAATAAAATTTTGAAATTTTGGTCGAAATCTGAAAAATTTTCAAATGCTGTTTTGAGGGTGAAGATCGCATCGTTTGGGATTTTCAGTACCAGAAAAATGTCCACTTTTTCGAAAACTTTAAATGCTCATAACTCGTAGAGAAATGCACCTAGAGGGCTAAAAATTGCATTTCTGTAATCTAGAGAGTCAGATCTTTCCAATGATGTATCATTTGTATATATTCGAGAAAAATAAAATTTTGAAATTTTGGTCGAAATCTGAAAAATTTTCAAATGCTGTTTTGAGGGTGAAAATCGCATCTTTTGGGATTTTTAGTACCAGAAAAATGTCCATTTTTTTGAAAACTTTAAATGCTCATAACTCGTGAAGGAATGCACCTAGAGGGCTAAAAATTGCATTTCTGTAATCTAGGTAGGCCGACCTTTCCAATGATGTATGATTTGTATATATTCGAGAAAAATAAAATTTTGAAATTTTGGTCGAAATCTGAAAAATTTTCAAATGCTGTTTTGAGGGTGAAGATCGCATCTTTTGGGATTTTTAGTACCAGAAAAATGTCCACTTTTTCGAAAACTTTAAATGCTCATAACTCGTAGAGAAATGCACCTACAGGGCTAAAAATTGCAGTTCTGTAATCTAGAGAGTCAGACCTTTCCAATGATGTATGATTTGTATATATTCGAGAAAAATAAAATTTTGAAAATTTGGTTGAAATCTGAAAAATTTCAAATGCTGTGTTGAGGGTGAAGATCGCATCGTTTGGGATTTTCAGTACCAGAAAAATGTCCATTTTTTCGAAAACTTTAAATGCTCATAACTCGTAGAGAAATGCACCTAGAGGGCTAAAAATTGCATTTCTGTAATCTAGAGAGTCAGATCTTTCCAATGATGTATCATTTGTATATATTCGAGAAAAATAAAATTTTGAAATTTTGGTCGAAATCTGAAAAATTTTCAAATGCTGTTTTGAGGGTGAAGATCGCATCTTTTGGGATTTTTAGTACCAGAAAAATGTCCACTTTTTCGAAAACTTTAAATGCTCATAACTCGTAGAGAAATGCACCTAGAGGGCTAAAAATTGCAGTTCTGTAATCTAGAGAGTCAGACCTTTCCAATGATGTATGATTTGTATATATTCGAGAAAAATAAAATTTTGAAATTTTGGTCGAAATCTGAAAAATTTTCAAATGCTGTTTTGAGGGTGAAGATCGCATCGTTTGGGATTTTCAGTACCAGAAAAATGTCCACTTTTTCGAAAACTTTAAATGCTCATAACTCGTAGAGAAATGCACCTAGAGGGCTAAAAATTGCATTTCTGTAATCTAGAGAGTCAGATCTTTCCAATGATGTATCATTTGTATATATTCGAGAAAAATAAAATTTTGAAATTTTGGTCGAAATCTGAAAAATTTTCAAATGCTGTTTTGAGGGTGAAGATCGCATCTTTTGGGATTTTTTGTACCAGAAAAATGTCCACTTTTTCGAAAACTTTAAATGCTCATAACTCGTAGAGAAATGCACCTAGAGGGCTAAAAATTGCAGTTCTGTAATCTAGAGAGTCAGACCTTTCCAATGATGTATGATTTGTATATATTCGAGAAAAATAAAATTTTGAAATTTTGGTCGAAATCTGAAAAATTTTCAAATGCTGTTTTGAGGGTGAAGATCGCATCTTTTGGGATTTTTAGTACCAGAAAAATTTCCATATTTTTGAAAACTTTAAATGCTCATAACTCGTAGAGAAATGCACCTAGAGGGCTAAAAATTGCATTTCTGTAATCTAGAGAGTCAGACCTTTCCAATGATGTATGATTTGTATATATTCGAGAAAAATAAAATTTTGAAATTTTGGTCGAAATCTGAAAAATTTTCAAATGCTGTTTTGAGGGTGAAGATCGCAGCTTTTGGGATTTTCAGTACCAGAAAAATGTCCATTTTTTTGAAAACTTTAAATGCTCATAACTCGTAGAGAAATGCACCTAGAGGGCTAAAAATTGCATTTCTGTAATCTAGAGAGTCAGACCTTTCCAATGATGTATGATTTGTATATATTCGAGAAAATAAAATTTTGAAAATTTGGTCGAAATCTGAAAAATTTCAAATGCTGTGTTGAGGGTGAAGATCGCATCGTTTGGGATTTTCAGTACCAGAAAAATGTCCACTTTTTCGAAAACTTTAAATGCTCATAACTCGTAGAGAAATGCACCTAGAGGGCTAAAAATTGCATTTCTGTAATCTAGAGAGTCAGACCTTTCCAATGATGTATGATTTGTATATATTCGAGAAAAATAAAATTTTGAAATTTTGGTCGAAATCTGAAAAATTTTCAAATGCTGTTTTGAGGGTGAAGATCGCATCTTTTGGGATTTTTAGTACCAGAAAAATTTCCATTTTTTTGAAAACTTTAAATGCTCATAACTCATGAAGGAAAATAAAATTTTGAAATTTTGGTCGAAATCTGAAAAATTTTCAAATGCTGTTTTGAGGGTGAAGAAAAAAAAATTGCATTTCTGTAATCTAGAGAGTCAGACCTTTCCAATGATGTATCATTTGTATATATTCGAGAAAAATAAAATTTTGAAATTTTGGTCGAAATCTGAAAAATTTCAAATGCTGTTTTGAGGGTGAAGATCGCATCTTTTGGGATTTTCAGTACCAGAAAAATGTCCATTTTTTTGAAAACTTTAAATGCTCATAACTCGTAGAGAAATGCACCTAGAGGGCTAAAAATTGCATTTCTGTAATCTAGAGAGTCAGACCTTTCCAATGATGTATGATTTGTATATATTCGAGAAAAATAAAATTTTGAAATTTTGGTCGAAATCTGAAAAATTTTCAAATGCTGTTTTGAGGGTGAAGATCGCATCTTTTGGGATTTTTAGTACCAGAAAAATGTCCACTTTTTCGAAAACTTTAAATGCTCATAACTCGTAGAGAAATGCACCTAGAGGGCTAAAAATTGCATTTCTGTAATCTAGAGAGTCAGATCTTTCCAATGATGTATCATTTGTATATATATTCGAGAAAAATAAAATTTTGAAAATTTCTGTAATCTAGAGAGTCAGACCTTTCCAATGATGTATCATTTGTATATATTCGAGAAAAATAAAATTTTGAAATTTTGGTCGAAATCTGAAAAATTTCAAATGCTGTTTTGAGGGTGAAGATCGCATCTTTTGGGATTTTTAGTACCAGAAAAATTTCCATTTTTTTGAAAACTTTAAATGCTCATAACTCGTAGAGAAATGCACCTAGAGGGCTAAAAATTGCATTTCTGTAATCTAGAGAGTCAGACCTTTCCAATGATGTATGATTTGTATATATTCGAGAAAAATAAAATTTTGAAATTTTGGTCGAAATCTGAAAAATTTTCAAATGCTGTTTTGAGGGTGAAGATCGCATCTTTTGGGATTTTTAGTACCAGAAAAATGTCCACTTTTTCGAAAACTTTAAATGCTCATAACTCGTAGAGAAATGCACCTAGAGGGCTAAAAATTGCATTTCTGTAATCTAGAGAGTCAGATCTTTCCAATGATGTATCATTTGTATATATATTCGAGAAAAATAAAATTTTGAAATTTTGGTCGAAATCTGAAAAATTTTCAAATGCTGTTTTGAGGGTGAAGATCGCATCTTTTGGGATTTTTAGTACCAGAAAAATGTCCACTTTTTCGAAAACTTTAAATGCTCATAACTCGTAGAGAAATGCACCTAGAGGGCTAAAAATTGCATTTCTGTAATCTAGAGAGTCAGACCTTTCCAATGATGTATGATTTGTATATATTCGAGAAAAATAAAATTTTGAAATTTTGGTCGAAATCTGAAAAATTTTCAAATGCTGTTTTGAGGGTGAAGATCGCATCTTTTGGGATTTTTAGTACCAGAAAAATGTCCATTTTTTTGAAAACTTTAAATGCTCATAACTCGTGAAGGAATGCACCTAGAGGGCTAAAAATTGCATTTCTGTAATCTAGGTAGGCCGACCTTTCCAATGATGTATGATTTGTATATATTCGAGAAAAATAAAATTTTGAAATTTTGGTCGAAATCTGAAAAATTTTCAAATGCTGTTTTGAGGGTGAAGATCGCATCTTTTGGGATTTTTAGTACCAGAAAAATTTCCATTTTTTTGAAAACTTTAAATGCTCATAACTCATGAAGGAAAATAAAATTTTGAAATTTTGGTCGAAATCTGAAAAATTTTCAAATGCTGTTTTGAGGGTGAAGATCGCATCTTTTGGGATTTTTAATACCAGAAAAATGTCCATTTTTTTGAAAACTTTAAATGCTCATAACTCGTAGAGAAATGCACCTAGAGGGCTAAAAATTGCATTTCTGTAATCTAGAGAGTCAGACCTTTCCAATGATGTATGATTTGTATATATTCGAGAAAAATAAAATTTTGAAATTTTGGTCGAAATCTGAAAAATTTTCAAATGCTGTTTTGAGGGTGAAGATCGCATCTTTTGGGATTTTTAGTACCAGAAAAATTTCCATTTTTTTGAAAACTTTAAATGCTCATAACTCATGAAGGAATGCACCTAGAGGGCTAAAAATTGCATTTCTGTAATCTAGAGAGTCAGACCTTTCCAATGATGTATCATTTGTATATATTCGAGAAAAATAAAATTTTGAAATTTTGGTCGAAATCTGAAAAATTTCAAATGCTGTTTTGAGGGTGAAGATCGCATCTTTTGGGATTTTCAGTACCAGAAAAATGTCCATTTTTTTGAAAACTTTAAATGCTCATAACTCGTAGAGAAATGCACCTAGAGGGCTAAAAATTGCATTTCTGTAATCTAGAGAGTCAGACCTTTCCAATGATGTATGATTTGTATATATTCGAGAAAAATAAAATTTTGAAATTTTGGTCGAAATCTGAAAAATTTTCAAATGCTGTTTTGAGGGTGAAGATCGCATCTTTTGGGATTTTTAGTACCAGAAAAATTCCACTTTTTCGAAAACTTTAAATGCTCATAACTCGTAGAGAAATGCACCTAGAGGGCTAAAAATTGCATTTCTGTAATCTAGAGAGTCAGATCTTTCCAATGATGTATCATTTGTATATATTCGAGAAAAATAAAATTTTGAAATTTTGGTCGAAATCTGAAAAATTTTCAAATGCTGTTTTGAGGGTGAAGATTGCATCTTTTGGGATTTTTAGTACCAGAAAAATTTCCATTTTTTTGAAAACTTTAAATGCTCATAACTCGTAGAGAAATGCACCTAGAGGGCTAAAAATTGCATTTCTGTAATCTAGAGAGTCAGACCTTTCCAATGATGTATGATTTGTATATATTCGAGAAAATAAAATTTTGAAATTTTGGTCGAAATCTGAAAAATTTTCAAATGCTGTTTTGAGGGTGAAGATCGCATCTTTTGGGATTTTTAGTACCAGAAAAATTTCCATTTTTTTGAAAACTTTAAATGCTCATAACTCGTAGAGAAATGCAGGGCTAAAAATTGCATTTCTGTAATCTAGAGAGTCAGATCTTTCCAATGATGTATGATTTGTATATATTCGAGAAAAATAAAATTTTGAAATTTTGGTCGAAATCTGAAAAATTTTCAAATGCTGTTTTGAGGGTGAAGATCGCATCTTTTGGGATTTTTAGTACCAGAAAAATGTCCACTTTTTCGAAAACTTTAAATGCTCATAACTCGTAGAGAAATGCACCTAGAGGGCTAAAAATTGCATTTCTGTAATCTAGAGAGTCAGATCTTTCCAATGATGTATCATTTGTATATATTCGAGAAAAATAAAATTTTGAAATTTTGGTCGAAATCTGAAAAATTTTCAAATGCTGTTTTGAGGGTGAAGATCGCATCTTTTGGGATTTTCAGTACCAGAAAAATTTCCACTTTTTCGAAAATTTTAAATGCTCATAACTCGTAGAGAAATGCACCTAGAGGGCTAAAAATTGCATTTCTGTAATCTAGAGAGTCAGACCTTTCCAATGATGTATGATTTGTATATATTCGAGAAAAATAAAATTTTGAAATTTTGGTCGAAATCTGAAAAATTTTCAAATGCTGTTTTGAGGGTGAAGATCGCATCTTTTGGGATTTTCAGTACCAGAAAAATGTCCATTTTTTTGAAAACTTTAAATGCTCATAACTCGTAGAGAAATGCAGGGCTAAAAATTGCATTTCTGTAATCTAGAGAGTCAGATCTTTCCAATGATGTATCATTTGTATATATTCGAGAAAAATAAAATTTTGAAATTTTGGTCGAAATCTGAAAAATTTTCAAATGCTGTTTTGAGGGTGAAGATCGCATCTTTTGGGATTTTCAGTACCAGAAAAATTTCCACTTTTTCGAAAATTTTAAATGCTCATAACTCGTAGAGAAATGCACCTAGAGGGCTAAAAATTGCATTTCTGTAATCTAGAGAGTCAGACCTTTCCAATGATGTATGATTTGTATATATTCGAGAAAAATAAAATTTTGAAATTTTGGTCGAAATCTGAAAAATTTTCAAATGCTGTTTTGAGGGTGAAGATCGCATCTTTTGGGATTTTTAGTACCAGAAAAATTTCCATTTTTTTGAAAACTTTAAATGCTCATAACTCATGAAGGAAAATAAAATTTTGAAATTTTGGTCGAAATCTGAAAAATTTTCAAATGCTGTTTTGAGGGTGAAGATCGCATCTTTTGGGATTTTCAGTACCAGAAAAATGTCCACTTTTTTGAAAACTTTAAATGCCCATAACTCATGAAGGAATGCACCTAGAGGGCTAAAAATTGCATTTCTGTAATCTAGAGAGTCTTTCCAATGATGTATGATTTGTATATATTCGAGAAAAATAAAATTTTGAAATTTTGGTCGAAATCTGAAAAATTTTCAAATGCTGTTTTGAGGGTGAAGATCGCATCTTTTGGGATTTTTAGTACCAGAAAAATTTCCATTTTTTTGAAAACTTTAAATGCTCATAACTCGTAGAGAAATGCACCTAGAGGGCTAAAAATTGCATTTCTGTAATCTAGAGAGTCAGATCTTTCCAATGATGTATCATTTGTATATATTCGAGAAAAATAAAATTTTGAAATTTTGGTCGAAATCTGAAAAATTTTCAAATGCTGTTTTGAGGGTGAAGATCGCATCTTTTGGGATTTTCAGTACCAGAAAAATTTCCACTTTTTCGAAAACTTTAAATGCTCATAACTCGTAGAGAAATGCACCTAGAGGGCTAAAAATTGCATTTCTGTAATCTAGAGAGTCAGACCTTTCCAATGATGTATGATTTGTATATATTCGAGAAAAATAAAATTTTGAAATTTTGGTCGAAATCTGAAAAATTTTCAAATGCTGTTTTGAGGGTGAAGATCGCATCTTTTGGGATTTTTAGTACCAGAAAAATTTCCATTTTTTTGAAAACTTTAAATGCTCATAACTCATGAAGGAAAATAAAATTTTGAAATTTTGGTCGAAATCTGAAAAATTTTCAAATGCTGTTTTGAGGGTGAAGATCGCATCTTTTGGGATTTTCAGTACCAGAAAAATGTCCACTTTTTTGAAAACTTTAAATGCTCATAACTCATGAAGGAATGCACCTAGAGGGCTAAAAATTGCATTTCTGTAATCTAGAGAGTCTTTCCAATGATGTATGATTTGTATATATTCGAGAAAAATAAAATTTTGAAATTTTGGTCGAAATCTGAAAAATTTTCAAATGCTGTTTTGAGGGTGAAGATCGCATCTTTTGGGATTTTTAGTACCAGAAAAATTTCCATTTTTTTGAAAACTTTAAATGCTCATAACTCGTAGAGAAATGCACCTAGAGGGCTAAAAATTGCATTTCTGTAATCTAGAGAGTCAGATCTTTCCAATGATGTATCATTTGTATATATTCGAGAAAAATAAAATTTTGAAATTTTGGTCGAAATCTGAAAAATTTTCAAATGCTGTTTTGAGGGTGAAGATCGCATCTTTTGGGATTTTCAGTACCAGAAAAATTTCCACTTTTTCGAAAACTTTAAATGCTCATAACTCGTAGAGAAATGCACCTAGAGGGCTAAAAATTGCATTTCTGTAATCTAGAGAGTCAGACCTTTCCAATGATGTATGATTTGTATATATTCGAGAAAAATAAAATTTTGAAATTTTGGTCGAAATCTGAAAAATTTTCAAATGCTGTTTTGAGGGTGAAGATCGCATCTTTTGGGATTTTCAGTACCAGAAAAATGTCCATTTTTTTGAAAACTTTAAATGCTCATAACTCGTGAAGGAATGCACCTAGAGGGCTAAAAATTGCATTTCTGTAATCTAGGTAGGCCGACCTTTCCAATGATGTATGATTTGTATATATTCGAGAAAAATAAAATTTTGAAATTTTGGTCGAAATCTGAAAAATTTTCAAATGCTGTTTTGAGGGTGAAGATCGCATCTTTTGGGATTTTTAGTACCAGAAAAATGTCCACTTTTTCGAAAACTTTAAATGCTCATAACTCGTAGAGAAATGCACCTAGAGGGCTAAAAATTGCATTTCTGTAATCTAGAGAGTCAGATCTTTCCAATGATGTATCATTTGTATATATTCGAGAAAAATAAAATTTTGAAATTTTGGTCGAAATCTGAAAAATTTTCAAATGCTGTTTTGAGGGTGAAGATCGCATCTTTTGGGATTTTCAGTACCAGAAAAATTTCCACTTTTTCGAAAACTTTAAATGCTCATAACTCGTAGAGAAATGCACCTAGAGGGCTAAAAATTGCATTTCTGTAATCTAGAGAGTCAGACCTTTCCAATGATGTATGATTTGTATATATTCGAGAAAAATAAAATTTTGAAATTTTGGTCGAAATCTGAAAAATTTTCAAATGCTGTTTTGAGGGTGAAGATCGCATCTTTTGGGATTTTCAGTACCAGAAAAATGTCCATTTTTTTGAAAACTTTAAATGCTCATAACTCGTGAAGGAATGCACCTAGAGGGCTAAAAATTGCATTTCTGTAATCTAGGTAGGCCGACCTTTCCAATGATGTATGATTTGTATATATTCGAGAAAAATAAAATTTTGAAATTTTGGTCGAAATCTGAAAAATTTTCAAATGCTGTTTTGAGGGTGAAGATCGCATCTTTTGGGATTTTTAGTACCAGAAAAATTTCCATTTTTTTGAAAACTTTAAATGCTCATAACTCATGAAGGAAAATAAAATTTTGAAATTTTGGTCGAAATCTGAAAAATTTTCAAATGCTGTTTTGAGGGTGAAGATCGCATCTTTTGGGATTTTTAGTACCAGAAAAATTTCCATTTTTTTGAAAACTTTAAATGCTCATAACTCATGAAGGAAAATAAAGTTTTGAAATTTTGGTCGAAATCTGAAAAATTTTCAAATGCTGTTTTGAGGGTGAAGATCGCATCTTTTGGGATTTTTAGTACCAGAAAAATGTCCATTTTTTTGAAAACTTTAAATGCTCATAACTCGTAGAGAAATGCACCTAGAGGGCTAAAAATTGCATTTCTGTAATCTAGAGAGTCAGACCTTTCCAATGATGTATGATTTGTATATATTCGAGAAAAATAAAATTTTGAAATTTTGGTCGAAATCTGAAAAATTTTCAAATGCTGTTTTGAGGGTGAAGATCGCATCTTTTGGGATTTTTAGTACCAGAAAAATTTCCATTTTTTTGAAAACTTTAAATGCTCATAACTCATGAAGGAATGCACCTAGAGGGCTAAAAATTGCATTTCTGTAATCTAGAGAGTCAGACCTTTCCAATGATGTATCATTTGTATATATTCGAGAAAAATAAAATTTTGAAATTTTGGTCGAAATCTGAAAAATTTCAAATGCTGTTTTGAGGGTGAAGATCGCATCTTTTGGGATTTTCAGTACCAGAAAAATGTCCATTTTTTTGAAAACTTTAAATGCTCATAACTCGTAGAGAAATGCACCTAGAGGGCTAAAAATTGCATTTCTGTAATCTAGAGAGTCAGACCTTTCCAATGATGTATGATTTGTATATATTCGAGAAAAATAAAATTTTGAAATTTTGGTCGAAATCTGAAAAATTTTCAAATGCTGTTTTGAGGGTGAAGATCGCATCTTTTGGGATTTTTAGTACCAGAAAAATTTCCATTTTTTTGAAAACTTTAAATGCTCATAACTCGTAGAGAAATGCACCTAGAGGGCTAAAAATTGCATTTCTGTAATCTAGAGAGTCAGACCTTTCCAATGATGTATGATTTGTATATATTCGAGAAAAATAAAATTTTGAAATTTTGGTCGAAATCTGAAAAATTTTCAAATGCTGTTTTGAGGGTGAAGATCGCATCTTTTGGGATTTTTAGTACCAGAAAAATGTCCACTTTTTCGAAATCTTTAAATGCTCATAACTCGTAGAGAAATGCACCTAGAGGGCTAAAAATTGCATTTCTGTAATCTAGAGAGTCAGATCTTTCCAATGATGTATCATTTGTATATATTCGAGAAAAATAAAATTTTGAAATTTTGGTCGAAATCTGAAAAATTTTCAAATGCTGTTTTGAGGGTGAAGATCGCATCTTTTGGGATTTTCAGTACCAGAAAAATTTCCACTTTTTCGAAAACTTTAAATGCTCATAACTCGTAGAGAAATGCACCTAGAGGGCTAAAAATTGCATTTCTGTAATCTAGAGAGTCAGACCTTTCCAATGATGTATGATTTGTATATATTCGAGAAAAATAAAATTTTGAAATTTTGGTCGAAATCTGAAAAATTTTCAAATGCTGTTTTGAGGGTGAAGATCGCATCTTTTGGGATTTTCAGTACCAGAAAAATGTCCATTTTTTTGAAAACTTTAAATGCTCATAACTCGTGAAGGAATGCACCTAGAGGGCTAAAAATTGCATTTCTGTAATCTAGGTAGGCCGACCTTTCCAATGATGTATGATTTGTATATATTCGAGAAAAATAAAATTTTGAAATTTTGGTCGAAATCTGAAAAAAGGAAAATAAAATTTTGAAATTTTGGTCGAAATCTGAAAAATTTTCAAATGCTGTTTTGAGGGTGAAGATCGCATCTTTTGGGATTTTTAGTACCAGAAAAATGTCCACTTTTTCGAAAACTTTAAATGCTCATAACTCGTAGAGAAATGCACCTAGAGGGCTAAAAATTGCATTTCTGTAATCTAGAGAGTCAGATCTTTCCAATGATGTATCATTTGTATATATTCGAGAAAAATAAAATTTTGAAATTTTGGTCGAAATCTGAAAAATTTTCAAATGCTGTTTTGAGGGTGAAGATCGCATCTTTTGGGATTTTCAGTACCAGAAAAAATTCCACTTTTTCGAAAACTTTAAATGCTCATAACTCGTAGAGAAATGCACCTAGAGGGCTAAAAATTGCATTTCTGTAATCTAGAGAGTCAGATCTTTCCAATGATGTATCATTTGTATATATTCGAGAAAAATAAAATTTTGAAATTTTGGTCGAAATCTGAAAAATTTTCAAATGCTGTTTTGAGGGTGAAGATCGCATCTTTTGGGATTTTTAGTACCAGAAAAATGTCCATTTTTTTGAAAACTTTAAATGCTCATAACTCGTAGAGAAATGCACCTAGAGGGCTAAAAATTGCATTTCTGTAATCTAGAGAGTCAGACCTTTCCAATGATGTATGATTTGTATATATTCGAGAAAAATAAAATTTTGAAATTTTGGTCGAAATCTGAAAAATTTTCAAATGCTGTTTTGAGGGTGAAGATCGCATCTTTTGGGATTTTTAGTACCAGAAAAATTTCCATTTTTTTGAAAACTTTAAATGCTCATAACTCGTAGAGAAATGCACCTAGAGGGCTAAAAATTGCATTTCTGTAATCTAGAGAGTCAGACCTTTCCAATGATGTATGATTTGTATATTTTCGAGAAAAATAAAATTTTGAAATTTTGGTCGAAATCTGAAAAATTTTCAAATGCTGTTTTGAGGGTGAAGATCGCATCTTTTGGGATTTTTAGTACCAGAAAAATGTCCACTTTTTCGAAAACTTTAAATGCTCATAACTCGTAGAGAAATGCACCTAGAGGGCTAAAAATTGCATTTCTGTAATCTAGAGAGTCAGATCTTTCCAATGATGCATCATTTGTATATATTCGAGAAAAATAAAATTTTGAAATTTTGGTCGAAATCTGAAAAATTTTCAAATGCTGTTTTGAGGGTGAAGATCGCATCTTTTGGGATTTTCAGTACCAGAAAAATTTCCACTTTTTCGAAAACTTTAAATGCTCATAACTCGTAGAGAAATGCACCTAGAGGGCTAAAAATTGCATTTCTGTAATCTAGGTAGGCCGACCTTTCCAATGATGTATGATTTGTATATATTCGAGAAAAATAAAATTTTGAAATTTTGGTCGAAATCTGAAAAATTTTCAAATGCTGTTTTGAGGGTGAAGATCGCATCTTTTGGGATTTTTAGTACCAGAAAAATTTCCATTTTTTTGAAAACTTTAAATGCTCATAACTCATGAAGGAATGCACCTAGAGGGCTAAAAATTGCATTTCTGTAATCTAGAGAGTCAGACCTTTCCAATGATGTATGATTTGTATATATTCGAGAAAAATAAAATTTTGAAATTTTGGTCGAAATCTGAAAAATTTTCAAATGCTGTTTTGAGGGTGAAGATCGCATCTTTTGGGATTTTCAGTACCAGAAAAATGTCCATTTTTTTGAAAACTTTAAATGCTCATAACTCATGAAGGAAAATAAAATTTTGAAATTTTGGTCGAAATCTGAAAAATTTCAAATGCTGTTTTGAGGGTGAAGATCGCATCTTTTGGGATTTTCAGTACCAGAAAAATGTCCACTTTTTCGAAAACTTTAAATGCTCATAACATCTTTTGGGATTTTTAGTACCAGAAAAATGTCCACTTTTTCGAAAACTTTAAATGCTCATAACTCGTAGAGAAATGCACCTAGAGGGCTAAAAATTGCATTTCTGTAATCTAGAGAGTCAGATCTTTCCAATGATGTATCATTTGTATATATTCGAGAAAAATAAAATTTTGAAATTTTGGTCGAAATCTGAAAAATTTCAAATGCTGTTTTGAGGGTGAAGATCGCATCTTTTGGGATTTTCAGTACCAGAAAAATGTCCATTTTTTTGAAAACTTTAAATGCTCATAACTCGTGAAGGAATGCACCTAGAGGGCTAAAAATTGCATTTCTGTAATCTAGGTAGGCCGACCTTTCCAATGATGTATGATTTGTATATATTCGAGAAAAATAAAATTTTGAAATTTTGGTCGAAATCTGAAAAAAGGAAAATAAAATTTTGAAATTTTGGTCGAAATCTGAAAAATTTTCAAATGCTGTTTTGAGGGTGAAGATCGCATCTTTTGGGATTTTTAGTACCAGAAAAATGTCCACTTTTTCGAAAACTTTAAATGCTCATAACTCGTAGAGAAATGCACCTAGAGGGCTAAAAATTGCATTTCTGTAATCTAGAGAGTCAGATCTTTCCAATGATGTATCATTTGTATATATTCGAGAAAAATAAAATTTTGAAATTTTGGTCGAAATCTGAAAAATTTTCAAATGCTGTTTTGAGGGTGAAGATCGCATCTTTTGGGATTTTCAGTACCAGAAAAATTTCCACTTTTTCGAAAACTTTAAATGCTCATAACTAAAAAATTTTCAAATGCTGTTTTGAGGGTGAAGATCGCATCTTTTGGGATTTTTAGTACCAGAAAAATGTCCATTTTTTTGAAAACTTTAAATGCTCATAACTCGTAGAGAAATGCACCTAGAGGGCTAAAAATTGCATTTCTGTAATCTAGAGAGTCAGACCTTTCCAATGATGTATGATTTGTATATATTCGAGAAAAATAAAATTTTGAAATTTTGGTCGAAATCTGAAAAATTTTCAAATGCTGTTTTGAGGGTGAAGATCGCATCTTTTGGGATTTTTAGTACCAGAAAAATGTCCACTTTTTCGAAAACTTTAAATGCTCATAACTCGTAGAGAAATGCACCTAGAGGGCTAAAAATTGCATTTCTGTAATCTAGAGAGTCAGATCTTTCCAATGATGCATCATTTGTATATATTCGAGAAAAATAAAATTTTGAAATTTTGGTCGAAATCTGAAAAATTTTCAAATGCTGTTTTGAGGGTGAAGATCGCATCTTTTGGGATTTTCAGTACCAGAAAAATTTCCACTTTTTCGAAAACTTTAAATGCTCATAACTCGTAGAGAAATGCACCTAGAGGGCTAAAAATTGCATTTCTGTAATCTAGGTAGGCCGACCTTTCCAATGATGTATGATTTGTATATATTCGAGAAAAATAAAATTTTGAAATTTTGGTCGAAATCTGAAAAATTTTCAAATGCTGTTTTGAGGGTGAAGATCGCATCTTTTGGGATTTTTAGTACCAGAAAAATTTCCATTTTTTTGAAAACTTTAAATGCTCATAACTCATGAAGGAATGCACCTAGAGGGCTAAAAATTGCATTTCTGTAATCTAGAGAGTCAGACCTTTCCAATGATGTATGATTTGTATATATTCGAGAAAAATAAAATTTTGAAATTTTGGTCGAAATCTGAAAAATTTTCAAATGCTGTTTTGAGGGTGAAGATCGCATCTTTTGGGATTTTCAGTACCAGAAAAATGTCCATTTTTTTGAAAACTTTAAATGCTCATAACTCATGAAGGAAAATAAAATTTTGAAATTTTGGTCGAAATCTGAAAAATTTCAAATGCTGTTTTGAGGGTGAAGATCGCATCTTTTGGGATTTTCAGTACCAGAAAAATGTCCACTTTTTCGAAAACTTTAAATGCTCATAACATCTTTTGGGATTTTTAGTACCAGAAAAATGTCCACTTTTTCGAAAACTTTAAATGCTCATAACTCGTAGAGAAATGCACCTAGAGGGCTAAAAATTGCATTTCTGTAATCTAGAGAGTCAGATCTTTCCAATGATGTATCATTTGTATATATTCGAGAAAAATAAAATTTTGAAATTTTGGTCGAAATCTGAAAAATTTCAAATGCTGTTTTGAGGGTGAAGATCGCATCTTTTGGGATTTTCAGTACCAGAAAAATGTCCATTTTTTTGAAAACTTTAAATGCTCATAACTCGTGAAGGAATGCACCTAGAGGGCTAAAAATTGCATTTCTGTAATCTAGGTAGGCCGACCTTTCCAATGATGTATGATTTGTATATATTCGAGAAAAATAAAATTTTGAAATTTTGGTCGAAATCTGAAAAAAGGAAAATAAAATTTTGAAATTTTGGTCGAAATCTGAAAAATTTTCAAATGCTGTTTTGAGGGTGAAGATCGCATCTTTTGGGATTTTTAGTACCAGAAAAATGTCCACTTTTTCGAAAACTTTAAATGCTCATAACTCGTAGAGAAATGCACCTAGAGGGCTAAAAATTGCATTTCTGTAATCTAGAGAGTCAGATCTTTCCAATGATGTATCATTTGTATATATTCGAGAAAAATAAAATTTTGAAATTTTGGTCGAAATCTGAAAAATTTTCAAATGCTGTTTTGAGGGTGAAGATCGCATCTTTTGGGATTTTCAGTACCAGAAAAATTTCCACTTTTTCGAAAACTTTAAATGCTCATAACTCGTAGAGAAATGCACCTAGAGGGCTAAAAATTGCATTTCTGTAATCTAGAGAGTCAGACCTTTCCAATGATGTATGATTTGTATATATTCGAGAAAAATAAAATTTTGAAATTTTGGTCGAAATCTGAAAAATTTTCAAATGCTGTTTTGAGGGTGAAGATCGCATCTTTTGGGATTTTTAGTACCAGAAAAATGTCCATTTTTTTGAAAACTTTAAATGCTCATAACTCGTAGAGAAATGCACCTAGAGGGCTAAAAATTGCATTTCTGTAATCTAGAGAGTCAGACCTTTCCAATGATGTATGATTTGTATATATTCGAGAAAAATAAAATTTTGAAATTTTGGTCGAAATCTGAAAAATTTTCAAATGCTGTTTTGAGGGTGAAGATCGCATCTTTTGGGATTTTTAGTACCAGAAAAATTTCCATTTTTTTGAAAACTTTAAATGCTCATAACTCATGAAAATAAAATTTTGAAATTTTGGTCGAAATCTGAAAAATTTTCAAATGCTGTTTTGAGGGTGAAGATCGCATCTTTTGGGATTTTTAGTACCAGAAAAATTTCCATTTTTTGGAAAACTTTAAATGCTCATAACTCATGAAGGAATGCACCTAGAGGGCTAAAAATTGCATTTCTGTAATCTAGAGAGTCAGATCTTTCCAATGATGTATCATTTGTATATATTCGAGAAAAATAAAATTTTGAAATTTTGGTCGAAATCTGAAAAATTTTCAAATGCTGTTTTGAGGGTGAAGATCGCATCTTTTGGGATTTTCAGTACCAGAAAAATTTCCACTTTTTCGAAAACTTTAAATGCTCATAACTCGTAGAGAAATGCACCTAGAGGGCTAAAAATTGCATTTCTGTAATCTAGAGAGTCAGACCTTTCCAATGATGTATGATTTGTATATATTCGAGAAAAATAAAATTTTGAAATTTTGGTCGAAATCTGAAAAATTTTCAAATGCTGTTTTGAGGGTGAAGATCGCATCTTTTGGGATTTTTAGTACCAGAAAAATTTCCATTTTTTTGACTTTAAATGCTCATAACTCATGAAGGAAAATAAAATTTTGAAATTTTGGTCGAAATCTGAAAAATTTTCAAATGCTGTTTTGAGGGTGAAGATCGCATCTTTTGGGATTTTTAGTACCAGAAAAATGTCCATTTTTTTTTGAAAACTTTAAATGCTCATAACTCGTGAAGGAATGCACCTAGAGGGCTAAAAATTGCATTTCTGTAATCTAGGTAGGCCGACCTTTCCAATGATGTATGATTTGTATATATTCGAGAAAAATAAAATTTTGAAATTTTGGTCGAAATCTGAAAAATTTTCAAATGCTGTTTTGAGGGTGAAGATCGCATCTTTTGGGATTTTTAGTACCAGAAAAATTTCCATTTTTTTGACTTTAAATGCTCATAACTCATGAAGGAAAATAAAATTTTGAAATTTTGGTCGAAATCTGAAAAATTTTCAAATGCTGTTTTGAGGGTGAAGATCGCATCTTTTGGGATTTTTAGTACCAGAAAAATTTCCATTTTTTTGAAAACTTTAAATGCTCATAACTCATGAAGGAATGCACCTAGAGGGCTAAAAATTGCATTTCTGTAATCTAGAGAGTCAGACCTTTCCAATGATGTATGATTTGTATATATTCGAGAAAAATAAAATTTTGAAATTTTGGTCGAAATCTGAAAAATTTCAAATGCTGTTTTGAGGGTGAAGATCGCATCTTTTGGGATTTTCAGTACCAGAAAAATGTCCATTTTTTTGAAAACTTTAAATGCTCATAACTCGTAGAGAAATGCACCTAGAGGGCTAAAAATTGCATTTCTGTAATCTAGAGAGTCAGACCTTTCCAATGATGTATGATTTGTATATATTCGAGAAAAATAAAATTTTGAAATTTTGGTCGAAATCTGAAAAATTTTCAAATGCTGTTTTGAGGGTGAAGATCGCATCTTTTGGGATTTTTAGTACCAGAAAAATGTCCACTTTTTCGAAAACTTTAAATGCTCATAACTCATGAAAATAAAATTTTGAAATTTTGGTCGAAATCTGAAAAATTTTCAAATGCTGTTTTGAGGGTGAAGATCGCATCTTTTGGGATTTTTAGTACCAGAAAAATTTCCATTTTTTGGAAAACTTTAAATGCTCATAACTCATGAAGGAATGCACCTAGAGGGCTAAAAATTGCATTTCTGTAATCTAGAGAGTCAGATCTTTCCAATGATGTATCATTTGTATATATTCGAGAAAAATAAAATTTTGAAATTTTGGTCGAAATCTGAAAAATTTTCAAATGCTGTTTTGAGGGTGAAGATCGCATCTTTTGGGATTTTCAGTACCAGAAAAATTTCCACTTTTTCGAAAACTTTAAATGCTCATAACTCGTAGAGAAATGCACCTAGAGGGCTAAAAATTGCATTTCTGTAATCTAGAGAGTCAGACCTTTCCAATGATGTATGATTTGTATATATTCGAGAAAAATAAAATTTTGAAATTTTGGTCGAAATCTGAAAAATTTTCAAATGCTGTTTTGAGGGTGAAGATCGCATCTTTTGGGATTTTTAGTACCAGAAAAATTTCCATTTTTTTGACTTTAAATGCTCATAACTCATGAAGGAAAATAAAATTTTGAAATTTTGGTCGAAATCTGAAAAATTTTCAAATGCTGTTTTGAGGGTGAAGATCGCATCTTTTGGGATTTTTAGTACCAGAAAAATGTCCATTTTTTTTTGAAAACTTTAAATGCTCATAACTCGTGAAGGAATGCACCTAGAGGGCTAAAAATTGCATTTCTGTAATCTAGGTAGGCCGACCTTTCCAATGATGTATGATTTGTATATATTCGAGAAAAATAAAATTTTGAAATTTTGGTCGAAATCTGAAAAATTTTCAAATGCTGTTTTGAGGGTGAAGATCGCATCTTTTGGGATTTTTAGTACCAGAAAAATTTCCATTTTTTTGACTTTAAATGCTCATAACTCATGAAGGAAAATAAAATTTTGAAATTTTGGTCGAAATCTGAAAAATTTTCAAATGCTGTTTTGAGGGTGAAGATCGCATCTTTTGGGATTTTTAGTACCAGAAAAATTTCCATTTTTTTGAAAACTTTAAATGCTCATAACTCATGAAGGAATGCACCTAGAGGGCTAAAAATTGCATTTCTGTAATCTAGAGAGTCAGACCTTTCCAATGATGTATGATTTGTATATATTCGAGAAAAATAAAATTTTGAAATTTTGGTCGAAATCTGAAAAATTTCAAATGCTGTTTTGAGGGTGAAGATCGCATCTTTTGGGATTTTCAGTACCAGAAAAATGTCCATTTTTTTGAAAACTTTAAATGCTCATAACTCGTAGAGAAATGCACCTAGAGGGCTAAAAATTGCATTTCTGTAATCTAGAGAGTCAGACCTTTCCAATGATGTATTTGATTTGTATATTTTCGAGAAAAATAAAATTTTGAAATTTTGGTCGAAATCTGAAAAATTTTCAAATGCTGTTTTGAGGGTGAAGATCGCATCTTTTGGGATTTTTAGTACCAGAAAAATGTCCACTTTTTCGAAAACTTTAAATGCTCATAACTCGTAGAGAAATGCACCTAGAGGGCTAAAAATTGCATTTCTGTAATCTAGAGAGTCAGACCTTTCCAATGATGTATGATTTGTATATATTCGAGAAAAATAAAATTTTGAAATTTTGGTCGAAATCTGAAAAATTTCAAATGCTGTTTTGAGGGTGAAGATCGCATCTTTTGGGATTTTCAGTACCAGAAAAATGTCCACTTTTTTGAAAACTTTAAATGCTCATAACTCGTAGAGAAATGCACCTAGAGGGCTAAAAATTGCATTTCTGTAATCTAGAGAGTCAGACCTTTCCAATGATGTATGATTTGTATATTTTCGAGAAAAATAAAATTTTGAAATTTTGGTCGAAATCTGAAAAATTTTCAAATGCTGTTTTGAGGGTGAAGATCGCATCTTTTGGGATTTTTAGTACCAGAAAAATGTCCACTTTTTCGAAAACTTTAAATGCTCATAACTCGTAGAGAAATGCACCTAGAGGGCTAAAAATTGCATTTCTGTAATCTAGAGAGTCAGATCTTTCCAATGATGTATCATTTGTATATATTCGAGAAAAATAAAATTTTGAAATTTTGGTCGAAATCTGAAAAATTTCAAATGCTGTTTTGAGGGTGAAGATCGCATCTTTTGGGATTTTCAGTACCAGAAAAATTTCCACTTTTTCGAAAACTTTAAATGCTCATAACTCGTAGAGAAATGCACCTAGAGGGCTAAAAATTGCATTTCTGTAATCTAGAGAGTCAGACCTTTCCAATGATGTATGATTTGTATATATTCGAGAAAAATAAAATTTTGAAATTTTGGTCGAAATCTGAAAAATTTCAAATGCTGTTTTGAGGGTGAAGATCGCATCTTTTGGGATTTTCAGTACCAGAAAAATGTCCACTTTTTTGAAAACTTTAAATGCTCATAACTCGTAGAGAAATGCACCTAGAGGGCTAAAAATTGCATTTCTGTAATCTAGAGAGTCAGACCTTTCCAATGATGTATCATTTGTATATATTCGAGAAAAATAAAATTTTGAAATTTTGGTCGAAATCTGAAAAATTTCAAATGCTGTTTTGAGGGTGAAGATCGCATCTTTTGGGATTTTCAGTACCAGAAAAATGTCCATTTTTTTGAAAACTTTAAATGCTTTTAACTCGTAGAGAAATGCACCTAGAGGGCTAAAAATTGCATTTCTGTAATCTAGAGAGTCAGACCTTTCCAATGATGTATGATTTGTATATATTCGAGAAAAATAAAATTTTGAAATTTTGGTCGAAATCTGAAAAATTTCAAATGCTGTTTTGAGGGTGAAGATCGCATCTTTTGGGATTTTCAGTACCAGAAAAATGTCCATTTTTTTGAAAACTTTAAATGCTCATAACTCGTAGAGAAATGCACCTAGAGGGCTAAAAATTGCATTTCTGTAATCTAGAGAGTCAGACCTTTCCAATGATGTATGATTTGTATATTTTCGAGAAAAATAAAATTTTGAAATTTTGGTCGAAATCTGAAAAATTTTCAAATGCTGTTTTGAGGGTGAAGATCGCATCTTTTGGGATTTTTAGTACCAGAAAAATGTCCACTTTTTCGAAAACTTTAAATGCTCATAACTCGTAGAGAAATGCACCTAGAGGGCTAAAAATTGCATTTCTGTAATCTAGAGAGTCAGATCTTTCCAATGATGTATCATTTGTATATATTCGAGAAAAATAAAATTTTGAAATTTTGGTCGAAATCTGAAAAATTTCAAATGCTGTTTTGAGGGTGAAGATCGCATCTTTTGGGATTTTCAGTACCAGAAAAATGTCCACTTTTTCGAAAACTTTAAATGCTCATAACTCGTAGAGAAATGCACCTAGAGGGCTAAAAATTGCATTTCTGTAATCTAGAGAGTCAGATCTTTCCAATGATGTATCATTTGTATATATTCGAGAAAAATAAAATTTTGAAATTTTGGTCGAAATCTGAAAAATTTCAAATGCTGTTTTGAGGGTGAAGATCGCATCTTTTGGGATTTTCAGTACCAGAAAAATTTCCACTTTTTCGAAAACTTTAAATGCTCATAACTCGTAGAGAAATGCACCTAGAGGGCTAAAAATTGCATTTCTGTAATCTAGAGAGTCAGACCTTTCCAATGATGTATGATTTGTATATATTCGAGAAAAATAAAATTTTGAAATTTTGGTCGAAATCTGAAAAATTTCAAATGCTGTTTTGAGGGTGAAGATCGCATCTTTTGGGATTTTCAGTACCAGAAAAATGTCCACTTTTTTGAAAACTTTAAATGCTCATAACTCGTAGAGAAATGCACCTAGAGGGCTAAAAATTGCATTTCTGTAATCTAGAGAGTCAGACCTTTCCAATGATGTATCATTTGTATATATTCGAGAAAAATAAAATTTTGAAATTTTGGTCGAAATCTGAAAAATTTCAAATGCTGTTTTGAGGGTGAAGATCGCATCTTTTGGGATTTTCAGTACCAGAAAAATGTCCATTTTTTTGAAAACTTTAAATGCTTTTAACTCGTAGAGAAATGCACCTAGAGGGCTAAAAATTGCATTTCTGTAATCTAGAGAGTCAGATCTTTCCAATGATGTATCATTTGTATATATTCGAGAAAAATAAAATTTTGAAATTTTGGTCGAAATCTGAAAAATTTTCAAATGCTGTTTTGAGGGTGAAGATCGCATCTTTTGGGATTTTCAGTACCAGAAAAATTTCCACTTTTTCGAAAACTTTAAATGCTCATAACTCGTAGAGAAATGTATGATTTGTATATATTCGAGAAAAATAAAATTTTGAAATTTTGGTCGAAATCTGAAAAATTTTCAAATGCTGTTTTGAGGGTGAAGATCGCATCTTTTGGGATTTTTAGTACCAGAAAAATTTCCATTTTTTTGACTTTAAATGCTCATAACTCATGAAGGAAAATAAAATTTTGAAATTTTGGTCGAAATCTGAAAAATTTTCAAATGCTGTTTTGAGGGTGAAGATCGCATCTTTTGGGATTTTTAGTACCAGAAAAATTTCCATTTTTTTGAAAACTTTAAATGCTCATAACTCGTGAAGGAATGCACCTAGAGGGCTAAAAATTGCATTTCTGTAATCTAGGTAGGCCGACCTTTCCAATGATGTATGATTTGTATATATTCGAGAAAAATAAAATTTTGAAATTTTGGTCGAAATCTGAAAAATTTTCAAATGCTGTTTTGAGGGTGAAGATCGCATCTTTTGGGATTTTTAGTACCAGAAAAATTTCCATTTTTTTGACTTTAAATGCTCATAACTCATGAAGGAAAATAAAATTTTGAAATTTTGGTCGAAATCTGAAAAATTTTCAAATGCTGTTTTGAGGGTGAAGATCGCATCTTTTGGGATTTTTAGTACCAGAAAAATTTCCATTTTTTTGAAAACTTTAAATGCTCATAACTCATGAAGGAATGCACCTAGAGGGCTAAAAATTGCATTTCTGTAATCTAGAGAGTCAGACCTTTCCAATGATGTATGATTTGTATATATTCGAGAAAAATAAAATTTTGAAATTTTGGTCGAAATCTGAAAAATTTCAAATGCTGTTTTGAGGGTGAAGATCGCATCTTTTGGGATTTTCAGTACCAGAAAAATGTCCATTTTTTTGAAAACTTTAAATGCTCATAACTCGTAGAGAAATGCACCTAGAGGGCTAAAAATTGCATTTCTGTAATCTAGAGAGTCAGACCTTTCCAATGATGTATGATTTGTATATTTTCGAGAAAAATAAAATTTTGAAATTTTGGTCGAAATCTGAAAAATTTTCAAATGCTGTTTTGAGGGTGAAGATCGCATCTTTTGGGATTTTTAGTACCAGAAAAATGTCCACTTTTTCGAAAACTTTAAATGCTCATAACTCGTAGAGAAATGCACCTAGAGGGCTAAAAATTGCATTTCTGTAATCTAGAGAGTCAGACCTTTCCAATGATGTATGATTTGTATATATTCGAGAAAAATAAAATTTTGAAATTTTGGTCGAAATCTGAAAAATTTCAAATGCTGTTTTGAGGGTGAAGATCGCATCTTTTGGGATTTTCAGTACCAGAAAAATGTCCACTTTTTTGAAAACTTTAAATGCTCATAACTCGTAGAGAAATGTATGATTTGTATATATTCGAGAAAAATAAAATTTTGAAATTTTGGTCGAAATCTGAAAAATTTTCAAATGCTGTTTTGAGGGTGAAGATCGCATCTTTTGGGATTTTTAGTACCAGAAAAATTTCCATTTTTTTGACTTTAAATGCTCATAACTCATGAAGGAAAATAAAATTTTGAAATTTTGGTCGAAATCTGAAAAATTTTCAAATGCTGTTTTGAGGGTGAAGATCGCATCTTTTGGGATTTTTAGTACCAGAAAAATTTCCATTTTTTTGAAAACTTTAAATGCTCATAACTCGTGAAGGAATGCACCTAGAGGGCTAAAAATTGCATTTCTGTAATCTAGGTAGGCCGACCTTTCCAATGATGTATGATTTGTATATATTCGAGAAAAATAAAATTTTGAAATTTTGGTCGAAATCTGAAAAATTTTCAAATGCTGTTTTGAGGGTGAAGATCGCATCTTTTGGGATTTTTAGTACCAGAAAAATTTCCATTTTTTTGACTTTAAATGCTCATAACTCATGAAGGAAAATAAAATTTTGAAATTTTGGTCGAAATCTGAAAAATTTTCAAATGCTGTTTTGAGGGTGAAGATCGCATCTTTTGGGATTTTTAGTACCAGAAAAATTTCCATTTTTTTGAAAACTTTAAATGCTCATAACTCATGAAGGAATGCACCTAGAGGGCTAAAAATTGCATTTCTGTAATCTAGAGAGTCAGACCTTTCCAATGATGTATGATTTGTATATATTCGAGAAAAATAAAATTTTGAAATTTTGGTCGAAATCTGAAAAATTTCAAATGCTGTTTTGAGGGTGAAGATCGCATCTTTTGGGATTTTCAGTACCAGAAAAATGTCCATTTTTTTGAAAACTTTAAATGCTCATAACTCGTAGAGAAATGCACCTAGAGGGCTAAAAATTGCATTTCTGTAATCTAGAGAGTCAGACCTTTCCAATGATGTATGATTTGTATATTTTCGAGAAAAATAAAATTTTGAAATTTTGGTCGAAATCTGAAAAATTTTCAAATGCTGTTTTGAGGGTGAAGATCGCATCTTTTGGGATTTTTAGTACCAGAAAAATGTCCACTTTTTCGAAAACTTTAAATGCTCATAACTCGTAGAGAAATGCACCTAGAGGGCTAAAAATTGCATTTCTGTAATCTAGAGAGTCAGACCTTTCCAATGATGTATGATTTGTATATATTCGAGAAAAATAAAATTTTGAAATTTTGGTCGAAATCTGAAAAATTTCAAATGCTGTTTTGAGGGTGAAGATCGCATCTTTTGGGATTTTCAGTACCAGAAAAATGTCCACTTTTTTGAAAACTTTAAATGCTCATAACTCGTAGAGAAATGCACCCAGAGGGCTAAAAATTGCATTTCTGTAATCTAGAGAGTCAGACCTTTCCAATGATGTATGATTTGTATATTTTCGAGAAAAATAAAATTTTGAAATTTTGGTCGAAATCTGAAAAATTTTCAAATGCTGTTTTGAGGGTGAAGATCGCATCTTTTGGGATTTTTAGTACCAGAAAAATGTCCACTTTTTCGAAAACTTTAAATGCTCATAACTCGTAGAGAAATGCACCTAGAGGGCTAAAAATTGCATTTCTGTAATCTAGAGAGTCAGATCTTTCCAATGATGTATCATTTGTATATATTCGAGAAAAATAAAATTTTGAAATTTTGGTCGAAATCTGAAAAATTTCAAATGCTGTTTTGAGGGTGAAGATCGCATCTTTTGGGATTTTCAGTACCAGAAAAATTTCCACTTTTTCGAAAACTTTAAATGCTCATAACTCGTAGAGAAATGCACCTAGAGGGCTAAAAATTGCATTTCTGTAATCTAGAGAGTCAGACCTTTCCAATGATGTATGATTTGTATATTTTCGAGAAAAATAAAATTTTGAAATTTTGGTCGAAATCTGAAAAATTTTCAAATGCTGTTTTGAGGGTGAAGATCGCATCTTTTGGGATTTTCAGTACCAGAAAAATGTCCACTTTTTTGAAAACTTTAAATGCTCATAACTCGTAGAGAAATGCACCCAGAGGGCTAAAAATTGCATTTCTGTAATCTAGAGAGTCAGACCTTTCCAATGATGTATGATTTGTATATTTTCGAGAAAAATAAAATTTTGAAATTTTGGTCGAAATCTGAAAAATTTTCAAATGCTGTTTTGAGGGTGAAGATCGCATCTTTTGGGATTTTTAGTACCAGAAAAATGTCCACTTTTTCGAAAACTTTAAATGCTCATAACTCGTAGAGAAATGCACCTAGAGGGCTAAAAATTGCATTTCTGTAATCTAGAGAGTCAGATCTTTCCAATGATGTATCATTTGTATATATTCGAGAAAAATAAAATTTTGAAATTTTGGTCGAAATCTGAAAAATTTCAAATGCTGTTTTGAGGGTGAAGATCGCATCTTTTGGGATTTTCAGTACCAGAAAAATTTCCACTTTTTCGAAAACTTTAAATGCTCATAACTCGTAGAGAAATGCACCTAGAGGGCTAAAAATTGCATTTCTGTAATCTAGAGAGTCAGACCTTTCCAATGATGTATGATTTGTATATTTTCGAGAAAAATAAAATTTTGAAATTTTGGTCGAAATCTGAAAAATTTTCAAATGCTGTTTTGAGGGTGAAGATCGCATCTTTTGGGATTTTTAGTACCAGAAAAATGTCCACTTTTTCGAAAACTTTAAATGCTCATAACTCGTAGAGAAATGCACCTAGAGGGCTAAAAATTGCATTTCTGTAATCTAGAGAGTCAGACCTTTCCAATGATGTATGATTTGTATATTTTCGAGAAAAATAAAATTTTGAAATTTTGGTCGAAATCTGAAAAATTTTCAAATGCTGTTTTGAGGGTGAAGATCGCATCTTTTGGGATTTTTAGTACCAGAAAAATGTCCACTTTTTCGAAAACTTTAAATGCTCATAACTCGTAGAGAAATGCACCTAGAGGGCTAAAAATTGCATTTCTGTAATCTAGAGAGTCAGACCTTTCCAATGATGTATGATTTGTATATATTCGAGAAAAATAAAATTTTGAAATTTTGGTCGAAATCTGAAAAATTTCAAATGCTGTTTTGAGGGTGAAGATCGCATCTTTTGGGATTTTCAGTACCAGAAAAATGTCCACTTTTTTGAAAACTTTAAATGCTCATAACTCGTAGAGAAATGCACCCAGAGGGCTAAAAATTGCATTTCTGTAATCTAGAGAGTCAGACCTTTCCAATGATGTATGATTTGTATATTTTCGAGAAAAATAAAATTTTGAAATTTTGGTCGAAATCTGAAAAATTTTCAAATGCTGTTTTGAGGGTGAAGATCGCATCTTTTGGGATTTTTAGTACCAGAAAAATGTCCACTTTTTCGAAAACTTTAAATGCTCATAACTCGTAGAGAAATGCACCTAGAGGGCTAAAAATTGCATTTCTGTAATCTAGAGAGTCAGATCTTTCCAATGATGTATCATTTGTATATATTCGAGAAAAATAAAATTTTGAAATTTTGGTCGAAATCTGAAAAATTTCAAATGCTGTTTTGAGGGTGAAGATCGCATCTTTTGGGATTTTCAGTACCAGAAAAATTTCCACTTTTTCGAAAACTTTAAATGCTCATAACTCGTAGAGAAATGCACCTAGAGGGCTAAAAATTGCATTTCTGTAATCTAGAGAGTCAGACCTTTCCAATGATGTATGATTTGTATATATTCGAGAAAAATAAAATTTTGAAATTTTGGTCGAAATCTGAAAAATTTCAAATGCTGTTTTGAGGGTGAAGATCGCATCTTTTGGGATTTTCAGTACCAGAAAAATGTCTACTTTTTTGAAAACGTTAAATGCTCATAACTCGTAGAGAAATGCACCTAGAGGGCTAAAAATTGCATTTCTGTAATCTAGAGAGTCAGACCTTTCCAATGATGTATCATTTGTATATATTCGAGAAAAATAAAATTTTGAAATTTTGGTCGAAATCTGAAAAATTTCAAATGCTGTTTTGAGGGTGAAGATCGCATCTTTTGGGATTTTCAGTACCAGAAAAATGTCCACTTTTTTGAAAACTTTAAATGCTTTTAACTCGTAGAGAAATGCACCTAGAGGGCTAAAAATTGCATTTCTGTAATCTAGAGAGTCAGACCTTTCCAATGATGTATGATTTGTATATATTCGAGAAAAATAAAATTTTGAAATTTTGGTCGAAATCTGAAAAATTTCAAATGCTGTTTTGAGGGTGAAGATCGCATCTTTTGGGATTTTCAGTACCAGAAAAATGTCCGTTTTTGCGAAAACTTTAAATGCTCATAACTCGTAGAGAAATGCACCTAGAGGGCTAAAAATTGCATTTCTGTAATCTAGAGAGTCAGACCTTTCCAATGATGTATGATTTGTATATTTTCGAGAAAAATAAAATTTTGAAATTTTGGTCGAAATCTGAAAAATTTTCAAATGCTGTTTTGAGGGTGAAGATCGCATCTTTTGGGATTTTTAGTACCAGAAAAATGTCCACTTTTTCGAAAACTTTAAATGCTCATAACTCGTAGAGAAATGCACCTAGAGGGCTAAAAATTGCATTTCTGTAATCTAGAGAGTCAGATCTTTCCAATGATGTATCATTTGTATATATTCGAGAAAAATAAAATTTTGAAATTTTGGTCGAAATCTGAAAAATTTCAAATGCTGTTTTGAGGGTGAAGATCGCATCTTTTGGGATTTTCAGTACCAGAAAAATGTCCACTTTTTCGAAAACTTTAAATGCTCATAACTCGTAGAGAAATGCACCTAGAGGGCTAAAAATTGCATTTCTGTAATCTAGAGAGTCAGATCTTTCCAATGATGTATCATTTGTATATATTCGAGAAAAATAAAATTTTGAAATTTTGGTCGAAATCTGAAAAATTTCAAATGCTGTTTTGAGGGTGAAGATCGCATCTTTTGGGATTTTCAGTACCAGAAAAATTTCCACTTTTTCGAAAACTTTAAATGCTCATAACTCGTAGAGAAATGCACCTAGAGGGCTAAAAATTGCATTTCTGTAATCTAGAGAGTCAGACCTTTCCAATGATGTATGATTTGTATATATTCGAGAAAAATAAAATTTTGAAATTTTGGTCGAAATCTGAAAAATTTCAAATGCTGTTTTGAGGGTGAAGATCGCATCTTTTGGGATTTTCAGTACCAGAAAAATGTCCACTTTTTTGAAAACTTTAAATGCTCATAACTCGTAGAGAAATGCACCTAGAGGGCTAAAAATTGCATTTCTGTAATCTAGAGAGTCAGACCTTTCCAATGATGTATCATTTGTATATATTCGAGAAAAATAAAATTTTGAAATTTTGGTCGAAATCTGAAAAATTTCAAATGCTGTTTTGAGGGTGAAGATCGCATCTTTTGGGATTTTCAGTACCAGAAAAATGTCCATTTTTTTGAAAACTTTAAATGCTTTTAACTCGTAGAGAAATGCACCTAGAGGGCTAAAAATTGCATTTCTGTAATCTAGAGAGTCAGACCTTTCCAATGATGTATGATTTGTATATATTCGAGAAAAATAAAATTTTGAAATTTTGGTCGAAATCTGAAAAATTTCAAATGCTGTTTTGAGGGTGAAGATCGCATCTTTTGGGATTTTTAGTACCAGAAAAATGTCCATTTTTTTGAAAACTTTAAATGCTCATAACTCGTAGAGAAATGCACCTAGAGGGCTAAAAATTGCATTTCTGTAATCTAGAGAGTCAGACCTTTCCAATGATGTATGATTTGTATATTTTCGAGAAAAATAAAATTTTGAAATTTTGGTCGAAATCTGAAAAATTTTCAAATGCTGTTTTGAGGGTGAAGATCGCATCTTTTGGGATTTTTAGTACCAGAAAAATGTCCACTTTTTCGAAAACTTTAAATGCTCATAACTCGTAGAGAAATGCACCTAGAGGGCTAAAAATTGCATTTCTGTAATCTAGAGAGTCAGATCTTTCCAATGATGTATCATTTGTATATATTCGAGAAAAATAAAATTTTGAAATTTTGGTCGAAATCTGAAAAATTTCAAATGCTGTTTTGAGGGTGAAGATCGCATCTTTTGGGATTTTCAGTACCAGAAAAATGTCCACTTTTTTGAAAACTTTAAATGCTCATAACTCGTAGAGAAATGCACCTAGAGGGCTAAAAATTGCATTTCTGTAATCTAGAGAGTCAGACCTTTCCAATGATGTATCATTTGTATATATTCGAGAAAAATAAAATTTTGAAATTTTGGTCGAAATCTGAAAAATTTCAAATGCTGTTTTGAGGGTGAAGATCGCATCTTTTGGGATTTTCAGTACCAGAAAAATGTCCACTTTTTTGAAAACTTTAAATGCTCATAACTCGTAGAGAAATGCACCTAGAGGGCTAAAAATTGCATTTCTGTAATCTAGAGAGTCAGACCTTTCCAATGATGTATGATTTGTATATATTCGAGAAAAATAAAATTTTGAAATTTTGGTCGAAATCTGAAAAATTTCAAATGCTGTTTTGAGGGTGAAGATCGCATCTTTTGGGATTTTCAGTACCAGAAAAATGTCCACTTTTTTGAAAACTTTAAATGCTCATAACTCGTAGAGAAATGCACCTAGAGGGCTAAAAATTGCATTTCTGTAATCTAGAGAGTCAGACCTTTCCAATGATGTATCATTTGTATATATTCGAGAAAAATAAAATTTTGAAATTTTGGTCGAAATCTGAAAAATTTCAAATGCTGTTTTGAGGGTGAAGATCGCATCTTTTGGGATTTTCAGTACCAGAAAAATGTCCATATTTTTGAAAACTTTAAATGCTCATAACTCGTAGAGAAATGCACCTAGAGGGCTAAAAATTGCATTTCTGTAATCTAGAGAGTCAGACCTTTCCAATGATGTATGATTTGTATATATTCGAGAAAAATAAAATTTTGGTCGAAATCTGAAAAATTTCAAATGCTGTTTTGAGGGTGAAGATCGCATCTTTTGGGATTTTCAGTACCAGAAAAATGTCCACTTTTTTGAAAACTTTAAATGCTCATAACTCGTAGAGAAATGCACCTAGAGGGCTAAAAATTGCATTTCTGTAATCTAGAGAGTCAGATCTTTCCAATGATGTATCATTTGTATATATTCGAGAAAAATAAAATTTTGAAATTTTGGTCGAAATCTGAAAAATTTTCAAATGCTGTTTTGAGGGTGAAGATCGCATCTTTTGGGATTTTCAGTACCAGAAAAATGTCCATTTTTTTGAAAACTTTAAATGCTCATAACTCGTGAAGGAATGCACCTAGAGGGCTAAAAATTGCATTTCTGTAATCTAGGTAGGCCGACCTTTCCAATGATGTATCATTTGTATATATTCGAGAAAAATAAAATTTTGAAATTTTGGTCGAAATCTGAAAAATTTCAAATGCTGTTTTGAGGGTGAAGATCGCATCTTTTGGGATTTTCAGTACCAGAAAAATGTCCATATTTTTGAAAACTTTAAATGCTCATAACTCGTAGAGAAATGCACCTAGAGGGCTAAAAATTGCATTTCTGTAATCTAGAGAGTCAGACCTTTCCAATGATGTATGATTTGTATATATTCGAGAAAAATAAAATTTTGGTCGAAATCTGAAAAATTTTCAAATGCTGTTTTGAGGGTGAAGATCGCATCTTTTGGGATTTTTAGTACCAGAAAAATGTCCACTTTTTCGAAAACTTTAAATGCTCATAACTCGTAGAGAAATGCACCTAGAGGGCTAAAAATTGCATTTCTGTAATCTAGAGAGTCAGATCTTTCCAATGATGTATCATTTGTATATATTCGAGAAAAATAAAATTTTGAAATTTTGGTCGAAATCTGAAAAATTTTCAAATGCTGTTTTGAGGGTGAAGATCGCATCTTTTGGGATTTTCAGTACCAGAAAAATGTCCATTTTTTTGAAAACTTTAAATGCTCATAACTCGTGAAGGAATGCACCTAGAGGGCTAAAAATTGCATTTCTGTAATCTAGGTAGGCCGACCTTTCCAATGATGTATGATTTGTATATATTCGAGAAAAATAAAATTTTGAAATTTTGGTCGAAATCTGAAAAATTTCAAATGCTGTTTTGAGGGTGAAGATCGCATCTTTTGGGATTTTCAGTACCAGAAAAATGTCCACTTTTTTGAAAACTTTAAATGCTCATAACTCGTAGAGAAATGCACCTAGAGGGCTAAAAATTGCATTTCTGTAATCTAGAGAGTCAGACCTTTCCAATGATGTATGATTTGTATATATTCGAGAATGCACCTAGAGGGCTAAAAATTGCATTTCTGTAATCTAGAGAGTCAGACCTTTCCAATGATGTATGATTTGTATATTTTCGAGAAAAATAAAATTTTGAAATTTTGGTCGAAATCTGAAAAATTTTCAAATGCTGTTTTGAGGGTGAAGATCGCATCTTTTGGGATTTTTAGTACCAGAAAAATGTCCACTTTTTCGAAAACTTTAAATGCTCATAACTCGTAGAGAAATGCACCTAGAGGGCTAAAAATTGCATTTCTGTAATCTAGAGAGTCAGATCTTTCCAATGATGTATCATTTGTATATATTCGAGAAAAATAAAATTTTGAAATTTTGGTCGAAATCTGAAAAATTTCAAATGCTGTTTTGAGGGTGAAGATCGCATCTTTTGGGATTTTCAGTACCAGAAAAATGTCCACTTTTTTGAAAACTTTAAATGCTCATAACTCGTAGAGAAATGCACCTAGAGGGCTAAAAATTGCATTTCTGTAATCTAGAGAGTCAGACCTTTCCAATGATGTATGATTTGTATATATTCGAGAAAAATAAAATTTTGAAATTTTGGTCGAAATCTGAAAAATTTCAAATGCTGTTTTGAGGGTGAAGATCGCATCTTTTGGGATTTTCAGTACCAGAAAAATGTCCACTTTTTTTGAAAACTTTAAATGCTCATAACTCGTAGAGAAATGCACCTAGAGGGCTAAAAATTGCATTTCTGTAATCTAGAGAGTCAGACCTTTCCAATGATGTATGGTTTGTATATATTCGAGAAAAATAAAATTTTGAAATTTTGGTCGAAATCTGAAAAATTTTCAAATGCTGTTTTGAGGGTGAAGATCGCATCTTTTGGGATTTTTAGTACCAGAAAAATGTCCATATTTTTGAAAACTTTAAATGCTCATAACTCGTAGAGAAATGCACCTAGAGGGCTAAAAATTGCATTTCTGTAATCTAGAGAGTCAGACCTTTCCAATGATGTATGATTTGTATATATTCGAGAAAAATAAAATTTTGAAATTTTGGTCGAAATCTGAAAAATTTTCAAATGCTGTTTTGAGGGTGAAGATCGCATCTTTTGGGATTTTTAGTACCAGAAAAATGTCCACTTTTTTTGAAAACTTTAAATGCTCATAACTCGTAGAGAAATGCACCTAGAGGGAATCTAGAGAGTCAGACCTTTCCAATGATGTATGATTTGTATATATTCGAGAAAAATACAATTTTGAAATTTTGGTCGAAATCTGAAAAATTTTCAAATGCTGTTTTGAGGGTGAAGATCGCATCTTTTGGGATTTTTAGTACCAGAAAAATTTCCATTTTTTTGAAAATTTTAAATGCTCATAACTCGTAGAGAAATGCACCTAGAGGGCTAAAAATTGCATTTCTGTAATCTAGAGAGTCAGACCTTTCCAATGATGTATGATTTGTATATATTCGAGAAAAATAAAATTTTGAAATTTTGGTCGAAATCTGAAAAATTTCAAATGCTGTTTTGAGGGTGAAGATCGCATCTTTTGGGATTTTCAGTACCAGAAAAATGTCCATGATTTGTATATATTCGAGAAAAATAAAATTTTGAAATTTTGGTCGAAATCTGAAAAATTTCAAATGCTGTTTTGAGGGTGAAGATCGCATCTTTTGGGATTTTCAGTACCAGAAAAATGTCCATTTTTTTGAAAACGTAGAGAAATGCACCTAGAGGGCTAAAAATTGCATTTCTGTAATCTAGAGAGTCAGACCTTTCCAATGATGTATGATTTGTATATATTCGAGAAAAATAAAATTTTGAAATTTTGGTCGAAATCTGAAAAATTTCAAATGCTGTTTTGAGGGTGAAGATCGCATCTTTTGGGATTTTCAGTACCAGAAAAATGTCCATGATTTGTATATATTCGAGAAAAATAAAATTTTGAAATTTTGGTCGAAATCTGAAAAATTTCAAATGCTGTTTTGAGGGTGAAGATCGCATCTTTTGGGATTTTCAGTACCAGAAAAATGTCCACTTTTTTGAAAACTTTAAATGCTCATAACTCGTAGAGAAATGCACCTAGAGGGCTAAAAATTGCATTTCTGTAATCTAGAGAGTCAGACCTTTCCAATGATGTATGATTTGTATATATTCGAGAAAAATAAAATTTTGAAATTTTGGTCGAAATCTGAAAAATTTTCAAATGCTGTTTTGAGGGTGAAGATCGCATCTTTTGGGATTTTTAGTACCAGAAAAATTTCCATTTTTTTGAAAACTTTAAATGCTCATAACTCGTAGAGAAATGCACCTAGAGGGCTAAAAATTGCATTTCTGTAATCTAGAGAGTCAGACCTTTCCAAAGATGTATGATATGTATATATTCGAGAAAAATACAATTTTGAAATTTTGGTCGAAATCTGAAAAATTTTCAAATGCTGTTTTGAGGGTGAAGATCGCATCTTTTGGGATTTTTAGTACCAGAAAAATGTCCACTTTTTCGAAAACTTTAAATGCTCATAACTCGTAGAGAAATGCACCTAGAGGGCTAAAAATAGAGAGTCAGACCTTTCCAATGATGTATGATTTGTATATATTCGAGAAAAATAAAATTTTGAAAATTTGGTCGAAATCTGAAAAATTTTCAAATGCTGTTTTGAGGGTGAAGATCGCATCTTTTGGGATTTTTAGTACCAGAAAAATTTCCATTTTTTTGAAAATTTTAAATGCTCATAACTCGTAGAGAAATGCACCTAGAGGGCTAAAAATTGCATTTCTGTAATCTAGAGAGTCAGACCTTTCCAATGATGTATGATTTGTATATATTCGAGAAAAATAAAATTTTGAAATTTTGGTCGAAATCTGGAAAATTTCAAATGCTGTTTTGAGGGTGAAGATCGCATCTTTTGGGATTTTTAGTACCAGAAAAATTTCCATTTTTTTGAAAACTTTCAATGCTCATAACTCGTAGAGAAATGCACCTAGAGGGCTAAAAATTGCATTTCTGTAATCTAGAAGGTCAGACCTTTCCAATGATGTATGATTTGTATATATTCGAGAAAAATAAAATTTTGAAATTTTGGTCGAAATCTGAAAAATTTCAAATGCTGTTTTGAGGGTGAAGATCGCATCTTTTGGGATTTTTAGTACCAGAAAAATTTCCATTTTTTTGAAAATTTTAAATGCTCATAACTCGTAGAGAAATGCACCTAGAGGGCTAAAAATTGCATTTCTGTAATCTAGAGAGTCAGACCTTTCCAATGATGTATGATTTGTACATATATATTCGAGAAAAATTAAATTTTGAAATTTTGGTCGAAATCTGAAAAATTTCAAATGCTGTTTTGAGGGTGAAGATCGCATCTTTTGGGATTTTTAGTACCAGAAAAATTTCCATTTTTTTGAAAACTTTCAATGCTCATAACTCGTAGAGAAATGCACCTAGAGGGCTAAAAATTGCATTTCTGTAATCTAGAAGGTCAGACCTTTCCAATGATGTATGATTTGTATATATTCGAGAAAAATAAAATTTTGAAATTTTGGTCGAAATCTGAAAAATTTCAAATGCTGTTTTGAGGGTGAAGATCGCATCTTTTGGGATTTTCAGTACCAGAAAAATGTCCATTTTTTTGAAAACTTTAAATGCTCATAACTCGTAGAGAAATGCACCTAGAGGGCTAAAAATTGCATTTCTGTAATCTAGAGAGTCAGACCTTTCCAATGATGTATGATTTGTATATATTCGAGAAAAATAAAATTTTGAAATTTTGGTCGAAATCTGAAAAATTTTCAAATGCTGTTTTGAGGGTGAAGATCGCATCTTTTGGGATTTTCAGTACCAGAAAAATGTCCATGATTTGTATATATTCGAGAAAAATAAAATTTTGAAATTTTGGTCGAAATCTGAAAAATTTTCAAATGCTGTTTTGAGGGTGAAGATCGCATCTTTTGGGATTTTTAGTACCAGAAAAATTTCCATTTTTTTGAAAACTTTAAATGCTCATAACTCGTAGAGAAATGCACCTAGAGGGCTAAAAATTGCATTTCTGTAATCTAGAGAGTCAGACCTTTCCAATGATGTATGATTTGTATATATTTGAGAAAAATACAATTTTGAAATTTTGGTCGAAATCTGAAAAATTTTCAAATGCTGTTTTGAGGGTGAAGATCGCATCTTTTGGGATTTTTAGTACCAGAAAAATTTCCATTTTTTTGAAAATTTTAAATGCTCATAACTCGTAGAGAAATGCACCTAGAGGGCTAAAAATTGCATTTCTGTAATCTAGAGAGTCAGACCTTTCCAATGATGTATGATTTGTATATATTCGAGAAAAATAAAATTTTGAAATTTTGGTCGAAATCTGAAAAATTTCAAATGCTGTTTTGAGGGTGAAGATCGCATCTTTTGGGATTTTCAGTACCAGAAAAATGTCCATGATTTGTATATATTCGAGAAAAATAAAATTTTGAAATTTTGGTCGAAATCTGAAAAATTTCAAATGCTGTTTTGAGGGTGAAGATCGCATCTTTTGGGATTTTCAGTACCAGAAAAATGTCCATTTTTTTGAAAACTTTAAATGCTCATAACTCGTAGAGAAATGCACCTAGAGGGCTAAAAATTGCATTTCTGTAATCTAGAGAGTCAGACCTTTCCAATGATGTATGATTTGTATATATTCGAGAAAAATAAAATTTTGAAATTTTGGTCGAAATCTGAAAAATTTCAAATGCTGTTTTGAGGGTGAAGATCGCATCTTTTGGGATTTTCAGTACCAGAAAAATGTCCATTTTTTTGAAAACTTTAAATGCTCATAACTCGTAGAGAAATGCACCTAGAGGGCTAAAAATTGCATTTCTGTAATCTAGAGAGTCAGACCTTTCCAATGATGTATGATTTGTATATATTCGAGAAAAATAAAATTTTGAAATTTTGGTCGAAATCTGAAAAATTTTCAAATGCTGTTTTGAGGGTGAAGATCGCATCTTTTGGGATTTTCAGTACCAGAAAAATGTCCATGATTTGTATATATTCGAGAAAAATAAAATTTTGAAATTTTGGTCGAAATCTGAAAAATTTTCAAATGCTGTTTTGAGGGTGAAGATCGCATCTTTTGGGATTTTTAGTACCAGAAAAATTTCCATTTTTTTGAAAACTTTAAATGCTCATAACTCGTAGAGAAATGCACCTAGAGGGCTAAAAATTGCATTTCTGTAATCTAGAGAGTCAGACCTTTCCAATGATGTATGATTTGTATATATTCGAGAAAAATAAAATTTTGAAATTTTGGTCGAAATCTGAAAAATTTCAAATGCTGTTTTGAGGGTGAAGATCGCATCTTTTGGGATTTTCAGTACCAGAAAAATGTCCATGATTTGTATATATTCGAGAAAAATAAAATTTTGAAATTTTGGTCGAAATCTGAAAAATTTTCAAATGCTGTTTTGAGGGTGAAGATCGCATCTTTTGGGATTTTTAGTACCAGAAAAATTTCCATTTTTTTGAAAACTTTAAATGCTCATAACTCGTAGAGAAATGCACCTAGAGGGCTAAAAATTGCATTTCTGTAATCTAGAGAGTCAGACCTTTCCAATGATGTATGATTTGTATATATTCGAGAAAAATACAATTTTGAAATTTTGGTCGAAATCTGAAAAATTTTCAAATGCTGTTTTGAGGGTGAAGATCGCATCTTTTGGGATTTTTAGTACCAGAAAAATTTCCATTTTTTTGAAAATTTTAAATGCTCATAACTCGTAGAGAAATGCACCTAGAGGGCTAAAAATTGCATTTCTGTAATCTAGAGAGTCAGACCTTTCCAATGATGTATGATTTGTATATATTCGAGAAAAATAAAATTTTGAAATTTTGGTCGAAATCTGAAAAATTTCAAATGCTGTTTTGAGGGTGAAGATCGCATCTTTTGGGATTTTCAGTACCAGAAAAATGTCCATGATTTGTATATATTCGAGAAAAATAAAATTTTGAAATTTTGGTCGAAATCTGAAAAATTTCAAATGCTGTTTTGAGGGTGAAGATCGCATCTTTTGGGATTTTCAGTACCAGAAAAATGTCCATTTTTTTGAAAACTTTAAATGCTCATAACTCGTAGAGAAATGCACCTAGAGGGCTAAAAATTGCATTTCTGTAATCTAGAGAGTCAGACCTTTCCAATGATGTATGATTTGTATATATTCGAGAAAAATAAAATTTTGAAATTTTGGTCGAAATCTGAAAAATTTCAAATGCTGTTTTGAGGGTGAAGATCGCATCTTTTGGGATTTTCAGTACCAGAAAAATGTCCTTTTTTTTGAAAACTTTAAATGCTCATAACTCGTAGAGAAATGCACCTAGAGGGCTAAAAATTGCATTTCTGTAATCTAGAGAGTCAGACCTTTCCAATGATGTATGATTTGTATATATTCGAGAAAAATAAAATTTTGAAATTTTGGTCGAAATCTGAAAAATTTTCAAATGCTGTTTTGAGGGTGAAGATCGCATCTTTTGGGATTTTCAGTACCAGAAAAATGTCCATGATTTGTATATATTCGAGAAAAATAAAATTTTGAAATTTTGGTCGAAATCTGAAAAATTTTCAAATGCTGTTTTGAGGGTGAAGATCGCATCTTTTGGGATTTTTAGTACCAGAAAAATTTCCATTTTTTTGAAAACTTTAAATGCTCATAACTCGTAGAGAAATGCACCTAGAGGGCTAAAAATTGCATTTCTGTAATCTAGAGAGTCAGACCTTTCCAATGATGTATGATTTGTATATATTCGAGAAAAATAAAATTTTGAAATTTTGGTCGAAATCTGAAAAATTTCAAATGCTGTTTTGAGGGTGAAGATCGCATCTTTTGGGATTTTCAGTACCAGAAAAATGTCCATGATTTGTATATATTCGAGAAAAATAAAATTTTGAAATTTTGGTCGAAATCTGAAAAATTTCAAATGCTGTTTTGAGGGTGAAGATCGCATCTTTTGGGATTTTCAGTACCAGAAAAATGTCCATTTTTTTGAAAACTTTAAATGCTCATAACTCGTAGAGAAATGCACCTAGAGGGCTAAAAATTGCATTTCTGTAATCTAGAGAGTCAGACCTTTCCAATGATGTATGATTTGTATATATTCGAGAAAAATAAAATTTTGAAATTTTGGTCGAAATCTGAAAAATTTCAAATGCTGTTTTGAGGGTGAAGATCGCATCTTTTGGGATTTTCAGTACCAGAAAAATGTCCATTTTTTTGAAAACTTTAAATGCTCATAACTCGTAGAGAAATGCACCTAGAGGGCTAAAAATTGCATTTCTGTAATCTAGAGAGTCAGACCTTTCCAATGATGTATGATTTGTATATATTCGAGAAAAATAAAATTTTGAAATTTTGGTCGAAATCTGTTTTGAGGGTGAAGATCGCATCTTTTGGGATTTTTAGTACCAGAAAAATTTCCATTTTTTTGAAAACTTTAAATGCTCATAACTCGTAGAGAAATGCACCTAGAGGGCTAAAAATTGCATTTCTGTAATCTAGAGAGTCAGACCTTTCCAATGATGTATGATTTGTATATATTCGAGAAAAATAAAATTTTGAAATTTTGGTCGAAATCTGAAAAATTTTCAAATGCTGTTTTGAGGGTGAAGATCGCATCTTTTGGGATTTTCAGTACCAGAAAAATGTCCATGATTTGTATATATTCGAGAAAAATAAAATTTTGAAATTTTGGTCGAAATCTGAAAAATTTCAAATGCTGTTTTGAGGGTGAAGATCGCATCTTTTGGGATTTTCAGTACCAGAAAAATGTCCATTTTTTTGAAAACTTTAAATGCTCATAACTCGTAGAGAAATGCACCTAGAGGGCTAAAAATTGCATTTCTGTAATCTAGAGAGTCAGACCTTTCCAATGATGTATGATTTGTATATATTCGAGAAAAATAAAATTTTGAAATTTTGGTCGAAATCTGAAAAATTTCAAATGCTGTTTTGAGGGTGAAGATCGCATCTTTTGGGATTTTCAGTACCAGAAAAATGTCCTTTTTTTTGAAAACTTTAAATGCTCATAACTCGTAGAGAAATGCACCTAGAGGGCTAAAAATTGCATTTCTGTAATCTAGAGAGTCAGACCTTTCCAATGATGTATGATTTGTATATATTCGAGAAAAATAAAATTTTGAAATTTTGGTCGAAATCTGAAAAATTTTCAAATGCTGTTTTGAGGGTGAAGATCGCATCTTTTGGGATTTTTAGTACCAGAAAAATTTCCATTTTTTTGAAAACTTTAAATGCTCATAACTCGTAGAGAAATGCACCTAGAGGGCTAAAAATTGCATTTCTGTAATCTAGAGAGTCAGACCTTTCCAATGATGTATGATTTGTATATATTCGAGAAAAATAAAATTTTGAAATTTTGGTCGAAATCTGAAAAATTTCAAATGCTGTTTTGAGGGTGAAGATCGCATCTTTTGGGATTTTTAGTACCAGAAAAATTTCCATTTTTTTGAAAACTTTAAATGCTCATAACTCGTAGAGAAATGCACCTAGAGGGCTAAAAATTGCATTTCTGTAATCTAGAGAGTCAGACCTTTCCAATGATGTATGATTTGTATATATTCGAGAAAAATAAAATTTTGAAATTTTGGTCGAAATCTGGAAAATTTCAAATGCTGTTTTGAGGGTGAAGATCGCATCTTTTGAAAACTTTAAATGCTCATAACTCGTAGAGAAATGCACCTACAGGGCTAAAAATTGCATTTCTGTAATCTAGAGAGTCAGACCTTTCCAATGATGTATGATTTGTATATATTCGAGAAAAATACAATTTTGAAATTTTGGTCGAAATCTGAAAAATTTTCAAATGCTGTTTTGAGGGTGAAGATCGCATCTTTTGGGATTTTTAGTACCAGAAAAATTTCCATTTTTTTGAAAATTTTAAATGCTCATAACTCGTAGAGAAATGCACCTAGAGGGCTAAAAATTGCATTTCTGTAATCTAGAGAGTCAGACCTTTCCAATGATGTATGATTTGTATATATTCGAGAAAAATAAAATTTTGAAATTTTGGTCGAAATCTGAAAAATTTTCAAATGCTGTTTTGAGGGTGAAGATCGCATCTTTTGGGATTTTCAGTACCAGAAAAATGTCCATGATTTGTATATATTCGAGAAAAATAAAATTTTGAAATTTTGGTCGAAATCTGAAAAATTTTCAAATGCTGTTTTGAGGGTGAAGATCGCATCTTTTGGGATTTTTAGTACCAGAAAAATTTCCATTTTTTTGAAAACTTTAAATGCTCATAACTCGTAGAGAAATGCACCTAGAGGGCTAAAAATAGAGAGTCAGACCTTTCCAATGATGTATGATTTGTATATATTCGAGAAAAATAAAATTTTGAAAATTTGGTCGAAATCTGAAAAATTTTCAAATGCTGTTTTGAGGGTGAAGATCGCATCTTTTGGGATTTTTAGTACCAGAAAAATTTCCATTTTTTTGAAAACTTTAAATGCTCATAACTCGTAGAGAAATGCACCTAGAGGGCTAAAAATTGCATTTCTGTAATCTAGAAGGTCAGACCTTTCCAATGATGTATGATTTGTATATATTCGAGAAAAATACAATTTTGAAATTTTGGTCGAAATCTGAAAAATTTTCAAATGCTGTTTTGAGGGTGAAGATCGCATCTTTTGGGATTTTTAGTACCAGAAAAATTTCCATTTTTTTGAAAATTTTAAATGCTCATAACTCGTAGAGAAATGCACCTAGAGGGCTAAAAATTGCATTTCTGTAATCTAGAGAGTCAGACCTTTCCAATGATGTATGATTTGTATATATTCGAGAAAAATAAAATTTTGAAATTTTGGTCGAAATCTGAAAAATTTTCAAATGCTGTTTTGAGGGTGAAGATCGCATCTTTTGGGATTTTCAGTACCAGAAAAATGTCCATGATTTGTATATATTCGAGAAAAATAAAATTTTGAAATTTTGGTCGAAATCTGAAAAATTTTCAAATGCTGTTTTGAGGGTGAAGATCGCATCTTTTGGGATTTTTAGTACCAGAAAAATTTCCATTTTTTTGAAAACTTTAAATGCTCATAACTCGTAGAGAAATGCACCTAGAGGGCTAAAAATTGCATTTCTGTAATCTAGAGAGTCAGACCTTTCCAATGATGTATGATTTGTATATATTCGAGAAAAATACAATTTTGAAATTTTGGTCGAAATCTGAAAAATTTTCAAATGCTGTTTTGAGGGTGAAGATCGCATCTTTTGGGATTTTTAGTACCAGAAAAATTTCCATTTTTTTGAAAATTTTAAATGCTCATAACTCGTAGAGAAATGCACCTAGAGGGCTAAAAATTGCATTTCTGTAATCTAGAGAGTCAGACCTTTCCAATGATGTATGATTTGTATATATTCGAGAAAAATAAAATTTTGAAATTTTGGTCGAAATCTGAAAAATTTCAAATGCTGTTTTGAGGGTGAAGATCGCATCTTTTGGGATTTTCAGTACCAGAAAAATGTCCATGATTTGTATATATTCGAGAAAAATAAAATTTTGAAATTTTGGTCGAAATCTGAAAAATTTCAAATGCTGTTTTGAGGGTGAAGATCGCATCTTTTGGGATTTTCAGTACCAGAAAAATGTCCATTTTTTTGAAAACTTTAAATGCTCATAACTCGTAGAGAAATGCACCTAGAGGGCTAAAAATTGCATTTCTGTAATCTAGAGAGTCAGACCTTTCCAATGATGTATGATTTGTATATATTCGAGAAAAATAAAATTTTGAAATTTTGGTCGAAATCTGAAAAATTTCAAATGCTGTTTTGAGGGTGAAGATCGCATCTTTTGGGATTTTCAGTACCAGAAAAATGTCCATTTTTTTGAAAACTTTAAATGCTCATAACTCGTAGAGAAATGCACCTAGAGGGCTAAAAATTGCATTTCTGTAATCTAGAGAGTCAGACCTTTCCAATGATGTATGATTTGTATATATTCGAGAAAAATAAAATTTTGAAATTTTGGTCGAAATCTGAAAAATTTTCAAATGCTGTTTTGAGGGTGAAGATCGCATCTTTTGGGATTTTTAGTACCAGAAAAATTTCCATTTTTTTGAAAACTTTAAATGCTCATAACTCGTAGAGAAATGCACCTAGAGGGCTAAAAATTGCATTTCTGTAATCTAGAGAGTCAGACCTTTCCAATGATGTATGATTTGTATATATTCGAGAAAAATAAAATTTTGAAATTTTGGTCGAAATCTGAAAAATTTTCAAATGCTGTTTTGAGGGTGAAGATCGCATCTTTTGGGATTTTCAGTACCAGAAAAATGTCCATGATTTGTATATATTCGAGAAAAATAAAATTTTGAAATTTTGGTCGAAATCTGAAAAATTTCAAATGCTGTTTTGAGGGTGAAGATCGCATCTTTTGGGATTTTCAGTACCAGAAAAATGTCCATTTTTTTGAAAACTTTAAATGCTCATAACTCGTAGAGAAATGCACCTAGAGGGCTAAAAATTGCATTTCTGTAATCTAGAGAGTCAGACCTTTCCAATGATGTATGATTTGTATATATTCGAGAAAAATAAAATTTTGAAATTTTGGTCGAAATCTGAAAAATTTCAAATGCTGTTTTGAGGGTGAAGATCGCATCTTTTGGGATTTTTAGTACCAGAAAAATGTCCATTTTTTTGAAAACTTTAAATGCTCATAACTCGTAGAGAAATGCACCTAGAGGGCTAAAAATTGCATTTCTGTAATCTAGAGAGTCAGACCTTTCCAATGATGTATGATTTGTATATATTCGAGAAAAATAAAATTTTGAAATTTTGGTCGAAATCTGAAAAATTTTCAAATGCTGTTTTGAGGGTGAAGATCGCATCTTTTGGGATTTTTAGTACCAGAAAAATTTCCATTTTTTTGAAAACTTTAAATGCTCATAACTCGTAGAGAAATGCACCTAGAGGGCTAAAAATTGCATTTCTGTAATCTAGAGAGTCAGACCTTTCCAATGATGTATGATTTGTATATATTCGAGAAAAATACAATTTTGAAATTTTGGTCGAAATCTGAAAAATTTTCAAATGCTGTTTTGAGGGTGAAGATCGCATCTTTTGGGATTTTTAGTACCAGAAAAATGTCCACTTTTTCGAAAACTTTAAATGCTCATAACTCGTAGAGAAATGCACCTAGAGGGCTAAAAATAGAGAGTCAGACCTTTCCAATGATGTATGATTTGTATATATTCGAGAAAAATAAAATTTTGAAATTTTGGTCGAAATCTGAAAAATTTCAAATGCTGTTTTGAGGGTGAAGATCGCATCTTTTGGGATTTTTAGTACCAGAAAAATTTCCATTTTTTTGAAAATTTTAAATGCTCATAACTCGTAGAGAAATGCACCTAGAGGGCTAAAAATTGCATTTCTGTAATCTAGAGAGTCAGACCTTTCCAATGATGTATGATTTGTATATATTCGAGAAAAATAAAATTTTGAAATTTTGGTCGAAATCTGGAAAATTTCAAATGCTGTTTTGAGGGTGAAGATCGCATCTTTTGAAAACTTTAAATGCTCATAACTCGTAGAGAAATGCACCTAGAGGGCTAAAAATTGCATTTCTGTAATCTAGAGAGTCAGACCTTTCCAATGATGTATGATTTGTATATATTCGAGAAAAATACAATTTTGAAATTTTGGTCGAAATCTGAAAAATTTTCAAATGCTGTTTTGAGGGTGAAGATCGCATCTTTTGGGATTTTTAGTACCAGAAAAATTTCCATTTTTTTGAAAATTTTAAATGCTCATAACTCGTAGAGAAATGCACCTAGAGGGCTAAAAATTGCATTTCTGTAATCTAGAGAGTCAGACCTTTCCAAAGATGTATGATTTGTATATATTCGAGAAAAATAAAATTTTGAAATTTTGGTCGAAATCTGAAAAATTTCAAATGCTGTTTTGAGGGTGAAGATCGCATCTTTTGGGATTTTCAGTACCAGAAAAATGTCCATGATTTGTATATATTCGAGAAAAATAAAATTTTGAAATTTTGGTCGAAATCTGAAAAATTTCAAATGCTGTTTTGAGGGTGAAGATCGCATCTTTTGGGATTTTCAGTACCAGAAAAATGTCCATTTTTTTGAAAACTTTAAATGCTCATAACTCGTAGAGAAATGCACCTAGAGGGCTAAAAATTGCATTTCTGTAATCTAGAGAGTCAGACCTTTCCAATGATGTATGATTTGTATATATTCGAGAAAAATAAAATTTTGAAATTTTGGTCGAAATCTGAAAAATTTCAAATGCTGTTTTGAGGGTGAAGATCGCATCTTTTGGGATTTTCAGTACCAGAAAAATGTCCATTTTTTTGAAAACTTTAAATGCTCATAACTCGTAGAGAAATGCACCTAGAGGGCTAAAAATTGCATTTCTGTAATCTAGAGAGTCAGACCTTTCCAATGATGTATGATTTGTATATATTCGAGAAAAATAAAATTTTGAAATTTTGGTCGAAATCTGAAAAATTTTCAAATGCTGTTTTGAGGGTGAAGATCGCATCTTTTGGGATTTTTAGTACCAGAAAAATTTCCATTTTTTTGAAAACTTTAAATGCTCATAACTCGTAGAGAAATGCACCTAGAGGGCTAAAAATTGCATTTCTGTAATCTAGAGAGTCAGACCTTTCCAATGATGTATGATTTGTATATATTCGAGAAAAATACAATTTTGAAATTTTGGTCGAAATCTGAAAAATTTTCAAATGCTGTTTTGAGGGTGAAGATCGCATCTTTTGGGATTTTCAGTACCAGAAAAATGTCCATGATTTGTATATATTCGAGAAAAATAAAATTTTGAAATTTTGGTCGAAATCTGAAAAATTTCAAATGCTGTTTTGAGGGTGAAGATCGCATCTTTTGGGATTTTCAGTACCAGAAAAATGTCCATTTTTTTGAAAACTTTAAATGCTCATAACTCGTAGAGAAATGCACCTAGAGGGCTAAAAATTGCATTTCTGTAATCTAGAGAGTCAGACCTTTCCAATGATGTATGATTTGTATATATTCGAGAAAAATAAAATTTTGAAATTTTGGTCGAAATCTGAAAAATTTCAAATGCTGTTTTGAGGGTGAAGATCGCATCTTTTGGGATTTTCAGTACCAGAAAAATGTCCATTTTTTTGAAAACTTTAAATGCTCATAACTCGTAGAGAAATGCACCTAGAGGGCTAAAAATTGCATTTCTGTAATCTAGAGAGTCAGACCTTTCCAATGATGTATGATTTGTATATATTCGAGAAAAATAAAATTTTGAAATTTTGGTCGAAATCTGAAAAATTTTCAAATGCTGTTTTGGGGGTGAAGATCGCATCTTTTGGGATTTTTAGTACCAGAAAAATTTCCATTTTTTTGAAAACTTTAAATGCTCATAACTCGTAGAGAAATGCACCTAGAGGGCTAAAAATTGCATTTCTGTAATCTAGAGAGTCAGACCTTTCCAATGATGTATGATTTGTATATATTCGAGAAAAATACAATTTTGAAATTTTGGTCGAAATCTGAAAAATTTTCAAATGCTGTTTTGAGGGTGAAGATCGCATCTTTTGGGATTTTTAGTACCAGAAAAATGTCCACTTTTTCGAAAACTTTAAATGCTCATAACTCGTAGAGAAATGCACCTAGAGGGCTAAAAATAGAGAGTCAGACCTTTCCAATGATGTATGATTTGTATATATTCGAGAAAAATAAAATTTTGAAATTTTGGTCGAAATCTGAAAAATTTCAAATGCTGTTTTGAGGGTGAAGATCGCATCTTTTGGGATTTTTAGTACCAGAAAAATGTCCATTTTTTTGAAAATTTTAAATGCTCATAACTCGTAGAGAAATGCACCTAGAGGGCTAAAAATTGCATTTCTGTAATCTAGAGAGTCAGACCTTTCCAATGATGTATGATTTGTATATATTCGAGAAAAATAAAATTTTGAAATTTTGGTCGAAATCTGGAAAATTTCAAATGCTGTTTTGAGGGTGAAGATCGCATCTTTTGAAAACTTTAAATGCTCATAACTCGTAGAGAAATGCACCTAGAGGGCTAAAAATTGCATTTCTGTAATCTAGAGAGTCAGACCTTTCCAATGATGTATCATTTGTATATATTCGAGAAAAATACAATTTTGAAATTTTGGTCGAAATCTGAAAAATTTTCAAATGCTGTTTTGAGGGTGAAGATCGCATCTTTTGGGATTTTTAGTACCAGAAAAATGTCCATTTTTTTGAAAACTTTAAATGCTCATAACTCGTAGAGAAATGCACCTACAGGGCTAAAAATTGCATTTCTGTAATCTAGAGAGTCAGACCTTTCCAATGATGTATGATTTGTATATATTCGAGAAAAATACAATTTTGAAATTTTGGTCGAAATCTGAAAAATTTTCAAATGCTGTTTTGAGGGTGAAGATCGCATCTTTTGGGATTTTTAGTACCAGAAAAATGTCCACTTTTTCGAAAACTTTAAATGCTCATAACTCGTAGAGAAATGCACCTAGAGGGCTAAAAATAGAGAGTCAGACCTTTCCAATGATGTATGATTTGTATATATTCGAGAAAAATAAAATTTTGAAAATTTGGTCGAAATCTGAAAAATTTTCAAATGCTGTTTTGAGGGTGAAGATCGCATCTTTTGGGATTTTTAGTACCAGAAAAATTTCCATTTTTTTGAAAACTTTAAATGCTCATAACTCGTAGAGAAATGCACCTAGAGGGCTAAAAATTGCATTTCTGTAATCTAGAAGGTCAGACCTTTCCAATGATGTATGATTTGTATATATTCGAGAAAAATAAAATTTTGAAATTTTGGTCGAAATCTGGAAAATTTCAAATGCTGTTTTGAGGGTGAAGATCGCATCTTTTGAAAACTTTAAATGCTCATAACTCGTAGAGAAATGCACCTAGAGGGCTAAAAATTGCATTTCTGTAATCTAGAGAGTCAGACCTTTCCAATGATGTATCATTTGTATATATTCGAGAAAAATACAATTTTGAAATTTTGGTCGAAATCTGAAAAATTTTCAAATGCTGTTTTGAGGGTGAAGATCGCATCTTTTGGGATTTTTAGTACCAGAAAAATTTCCATTTTTTTGAAAATTTTAAATGCTCATAACTCGTAGAGAAATGCACCTAGAGGGCTAAAAATTGCATTTCTGTAATCTAGAGAGTCAGACCTTTCCAAAGATGTATGATTTGTATATATTCGAGAAAAATAAAATTTTGAAATTTTGGTCGAAATCTGAAAAATTTCAAATGCTGTTTTGAGGGTGAAGATCGCATCTTTTGGGATTTTCAGTACCAGAAAAATGTCCATGATTTGTATATATTCGAGAAAAATAAAATTTTGAAATTTTGGTCGAAATCTGAAAAATTTCAAATGCTGTTTTGAGGGTGAAGATCGCATCTTTTGGGATTTTCAGTACCAGAAAAATGTCCATTTTTTTGAAAACTTTAAATGCTCATAACTCGTAGAGAAATGCACCTAGAGGGCTAAAAATTGCATTTCTGTAATCTAGAGAGTCAGACCTTTCCAATGATGTATCATTTGTATATATTCGAGAAAAATACAATTTTGAAATTTTGGTCGAAATCTGAAAAATTTTCAAATGCTGTTTTGAGGGTGAAGATCGCATCTTTTGGGATTTTTAGTACCAGAAAAATGTCCATTTTTTTGAAAACTTTAAATGCTCATAACTCGTAGAGAAATGCACCTACAGGGCTAAAAATTGCATTTCTGTAATCTAGAGAGTCAGACCTTTCCAATGATGTATGATTTGTATATATTCGAGAAAAATACAATTTTGAAATTTTGGTCGAAATCTGAAAAATTTTCAAATGCTGTTTTGAGGGTGAAGATCGCATCTTTTGGGATTTTTAGTACCAGAAAAATGTCCACTTTTTCGAAAACTTTAAATGCTCATAACTCGTAGAGAAATGCACCTAGAGGGCTAAAAATAGAGAGTCAGACCTTTCCAATGATGTATGATTTGTATATATTCGAGAAAAATAAAATTTTGAAAATTTGGTCGAAATCTGAAAAATTTTCAAATGCTGTTTTGAGGGTGAAGATCGCATCTTTTGGGATTTTTAGTACCAGAAAAATTTCCATTTTTTTGAAAACTTTAAATGCTCATAACTCGTAGAGAAATGCACCTAGAGGGCTAAAAATTGCATTTCTGTAATCTAGAAGGTCAGACCTTTCCAATGATGTATGATTTGTATATATTCGAGAAAAATAAAATTTTGAAATTTTGGTCGAAATCTGGAAAATTTCAAATGCTGTTTTGAGGGTGAAGATCGCATCTTTTGAAAACTTTAAATGCTCATAACTCGTAGAGAAATGCACCTAGAGGGCTAAAAATTGCATTTCTGTAATCTAGAGAGTCAGACCTTTCCAATGATGTATCATTTGTATATATTCGAGAAAAATACAATTTTGAAATTTTGGTCGAAATCTGAAAAATTTTCAAATGCTGTTTTGAGGGTGAAGATCGCATCTTTTGGGATTTTTAGTACCAGAAAAATTTCCATTTTTTTGAAAATTTTAAATGCTCATAACTCGTAGAGAAATGCACCTAGAGGGCTAAAAATTGCATTTCTGTAATCTAAAGAGTCAGACCTTTCCAAAGATGTATGATTTGTATATATTCGAGAAAAATAAAATTTTGAAATTTTGGTCGAAATCTGAAAAATTTCAAATGCTGTTTTGAGGGTGAAGATCGCATCTTTTGGGATTTTCAGTACCAGAAAAATGTCCATGATTTGTATATATTCGAGAAAAATAAAATTTTGAAATTTTGGTCGAAATCTGAAAAATTTCAAATGCTGTTTTGAGGGTGAAGATCGCATCTTTTGGGATTTTCAGTACCAGAAAAATGTCCATTTTTTTGAAAACTTTAAATGCTCATAACTCGTAGAGAAATGCACCTAGAGGGCTAAAAATTGCATTTCTGTAATCTAGAGAGTCAGACCTTTCCAATGATGTATGATTTGTATATATTCGAGAAAAATAAAATTTTGAAATTTTGGTCGAAATCTGAAAAATTTCAAATGCTGTTTTGAGGGTGAAGATCGCATCTTTTGGGATTTTCAGTACCAGAAAAATGTCCATTTTTTTGAAAACTTTAAATGCTCATAACTCGTAGAGAAATGCACCTAGAGGGCTAAAAATTGCATTTCTGTAATCTAGAGAGTCAGACCTTTCCAATGATGTATGATTTGTATATATTCGAGAAAAATAAAATTTTGAAATTTTGGTCGAAATCTGAAAAATTTTCAAATGCTGTTTTGAGGGTGAAGATCGCATCTTTTGGGATTTTTAGTACCAGAAAAATTTCCATTTTTTTGAAAACTTTAAATGCTCATAACTCGTAGAGAAATGCACCTAGAGGGCTAAAAATTGCATTTCTGTAATCTAGAGAGTCAGACCTTTCCAATGATGTATGATTTGTATATATTCGAGAAAAATACAATTTTGAAATTTTGGTCGAAATCTGAAAAATTTTCAAATGCTGTTTTGAGGGTGAAGATCGCATCTTTTGGGATTTTCAGTACCAGAAAAATGTCCATGATTTGTATATATTCGAGAAAAATAAAATTTTGAAATTTTGGTCGAAATCTGAAAAATTTCAAATGCTGTTTTGAGGGTGAAGATCGCATCTTTTGGGATTTTCAGTACCAGAAAAATGTCCATTTTTTTGAAAACTTTAAATGCTCATAACTCGTAGAGAAATGCACCTAGAGGGCTAAAAATTGCATTTCTGTAATCTAGAGAGTCAGACCTTTCCAATGATGTATGATTTGTATATATTCGAGAAAAATAAAATTTTGAAATTTTGGTCGAAATCTGAAAAATTTCAAATGCTGTTTTGAGGGTGAAGATCGCATCTTTTGGGATTTTCAGTACCAGAAAAATGTCCATTTTTTTGAAAACTTTAAATGCTCATAACTCGTAGAGAAATGCACCTAGAGGGCTAAAAATTGCATTTCTGTAATCTAGAGAGTCAGACCTTTCCAATGATGTATGATTTGTATATATTCGAGAAAAATAAAATTTTGAAATTTTGGTCGAAATCTGAAAAATTTTCAAATGCTGTTTTGAGGGTGAAGATCGCATCTTTTGGGATTTTTAGTACCAGAAAAATTTCCATTTTTTTGAAAACTTTAAATGCTCATAACTCGTAGAGAAATGCACCTAGAGGGCTAAAAATTGCATTTCTGTAATCTAGAGAGTCAGACCTTTCCAATAATGTATGATTTGTATATATTCGAGAAAAATACAATTTTGAAATTTTGGTCGAAATCTGAAAAATTTTCAAATGCTGTTTTGAGGGTGAAGATCGCATCTTTTGGGATTTTTAGTACCTACCAGAAAAATGTCCACTTTTTCGAAAACTTTAAATGCTCATAACTCGTAGAGAAATGCACCTAGAGGGCTAAAAATAGAGAGTCAGACCTTTCCAATGATGTATGATTTGTATATATTCGAGAAAAATAAAATTTTGAAATTTTGGTCGAAATCTGAAAAATTTCAAATGCTGTTTTGAGGGTGAAGATCGCATCTTTTGGGATTTTTAGTACCAGAAAAATTTCCATTTTTTTGAAAATTTTAAATGCTCATAACTCGTAGAGAAATGCACCTAGAGGGCTAAAAATTGCATTTCTGTAATCTAGAGAGTCAGACCTTTCCAATGATGTATGATTTGTATATATTCGAGAAAAATAAAATTTTGAAATTTTGGTCGAAATCTGGAAAATTTCAAATGCTGTTTTGAGGGTGAAGATCGCATCTTTTGAAAACTTTAAATGCTCATAACTCGTAGAGAAATGCACCTAGAGGGCTAAAAATTGCATTTCTGTAATCTAGAGAGTCAGACCTTTCCAATGATGTATCATTTGTATATATTCGAGAAAAATACAATTTTGAAATTTTGGTCGAAATCTGAAAAATTTTCAAATGCTGTTTTGAGGGTGAAGATCGCATCTTTTGGGATTTTTAGTACCAGAAAAATGTCCATTTTTTTGAAAACTTTAAATGCTCATAACTCGTAGAGAAATGCACCTACAGGGCTAAAAATTGCATTTCTGTAATCTAGAGAGTCAGACCTTTCCAATGATGTATGATTTGTATATATTCGAGAAAAATACAATTTTGAAATTTTGGTCGAAATCTGAAAAATTTTCAAATGCTGTTTTGAGGGTGAAGATCGCATCTTTTGGGATTTTTAGTACCAGAAAAATGTCCACTTTTTCGAAAACTTTAAATGCTCATAACTCGTAGAGAAATGCACCTAGAGGGCTAAAAATAGAGAGTCAGACCTTTCCAATGATGTATGATTTGTATATATTCGAGAAAAATAAAATTTTGAAAATTTGGTCGAAATCTGAAAAATTTTCAAATGCTGTTTTGAGGGTGAAGATCGCATCTTTTGGGATTTTTAGTACCAGAAAAATTTCCATTTTTTTGAAAACTTTAAATGCTCATAACTCGTAGAGAAATGCACCTAGAGGGCTAAAAATTGCATTTCTGTAATCTAGAAGGTCAGACCTTTCCAATGATGTATGATTTGTATATATTCGAGAAAAATACAATTTTGAAATTTTGGTCGAAATCTGAAAAATTTTCAAATGCTGTTTTGAGGGTGAAGATCGCATCTTTTGGGATTTTTAGTACCAGAAAAATTTCCATTTTTTTGAAAATTTTAAATGCTCATAACTCGTAGAGAAATGCACCTAGAGGGCTAAAAATTGCATTTCTGTAATCTAGAGAGTCAGACCTTTCCAATGATGTATGATTTGTATATATTCGAGAAAAATAAAATTTTGAAATTTTGGTCGAAATCTGAAAAATTTTCAAATGCTGTTTTGAGGGTGAAGATCGCATCTTTTGGGATTTTCAGTACCAGAAAAATGTCCATGATTTGTATATATTCGAGAAAAATAAAATTTTGAAATTTTGGTCGAAATCTGAAAAATTTTCAAATGCTGTTTTGAGGGTGAAGATCGCATCTTTTGGGATTTTTAGTACCAGAAAAATTTCCATTTTTTTGAAAACTTTAAATGCTCATTACTCGTAGAGAAATGCACCTAGAGGGCTAAAAATTGCATTTCTGTAATCTAGAGAGTCAGACCTTTCCAATGATGTATGATTTGTATATATTCGAGAAAAATACAATTTTGAAATTTTGGTCGAAATCTGAAAAATTTTCAAATGCTGTTTTGAGGGTGAAGATCGCATCTTTTGGGATTTTTAGTACCAGAAAAATTTCCATTTTTTTGAAAATTTTAAATGCTCATAACTCGTAGAGAAATGCACCTAGAGGGCTAAAAATTGCATTTCTGTAATCTAGAGAGTCAGACCTTTCCAATGATGTATGATTTGTATATATTCGAGAAAAATAAAATTTTGAAATTTTGGTCGAAATCTGAAAAATTTCAAATGCTGTTTTGAGGGTGAAGATCGCATCTTTTGGGATTTTCAGTACCAGAAAAATGTCCATGATTTGTATATATTCGAGAAAAATAAAATTTTGGTCGAAATCTGAAAAATTTCAAATGCTGTTTTGAGGGTGAAGATCGCATCTTTTGGGATTTTCAGTACCAGAAAAATGTCCATTTTTTTGAAAACTTTAAATGCTCATAACTCGTAGAGAAATGCACCTAGAGGGCTAAAAATTGCATTTCTGTAATCTAGAGAGTCAGACCTTTCCAATGATGTATGATTTGTATATATTCGAGAAAAATAAAATTTTGAAATTTTGGTCGAAATCTGAAAAATTTTCAAATGCTGTTTTGAGGGTGAAGATCGCATCTTTTGGGATTTTTAGTACCAGAAAAATTTCCATTTTTTTGAAAACTTTAAATGCTCATAACTCGTAGAGAAATGCACCTAGAGGGCTAAAAATTGCATTTCTGTAATCTAGAGAGTCAGACCTTTCCAATGATGTATGATTTGTATATATTCGAGAAAAATAAAATTTTGAAATTTTGGTCGAAATCTGAAAAATTTTCAAATGCTGTTTTGAGGGTGAAGATCGCATCTTTTGGGATTTTCAGTACCAGAAAAATGTCCATGATTTGTATATATTCGAGAAAAATAAAATTTTGAAATTTTGGTCGAAATCTGAAAAATTTCAAATGCTGTTTTGAGGGTGAAGATCGCATCTTTTGGGATTTTTAGTACCAGAAAAATGTCCATTTTTTTGAAAACTTTAAATGCTCATAACTCGTAGAGAAATGCACCTAGAGGGCTAAAAATTGCATTTCTGTAATCTAGAGAGTCAGACCTTTCCAATGATGTATGATTTGTATATATTCGAGAAAAATACAATTTTGAAATTTTGGTCGAAATCTGAAAAATTTCAAATGCTGTTTTGAGGGTGAAGATCGCATCTTTTGGGATTTTCAGTACCAGAAAAATGTCCACTTTTTCGAAAACTTTAAATGCTCATAACTCGTAGAGAAATGCACCTAGAGGGCTAAAAATTGCATTTCTGTAATCTAGAGAGTCAGACCTTTCCAATGATGTATGATTTGTATATATTCGAGAAAAATAAAATTTTGAAATTTTGGTCGAAATCTGAAAAATTTTCAAATGCTGTTTTGAGGGTGAAGATCGCATCTTTTGGGATTTTTAGTACCAGAAAAATTTCCATTTTTTTGAAAACTTTAAATGCTCATAACTCGTAGAGAAATGCACCTAGAGGGCTAAAAATTGCATTTCTGTAATCTAGAGAGTCAGACCTTTCCAATGATGTATGATTTGTATATATTCGAGAAAAATAAAATTTTGAAATTTTGGTCGAAATCTGAAAAATTTTCAAATGCTGTTTTGAGGGTGAAGATCGCATCTTTTGGGATTTTTAGTACCAGAAAAATTTCCATTTTTTTGAAAACTTTAAATGCTCATAACTCGTAGAGAAATGCACCTAGAGGGCTAAAAATTGCATTTCTGTAATCTAGAGAGTCAGACCTTTCCAATGATGTATGATTTGTATATATTCGAGAAAAATAAAATTTTGAAATTTTGGTCGAAATCTGAAAAATTTTCAAATGCTGTTTTGAGGGTGAAGATCGCATCTTTTGGGATTTTCAGTACCAGAAAAATGTCCATTTTTTTGAAAACTTTAAATGCTCATAACTCGTAGAGAAATGCACCTAGAGGGCTAAAAATTGCATTTCTGTAATCTAGAGAGTCAGACCTTTCCAATGATGTATGATTTGTATATATTCGAGAAAAATAAAATTTTGAAATTTTGGTCGAAATCTGAAAAATTTTCAAATGCTGTTTTGAGGGTGAAGATCGCATCTTTTGGGATTTTTAGTACCAGAAAAATTTCCATTTTTTTGAAAACTTTAAATGCTCATAACTCGTAGAGAAATGCACCTAGAGGGCTAAAAATTGCATTTCTGTAATCTAGAGAGTCAGACCTTTCCAATGATGTATGATTTGTATATATTCGAGAAAAATACAATTTTGAAATTTTGGTCGAAATCTGAAAAATTTTCAAATGCTGTTTTGAGGGTGAAGATCGCATCTTTTGGGATTTTTAGTACCAGAAAAATGTCCACTTTTTCGAAAACTTTAAATGCTCATAACTCGTAGAGAAATGCACCTAGAGGGCTAAAAATAGAGAGTCAGACCTTTCCAATGATGTATGATTTGTATATATTCGAGAAAAATAAAATTTTGAAATTTTGGTCGAAATCTGAAAAATTTCAAATGCTGTTTTGAGGGTGAAGATCGCATCTTTTGGGATTTTTAGTACCAGAAAAATTTCCATTTTTTTGAAAATTTTAAATGCTCATAACTCGTAGAGAAATGCACCTAGAGGGCTAAAAATTGCATTTCTGTAATCTAGAGAGTCAGACCTTTCCAATGATGTATGATTTGTATATATTCGAGAAAAATAAAATTTTGAAATTTTGGTCGAAATCTGGAAAATTTCAAATGCTGTTTTGAGGGTGAAGATCGCATCTTTTGGGATTTTTAGTACCAGAAAAATTTCCATTTTTTTGAAAACTTTAAATGCTCATAACTCGTAGAGAAATGCACCTAGAGGGCTAAAAATTGCATTTCTGTAATCTAGAGAGTCAGACCTTTCCAATGATGTATGATTTGTATATATTCGAGAAAAATAAAATTTTGAAATTTTGGTCGAAATCTGAAAAATTTTCAAATGCTGTTTTGAGGGTGAAGATCGCATCTTTTGGGATTTTTAGTACCAGAAAAATGTCCACTTTTTCGAAAACTTTAAATGCTCATAACTCGTGAAGGAATGCACCTAGAGGGCTAAAAATTGCACTTCTGTAATCTAGAGAGTCAGACCTTTCCAATGATGTATGATTTTTTAATATTCGAGAAAAATAAAATTTTGAAAATTTGGTCGAAATCTGAAAAATTTTCAAATGCTGTTTTGAGGGTGAAGATCGCATCTTTTGGGATTTTTAGTACCAGAAAAATTTCCATTTTTTTGAAAACTTTAAATGCTCATAACTCGTAGAGAAATGCACCTAGAGGGCTAAAAATTGCATTTCTGTAATCTAGAGAGTCAGACCTTTCCAATGATGTATGATTTGTATATATTCGAGAAAAATACAATTTTGAAATTTTGGTCGAAATCTGAAAAATTTTCAAATGCTGTTTTGAGGGTGAAGATCGCATCTTTTGGGATTTTTATTACCAGAAAAATGTCCACTTTTTCGAAAACTTTAAATGCTCATAACTCGTAGAGAAATGCACCTAGAGGGCTAAAAATTGCATTTCTGTAATCTAGAGAGTCAGACCTTTCCAATGATGTATGATTTGTATATATTCGAGAAAAATAAAATTTTGAAAATTTGGTCGAAATCTGAAAAATTTCAAATGCTGTTTTGAGGGTGAAGATCGCATCTTTTGGGATTTTTAGTACCAGAAAAATTTCCATTTTTTTGAAAATTTTAAATGCTCATAACTCGTAGAGAAATGCACCTAGAGGGCTAAAAATTGCATTTCTGTAATCTAGAGAGTCAGACCTTTCCAATGATGTATGATTTGTATATATTCGAGAAAAATAAAATTTTGAAATTTTGGTCGAAATCTGAAAAATTTCAAATGCTGTTTTGAGGGTGAAGATCGCATCTTTTGGGATTTTCAGTACCAGAAAAATGTCCACTTTTTCGAAAACTTTAAATGCTCATAACTCGTAGAGAAATGCACCTAGAAATGCAAAAAAGCGAACAAATGTCAAATCACCCAAAAACATTTTTGGGCGATTTGACATTTCAATTTTTTGGGCGATTTGACATAATGTCAAAATGCCCAAAAAAATAATTTTGGGCGATTTGGTGTTTCGGCAATTTTAGTTGGCCCTGTGTCAAATCGCCCAAAACCAAATCGCCCAAATCTGAAAAATGTCGCATCGCCCAAAATTTTTTGGCGATTTGACACTATGACAAATCGCCCAAAAAAGAAAAATGTCAAATCGCCCAAAGTAGAAATGGGCGTTTTGTCGCAATCCAAAAATACTAACATTTAGGGTTCTTTTTAACAAATCGCCCAAAATATTTATTGCAATTAGACCAAAATATAAAAAAAAAAAAAATTTTTTCAGTATTTGTGTCAGTTCCTATTTTATTTTTTTCTTTATACATATGTCTGCATACAGATTTTTGTTTCTCTCTATATCGATTTTTTTTTTTGTATTTTTAACAGTTAAAACTCAATAAAACACAAGTACATCAGTTTACCCAATATTTTATTTTCTGAGCAAGAAAAATAGTTGCTAATCAAAAAAATTGTTGATATTGGCGCCTGCCTGGCGACTTTACATACCCTAAGCGGAGCGACGGAGTCGCGTGAGCGGGTGTGTCCCCGAAAGAGGGAGTTAAAATCCAGAAGCCCCGCGAAGCGGGCCACCCAAGGTACTTTTGATCAAAAAAACTGTTGATATTGGCGCCTGCCTGGCGACTTTACATACCCTAAGCGGAGCGACGGAGTCGCGTGAGCGGGTGTGTCCCCGAAAGAGGGAGTTAAAATCCAGAAGCCCCGCGAAGCGGGCCACCCAAGGTACTTTTAATCAAAAAAACTGTTGATATTGGCGCCTGCCTGGCGACTTTACATACCCTAAGCGGAGCGACGGAGTCGCGTGAGCGGGTGTGTCCCCGAAAGAGGGAGTTAAAATCCAGAAGCCCCGCGAAGCGGGCCACCCAAGGTACTTTTAATCAAAAAAACTGTTGATATTGGCGCCTGCCTGGCGACTTTACATACCCTAAGCGGAGCGACGGAGTCGCGTGAGCGGGTGTGTCCCCGAAAGAGGGAGTTAAAATCCAGAAGCCCCGCGAAGCGGGCCACCCAAGGTACTTTTAATCAAAAAAATTGTTGATATTGGCGCCTGCCTGGCGACTTTACATAGGTGGCCCGCTTCGCGGGGCTTCTGGATTTTAACTCCCTCTTTCGGGGGGACACCCGCTCACGCGACTCCGTCGCTCCGCTTAGGGTATGTAAAGATTTGGCATTTTTCTTCATTTTTGCAATTTGGGAGTTTTGGTTTTGGGCGATCTGACACATGGCTATTTTTGCATTATGACAAAACGCCCACTGTTTTTGGGCGATTTGACTTTTTTGTTTTTTTGGGCGATTCAACATAATGTCAAATCGCCCAAAATTTTTGGGCGATGTGACATTTTTAAGTTTTGGGCGATTCGGTTTTGGGCGATTTGACACCCAACCATGATTTGTATATATTCGAGAAAAATAAAATTTTGAAATTTTGGTCGAAATCTGAAAAATTTCAAATGCTGTTTTGAGGGTGAAGATCGCATCTTTTGGGATTTTTAGTACCAGAAAAATTTCTATATTTTCGAAAACTTTAAATGCTCATAACTCGTAGAGAAATGCACCTAGAGGGCTAAAAATTGCATTTCTGTAATCTAGAGAGTCAGACCTTTCCAATGATGTATGATTTGTATATATTCGAGAAAAATAAAATTTTGAAATTTTGGTCGAAATCTGAAAAATTTCAAATGCTGTTTTGAGGGTGAAGATCGCATCTTTTGGGATTTTTAGTACCAGAAAAATTTCCATTTTTTTGAAAACTTTAAATGCTCATAACTCGTAGAGAAATGCACCTAGAGGGCTAAAAATTGCATTTCTGTAATCTAGAGAGTCAGACCTTTCCAATGATGTATGATTTGTATATATTCGAGAAAAATAAAATTTTGAAATTTTGGTCGAAATCTGAAAAATTTCAAATGCTGTTTTGAGGGTGAAGATCGCATCTTTTGGGATTTTCAGTACCAAAAAAATGTCCACTTTTTTCGAAAACTTTAAATGCTCATAACTCGTAGAGAAATGCACCTAGAGGGCTAAAAATTGCATTTCTGTAATCTAGAGAGTCAGACCTTTCCAATGATGTATGATTTGTATATATTCGAGAAAAATAAAATTTTGAAATTTTGGTCGAAATCTGAAAAATTTCAAATGCTGTTTTGAGGGTGAAGATCGCATCTTTTGGGATTTTCAGTACCAGAAAAATGTCCACTTTTTTGAAAACTTTAAATGCTCATAACTCGTAGAGAAATGCACCTAGAGGGCTAAAAATTGCATTTCTGTAATCTAGAGAGTCAGACCTTTCCAATGATGTATCATTTGTATATATTCGAGAAAAATAAAATTTTGAAATTTTGGTCGAAATCTGAAAAATTTTCAAATGCTGTTTTGAGGGTGAAGATCGCATCTTTTGGGATTTTTAGTACCAGAAAAATTTCCATTTTTTTGAAAACTTTAAATGCTCATAACTCGTAGAGAAATGCACCTAGAGGGCTAAAAATTGCATTTCTGTAATCTAGAGAGTCAGACCTTTCCAATGATGTATGATTTGTATATATTCGAGAAAAATAAAATTTTGAAATTTTGGTCGAAATCTGAAAAATTTCAAATGCTGTTTTGAGGGTGAAGATCGCATCTTTTGGGATTTTCAGTACCAAAAAAATGTCCACTTTTTTCGAAAACTTTAAATGCTCATAACTCGTAGAGAAATGCACCTAGAGGGCTAAAAATTGCATTTCTGTAATCTAGAGAGTCAGACCTTTCCAATGATGTATGATTTGTATATATTCGAGAAAAATAAAATTTTGAAATTTTGGTCGAAATCTGAAAAATTTCAAATGCTGTTTTGAGGGTGAAGATCGCATCTTTTGGGATTTTCAGTACCAGAAAAATGTCCACTTTTTTGAAAACTTTAAATGCTCATAACTCGTAGAGAAATGCACCTAGAGGGCTAAAAATTGCATTTCTATAATCTAGAGAGTCAGACCTTTCCAATGATGTATCATTTGTATATATTCGAGAAAAATAAAATTTTGAAATTTTGGTCGAAATCTGAAAAATTTTCAAATGCTGCTTTGAGGGTGAAGATCGCATCTTTTGGGATTTTTAGTACCAGAAAAATGTCCATTTTTTCGAAAACTTTAAATGCTCATAACTCGTAGAGAAATGCCTGTAGAGGGGTAAAAATTGCATTTCTGTAATCTAGAGAGTCAGACCTTTCCAATGATGTATGATTTGTATATATTCGAGAAAATAAAATTTTGAAAATTTGGCCGAAATCTGAAAAATTTTCAAATGCTGTTTTGAGGGTGAAGATCGCATCTTTTGGGATTTTTAGTACCAGAAAATAGTCCACTTTTTCGAAAACTTTAAATGCTCATAACTCGTAGAGAAATGCACCTAGAGGGCTAAAAATTGCATTTCTGTAATCTAGAGAGTCAGACCTTTCCAATGATGTATGATTTGTATATATTCGAGAAAAATAAAATTTTGAAATTTTGGTCGAAATCTGAAAAATTTCAAATGCTGTTTTGAGGGTGAAGATCGCATCTTTTGGGATTTTTAGTACCAGAAAAATGTCCGTTTTTTTGAAAACTTTAAATGCTCATAACTCGTAGAGAAATGCACCTAGAGGGCTAAAAATTGCATTTCTGTAATCTAGAGAGTCAGACCTTTCCAATGATGTATGATTTGTATATATTCGAGAAAATAAAATTTTGAAAATTTGGCCGAAATCTGAAAAATTTTCAAATGCTGTTTTGAGGGTGAAGATCGCATCTTTTGGGATTTTTAGTACCAGAAAATAGTCCACTTTTTCGAAAACTTTAAATGCTCATAACTCGTAGAGAAATGCACCTAGAGGGCTAAAAATTGCATTTCTGTAATCTAGAGAGTCAGACCTTTCCAATGATGTATGATTTGTATATATTCGAGAAAAATAAAATTTTGAAATTTTGGTCGAAATCTGAAAAATTTTCAAATGCTGTTTTGAGGGTGAAGATCGCATCTTTTGGGATTTTTAGTACCAGAAAAATGTCCATTTTTTTGAAAACTTTAAATGCTCATAACTCGTAGAGAAATGCACCTAGAGGGCTAAAAATTGCATTTCTGTAATCTAGAGAGTCAGACCTTTCCAATGATGTATGATTTGTATATATTCGAGAAAAATAAAATTTAGAAATTTTGGTCGAAATCTGAAAAATTTTCAAATGCTGTTTTGAGGGTGAAGATCGCATCTTTTGGGATTTTTAGTACCAGAAAATAGTCCACTTTTTCGAAAACTTTAAATGCTCATAACTCGTAGAGAAATGCACCTAGAGGGCTAAAAATTGCATTTCTGTAATCTAGAGAGTCAGACCTTTCCAATGATGTATGATTTGTATATATTCGAGAAAAATAAAATTTTGAAATTTTGGTCGAAATCTGAAAAATTTTCAAATGCTGTTTTGAGGGTGAAGATCGCATCTTTTGGGATTTTTAGTACCAGAAAAATGTCCATTTTTTTGAAAACTTTAAATGCTCATAACTCGTAGAGAAATGCACCTAGAGGGCTAAAAATTGCATTTCTGTAATCTAGAGAGTCAGACCTTTCCAATGATGTATGATTTGTATATATTCGAGAAAATAAAATTTTGAAAATTTGGCCGAAATCTGAAAAATTTTCAAATGCTGTTTTGAGGGTGAAGATCGCATCTTTTGGGATTTTTAGTACCAGAAAATAGTCCACTTTTTCGAAAACTTTAAATGCTCATAACTCGTAGAGAAATGCACCTAGAGGGCTAAAAATTGCATTTCTGTAATCTAGAGAGTCAGACCTTTCCAATGATGTATGATTTGTATATATTCGAGAAAAATAAAATTTTGAAATTTTGGTCGAAATCTGAAAAATTTCAAATGCTGTTTTGAGGGTGAAGATCGCATCTTTTGGGATTTTTAGTACCAGAAAAATGTCCATTTTTTTGAAAACTTTAAATGCTCATAACTCGTAGAGAAATGCACCTAGAGGGCTAAAAATTGCATTTCTGTAATCTAGAGAGTCAGACCTTTCCAATGATGTATGATTTGTATATATTCGAGAAAATAAAATTTTGAAAATTTGGCCGAAATCTGAAAAATTTTCAAATGCTGTTTTGAGGGTGAAGATCGCATCTTTTGGGATTTTTAGTACCAGAAAATAGTCCACTTTTTCGAAAACTTTAAATGCTCATAACTCGTAGAGAAATGCACCTAGAGGGCTAAAAATTGCATTTCTGTAATCTAGAGAGTCAGACCTTTCCAATGATGTATGATTTGTATATATTCGAGAAAAATAAAATTTTGAAATTTTGGTCGAAATCTGAAAAATTTTCAAATGCTGTTTTGAGGGTGAAGATCGCATCTTTTGGGATTTTTAGTACCAGAAAAATGTCCACTTTTTCGAAAACTTTAAATGCTCATAACTCGTAGAGAAATGCACCTAGAGGGCTAAAAATTGCATTTCTGTAATCTAGAGAGTCAGACCTTTCCAATGATGTATGATTTGTATATATTCGAGAAAAATAAAATTTAGAAATTTTGGTCGAAATCTGAAAAATGTTCAAATGCTGTTTTGAGGGTGAAGATCGCATCTTTTGGGATTTTTAGTACCAGAAAAATGTCCATTTTTTTTGAAAACTTTAAATGCTCATAACTCGTAGAGAAATGCACATAGAGGGCTAAAAATTGCATTTCTGTAATCTAGAGAGTCAGATCTTTCCAATGATGTATGATTTGTATATATTCGAGAAAAATAAAATTTTGAAATTTTGGTCGAAATCTGAAAAATTTTCAAATGCTGTTTTGAGGGTGAAGATCGCATCTTTTGGGATTTTTAGTACCAGAAAAATGTCCACTTTTTCGAAAACTTTAAATGCTCATAACTCGTAGAGAAATGCACCTAGAGGGCTAAAAATTGCATTTCTGTAATCTAGAGAGTCAGACCTTTCCAATGATGTATGATTTGTATATATTCGAGAAAAATAAAATTTTGAAAATTTGGTCGAAATCTGAAAAATTTTCAAATGCTGTTTTGAGGGTGAAGATCGCATCTTTTGGGATTTTCAGTACCAGAAAAATGTCCATTTTTTTGAAAACTTTAAATGCTCATAACTCGTAGAGAAATGCACCTAGAGGGCTAAAAATTGCATTTCTGTAATCTAGAGAGTCAGACCTTTCCAATGATGTATGATTTGTATATATTCGAGAAAAATAAAAATTTGAAAATTTGGTCGAAATCTGAAAATTTTTCAAATGCTGTTTTGAGGGTGAAGATCGCATCTTTTGGGATTTTTAGTACCAGAAAAATTTCCATTTTTTTGAAAACTTTAAATGCTCATAACTCGTAGAGATATGCACTTAGAGGGCTAAAAATTGCATTTCTGTAATCTAGAGAGTCAGACCTTTCCAATGATGTATGATTTGTATATATTCGAGAAAAATAAAATTTTGAAATTTTGGTCGAAATCTGAAAAATTTTCAAATGCTGTTTTGAGGGTGAAGATCGCATCTTTTGGGATGTTTAGTACCAGAAAAATGTCCATATTTTTGAAAACTTTAAATGCTCATAACTCGTAGAGAAATGCACCTAGAGGGCTAAAAATTGCATTTCTGTAATCTAGAGAGTCAGACCTTTCCAATGATGTATGATTTGTACATATATATTCGAGAAAAATTAAATTTTGAAATTTTGGTCGAAATCTGAAAAATTTCAAATGCTGTTTTGAGGGTGAAGATCGCATCTTTTGGGATTTTCAGTACCAGAAAAATGTCCATTTTTTTGAAAACTTTAAATGCTCATAACTCGTAGAGAAATGCACCTAGAGGGCTAAAAATTGCATTTCTGTAATCTAGAGAGTCAGACCTTTCCAATGATGTATGATTTGTATATATTCGAGAAAAATAAAAATTTGAAAATTTGGTCGAAATCTGAAAAATTTTCAAATGCTGTTTTGAGGGTGAAGATCGCATCTTTTGGGATTTTTAGTACCAGAAAAATGTCCACTTTTTCGAAAACTTTAAATGCTCATAACTCGTAGAGAAATGCACTTAGAGGGCTAAAAATTGCATTTCTGTAATCTAGAGAGTCAGACCTTTCCAATGATGTATGATTTGTATATATTCGAGAAAAATAAAAATTTGAAAATTTGGTCGAAATCTGAAAAATTTTCAAATGCTGTTTTGAGGGTGAAGATCGCATCTTTTGGGATTTTTAGTACCAGAAAAATTTCCATTTTTTTGAAAACTTTAAATGCTCATAACTCGTAGAGAAATGCACTTAGAGGGCTAAAAATTGCATTTCTGTAATCTAGAGAGTCAGACCTTTCCAATGATGTATGATTTGTATATATTCGAGAAAAATAAAATTTTGAAATTTTGGTCGAAATCTGAAAAATTTTCAAATGCTGTTTTGAGGGTGAAGATCGCATCTTTTGGGATGTTTAGTACCAGAAAAATGTCCATATTTTTGAAAACTTTAAATGCTCATAACTCGTAGAGAAATGCACCTAGAGGGCTAAAAATTGCATTTCTGTAATCTAGAGAGTCAGACCTTTCCAATGATGTATGATTTGTATATATTCGAGAAAAATAAAATTTTGAAATTTTGGTCGAAATCTGAAAAATTTTCAAATGCTGTTTTGAGGGTGAAGATCGCATCTTTTGGGATTTTTAGTACCAGAAAAATGTCCACTTTTTCGAAAACTTTAAATGCTCATAACTCGTAGAGAAATGCACCTAGAGGGCTAAAAATTGCATTTCTGTAATCTAGAGAGTCAGACCTTTCCAATGATGTATGATTTGTATATATTCGAGAAAAATAAAATTTTGAAATTTTGGTCGAAATCTGAAAAATTTTCAAATGCTGTTTTGAGGGTGAAGATCGCATCTTTTGGGATTTTTAGTACCAGAAAAATGTCCACTTTTTCGAAAACTTTAAATGCTCATAACTCGTAGAGAAATGCACCTAGAGGGCTAAAAATTGCATTTCTGTAATCTAGAGAGTCAGACCTTTCCAATGATGTATGATTTGTATATATTCGAGAAAAATAAAATTTTGAAATTTTGGTCGAAATCTGAAAAATTTTCAAATGCTGTTTTGAGGGTGAAGATCGCATCTTTTGGGATTTTTAGTACCAGAAAAATGTCCACTTTTTCGAAAACTTTAAATGCTCATAACTCGTAGAGAAATGCACCTAGAGGGCTAAAAATTGCATTTCTGTAATCTAGAGAGTCAGACCTTTCCAATGATGTATGATTTGTATATATTCGAGAAAAATAAAATTTAGAAATTTTGGTCGAAATCTGAAAAATTTTCAAATGCTGTTTTGAGGGTGAAGATCGCATCTTTTGGGATTTTCAGTACCAGAAAAATGTCCATTTTTTTGAAAACTTTAAATGCTCATAACTCGTAGAGAAATGCACCTAGAGGGCTAAAAATTGCATTTCTGTAATCTAGAGAGTCAGACCTTTCCAATGATGTATGATTTGTATATATTCGAGAAAAATAAAAATTTGAAAATTTGGTCGAAATCTGAAAAATTTTCAAATGCTGTTTTGAGGGTGAAGATCGCATCTTTTGGGATTTTTAGTACCAGAAAAATTTCCACTTTTTCGAAAACTTTAAATGCTCATAACTCGTAGAGAAATGCACCTAGAGGGCTAAAAATTGCATTTCTGTAATCTAGAGAGTCAGACCTTTCCAATGATGTATGATTTGTATATATTCGAGAAAAATAAAATTTTGAAATTTTGGTCGAAATCTGAAAAATTTTCAAATGCTGTTTTGAGGGTGAAGATCGCATCTTTTGGGATGTTTAGTACCAGAAAAATGTCCATATTTTTGAAAACTTTAAATGCTCATAACTCGTAGAGAAATGCACCTAGAGGGCTAAAAATTGCATTTCTGTAATCTAGAGAGTCAGACCTTTCCAATGATGTATGATTTGTATATATTCGAGAAAAATAAAATTTTGAAATTTTGGTCGAAATCTGAAAAATTTTCAAATGCTGTTTTGAGGGTGAAGATCGCATCTTTTGGGATTTTTAGTACCAGAAAAATGTCCACTTTTTCGAAAACTTTAAATGCTCATAACTCGTAGAGAAATGCACCTAGAGGGCTAAAAATTGCATTTCTGTAATCTAGAGAGTCAGACCTTTCCAATGATGTATGATTTGTATATATTCGAGAAAAATAAAATTTAGAAATTTTGGTCGAAATCTGAAAAATTTTCAAATGCTGTTTTGAGGGTGAAGATCGCATCTTTTGGGATTTTCAGTACCAGAAAAATGTCCATTTTTTTGAAAACTTTAAATGCTCATAACTCGTAGAGAAATGCACCTAGAGGGCTAAAAATTGCATTTCTGTAATCTAGAGAGTCAGACCTTTCCAATGATGTATGATTTGTATATATTCGAGAAAAATAAAAATTTGAAAATTTGGTCGAAATCTGAAAAATTTTCAAATGCTGTTTTGAGGGTGAAGATCGCATCTTTTGGGATTTTTAGTACCAGAAAAATTTCCACTTTTTCGAAAACTTTAAATGCTCATAACTCGTAGAGAAATGCACCTAGAGGGCTAAAAATTGCATTTCTGTAATCTAGAGAGTCAGACCTTTCCAATGATGTATGATTTGTATATATTCGAGAAAAATAAAATTTTGAAATTTTGGTCGAAATCTGAAAAATTTTCAAATGCTGTTTTGAGGGTGAAGATCGCATCTTTTGGGATGTTTAGTACCAGAAAAATGTCCATATTTTTGAAAACTTTAAATGCTCATAACTCGTAGAGAAATGCACCTAGAGGGCTAAAAATTGCATTTCTGTAATCTAGAGAGTCAGACCTTTCCAATGATGTATGATTTGTATATATTCGAGAAAAATAAAATTTTGAAATTTTGGTCGAAATCTGAAAAATTTTCAAATGCTGTTTTGAGGGTGAAGATCGCATCTTTTGGGATTTTTAGTACCAGAAAAATGTCCACTTTTTCGAAAACTTTAAATGCTCATAACTCGTAGAGAAATGCACCTAGAGGGCTAAAAATTGCATTTCTGTAATCTAGAGAGTCAGACCTTTCCAATGATGTATGATTTGTATATATTCGAGAAAAATAAAATTTTGAAATTTTGGTCGAAATCTGAAAAATTTTCAAATGCTGTTTTGAGGGTGAAGATCGCATCTTTTGGGATTTTTAGTACCAGAAAAATGTCCACTTTTTCGAAAACTTTAAATGCTCATAACTCGTAGAGAAATGCACCTAGAGGGCTAAAAATTGCATTTCTGTAATCTAGAGAGTCAGACCTTTCCAATGATGTATGATTTGTATATATTCGAGAAAAATAAAATTTTGAAATTTTGGTCGAAATCTGAAAAATTTTCAAATGCTGTTTTGAGGGTGAAGATCGCATCTTTTGGGATTTTTAGTACCAGAAAAATGTCCACTTTTTCGAAAACTTTAAATGCTCATAACTCGTAGAGAAATGCACCTAGAGGGCTAAAAATTGCATTTCTGTAATCTAGAGAGTCAGACCTTTCCAATGATGTATGATTTGTATATATTCGAGAAAAATAAAATTTAGAAATTTTGGTCGAAATCTGAAAAATTTTCAAATGCTGTTTTGAGGGTGAAGATCGCATCTTTTGGGATTTTTAGTACCAGAAAAATGTCCATTTTTTTTGAAAACTTTAAATGCTCATAACTCGTAGAGAAATGCACCTAGAGGGCTAAAAATTGCATTTCTGTAATCTAGAGAGTCAGATCTTTCCAATGATGTATGATTTGTATATATTCGAGAAAAATAAAATTTTGAAATTTTGGTCGAAATCTGAAAAATTTTCAAATGCTGTTTTGAGGGTGAAGATCGCATCTTTTGGGATTTTTAGTACCAGAAAAATGTCCACTTTTTCGAAAACTTTAAATGCTCATAACTCGTAGAGAAATGCACCTAGAGGGCTAAAAATTGCATTTCTGTAATCTAGAGAGTCAGACCTTTCCAATGATGTATGATTTGTATATATTCGAGAAAAATAAAATTTTGAAAATTTGGTCGAAATCTGAAAAATTTTCAAATGCTGTTTTGAGGGTGAAGATCGCATCTTTTGGGATTTTCAGTACCAGAAAAATTTCCATTTTTTTGAAAACTTTAAATGCTCATAACTCGTAGAGATATGCACTTAGAGGGCTAAAAATTGCATTTCTGTAATCTAGAGAGTCAGACCTTTCCAATGATGTATGATTTGTATATATTCGAGAAAAATAAAATTTTGAAATTTTGGTCGAAATCTGAAAAATTTTCAAATGCTGTTTTGAGGGTGAAGATCGCATCTTTTGGGATGTTTAGTACCAGAAAAATGTCCATATTTTTGAAAACTTTAAATGCTCATAACTCGTAGAGAAATGCACCTAGAGGGCTAAAAATTGCATTTCTGTAATCTAGAGAGTCAGACCTTTCCAATGATGTATGATTTGTACATATATATTCGAGAAAAATTAAATTTTGAAATTTTGGTCGAAATCTGAAAAATTTCAAATGCTGTTTTGAGGGTGAAGATCGCATCTTTTGGGATTTTCAGTACCAGAAAAATGTCCATTTTTTTGAAAACTTTAAATGCTCATAAGTCGTAGAGAAATGCACCTAGAGGGCTAAAAATTGCATTTCTGTAATCTAGAGAGTCAGACCTTTCCAATGATGTATGATTTGTATATATTCGAGAAAAATAAAAATTTGAAAATTTCGTCGAAATCTGAAAAATTTTCAAATGCTGTTTTGAGGGTGAAGATCGCATCTTTTGGGATTTTTAGTACCAGAAAAATGTCCATTTTTTTGAAAACTTTAAATGCTCATAACTCGTAGAGAAATACACTTAGAGGGCTAAAAATTGCATTTCTGTAATCTAGAGAGTCAGACCTTTCCAATGATGTATGATTTGTATATATTCGAGAAAAATAAAAATTTGAAAATTTGGTCGAAATCTGAAAAATTTTCAAATGCTGTTTTGAGGGTGAAGATCGCATCTTTTGGGATTTTTAGTACCAGAAAAATTTCCATTTTTTTGAAAACTTTAAATGCTCATAACTCGTAGAGAAATGCACTTAGAGGGCTAAAAATTGCATTTCTGTAATCTAGAGAGTCAGACCTTTCCAATGATGTATGATTTGTATATATTCGAGAAAAATAAAATTTTGAAATTTTGGTCGAAATTTGAAAAATTTTCAAATGCTGTTTTGAGGGTGAAGATCGCATCTTTTGGGATGTTTAGTACCAGAAAAATGTCCATATTTTTGAAAACTTTAAATGCTCATAACTCGTAGAGAAATGCACCTAGAGGGCTAAAAATTGCATTTCTGTAATCTAGAGAGTCAGACCTTTCCAATGATGTATGATTTGTACATATATATTCGAGAAAAATTAAATTTTGAAATTTTGGTCGAAATCTGAAAAATTTCAAATGCTGTTTTGAGGGTGAAGATCGCATCTTTTGGGATTTTCAGTACCAGAAAAATGTTCATTTTTTTGAAAACTTTAAATGCTCATAACTCGTAGAGAAATGCACCTAGAGGGCTAAAAATTGCATTTCTGTAATCTAGAGAGTCAGACCTTTCCAATGATGTATGATTTGTATATATTCGAGAAAAATAAAAATTTGAAAATTTGGTCGAAATCTGAAAAATTTTCAAATGCTGTTTTGAGGGTGAAGATCGCATCTTTTGGGATTTTTAGTACCAGAAAAATGTCCACTTTTTCGAAAACTTTAAATGCTCATAACTCGTAGAGAAATGCACTTAGAGGGCTAAAAATTGCATTTCTGTAATCTAGAGAGTCAGACCTTTCCAATGATGTATGATTTGTATATATTCGAGAAAAATAAAATTTTGAAATTTTGGTCGAAATCTGAAAAATTTTCAAATGCTGTTTTGAGGGTGAAGATCGCATCTTTTGGGATGTTTAGTACCAGAAAAATGTCCATATTTTTGAAAACTTTAAATGCTCATAACTCGTAGAGAAATGCACCTAGAGGGCTAAAAATTGCATTTCTGTAATCTAGAGAGTCAGACCTTTTTCAAAGACAGCTAAAGCACAAGGCGATGGACACGGACAGCCACCCATGAAAAACCTAATAACTCTTGCCTCTCCACATCAGGGAGTTTATTGTCTTCCCAAATGTCAATCCTTGCAAATATGGAGATGTGATTTAATAAGACATTTCTTGTTTCTAGCTGCATGCAAAAGGTGATTGTTCATGAATTTAATTATTGAATTAATATAAATGTGTAAATTATGTAAATATTTCCAGTACAACACAAAAATTCCTGATTCCCGCTACTTATTGGCATGAATCCTTATCCTTTCAATGAAATTATGTACAAGTGGCACAGTACTTTTCTAAGTGACATAAATAATGAAAGAGAAATAAACCAAACATACTCCCGAAATTTACAAAAACTCGAAAGGTAGGTTTATTTTTATTCAATATTTGTATGGAATATTTATTTTTAATCCCAACTTCATTTGTAGATTTATTATGGTTAAATTTCGAAATGACTCAGTAACACAACTCAGAGAAACTCAATGCTTTGAGTTCTATTTACCTGGACAGGATAAGTTAATTTTACGTCTAGTGAGTACACTTTTTCTTAAAATAAAAGAAAGAGAAAAATAATGATTCCATTTCATTACTATCTATATTGCACACGATAAACTAGGACTTGCAAAAATGGACAACAGAGCGCAACTTGTTTTTTTTTTTTGGAACTCGATGGGGACCATTTGAAGTATTCCAATGAATTATGAATAGTGTGTTGGGAATATAATAAGAAATTTAAGAAATTAAAGGAGTTACTTTAACATTTGACTAAGTTAGTTTTAGCAATACATATGTATGAAAGGGCCTAGAAGGACCTTTATATTAAGTTTCAATCAAAAAGGGCTGTTGAAAATGTCTAGGTTGTATTTCAATTTCAACGACTTGTTTATTAAAAAGTTACGATTAGAATGCCCCAATTCTCATCGTTTCACTTTTCACTAGACGAAAAATATTTATTGTTTTTGTTTCGTTTTCAAACAATCCTTAACGACGAAGTTTTCAAAGCTTATAGATTCTTCTAATAAAAAATTTACAAAGTTTCAATTTGAAATAAAAAAAAAACGTTCGTACCTAATTTTCTGTAAAATTTGTTACCTAAATGTAGATATCTTGCGTTAAATAAAATAATATAATATAAAATTAAATTAAATTCCATGCTGTACAAAAAATAAAACATGCATTTCAAAATCAAGTTATACAGGGTTATTCATTTCGTGGTTTGAAGTTGGTGACGCTGACATTTGACACCTGTCAAACTCAACTGTCATCTCAAGTGCCATAATATTACTTGAATGTTTGCAATTTACATTTAACATAGATACTACAAAAGTGGTGTGTTAAGAGTAACAACTTTTAGCGTATTATGCGATGATTATGTTCGGCTTACTCGTAAAATTGTGTAGAAATTTGAAGAGAGTGGAAGCGTCGCGTAATGGACGCCAGTCAAAAATAAGTTTTGCTGATGATCCGAATTTATCGATTTTCCGATTTTCCGATTTTTTGGCGATTAATTGAAGATCATCATAACTTGGACGATATGTGATTCCAAAAAGACGGAGCAAAAAGCCACACAACACGGCTAATTATTATGGCTTTATATCATCTTGAGTTTTAGCGCAAGACAATAATTTGACATAAAATAAAAATGTCACGGATCAAACATGTTATGTTGAGGTTTGAAGTTAGAACTCTTTTAGTTACCGAATGTACCGTTAATTATGTCTTTATTTCAATTGTTTCTTGTTTTATAATACCAATACACTACTACCACTACTAGTTTCGAGAATTTTTAAATTTTTGAAAACGGTTTCTTAACACTTTTGTGCGAAGTACCGTTATTTTCGAAAGTGAAATAAATATTTGTTTAAAGTTTTGAAAATAATATTATAAAACCGTTTTGTACCAAATTTCAAAAATATGTATTGAGTGATTTTCGAAATATGTATTTAGTTTTCAAAAAAAATTATTATATTTGTTCTCCTAACTCAGATTTTCACCACCAAATCCAAAACTAGATAGAATCCAAAGCAAGATATAAAATTACCGAGTCTACGAAAACATCATTTAGTGTTATTTTTATGTTTTATGGCCAAAAATCAAATATGGTTCTATTGTTCATTTTAGTTCAATAAAAGTATGTTTTTGTTCATAATTAGTTTATTTACATATGTATTTTAATCCCTATAAAGTTCAATTTTTATGACAGTCGTTTTTCTGGGAATCTTTAAGTGTTCTTATGTTTTAAATATCAACAAAAAACGACTAATATAGGTGATGTATGTTCTGTGAATTTGTTTCCTGGAATTACCTACACGTATGGTAATTATTTTACGGTTTGCAACACTTATCGAAAGCTAAAATAATTGGCCAGTGAGTGGAAATCTTATTCTCACCATTTTTTTTTTTGTCAAAAGCTTCATCTTTTTGTTTTCAAATTAAAATTCGATCATGAATTGTAGGATTTTTTTGATTACTCGTTTTCAAAGAATCTTTTCAGGAAACTCACTTGCAGTATCCAAAAATCGACTGGTAACAAGTTGATGCTTAAATCCCCACACATCCGTTTAAGCCGTAAACAAAGAGACAAAAAGGCAGAAGGACACACATAACTGCGAGAACCCATTCACCCTTAGTGCCATAGTTATGTTAAGTTTATTTATGAATTCAAATTGGTTTATTTTATTAGATTTAATGATTAGGGTGCTAACTCAAAAAACGCTCCCTCTTCAGGTCAGAAATATTTCCTTTTCATGGACTGATGTCCTTCATTTGTTTTAGTTATGAGTGATATAAACTGAGCACTCGGTGAATACGGGCCTAGTATTTTGTTTGTTATTTATTCCTTTAAATTAAAAATTAAAAATAGTTTAAATTAATGTAGATTACAAAATTTTAAGTAATTTTTTTGGAATTAAAAAATTTATCAACTTAAGAAAAAAATTGCCGCCCTAAGCAATGTTGAGCCCGCGGTATTTTCACCATTTGCACATGTCATGCTACTTCGCCACTGCTTAATGAAAAAAAAAAAATAACTAGTGGTGTTAAAAGTACCCCATGCCATTACTCCACATACATACATACTGTAGGTGTGACTTTGACAACGGTGATAACAACCCACATTTCCATACAAAATAAAAAAAAATCTAGGAAATTCAGTGCCACAAACATTCTTAAGGTACAAAGTGAAAAAATAACATAATTATTTTCTGTGCTCTCTCTCTCTCTAGCATCCCAACAATCTTTAAATTCTTACAAAATAATTTCTGATTGCTTTGGTATCCCGTAGATAGGCAATCCTAGAACTACAAACACACGTTTTTCATGTTTCCATTATTAACATAATAAACAATTTTAAATATCTAACAACCACTGCAATTGCCATTTGCAATCTTAACATTTGCATTGTATTTTTGCCAAAAATTTAATTGGAATTACTACAAATTGCATTGTGTGCAAGAATATACCCAAATTAATTACAAAACATTTTGTAATTCAAATATCGAATTTTTTCTTTGTACTCTGTCAGCACCAGATTGTATGTTATTATAATGTCTGCTGTTTTGGTCTATTCCCGTGGCCAACCATCCTCTTCCTACCACTATCAAAAAACAAAAAAAAATTGTAAACAGGCACTGTGCAATATTCCAGCAAAAAGTTATTAATAGTTTGGAAAATGGCTTCACAAGTTTTAAACAAAAATGTTTTATTTGCATATTATTATTAAAAACAGAAAATAAGTTATGAAAAAACAAAATTGTCGGATTTTCAATTTATTTTCTGAATAAATAAATACCAAAGTGATATTAATATCTATCTTCGTACATAAATAATGCCAGAGGTCGTTCGTCGTTGAGGATTTAGATACAATATATGTACGAGTAGATGGTTGAGAATTGAATTGTTAAAAAATTCTTAAATAAATTAAATTGAGTGATGTATTTAAAACTTTGATTTGTAAATACATCTTCTTTTTTTTTTTGAAAAATCTAGAATCTAAGAATAAATTATTTTTAATTTATTTTTTTAGACATTCAAAATAATTTTTATGAGTTTATATTTCTGGCGGTAAGATTAGTTTTGCAAACACTCCGATTCACTTTCTTGATGCCATTGAAAGCTTAAACAATTTTTTTTTATCTTTAACTCGTACGAAAGGGGTTATGATTACCCTTAACATTTTTAAATACAGGGTGACCTTTAAGGAAAGTGTTGTGCAAAAAGTTAGGACTTAGGTAAACTGAAATGCATTCCCAGAGGTACGAGTGTAACGGTAGAATTGTTTTAAAGTAGGAGCTTCCGATTAACAAGTTATTTTAAGCAAAAGTGCAAAGTCTTACCAAATACTAAATTTAAATCGTTATTTAAGTAAACGCTGATAAAATCATTTTTCATATTTCAATATTTCATTATTGGAAAAAGCACTTATATAAATATAACTCATCGCTCAGACATCGTTATTGGAGTAAATGCTGTTATAACAATTTCTGAGATATTATTATTGGAGTAAAAGCTGATATAAAACATTCCTCAAATTTCCGTGTTAGAGTAAACACTGATGATGATCACTCAATAGATATCTTTATTGGAGTAAACGATGATAAAACGTATCCCTAGACATTTATTGTAGTATTTGCTCCTATAAGTTGTTCATGAATATATATCTAGCTTTAAGATGGATTTAAGTCATGAGTCTTGCGGTGGGATTAAAAAAAAAACTTAATCGTTTTTCTTTTTTTGTTTTTTTTATATTTTATTTTTATTTGAAATATTTAATTATAATTTTACATTATTTATATTATTATTCTATTTATTATATATGACTAAAGAAGCCGCTGTCCTAAGCGAGGCTGCACTTCAATGTCAAGAGGAGGATTAAGACTGAACTTAAAGAATAATTAATCTACGTTGTGAACTATTCTACAGGTATACGCGAAGTGCTTCCCGTGGGAACGGAATGCACTTGTTTACGAAATATTCATATTTCATTTGAATAAAATGAAATATGAGTATTTTGTTTTTCGTCTGTTGGGCATAGGAGAGAAGGGGGTGTATCCGTTTGTGGATAAGTTTTGCTATGCAAGCAAAAATGGTGGGAAACCGTTATGGCTTTAATTCAAATGCCGTTAGGCAAAGGGGCGTTTGTGGGATAGCGGGTTTACCGTTATAGGTGGAAGCTCTGGTGGGAAACCGTTATGGCTTTAATTCAAATGCCGTTAGGCAAAGGGGCGTATGTGGGATAGCGGGTTTACCGTTATAGGTGGAGGCTCGGACGTAACTATGGTTATACATTTGGATTAAAAATAATGAATTGAAAAACCGAGCAAGGCTAACGGTGTGCCATGAGACATTGCAATTTATGTAGTATCTTTAAAAGTGGTGTTTTTGCAAAATAGACTCATTTGCAAACCACCGAAGAGGTAGAAACAATTGATTTGATTTCCCAATTCCAATGAAGAAAAGGCATACTTTTAGGCGATTCAGCTTAAAAGACATGAAAAAATTATGACTGCGAAAAATGAGGCAAGTAATTAATAAAATTTCCAATGATAGTTGTTCTTGCAATTATTTTTATGATGAGTTTTTTTTAATGGCTGCTAACGCACAAGACTTTAAGGGTTAACCATAACACACGGACGCGGTCAGGAGCTTAAGCTTTTGTCAACCGATGACGGCTAGAATTAAACAGGTGATGAGTCAAAATTCAAAAGAGATGGCTACACAAACTTTCATAATCTCCATATTTGGGCAATTCAAAATCCAAGTTCTATCAGGGAACTCCGATCCCAGTACCAATTTCAAATAATTTATTGGACTGGGATAATTAATGGTAACGTAGTCTTTAAGTTGCCGGAGAACTTACCGGCCCAAAGTTATTTGCAGTTTCTCAAAAATGATCTACTAACGTTGATCTCATTGGCTACAGAATGATGGATATCCCGCACACTTTGCTATGCCTTTGAAGGCGTATCTTAATACCAGATACCCAGGACGTGGGAAACATTCTCACCAGACCTAAATCCGCTTGAATTCTTTTACTGGGACTGCATTAAGAAATTAGGTTCTGATTATCTCATTAAATCCCAGGAGTGGCGTTCAGTTGAGGGAATATATAATAAATTGCTGCCTGGACTGGGGATCGAACTCACACATCCAGGGTAGCAGTCAAGCTCTACCAGCGCCACATCCATTCCAGTTCCGTCTGCTACACCATCTCTTTCTGTAAATGGAGCCTTAAAGTGAAGCAGTTGAGAGTTGTGTCATGACTCCAGATTATGACAATGGTCGGTAAATGAAGAAGAAGAAAATAGTTAAGCTCTAATATTGATCTTTTTTTTTGGTATCATAGTAAAACGTACTCCATTTTTAAATAACTATCCAACTCCACTGGTCTCGTTCACGGTGGATATTTGGAGCAAGTTCCATACATTTTTGCTCTTTCTACCTTTGGTGGAGTTTATCAGTTCATGAATGAGGGAAATTTTCAACCAAGTGGGGTACCGGGTGCCTATAAATCACACGAGTCTTCGTGTTTAAAGGGATTTGATCGAAGTCTAAAGCCGTGACTGTCTCAGATATTTTTACGAATAATGTGTAATATAAAACACCAAACTAACCTCAACACTAACCGTAGTTATTAAATTCAAAATAACTAAGGCCATGTTGCATATTTTTAATTTTTTTTTTTCAAAATGGAGAACACACCGTTAGGTTAGTTGGAACGCTTGCTTTAGTGCCTTCATCTGTGCAATATGCATTGTGCTAGCTAAATAAATTATTTATCGGTGTTAAAGAGTTTTTCATCGATCGATGCCCGAACCCCGCAGGGTGTATTTTAAGGTGCTGCACTGCAAATTTTGCTGCATCTGGTAGCAATTGAGTGTGGTTAATGGCTTGGAATGATATTGTGGCGTGGGCGAGAAAATTTAATCAAATTTTCCAACAGCAAAAGTCCATTTACAGTAGTGCACTGGCGAGACCTGGATGTTTTTCTTCGTATACCGTTATACTGAGCAACTGTTGTATATATAGTACGTGGTAGGTATAAGGTAGAGGTTAGGTAAATGGGACCGAGAGAAGATTTACAACGCTAATGCCCTAGGAATATACGTTATGATAGCTTAGAATATGAGTGAGTGTGTAGGATGTACTTTGGGAATGCACTATAACTCCTTGCTGTGTCGAAGGATAATGTTTTTTTTTTTTATTAATGTTTGCTTTCATATTTCTTTTTTTTCAGTTCTCACTATATTGAACATAAAAAAAATGATGCTAGCAATTTGTAGGTTTAGTGAGTTTTAACGTCACCGTAAGATAAATGCAGGTAAAGGTAACTAACGTTTTATAGAGAGTGGTTTATTTAACTATAAATATAAAGTATACATGAATAACTCAAAATTCCACGAAACAACATATAGATAATGGTTTCGTGAGAAATAGAATTTTTCATCACAATAAGGTATTTTTGTGTTCGTTAATTTACACATACTTACGTAATGCAAAAAATAAAGTATGTAAATTTGTTTTAAAACTTCCCCAATCAGAGATTTTTTGTTTCCAATAAATTTTTACTCACTTTTTAACATTTTCGAAATAGCTGTGTAGCTCCTTATGTCACTTTCAAACCTCTCAGTTAGATAAAAAGTTTGAAAAGTGACATTGTTTTCTTCTTTAAATCTTATGAATTCTATAGTAAGATAAAACAAAAAGCATTTTAAAGATTCCTTCGAAATTGAAGATCCGTTCGTTTGATTTTGAATGAAAAACACGAACTTGGCTTAAAATATTTAAGGGTATCTAGTTTTGAAAACCTCAGAAAAATTCCTAAAAAAAAAATTACCTAAAAAAATATCACCAGGATTTTTCCCATTCGCCATAGTTTTAAGAACATTGAACATTTTCTTTTTGATTTGAGTTTTAAAAAATTGAATTCTTTAGATTTAAATTAATATGAAAAATTATGGAAATTGTTTGGTTTATTTTTCTATACTAAGATTAGGACAAAGACAAAACGATGTCTTTGTCCTAATCTTAGTATTGAAAAATAAGCCAAAAAATTTTTCATTCAAGATCGAAAATTTCCAGGGAAATAAATTTGTAAGGAAAAATATAAGAGCTGAATAAATAAATTTATCTGACGATTACACAATGATTAGCTTAAAAAAAAATTAATCGGATCTTCAAAATATATATTGTTTTCAGGGTTGAAAACATCGACAAGCCTCTCTGATTTGAATTGTTCGTTTCTAAAAAAAATTAATGATCTATTAATTAATCAAATAAAGTCGGTCATAAAATCTTGTGGTTTTTATAATCCTTTTATTCATTAAACATATTCGACTTAAAAATCATTAAAAAAAAACAATTTAATTCATATTTTGAAAATATTTTTTAAAAGATTTTTGTTTGATTCATAGAGCATTTAAATAAGGGGTAATCGGAATTTGTTCTGCTTATTTAAGATAATTATTTAATTTTTACCAAAGCGTTAATTTTTTTTTTGAGCACTTAAAACCATGATACGCCAATCGAACAATCGAAACATCTCCATTAACAATATACCTACGAAGACGTATGTATAGGTTTAGCTGTGGCCAATCTCAAGCAATAGGAAACTCACGGACATAATATAAAAAAATATATGTTTAAGGCATAATGCAGCATCGAAAATGGCGGTGCTAACTTCTTGTACATGATCTTTTTCCACAATTCTTTTGATACCTCATGATAATAATGAAAAAAAACATATTTTTTAATAGCATGTTTTTTTGTTATAGTATTTATTCTGTTATTATTTCAATAAATTATATAACAATTCGCAATTATAGTATATGTTTTGATTTAATGACAATAATTTATTAAAGTAATGACATTTATAAATAAATGATTTAATAGTAGCAATATACAATTTTATTTATTCCTACACACAAATACACACATACACATAATATAAAATTTATATTTCCATTAAGAAGCAAGTAAAAAATATTGTACATTTAATTTAGCACATTTTATTTTTATTTATGTGGCATGTTATAATTAATTTTTAAAATGTTGATTATACTTAAACAATTTATACACGTAAGTTAATGTCTGGTAAAATTATATATTAAATTAAAAAATAAAACATACATTTAATTAAGAAAATTATAACAATTTTAAATAAATAAAAAAATTGATAAATATTAAATATTTTGATTTTATGTAGTACTATGTATATTGCTGATTATAATAGTAAACTATATATTTTAATAATTTTTGAGCAATATTTTATATTTATTTTGTATTATTTTATGCATTGATTTTTCTTATTTGATTTCGGTAGTTTAACTTTATTCAGTCTCCATGTATTATATATTTTTTTTTTTCTTGTTTAAATTGTTTATAATTTTTTTCTTCTTTTTTTTATAATATTTATAATATTTTTTTGTATACATTTACTTTACATTTTTTAATTAATTGTGCATTATATGTGGTCCATTTTCATTTTCTATAATTTTACTTGTCTTTTGTCATAATTTGTATTTCAAATATATTTTTATGAATTTCGAAAAAAGAGGAAAGGAAAAGTGAAAATAGATGACAAAAGTTTTAATATAGATAATATATTTAATAAATATTTCATACATTATTTTTCAATTCATTCGTTGTTTTGCAAGGTACAACAATTCATTCAATTCTTATATAGTCTCGGTCGATATTTATTAAATAGTTTCAAGAAGTAGGTTTTCTTGACTGTTTTTTTTTTTTGATAAGTTGTTTTGAAAAGAAATATCTTTTAGATAGACAATAATTGTATATTGTAGATTTGTGGATATAAATAAATTCTTTTGTTCAAGAGATATGTTTTTATTTTTGTTGAAAGGATATAACTTTTCATAAATTCTTCGGTAGGTATTTATTGGATGAACATAACTTAATACTAATCAGACCGAAAACATAAATTAAAATCAAAAATCTCGATGCCACAAGTCATTGAAAAGTACGCCAAGTTCATAACTTATAAAAGTTTAATATAAAGTGTCAGAGTGGAATTTGTAATATTGAAAAATTATTATTTTTTGATTACATACTGATTAAAATTTGGTGGGTTCACTTGGCAAGTTTTCTTTAAACTACTCTCAATTCGAAAGGTTAACAAATTGACAATTGAAAAAATGGTTTTGAGAAATCGCTTAGTTTTTAAATTGACAACACTGCTTTAATTACTACTCAATATATTTTTTTTGCCTTTTAACCATAAATAGGCTAAAGCCAGATTAACATGACTGTCAAAGTTGTCAATAATTCTGTCAGAAAGCTGGCGAATGATTTTAAAAAAGTGAAATGATGATTCGTTAATCATGAATACTACGAAACAAGTAAAAAGAAAGGTAAGAATAATTCCCAGTTCAAAATCAAGGTTGGTGTGCCACAGGGAAGCGTCTTAAGTCCCCTGCTCTTTCATCATGCAGGTTCATTTCAATTCTCATATTGGCACCATTTGTATAACAATGATATTTTATTGCAATATTAATTTTAATTCTCAACTGCCAATATTTTTATGGCAAAAATATTGCCAGTATATTATGAGTAAGTCACTGAAGAACCAATGCCTAATTGACTGCAACTCGTAATGGTATGTAGAAATGGCAACTCCAAGCTCAAAGCTCGGTGGTCCAATTAACTCTGGAATTCGGCATGGACAAGTTGGACCTATAAATTAAGAGGCATTTGAGAGGTTTATGTCACAAGTTAGTTGTGAACTGATTTTGGAAAAAAAAAACACATTTTTTAAGTTAAATTTCCAATTTTCAAATTAGGTCTTTAAGTAGAAAAATAAAATAGGTCGAAAAATTACTGAATAAAAATCGTTGAAGCTTGAAAACTTTAAAAACTGGTTTTTACAGTCAAATTGTAGTTTTGATATGAGTTTTAAAGTATCATAATTTGATGTATTCAGTCATAACAGTCACTTCAAAAGTATGCTTTTCAATGTAACCCGTACTGTAATTCGCTCTTCTACAGAAAATAATTCTGCAATTACAGAAAGCTTTTGGTTTCAATGCAGTATTGGTCGTATGCCCTACAACTAAATCAAGACTTTCCAGCTTTTTTTGTTCAATCAAAACTATATTTTGACTTTTTTTCGAAAAGTTTCTTAAATCAAATTTTTATTAGTGTCCCCATGAATAGGAAAAATATTCGAGAAAATAAATTCACCACAAAGATTTACGGTTGAGGCGGTGCGGTTCGAAATTTGGTTTGTCAAAAATATTTTTTTTTCAATTCTGTGTATTGAAACATCATTTATGCTGATAACTCAAGAAAGCAGAAGAGAATGTTGAAATGTATAATATCAATACAATAACTTTTTGTTTTTATGATTCCATCCGTTTCATTTCGTTTGTTTGCAAAAGATGTGCTATGTATTGAAAAATATTCGGGTTTTAAAAATTTTGCATACATGTTATAGAAGAGAAAAAAAGGGCGTCAGAATTTTAAAAACTGCTATCAGGCATGCAGGCTGAGGGTTATTCTTGTTTTTCCCTAATCTTTGTTCTTAGGGATGCTGAATCCAAATATAATTATTCTCCATAAAATTTCGTGAAATTGAAAAAAATATATTTTTTTCAATGTTTCGAGCTTTGAACTCAAAGCCATCAACTAGGACTGGCTACAAGACGAGATTTTTAAAATGTTGTCAAAATTCATAAATATCAGTCTCGTAAGATTAATGTCGTTTTCATTTGGCAATCTGGAAGCAGATAAAAGCATTCTGAATGCGTACCAGAACAAGAAGAAGATTCTAAAAAAAAGGGAATTTCTCTCCCGGATTTGAAATCGGAAGCAAAAACAAAGAAACAAAGATTTAAATGTCACACTTGATAAATGTCATATTTTTTTTAAATTTACAATTTGTGCGAACTGTGAAGTGATTGCTAAATACTAATAGAGTCACACCAAACTTCAAATTTTTCAGAATCGAAAAAACTGGATTCCGAATCTAAAACCAATTCCGCATTGCAAATTGAAAACGACATAAGTCTCCTCACGCTCTTGTTCTGGTACCAACTCAGGATAGGATTTTTCCAATAAAGTCCTTTTTGTCAGAAAAACAAGAAGCAACCATTAAGCTTTCTAATTGAAGTATTCCATTCAATGTTTTTCAACGATTTTGAATGATTTTGTTTAATAGAAATACGACCTAAATTCATGGTAAGTCTCGGTCCCAAAATAAACCTGAAATTTTTCATAAATATTGTTTAAAATTTCCACCTACACTCAGAAAAAATATCATTAAAAATCAAATAGAATCTTTCAGAATTTGAAAAGATTTGGGCTAAGATTTTCTAATGTTTAGTTTTTTCATTTGAATGTTGAATCAAAAGTGGAATATGGTTGGTTTAACAACATACCATGTCATGTTAAATATGAACGAAAATTCAACAAAAATTAATACGATGGTCCTGTTGAATCAGCTAGACCGTTTGTTAAATTAACACTAGGTACCATGTTAAATTGGGCAAGTTCTGTTATTCAAGCCCTAAAAACAAGATATCACAATCTGTTAAATTTCAATTCGGTAAAATAAGCTTTTGAAGATCGTTAATCACCGTGTTGATGTCACCCAGTGTTAATTTGACAAATTATCCAGTAAATTCAACAGGACCACCAATCTGATGACCCTGTTAATTTAACAATGTATCTTGTTTAATAAACCCGATTCCACAGGATACAATTTGGAAGAAAATAATAAAGAGGTAATCTGTTTAAATGTGTCAAAAACAAGCATATTTATTCGTTAAATTAAGACAGTAACATATTTTTTCAAATTAGCTAACAATTTTGTAAAAAAAAGTGACAATCTAAAATATAAAATATCCGAAGAGTTGAATACATCACCTAAATTTCTTAATTGCAACTTGCTTTATATGGAGTTTCGTGTCCCGTAAATTTAAAAAGCTCCTTGTCAGTTTTTCGCACGAAGTTTTTCTCTGAGTGTATATAAAAGATTACAATTTGAACCTCTAGTGAATGCCAATACCTCTTTTAAATTTAATCTGTCCCTTTTATTATAAAATTAGATATTTGAAATACTAAAAAGCTTTTTTAAAACTAAGCAATTATTTTTTGATAAAATTGTTAAGATGATTTTGAAAAATGTATAAATATAGTCATATATTTCTCTGTTCCTATAAGAACCTACATACATAATTATTTTACGAATTTTCATAGCAAGTCCATACAATAATTTATAATACATGTATATTGTATATTTTATAAAATCCCTTTTTTTAACAATAAAAGTAAGAAATTACTAAAAAAAGAAAAATTATCTAAAAGTCTTGAAAAATGGACAAAATCATAGATTAAAATCATCATGTTGTATAATTTCTATCTGAAACCTGACAAATAGTGTATACCGATAGAAAAATTTTGTATTTGAAAAAAAAAGCTTAAAAGCTTCTGTCACTTTTGATATGGAAATTTACTGATTGATATATTAATATCCTTACAGTTTTTTTTGTTGTTGTCTTTTTTGTAGGTTGCTGTTTACAATTTTTTTTTTGATTTATTATTGTCCTTTTCAAATCTGATCTTGGCCACCATTATTTTATTTATTTAGCCTCTCTGTCAATATACATAATATTCAAATGACAAACAAATCACTGCAACTGCTCGAACTTCTTCTTTTCACATTTATGGCCTTTTTGAATTTCAACACTGACGAGAGAAATATTTTCGTTCGATTTGTTAACTTTGAAACTGTCTTCTTATTACAATCCTCCAATAGACTTGTCTCAACATGGCACGAGTCCTTTCGGCCACCACTGCCACAACCACCAGATAACGAATTTGATTCATGTGATGAGTTGCGAGATTTCGGTGATGAATTACAGCTACTTGGCCCAACGTTATCACCACCACCACCACCACCGCCATTTCCTTTTCCGGTTGTTGTCATCCCTGTTGATGATGTGAATTGCTCTTGGGTTTTTCTTAGATTAGATTTAAGCCTACAGGCTTCGTCTTCATCTTCGAGTTCACTTTCGCCCATCTTGAGGATGCTCTCGAGGTTGAGGGTGCGTTTGTTGGTCTTGCGAACTGGCCCCGATTTGTTGCGGTTCGCTGGGGTGGATGAATTTTCGTCTGATGGTTCTGCTTGGCAGATGCTTATTTGACGGACCATCTTGCGTGGTTGGATATGCATGCGACGATGTTTTTGTATTGCTGATTGCAAATTTAGCCTTTGGCGGTCTTTTTCGCTGAGATTTTGAATACGCTTGGGGTTGAGTTTGACTTGGGCTACAATGCCGACAAGGAGTTCATCGACATTGTGGTCTAGGCCGGAGGAAGTTTCGATGAATTTGCAGGCAACTTCTTTTGCAAGTTTTCTACCATCTGAGGAATTAAATTAAAACAAAAAAAAAAGTGGAAGAAGGGAAAAAGTTTGTGAGATGTTTTTTTTTTGTTTCTCTTACATATAGTATAGATAGATATTTTTGAAAATTGATTATTTGTGTTTACGAAAAAAAATTCACTCACTTTGTCTGGTAACCTCTCGATGTCTTTCAAGATCTGTTTTATTGCCAACAAGAATGGCACCTCGTGCTAAAAGCATTTCACTTTCTTTCAAATAATGCAACACTTTTTCGGCCACTTTGAATGATGGCCTATCTACCACGGAATAGACAACAACGAATAAGTCAATATTGTATGTGGAACAAAATGCTTCCGTCTGAAAAGAATGAAAATAATTATAAATTTATTAAAATGAAAAGTGTGACTCGTAGATAATATAAAATCTTTCATATGTTCATAAAACTTAAATTATAGAAAGACAGACTTACCGACATTTCACATGCTGGATGATCGACAACTTCAAGATCCGTTTCGATGCCATCAACAAGGACCGATACTGTCTTTTGACCATAGTCTTCATCTGAAAGAGAAATTGAATAGGTCTTTACAAATAACAAATATCATAAATTTATGACCAGTTCCCTATTTGTTTGGAGAAACTTTGGTTTTTCAAGAAGGTGAATAGACAAACATCTTCTGCGTACAAGATGGAAAACGTTGAAGAACTGCAAACAGAGCCCGTTTCTTCGACGTTAAGAGAAAGGCGCACACCAATAATAGAATCAGATGACACTATCAACTTGACAAAGAAACATGGTGTTGCAATGATTAAGTCAAAGCAGTGATGAATAGGCTTTTAAAGCTTGGTCAATGGATTGGAGATGGAGGAAATATCAGCGACTGCCTGCTGCTGATACAAATCATGATATTCGGATATTACGACTTACCAACACTTTCTAAAATGAACAACGGTTAAACTATTTTCAAAACTTCCACTCTAGTGAAGTAAAATTACTCAGGGGTTCATTTACCGAAATTCATTAACAACGCTCAAGGTGTACCCATTATAGATGGGAACAGCATACATTCCAATAGCTGCATCTAAAAAAGATGAGAACTATTGAGTTTTGGGGCTTATGGTTCTCATCTCCAAACTTATCTGCGGTAACCAAATGCCTGATCAGTATGAGGAAGGGTGATACAAGCTAGTTATTTAAGAATCAGCAAAGCGTTCACAATTGGAGTAGGTGTGCACCAAGGAAGGATCTTGGATGCTTTGTTCTTTATTACATTCCTGGATTTTCTGCTTGAGGATAAGACTATGGGCCCCTGAGTGAATCAATTATTCTTTGCTGATGATGAACGAACGATGGACTCACCATAAGGGAAGATCCTACATTCTTGCAACGGGCACTTGATGAATGGGTGGATGTTCTGGAGGAAAATGGATAATATATTGTGCCCATTTTCTGATTGACATAGGCCTGTTCCGTACATCTATTTCACAGTGTTTCCCACGTCTTCAAACCTTAAATATTTAAATATGGAGGATCTTGTGATGCCCGCGTAGGATGAATGAAGTGGGGCGAAAAATCTGCCATCTTCTCATGTGATCAAAAATGCTCTAACTTGGAATGAAAGCTCTACGCAGAATTTGTTGGCCCTGAGAACTCGGTTTAAAAGACAATAGCACAAGACGTTCCAACATTATTGCGGAAGACAGCCCAAGAACTCTTGGATCAAAAAAATGCAACGACACCTGTATTTAGTTGGCCTTTCGCATGCTGAAACTCTAAATCAGAAAACCTGACAGAAGGCATTTCTTGAGGTCAATCCGGTGAACCTAGCAGTGGAGTAAGAGAGTTGTCGTCCCAAACCATCACCACCTTGGGAAAAATAGAAGAAGAAGAACCAGAGCTTCTGAAAGTTCAGAAACTAACCCACTGTGATTGAAAAATTGGCCCTTACAAATGCTTCCGCAGGTCTTGTTCCGTGACAAGCTCTAATCGCATTACATTTTCATCGGTTGGTTAAAATTATTCATATTTCATTACACAACAGTTGATGTCCCACTACAACGCCTTTTAAATGTTTCGAATAAAGTGTAAAAAGGCTGTTGGCCAGTTGTTGGCCTAGCCATGAACCTTCCACCAAAAAACTACAACAATCATTTTAATTCTTGTTTTATGTAACGTCAAAATTGAATAGGTATAATTTACCGCAATATGCATACATAACCTAATTAATTAAAATCGCACGATATCTGATACCATTCGCGATGCATGATTCATTTACAATAATGACACCACTGTGGCGCCATATAATATTAGTGCCGTGACGTGTCGTCGTCGGTCAGTGGTCGCCTAACTCTTGACACATTATAAAATGTCCCATACTAATTATGTCATCCGCATCCCTCCACAAAACATAGAAAGAAAAAAATAAACAAAACAATTTCATCAATTAAGAAGGAAAAGTTCATTGGCCATAGTTAGTTATGTGGCAACTAATTGCTTTGATATGGAACACATTACAATGCCTGATGGCTTTTGATGTCTCTTGGGGAAACCATAATAATTTATCAACAATTCCACTTTGATTATATCCAACGAAGCCTTATGATATTGTTTGTACAAGGAAATGCTGTGCTGTATTTTGGTCAATTATTTACACTGGTTGTTGGTAAGGACAGTGTATTTCAAAATGATGTTGAGTAATTTTGTAGAAAATTTAGGTATCGAGTAGGAGAAAATGTAAAGCTTTGGCTAATTTTATAGATAATTTTAGAAAAGAATCTTAAAGGGTGTTTCTGATTTGTTTCGCATTCCAATTTTTTTTTTTTTGAAAATTATACAAAAATGAACGTTTTAGATCATTTCCTAGTCCCCATTTTTTAGAAATCAAATATTTTTTAAGTTGATTCAGATATTTTTTTTTTTTAACATTGTTCAAAATGTTTGGAGCTCTAAGTTCAACAGTCTCTTTTGAAAGCGTTAAAGTAAAAAAAAAATCAAAAAAAAATGTTTTCAAAACTCAATATTTTGGCAGATACATACATAAAAACATTCGAACAATGAGCAGATATTTATTATTTGCAGAAATTTAAATTTATATGAAAATGTCTGTGCTCATTAAGAAGCTCCTTAAGAAGAGATTTATAATCTAGAAAGCGAAGATTACCGACATACCTTGTAGAGTGAATGAAAATTTAACCCATTACCTGCAGGTTAGACATTTACAAAACTAACGCTAGTACAGACTTTTCTTGGCAGCAAAATGGCTACTTCCGCTGACGTTTTTTGATATAATGTTATGCCATAGGCTCAATGAATAATTTCAAATGTTTCCGATACAGTTTTTAATTTTTTATAGCTAATTTCAAAACTACTGAACGGAAAAATCCAGGCCTTTTCACTTCCGACCGTATCGAAAAACGAAATTTTTGATCTCAAATCAAATCTAATGTCGGACAAACTTTATCTTGGCAAAATCACTGGTCCAACAATTTTTAATTTTTGCTTGTGGCCATTAGGTTGATGCCGAAAAATTTCGAGAATTTGCCCATGAAACTGCAAAATATTTCGTTGCCAAGTATCCTTGGTACTATTATGACTCCTACAGTCCACAAGTATCTCATTTATGGAAATGAAATTATTTCTAAAGCATTATTGCCTATAGGGCAGCTTAGTGAAGAAGCTCAAGAAGCACGCAATAAAGATTTTAAGAATTATAGAGAACACCACTCCCGAAAAAATAGCCGCAAAAATACAAATGCAGACATTTTTAATTCGTTCCTTTTATCATCGGACCCCGTTTATACGTTTTACAATACAATATATATATTTCAAATTTTTATAGTTAATAAATATTTTGTTCAACTTTGTTTTTGAAACTAAGAAAGAATGTTAAAACGTTTGCAATTATTTTTCCATTTTTTTTAAAGTAGGCGTTTTTAGTGCATGATTTCCAGTCCGTAGATTTGATAGTTGATTTATTGCCACCTTTAGTGGTGTTTTGCCCCAGTGTGCGACGTGTTCACGTATGGTATTTTATTTTTGTAATTAGGTAGACATTTAAATAAATTTATTTTTCTTGTATTCAAGCCATTCAAGCCTCCTTTAATAGCTATTTACCTGGCAATTAAAAGGCATAAATCAACCCATCCTAATCTAAAATCTTAAGAGTACAAAATTCTTCTTTCTACAAAAACACTAGTACTATTTGCTAAAATCAAATAACACATATTATATCTATGTTTTTACATTTACATACATATATGCTTATAAAACTCAATTAAGATAAAATGTATATTTTTGATAATATTAACAAAATATTTCCAGGTATTTAATTTCTATTGATTTATTCAAAAAACAAATATACTCGCAATTCTCAATAGAAATAATTTAATATCCAAAATTCATCATCAAATTCAAACAAAGCTTTAATCTGTTCAATAAAATCTCATGGGAAATATAAAAACAAAAAAAAAATCAAATATAGGAAATACATAATTATGTATGGACAAGGTATAGGATATTATTTATCTAGTATTGGATATTTCCGGCACAGTATATATGTATTTGTTATTGCTTCACACCACAAAAATTAACAATCGATATAAACTTTGCTTCCGGTTTGTTATATATTTTTTTTTTTGTAAGTAAATTTGTTACGGTTGATTGGGTTTTCCTAGGATTTGTTGAAGTATTTTTTTTTTTGTTTGGTCATTAAGTTTTGTTTTATATAAAAATCTGATGGCAAAACCATTTTTACTCCAATAAAATAATAAATTAATTGGATAGTTTTATAGAAAATAGTGATGAGATTAAAGGCTTTCAATAAATAATGTAGTTATTGGATTAGAACGAAAAAGTTGGTAGGTTATAGTCTGCATACCAATGTATTCATAAAGACAAAATCTTGATTTTGATTTCTTGTTTTTATGTCGTAAGGGTACCTGCTTTTCCGGCGGGGACAGTTTCAAAATGGGAAGACGAAGCAAACATAAACTAAATTTCAACATCTTTAAATTAAAGAACCTTGACTCAAAAAAAAAATCATGCATTTTAACACCAGTTTTCAAAATAAGTGTTCGAACCCAATCTTTTGCTTATAGTTTAAAACATTAAACAACAACACTGACAGAAAACGCCGATTTTTGTGGACTTAAAGGCCATTGAAAGCTATTTTGAATCCATAATTCAACAAGTGCAATTAAATAGTGTTAATGGCCTGTTGTACCAACTAATTTTTTTTGCTAAAGATGGCTCTAATCGACGAACATGCTCGCCGAGCATGCTCGTTTGCGTTTCCCCATACACGGCGAACACATTTTGCCGTTCCGATTTTGCAAACAATAAAAATCATAAGCGACAAAGAAGCGCAAAAACACAGCAAAAAAAAGGTTTGCCCGGGAACATGGCCCTACACTATGAACATTGAAGCCAACGAACACGGGAAGATCGAAATGTTTCGCCAACAACGAGCCGTTCGCGAACTAGCCCCTACACGACGAATATATAGCGAGCACGTTCGTCGTTTAGGGCCACCTTAACATGCTTATAAACTAATAGATTTGGCTTGGTTACACTAATGACCTTTACTGTTTGCGTACCATTCCTGCATGTTAACACCTCTTTATCAAACTTAACGAAAAATTTTAACCAGTTAAGCTGTCAAACTTCACCGAAAAGCTATTCCGCTCTATCGTACGAAGTATTAACACAATGTCAAATAAGTATAAGTTAATACTCGCTGGGATTCTCGTTAAAATTAGCTTTTAAAATTACTATGGAGTAAAATGGCGTTTTAGTTTATTGTTTAATTTAGTGGTTTTCAGAACTAAATTTGTTTGGTGCAACGGTTAAATGTCATTTTAAAATTCATCGAAGCAATAAGTATTTAAAAGCGTTTCGTGCAACCGGGCTTAAGTTTTCTATTTGGTTGATTATGTTGATATGTTGATATATTCTCATTTTTGACCTTGAATGTAAACAAGAACGAGTTTGCTATCAAATGTGAGGTTATGTTGGTGTGATTGACTGTGTAAAATATTTTTACATTCGACCATGGAAGATGAAGATGAAAAAAGTGAGTCTCGCAATCATGACATTCTACTTGTCTGTTTGATTACTTGAAACTTAATATTTTTGGGACACAATTATTTTTTTAGAACTGAATAAATGGGTTAAATTCCTGTTTTAAAGTGATTTTCAAAATTGCAACATTTAATAGAATATGGTTTTTGTGCATTGGAAAAAAAATACTGGACATTTACAGCCCTATTCTCCCCAACATCACTGATACCTCACAAGTCACAACTAGTGGTGAAATTGAATTTGTGACTTTTTCGTATTCTCCCCCACGGTCACAAGTTGTGAGAGTCACAAAAACTATCGAAATTGTGATCTCCTTATAGGCAGGTCACAACTCACAAATTTTTTGTGTTTTGATATTTCGGTGTGGATTTTATTTTATTCCATCTTATTCGAGAGTTTTATCTGAAAACGAAAAGTATCTACGAATTGTATGGCTCCAAAGAACCTATTGTATTTGTAGATTGTAGCGAAGACGACTTTTAAGAACTATGACAGACGCAAACGATCCATTTGCCCTACAAGAAAGCATTTTCATGAAAATATATTAATTGTGTTACCTGGCGCTTGCATTATTGAAATAAATTTTTTTGTTTTATTTTTCAATTTGGAAATCTGTTCTTGTTTTTAATTATCAGCTGTTCCAAAAGTCACAAAAAAATTCATCTTTGCAGTGGTGAGTTTCGTTGTGAGTTTTGTTGTGACGATTAGGGGGAGAATACCAAAATGTTATCGAATCACAACAATCCTCACAAGGAATAGTCACAAGAGCTTGTGACTTATGACTCCTCACAAGGGGGAGAATCGGGCTGTTAATGATATTATTTTTTATAAAACTGTTTTTTTTGGTGTCTAAGCTAAGCTAAGCGTGAAACCCAACCCAAAATGGTCATGCAAGAGACTGGTTTGGACTATTTTATCATTTAAGGGTATTTTAGTAAATTAAAAGCTATAAGCATTAGAAGTTACAACATAATCAAACATGGTTTTAAAATAAATAAAAATATTTCAAATAATCTTTTTAAATTAAAATTTCATTTTAAAAAATCAAAAAGTCTGAATTTTGGTGCGAAACTTTATTTCAATGGTTTTTTTTTAAAGTACCGTAAGTTTGGATTCGTACTTAAGCTTTTTAGATTTAATTCTCAAAATCAATAGATCAAATTTAAGTTTTTGTTTAACTTTGAATTTTGAAAATAATAGCTTATAAATTTTTATACAAAAAACATTCTCAATTTTTTATTTGGTAATGCTATAAATTTAGTAAAAAATCAGTTTGGAAAATCGGTTCGGAAAATTTTACATAAAAATAAAAATAATTACTCATTGTAGTATTTTCCATCGTTTCGAAAAAAAGTGTCTGAATCTTTTTTGTGTAGAAATTTGTAAGCTACATTTTTTAATCAATACCGTTTTTCGAGAAAAAAAAATGAAGCTGGATTGATTCTATGAAGAAAATCCTTGAAAATCAATAAGATTTTAGTATTATTCAAGAAGAATACGACTTAGAAAATACATGAATACTACGAAAAACTTATTGTTGTAAAAAGTTTACTTATTAAAATTATTTAATTCTTTCAAATGCAAGCCGTTCTGACACATATTGTGCAATTTTTTTTGCCTGTAGTGTATATTAATGACGTCGCAGGGACATTTGGTACTTATGTCCCACTCAAATTTGTTTTGCCGAATTTTCAAATTCCCGTACCATTTCGAATATATTGACAGTGGTTCTTTAAGGATTTAAAATGAAAAAAAAAATTGAATTAGTCGGTAAGAAATCAGCACTTTCGGACAATCGATTTTGTCCACTTTGGCCCCACTGTGTGCCATTGCTACTTACAAAATATTATTGTCTTTATTGTTCCCTTTTCAAAGTCTCTTCCATTACAGGAAAATTCTTTTTAAAAAGTCATTAACCTTTAACTCTCAAGAGTTCAATAGATAGCAGGCAAGGCACCTACTTCACTTACTTGGATGCTTCAAAAAAAAAAGGTTTAACCAAAGACTCTCAAGAGATCAATGAACACTTAGGATTATAATATATTCGATAAAGATTTCAACACTTTAATGTGAGGTCTAGTAAAAAAAAAATAATATATTCACTTCAGACCTAAAGGTCCTTTAATGTAGATTTTTCTTTCTCTTCTATTTTTGCATATAAATGGGAAAATAAGTTTACGGTAAGTATACCTATGTTTCGTATATTTGTTTTAAGAATTTACATCATCGTTGTGCTGTGATTATAGATTCTCTTTTATATACTTTTTTCTTTGTTTATTTTGAATAATAATAATAATATATATTCACCAGGCTACTGACAGCTGAATCCACTCACTTCAAAGCTTTTTGAGATGGAAAATTGAAAATATACGATTTGTGTGTTATTTGGAAGATGAATGTGTTATTTTTTTTTTTTTTTTTTTTTGGCCAAAGTATTTCAATAAATTTCAAATGCAACAATATTATATATAGTATAAACCCAACTGTAAATCATCAATCATCGCCAATATATACGCTCATCAAATTCAGATCTGCGGAAAATTATTTCAACAATAAATCAAAACCACATAATCACCGACCGACCGACCGACCGCTCAGTGCCGATACCGCCAGCAGCTCAGTGGTTTGTTGTTTTAGTTGAATCGATTTGTATCTAGGATAGAATCTGTTGCGATGATTTGAATAAAATGAAGAAGGACATGACATGGACGGAAACATATAACACAGTTTGTTATGCGTGCTTCTGTGTGCGCTTATCTGAAACAAATTGTATTTTATGGAATATGACGTAAAAACATATTGCATGTTGCATGACTGACACGACTTAGACCAACATGCAATATTGCAATGCAAACACTCTAGAAATAGTCATTAGGAAGTAATAAGAGGAAAAGCTCTTGCCACAGTGAATTATCACGGTGGGGACGATTAGTGTTTGTTTCTGTATAATTTATGGTTAGCATGAAAGATTTTTCGATATTTAAAGTAGTAGGAGAGTTTTCCGGGAAAATGTAGCTACTCCAACTAGCAATCTGATAAAGGGCATATGCATTAGGTAGGCGCTTTTATTTTATATTGTTGGTGTATATTGGGCAATCAATATTGCCACGGCAGTTATTTTTTAAATTTATATTTAAAGTATGGGGTAAGGGGGTTTTGTAAATTCCTCAAGTTGTCATAGTGAAAAATGTATGAGAAATTCAATAAATTAAAAAAGTGCGTATACGCCATAGTGTACAACAGTTTTAAATAAGCTGATGACTGATAGTGTGAGGTCAAGGATACAGGGGGATACTGCTGTATTAACGATTGCTCTGCAACATGCAACATAACAATTGAAGAAGTCGAATGAGCACATACTCATTGCTGAAACTACGCGGAGAAAAAAAAACTAATGAAAAACAATAAAATTCAAGAATTAAGCTACTTTACAATGAAATATTAATAAAACTTATAGTTTTTTTTTTAATATTTCTATGGGAAAATCAGTTTGACTTAATAAAGAAATTTAATAAGATTCTCTTATTATTTTAAGAAGAATATCAGTTATAAAAATTCTATCCATACAAACGAAAAGTTCGAAACAGACAGAGAATTGTTTCTTTCTATTAACAATGGAATTTTTAATTGCGTATTGGAACAGAGGAAAAGTATTTGGCTGGGCATTGGAAGGTCTTTAGGTTCAAGAACTGATACTTGGAAACAATAATACGTTAAATAAATAAATATTTCTTTTTTGTGTGAGGCTGTTTATTTAAACATTTTCTTCTATTTCATGTGGTTTTCTTTCTCTGCGATAGTCAAAAATTTTCAATACAAAAAATGTCTATTGTATTAAAAAATAATGTGCATAACTGATTGGCGCACCTACTTGCTCCTATGTTAAAGTTAGAGAAAAAAATTTAAAAAGCATAAAATTCATTAATTGAATTTACAAAATGAATCGAAAAAAGAAGTTTGAGAGCAAAACTGAATATGTCAGATGTTTTTGAAAAAAAATACGAATTTCTGAAAAAAAAATCAAAAAATGTTATATCGGTTTTTCAAAAAACTATTTCCTTTGCACAAAATTTGTTGAGAAGATATTTTTAGAAATGGAAATTGTTATCCAAGTTTTTGGTATTTAATAATATAAACTTAAAAACAGCATTTCAAAAAAAAAATATATTTACTCAGTACTCACTCGTTTCCAAAATATTGAGTTTGAAAAAAAAAATTGATTTACTTCTTTTTTTTTAATAAATACACGTTTTTGGAAAAGTTTTAAAAGAATTCATCAAAAAAATACTTTCAAAAATAATTAAACACGTACTTGGCTTAGTAGTTAAAAATTTAGTGTACAAAAGGTGAGCAAATTTATAAAATTAAATAATGGGCAAGTTTAAGAGGTGAATATTATATGCCCCTGGATTTAATGTATAATAATGGTATCATTCATAAGCTAGGTCTTGTTCAATAATTTTTTAAATTTATTTTTGACGCATTTCAGTTGAGTAGAGCCAGCTTCGCATCAGAATTGACAAGAATACGTCTCTTCAAAAATATATTTATTTGTTAGATTCTATTTTGAATTTATTTGTACGTTTTTAAAACATATTGTTTTGAACTAATGCAATAGTCAGCATAAAGAACCCAAATTAAAAAAACGTTTATATTAAAATCTTAATGTAAAATCATTTTCAGAATAGATATCCTACGGCTAAGTCTGGTGGCCTATGGGTTAATCTGACGTCTGCGTCTGACGTTGGGTCAAAACTGTTTAATTTAAGCTCGGATGAGAAGGTTTTTCTTACAAAAACAGTGGAATTTTGACTATAATTCAATTTCACAATTTAAAAAAAAACATGGGGAAATCCCAGGGAAAATTTGTGTATGTACAGTGCCGGTAAAAATAATAGCACTACTGGTACAAGTTTCATTTTTACTTCTGCAATTGAGTGAATAGAAAAATATTTAAAGCAACTATACTGTTAATTGTTATTGCTTAAACTGTCATCTCTCTGTATTGTTTAATCTGGCACTAAAAAGGTAACGGTTTTTTGTCACTACATAAGTAGTTAAGCACGGAGGTTCGAGCATAATGGTGTGGGCTTGTTTTTCCTACTATGGAGTTGGGCCCATATATTGGATTAAACTCATCATGGATCAACACGTTTATTTAATATAGTCCCTTATGCAGAGGAAGAGATGCCGCTTTTATGGTCTTCCAACAGGACAATGACTCCAAGCACACTAGTAAGAAGGCAAAAAAATGGTTAGCAGATCATGAAGTTAATGTGATGGAGTGGCCAGCGCAATCGCCTGACCTAAATCCCATCGAAAATCTTTGGGCAGATGTTAAGATAGGAGTCTCTGACGCTAGGCCGTTAAGTAACCAAGCACTCTGGTCTGCCGTGAAGGTCGCCTGGGAGAATATTTCGATTGAAAGGTGCCAAAATTTGGTAAATTCGATGAACAGACGTTGTAAAGCTGTAAGAGCCAACAAAGGCTATACAGCAAAATACTGATTTTGGTGGGTTAGGTACTTCATAAAAATAAAATGATAAAAACAAATTGTATTCTTACGATGTTTTAGTTTTAAGTTGCATGATAAAGCAATGGTGCTATTTTTTTTACCGCCTATTAATAAGAGTTTTTGGAGAAAATTTAAGTTATTTTAAAAAATTGATGAATAAAAGTTGCAATTTTTTTTAAATGTGTTCTTTTGATTAAATTTAGTCTTTTTGCATATCTAAAATTTCCCTCAAAATATTGACATAAACTTTATTTTTAAATGAAATTGGGTTCTCGTACTGGTGCTATTTTTTTTACCGCAGCTGTACATATAATAGCACGGATTGAAGGGTAACATTATCAGTTCATTTTGTATCTTGAAACAAATGATGTGTATTTATTTACTATTAAAGTTTGTATCGATTCACAAATCCAACCAATATTATAAAAATTTGATTTAAAACAGCTTTGGACGGCATTTAGTTCACAAACGTTTGGCGTTTTGTCCTTGTCCCTCACTTAGACTCTTCACTTCGGTTAACAACGAGACACTTTTTAAGACGCAAAAAGCTATATGTTTTTAAACAAAAAAAATCTTAAATTTGTGAGAATTGTTGAGACACTGTTCATAGAACACTAACAGAAAATTAACTGTTTCGTGTTGGGTCTCCTCAAAAATGTAACTTAATTATTTCCTTAATCTACAAATCATTTACTTCAGGAAAATTGTTAGAAAAAATTTAATTCCACGTGGAGAGAGCTAACCACTTCTTGAAATTTAAAGTTTTGAAACAAATTGGAAAAATAGAAAACAGTAGATGAATTTAAAAGGTTTTTTAACCTTCAAAAGTTTATATAAATTTATTTCTCTTTAATATCTAATCTTTTTATACAAAATATGTCATTTTAAAATTGAAAGGCCTATGAAATCTTTATGAACCTGGACATTTCTTCAGGAATGCCTTCAATAAAAAGTAAAACATTTTAATATAAATTTAAAATACCATGCCACTGGGATAGACACAGTGATCAGAGAGGAAATTCCCATAGTGTCCTAGTTAAAATACCACTGTTGGCAACCCTATGTCTATAATAGTCATTCCCAATAAAGAAAGCTTTGTTACATAATTTAAAATCTTACATCCTACTTAGTTACTTATTCTATTGGGACTTGTACACCTAAGTCCACTTAATAACTCAAATTAATTCTAGGTTTAACTGACTTCCAAAAACACAGATATTTCAATGTACTCTGATAATATTACATCATGTTGTTAAAATTCCTCTTGCCATTAGACAACAATACCAAAACACAAAATTCTTTATTGCAAGCACTTAAATTTGGTATTTTTACACATAAATCTCCCACTTAAGACGACCAAAACATTCTATAAAAAGAGGTTAAACCTTAAGGGTGTTTCGGTTGTTTGTGTAATAATTTCGCCTTCTTTCTATAAACCTTTACATAATAATCTTGAAATATACACAGACACATAAAAGATATATAAATAGAAATATAACAAAAAAAAAAAACAACAACACTTACCTAAGCTCAAATCATAAGCACAAATATAGTCGGATGTTGTAAATTGATATGTTAAAGCTGTCTTGCCAACACCGGAAGCCCCCAGCATTGCTATTTTATAGGCAGGAATTTGACTTTTGCCTTGTACATCTTTTTTATCTTGTTCCAGCATTATATCACCAGATGTCCTTGAAGCATTACTACATACACAAATGAATGAATAGATTTATAAATAAGGAAAAGACAGTAAGATAAATTGGCAAACGAAAAAAGAAATCAAGATTAATGGAGTTTATTAGGCTAATTGTGCAGGATTTCAAAGCAGGACATTATTTACCTGTTATGTCGATCCTTTCCACTGTTTGAAGTGCCCGTCGATGTTACTGAATTAATCGAACGTGATCTTCGGCTTCTGTGAAAAGACACATAGTTTTTGTTTACGTGGTACATATACTCGTATGTCTCGAGATTTGAATTAATTTATTAGTCCAGTAAATGAAACCGAAACAAAACGGTGTAGCTTCGAACTTTTGAGGAACAGTTCTGATTTTAATTATTTTATTTTGCTAAATAGCTAGTTGTTTTTTTTAAACATTTTTTAGAATCCAAAACGTATTTTTAAACTAATAACATAAAACAACTAAACAAATAAAGAAAAACTGTATACTGCAATAGTCCTTTTAATGTAAAGTTATTTCCTTAATTGTTTGAGAAAAAATTAACATAAAGGTAGCGGAGCACGAATTTAAAGTGCTGCAATCCTATAGTCAATAGCAGCAGCCGCTAATAATTTAGAAGAAGAAATACGAGGGCGGCTGCTCAATTCCCCCAGAGCCTACTACAGTCTGTCAAAGCTCTTCAAATCCAGAAATCTCACCATAACTTCAAAACTGCTGCTGTACAGGACGATATGGTCCTGCCAGTACTCACGTATGGATCCGAGACTTGGGTGCTTAGCAAAAGACACTCCGACCTCTTAGCTGCGTTCGAGAGAAAAGTCTTAAGGAAAATTGTTGGCCCCATATGTGAGGAAGGACGATTCCAAATAGGATACAATCATAAATTGTGCGCAATCTACCTTGAAGCAGACATAGTGACAAAAATTAAGCCCGGTAGACTCCGGTAGGCAAGGCACCTAACTCGTATAACCGAAGAAGAACCGGCTCGGAAAGTCCTTTGTGGCAGATTCTATGGTAGACGGAAGAGTGGTAGACCATGCTTGGGCTGGAGAGATGGCGTAGACCAGGACGCCTGAAATTCTAGTTTTTAAATTCTCAACTTTCTTATGTATTTCTACAAAGAAAAAAAACACACTTTAAAAAAATTAAAAATAATCACCCGTTTTCAAAATAGTACTTCTATACGTGTTAGTTGATAAAAATTTAATTTGTGAACAAAAGTCTTGTAAAAAATGCTGGTTCTCAAAAAAGCTAAAGATGTAGATTTTACAAAAAAAATAAAAACTATTATACTTCAACGTTTTTCTCAAAACTTACAAATTTTATAAAAAAATGTATAGAAATTTATAAGATACAGTTTTTAATCTGATTTAGTAACGACTAATGGGATTTTTTCAAAGTACGCTTTTAAAATTCAAGTAAAAAGTTTGGCTTGGTCAAACTTCAAAATTTTCTATTAATTTTAAAGCAAATGCTGATAATATTAAAAATTATTTTAATGCACAAAATTGGAACGACCAATGTTTAAATGCGAACATTTCAAAAATAAATAAAACCATCCCAATTAAAAAAAAAGCTATCGTTACTCGAAAACTATTATGAAATGAAAATTGTTATTCTGATAAATTATGACGTTTTTTTAGTTAGAGTCATAATGACTTGGACGACCTATGTACATAGTTATTTTAAATTTGAAACATTTTGCTTTGTTAATACGTATTTTTTTTTTATTTGACATTTTATTTTCTAACATTGAATGAAAACACACTTTGAATATTTTTTTTTTTTTTTATAATATGCGCGCGCTCAAGGGGATTTTTGGTTTACCCTTTATATGCATCAACACAGCGCGGGCGTGAAGGATAGGATAGGATGGGAAGGGAAAGGTGTGTGTGGCGCGAGGTACTGAGACTGAAGGTGGTGGTTGTCTCAGATTTTATCTCCAGGGTTGGCGGCTGGGCTAAAGCGGAGAAATTTCCGTGTCTTATATCTATGTCCCTTTATAATTCGCATTATTTTGTTCATTGTCATATTTGTTGGGCATACTAGTATTTACTCAATCACATGTTGTTAGTGTTATGCCTGAACAACATGTAATGAGTAAACCAGCGGCCCAACAATGATCAATGATAATGGAAAAAAACAAGACATAGAACTACGGCTGGGATCGAACCTATGACCATTTGGTTAACAGGCGACCATGCATACCATGGCGCCACGGCCAAACCCCCCTTGTTGCTTCAATTTATTAATTCAAGTATCAACTCCAGCGCCACCTAAAGGATCAGTTTGATATGAAAACAAGTATATTTCCAATCAAAATCAACAAAATCGGAGCTGTACCGCACAAGTTCGAAGTAAAGAACCTTTATTTACTGGGCTATGATTGCAGATAAATACAACAGACACCACACTTTACTTACCTAAGAGAATCACCCAAATTACAAACGCCATGTGATGTGATGCTAAAACTTCGCAGGCGATAGTATTCTAAGTCCAAGTCAGCACAATGTATAGCAGCACGTCTAGTGTCGGCGAGACGTGGCTAAAACAAAAAGAAAAAAAAAAGAATGAAATACATAAAATAAAAAAGCACAAATAACAAAATAAGAGTAGCTATTTATTTTAATGATTCCTATAATTAAATGATATAAATCAGTGACGAATTGATTAGATAACAAAATAGGAGAATTAAGAAATCTGTCTTCCCAATTTACATTGTTGGGAAATTGAAGATTTGTTTTTCTCTCTGGGTATGTAAAGGGTGTTTATTTCTAGAGGTGTAGAACTTTAAGTTGGCAACACGTTTTTAAATGGCGGCTATTTCAAAAGCTGTTAAATTATTTGTGTTTAACTTGGTTTGGCAACACTTCCAAATTGTTCAAATTTATAGCGATTTTCACAACAAAATATTGTTTAGAGATGAAGCACACTTTTGGTTGAACGGCTACGTCAATAAACAAAACTGCCGTATTTTGAGTGAAGATAATCCTCAAGTGTATGTTGAGACACCGTTTTACCTAGAAAAACTTACTGTTTGGTGAGCTTATGGCCAGTGAGAGTTTAAACTACAGTTCAGTTGAACCTGAACTTCGGTTCAAATGTAAAGTTCAAATCGCTTGGTTTCACAGTGTAAACTGAACTTAAGATCAATTAAGCGAAGTTTAAGCATATTAAGTTGGCAGCATTGTAGTTTTTTTTAAATCTAATTCGATTATTCTTAAAGAAATTTTGTATGGTTTGGTACTTCCTGGAAGCCATTGGTGAATCAAATTTAAAAAAAGATAAAGTAAATGGAAAATTCAAATAAAATCGTTGTGCAAAAAAAAAGAAGTTTTAATTTTTCTACCGCGGACGTCGAACTCTTAATGCAGCTGGTTGTGAAGCATAAAAATGTCATTGAAAACAAAAAGACTGATAAAGTCCAATGGAAAGAAAAGTTAGTTGCATGGGAGTTAATTGAAAAAGAATTTAATTTAAAAAGTGACTCTCATTATCGTTCTTCGGAGGTCCTAAGAACAAAATATGAAAACATTTAAAAAAGAATAAAACATGCTTCCCAAAAACAAGAGCTACATATATAAAACTGGAGGTGGTCCGCAACAAATTAAAACGAATCAATTGGACCAGATAGTTCTAGAAATATTGTGAGACCAATCGCAAGGATTACAATCGGTTTATGACAGCGACATCGTAAATCCAAAAAGTCAAAGTAATATACAAAATATTTTGTTTGTTAAGCACTAACTAAAATCATAAATTTGGTTTAGGTGATATCGATGTTTTTGTATTATTTTCAAATTTGGATCGAATTTGCTCCAATACCGTATATGCTGACATTCGAAATCTCTCAAAAAATTCAACATCGTCCCAATAGTTGAAGTGATTTGTTCTCCTGCGGATGCGTTTTTCTCTAACGGCTCTCACAAAAAAAGATGCATTTTCCTCGTCACTTATATCTTCAAAATCACTTTCCGAACTCGAAAACATTTTATTAAAATTTAGTAGCAATAAATATACATATTTCGTTTGCTTTTCCTTCACACACAATTTTTAAAATGAACAAAATTATGAAAGGTACATAGCTGTCAAATTAAATTTAAGAGGCTGCGTTCAGGGGTTCTCCGCGTTGAACCGAAGTTTAAACCGTAGTTTTCACTCGTTTAACTTGAACTACAGATTGAACTCAGTTCAACGTTTAAACGAACACTGTGAAACCTATTTAATTGTTGAACTTCAGTTTAAACCAAAAGTAGAGTTTAAACTCTCACTGTAAAACTGGCCATTAATGGGCTGGTTTAATCACGAGGCTGTGCTGGCCAATTACAGTCAATGGTGCCGCTGTAGAACCATGATTACTGTCTTTGACGTTGACGGTGCAACATGTCACATAGCTTGAACCACAATTAATTTACTGAAGGAATCGTTTGGTAACCGCATAGTTTCAAGTTTCGTACCCGTGAATTGGCCACCAAGATCATGTGATCTAACGTCACTGGACTACTTTCTGCGGGAATGTGTGTCGATCACTTGGAGGGAAACATTCGCCGCGTTATTGCCGGCATACGCTCACAAATGTTGGACAAAGTGATAGAAAATCGGACCTCCAGATTCCAGTTAAGTCGGAGCCAGCCGTGGTGATCATATGCCAGAAATCCTATTTAAATTATAATGCCCAAAGGTTATCTTTCGAATTAAGAGAATTTTATGTCAATTTTAGTTTGTTTTATTAAAGTTCTGCATCTCTACAAAAAACACCTATTATTTTATGCAAATTAAGAAAATTCTTTAAAATATTGTTGTATACAATAAAAAAAATAAGTAAATCCATTTTTTCATACCCACTCATGTGAATACTTTTTGCCTCATTGTATATTTAAAAAAAATTTATATATTCTCGTATTCTTTTAATTGGTAAAATATGTGCTTTATTTTTCTCATCACCTATTAATTGCCTTGGGAGAATCGGCGTGAATATGATGTGGTTTCATTTATCCCCGAATGCAATATAATAATCGGAAAATCCAACAGACAAAATATTTTTTTAGCTGTGAATAAAAATTTCATGACTTTTGGGACAGTCGATAGGGGTTTTTTTGTGCAAAATCGACCACCTCAAATATTATGTTTGGAATTGAGTTCACTAAAAATTTATAATAAAAAATGGCTTAAGCCTCCATTTTGAAAAATACGTTTGAACAAAAATATCTTGCGAACGGCGTGTCGTAGAAAAAATTTGTTAGAAAATTAAACTGGCTTTCTTTTTTGTTTACATAGATTTTTCATAGGACTTCCACTTTCAAAGTTAAAACCACTTAAAGTAAAATCGTTTTCTATTTCTCCCTAACCGTAAAAAAAATTAAAAACGTAGCTGAAGAAAATTAAATTCAAATTGTAGAGAATTCATGAAATTTTGTCTCGATATATGGGTTAAAAAGTGATTTTTAAAAATGGCGCCCAACGCACAACACATTTTTAATCCATTATTCAATTCGAGTCATAAAATTTGAGATGAGTGATTTTGCTCATGGAAATTTTTTTTTGGGTCCGTCGACTGGCCTACATATAGCATACGTAAATAATGTGCCCAGATGTTATGTAGATGTGGGCTGGTGTTCAGTGACCATGAAAATAAAATAATCAAAAAGTAATAATGGACATACAGCAATAACATACGGTACTTTCAGTTCAATGAAATACGAAAGTATACAAAAAAAAATTCAAAAAAAAAATTATATGCTTCACCATTCACCATACTACCATTTGCCAATATTTTCAAGAGTTTCTTTTTAATTCTGTATAATAATGGGCAGAAAAATATTTATTCATGTGAAATTCATTTACTAACTGAAAAGAATAATTTTAATAGGATTTTTCTACATTTTATGAGGAATTTATTGAATAGCTTAAATTTTTTTTTCTTATGAATTCCTGAAGTATAGAACTGTTGCATTGCAACATTGGATCGAAATGTTGAGTATACGCACGAGTGAACATATGTATAAAACGTTTATTCATACGTACATAATTATATGTAAAGAAAATTAAATTGATACCTAAATTGAAGAAAATAAAAAAAAAACATTAAAATTTGGATTTTTTTAAATTGAATGTGTTGTAGGTTTTACATAATATTACAGTAGATAGAGATTTATTATTCTACCAAAATATACATTATGTAGGTAGTTCTAATTTTTCGATATGTTTTTTTTTGTTGGTAAATCAAAAAATCCAAAATTACAGAACCACTCCCTTCCGGCGGCTTTACCGTCCATAAAAAAAATCTATAAAATGTCGGCATTTGTCTCAGTAGTACCCCTTTGTCACGAATATATTAATAAAAAATTAAAGTTCAAAAGCCTAAATTCTAAGTACATATAGATAAGATAGCCATCTCAATATGGCGACTTTTACTTGCCACAAAAGTACTTTAAAAAAATTTTTGCATTCGAAAAAGAAAAATGTTGCACAATTTTATTTGTCTGTCTATAATATGACTGGCAACGGTCCATTCAAGAAACTGGATTTTTCTTCGCTAGTATTCTATCTTGACTCGACGGAGATGAGACTTCAAAAGTCATGTCTCGTAAACACCGAACCGAAATGAACGATATCTGCTAAAAATCCGTCTAAACAAAACTTATTTATTTGAAAAACATGCTCTATTGTCGCACTTACTTTCTACTTGGTTAAAACTGATAATGGCATTCGTTTATACATCGCTTGTCTACGTTTGTACAAATAATATCGGTTTTCGAATTGCAAAAAAAATATTTTTTAAAGATTTCGAAAATATGCAATTGTTTGTACTTTTTTTAATATTAATTTTCCATTGTATCAGGTTTTAAAATTTTGGGAAACGGATTGGCACATAGTAAGCGCACCAACCATAGCGTTTAAATATTCTGAAAATGTACGAGCGATTGCATATTTTTCCAAATTTATTTTAACAAAAAAGAAAAAAAATTGCCCGAAAAAAATCTGGGACGTATATATTTTCTTTCGACCCATCATATTACAGGTTTTAATTTCAACATAATTTCTTTTATAGAAAATTTAATTTTTTCGAATTCACAAATTTGGCTTAATTTTGGAGTTTTACCAAAAATATTGAAAAGTTTCTAGTGTGTGACCGTTCACTCAGAAACGTATGGGTGAATTTAGTAATATAATGAAAAGGCAACAACCAGTACTTTTTTGTTAGAATCTTTAAGATTTTAAGTTCCAAAATTTCCAACAAAAAGTTATTTAACGGTTTTCAGCTTTACTAGGTGTAGTATGTGGTCGAAAAAAAACAGTAAACAAAATATGTAATCACTCAGAAAAAAAGTTCCTATGCAAAATTGACAAGGGGCTTATTAAATTTACAGGACCCAAAACTTCACATACCTACATACAACAAATTCCAATTAAGAAATTACATGATATTTTTAACACTGCAAATTATTAGACTCACACTGGTTTGTCAAATTTTGTACAATATTCTTCCTTCTCAATTTAAACTGTATAGAGTCCGGTGATTTAACATGATACCTTGTTAAAATAATTGAATAATCCCGTTTGAAGTTACACTTTCAATTTCAAGGCCCCTAAATGTTTCACTAAAGAGGCCTACTCTAGACTAAAGGTGTTGCCGAAATTCGAATCCGCATCAGCAACAGCAGAACTTCTGCATTGAATTCAACAATATAGATAAATGGGGCAAAAATTCTAATACTATTTCCTATTGCAAAAAAAGAAATATTCTATTTTTTTTTTCAATTAAAAGGTGGCAAATTTATGTTTTTTAATTTTTTTTTGAATATGTATGTGCAAAATTGCAAACTAAAATTAGGAGTGAACTTATTGTTTTAAATGTATTGGCGTTTAGAAAATTCCCAGCCCAGGGGATTTTCCTCTTTCCCACCCACCTCACTACCAACGGCCGGCGTTGCATAGAATTATGTATATATATACATATCATAAAACATTGATTACAAGAAATAATCGTTTGCATAGCGACTGGATTGAAATCAAATTTTCTTCCTATACACAAATCAATAAAACAAAGAAAACAAGTCCCATTTAATAACGTGTTATTCGTTTCCCTCAAAGTCATAAAAGTATTTACAGAATGACTGATATTATATTTTTGTATATTTCACATAATACTCTATACTTTGCTATCAGCTTTTATCACCCTTCACTCATACCCTACATTTTTCTCCTTTTCAATCAATAAAAAATTAAATTGCTACCACATCATATTTCATAATTTCAACGTTTGCAATTATATTTTTTTTCTTGTATAAGCTTTTAGTTAAAAAACCTTTTAATGTGAAGGTATATTATGTATCTATAAGAAATTAAATAAATTAATGCAATTCGATATTATTTAAGATTAAAAATAACTTTAACTTCCTCTGCAGCTTTAAATTGCCCTCTCTCTTTCTCTTAAGGCAATTTTCCTTCCGTTCTCTTCAACCTCTTGAAACTAATAACATTAAAATAAAATTCCGTTACTACAACCGGAATTTCCACAAAAGCATACGTCGTACAATTCATTCATTTCATCAAAAAGCCCTATGTACCTTTAAACACATATACATACCTACAACAACAACAACAAACATTTCTATATATGTACATACGTTGAAGAAAAGGTATAAAAGTTATGCTTACCTTTCTACTTTCGGCTGGCATGCTGGAAGTCCTTAAACGTTGCTTTTGTTTGCAACCCAATTGCGCTATGGTTGCCGAGCTGCCACAAAAGAAAATTCCTCCACCAGAATCTCCCCTATCGCCACCGCCGCCGCCGCCCCTGATCACATTGGCTGACGGTGAGGGTGATACACTGCCATCTGTTGTTCCCTCCAAAACGGATGTCATTGCATTGTTTGACCCGTTTCCGACTCCACCGCCACTACCCATCATCATGGGTATGGGTGATGTAGCGGTATACTGGGGCGAAACAGCCCCAGACATGGCTTGTTTGAATGTCAATACACCTCCACTCGACTCCACTGCCATCGAAGAGGAAATTTTTCCTTTCACGTTAACGGGGGATTTAACATGTGATATCCTTTCCCTGAAAGAAAGTTTCAAAAAAAAAAAAAAAAACAAAGGCGGAAAATATTAGCATTAAGGTGAGTTTTAGAGGCTGCAACTTTGTTTTTGTTGTCGACGAATTTAAAAGTCAAACATCATATACACAAGATATTGCTTATGGTTCTGTAAATGTGCATGGGGGTGGATTTTAAGAATCAATATTATGCAAAGGGTGCTTCAATCAAATTAGATTAACTTTGTTACATAGGGAGGGGGGAGGCGGATGGTTTGAGTTGAACACAAAACGACTATCGAATAGCTAAACTGTCGTTGGGTCTTTTGAAATATGGGGCAGGTTTTTTTTTTTGTTGTTTTTTTATCAACACGATAAAGGCAGAATAAATTTCGTGCAGATGAGGAGAACGCTTGAATTTTAATAAACGTGGGTGTCTCTGGGCTTAAAAAGATTAGAATGTCTATATCTGAATATTCATACATTTTATTTTTTTATTTTTAACTGAAAGAGGGAAAAAAAACGAACCTAGAGGATGAGCAGACGAGGTTGGCATAATAGATAGATAAGAAACGTGTTTGGTACAATTCTTTTATTGTCTTATGTTATCCACAAAAAAAAAGATAGGTATAGATAAAGTTTATTTCGGTTGACTTGAAAAAATAATTTTTCTTATCCATTTCAATACACAAGCCAAATTGCTAGAAAAATAGCCCGACGAGTTTTTAAATGTATCTCTGTGAACTATGGAACGGATAAATGGGAGCTGGAGGAAGAGATAGCTGAAAATGGGTATGGCTGAAGGGACTTGTCATTTGAGGCGTCGTTGGTTGTGTGATGGTTTAATAATACTCAACATTACTTTAATGGAGCTGTCCCACCAAAAATATATTAACGCACAGACGACTGTCAAACAGTGGACTATTCAACCCTACAATATGACAATAACCTCTGAGTTAATAGGATAGATATATACGAGAAAAAAAAAACGTTTAGAAAGGATCTATTTCCCACCACAACGCCAACCCCAACGGTGGGATGGAAAAATTTGAAAAAAAAAAATGAGAAACAACAATTTAATTCTGAAAGCTGTCTAATAGTTATGTACATTGAAATATTCAATGTTGTTTTTCTTTATTCTAAAGCGTGGTCATTATAAAAAAACGGTATTTTTTACAATAATGTTCTTTCTTTCAAAATCTTAAAAATAAAAAAGGCAGAAATTTTCTTTACAAAATTCAAAAATAAATATTTCTAGGGGTGGTCAAAAAAGTTGAAGAGTATAGTCGATGATGAATATTATATTATCGAAATCATTTGAAAAATTATGACTCACGTATTTTCAAAATCAAGTTCAATCAAAAACAAGTTAAAGGGTCAAATGGGACTAAGTTCAGTTAAAATAACGAGCATTTTTAACTGTTACCCTTTCAGTTTTATTTGGGGGGTTTTTGAAAAAAATTATTTGCCGAGAAATAGCTGTATACATTTTTTATGATGAAAAATGGAATAGTTTTTATTTTAATGTTTACTAGTTATTGAGAAATTTTTTTTCCCCAAACGTCTAGAGCTGCAATAATCTTGCATTGAACAAACATTTTAAACGGTGCACTTGATTTATTTATTTAAAATACAATATTTTGAAAACTGCTTCGTCGATTTTTTAAAAATGTTTTTTTCTTACTATAGTTTAAATAAATGGAAACCTTAGGGACCTACCATAGAAATATTTAAAAACCGTGGAAAGAAATCTTAAATTTCTCAAAAACGCCTGCAAGCTTTTCGATGAAAACAACCTTTCATTTAATAGCAAAGAAGACATTATTGACAGAATACATTTTGCAAAAAAAAAAATATTTACATATAATGAATGTTATTATAAGACCTACTTTCAAAAATCTTAGGAGGTATTTAATTGGATTAGTTTAAAAACTAAAAATTTTAGAACCGTGATTTATATGTCTCTACAACTAAATATATCATTTGTGTGTCTTCTTTACTTTATGATACATACAGGGTGATTTGCAAAAGGTGTGACATGAAATTAAGGCGCGTACGTTGAACTATAAAAGTAAATAAATTTGGTGGGATGACAGTCCATGGGGAACTAGCACCTAGTTGCCCCTCAACCATTCCTGTGTGCGTGTTATTTATAATTCTAGGAGAACGTTCTAAGACTATCTGGTTTTGAGTGTATAACTATAAAAAATTAATTAGATAACTAAAAAAAAAAACTTTGGCTAGATATTGTAGGTGTTGCCGTAGTTAAATAACATTTTTAAATTTAAAGAAAATTTTTAAAAAAAAATTTTAATTTTTGTCTAGTCTTTATAGTTCAGCCTATATGGCAAAGCCTTTTCTCATACCTTGTAGAAACATGTTTCGTTAAACCACTATGCGTCGTTTTAAGCCAAGTTAAAAGCTTGGGAATGATTCTCAAGCAAAAAATTAATTTTCTGTATCAAATTTCTTCATCGAACTTTAAGCCATTTTTTTCGCTTGAAACCATTTTGACTCAATTTTTTTTTTTGCTCTCTATACATCTTATACTTGTACATTTTTTTTTGAAAAAGAAATGCATACAATTGAATTTCCTGCTTTTTAATATTTTGCTTATATCATATGTATATGTATCTAGATATTATTCAAAGCATGAACTTCAAACGTGAATATGTCAAAATCTCAAATACGATTTTCCTTAAAATTCACCGTTTTAATGTTACTCCTAATATTCACGGTTTATCTTGATACCACTTTTGTACGCTTATGACCCAATAGTGTCTTCTCTCCTTTTTTCAACAAAAAGCCGAAAAGAGGAGCAACAATTTTCAAACTTTATTGAATTTGAATAAAATATCATATTTTCTCCAAAAATTATATAAAATTGTTCACAAAACCCAAAAAAGTTGCCCTGCAAGATATGATGAGGTAACATTATAATATTTTAATTACTATAAACCAATGAAACGTGCATACAAATAAATTTATATTAGTTTAAAAGTCAATTTAAAAAAAAAATACAAATACGCCCGAGGAATGCACCAATGATTTAGTATCATAATATATTTTTGTGGTTTAATTTTATATGAAGTGGGCACAACCACCACGCAATTAATTGCAACAAATATTTCCTCTCGAAATTTCAGTTAAACTTGATGTGGAATTCCTTACAAAAAAAACGGTTTGCAATGTGTTTAGAAAAGAATTGATTTTTTTCTTTGAAAATAGATTTTTCATTTGCAGAAATATTTACACAGATACATCTTAAAGACTTAAAATTTATAAAATAAAATAAAATATAATATATATATATATATATATATATATATATATATATATATATAAAATATAAACCAGCTTACAAGTGTTCAAATATGCGTTTCGCCCCAGTGTAATGGCTGGGCTCATCAGAAGATGACCATTACACCTTGTCTTGACGCATATTTACCCGAATAAATCGAGATTCCATATAACCCGAGCTACTTGTAAGCTGGTTTATATTTTATATATATATATATATATATATATATATATATATTATATTTTATTTTATTCATGATTTTAAATCATATATTTAAAACAAACGGTGTTCAGGAGATAACAATTCGACTGGTAACAGTCAAACATTTGTTCATTAAAATTTATGTTTAATTAATTTCATTAATGATGAAATTAGTTTTAAACTTTTGTATCCCTTGATTAATTATTTGTGATTTAGAATTTTAATAAAGATATAAGTTTCTACATCCTAACTACAAGTAGTATCATTTGCTTTTTATTTTAATTTACAGTTCCTCATCTAATCTATGTTACCCATTTTAAAAAACATAATTAAAAAATAAGTGAACAAAACAAAATCATTTAAACTTTACTATCTCCATCCTCATCTTAACTTAAAATTTCCTGAACATCTTCCTTTAAACAAAACTTACTTACTAGAATAGGAATTCAAAAGGCTTTAGTAATACAGCTCCCAACAAAGATTCTAATTAAGTGCAAAGAAAAAAAAAAAAGGAACAGAGAGAAGTAAGTAGGTGGTATTATTTTTAATACAAAACCTGAAAGACTTAAAAAAAAAGAGAAAACTCAAATAGAAAAAAAAAAGTAACAAAGGAAAAAATGTTTCAATTGTTTGGAAAAATTTAATTGGTTTTTGTCTTAGCTTTTGTTGAAGTTGCAGTTAATTTCTTTTTCATTTTGTTCGCATTATGCTAGTTATTGTTTTTTTTTTATCCTGAAACAAAAAAAGAGATACAAACAACTGTTTTTTTCCTCCATAATTTAACAATGAAAATTAAATGTTCAGAAATTAAGTTGTGTTTGTTTTTTTGAAAAGATGGGTTTTGGCTAGACCCAAATTACAAATATGTAACCATGCAGAGTTTTTCTCTAAAACGTATCTTATTACTTTTAACGGGCAATATGAGTTTATATAGATTTATTTTCTTGCGACCATAGGTATGTTACTAAATTATAAATTTTGGAATCATAAAAAGTCGAACTTGAGATATTAATAAAACGTGATATTCTTCAAAACTTGGATTTAGGTTTTGTAGAGAGATTTAATTTTGGTTTCGTTTGCATAGACCGAGACCGAGAGTGGAGAAAAAGATATAACCACGGACTGTACATGCAGGTGACACTGACCTGGTCAATCGAGTCAAGGTTCAGCTACCTAGGGTGTTTTTCTTTATTAGAGCAGAGTCTGAACTGTCAAAAAAAATAGTGTTTTTTTTTTAGATCATGCTCTGAACATGTTCACATACTCAGAGCGCGCTCTATGAGCTCAAAATAAAAGGATAGAGCAGACGGGGTTTAAAAGTTGAACACGGAAAATGGCAACTGTGAATGATAAATAAAAAAGGTGACAGCAGTGTGTTTTTTAAATAAATCGGAATACTCAAAACAGAGCACGTTCAGTTCAAAGATCGTTCAGAATGTTCAGACTCTGTTCAGAGCTCTTTTGAACTAATAAAGAAAAACGCCCTTAGTTGACTAGATTATGTAGCGCTCCGACTTGGAACTCACCGCAACTCAGGTGGCGCACTCTGGTGGAAGAGGACCTAAGCAACTTAGCGAACCTGGCAACAACTATAGTTAGGGATCGAACTGATGGCTGGCATGTTTGCCGCAGCCCTGTTCTGACCCTGATTGTAAGGTCAGCAGATGTTCGCCTGTAACTTAATGAATTCGAATCCGATTTTAAAAAAAAGTATACCTTTTACTACGTGTAAATTCAAAAAATCAATTGAGTGATATAAGCCAATGTTTGAATAGACCAAAAAATCCTTTTTTGGCGCATATCTCGAAAAAGATTCTTTGAAAAAAAAATTAGTCATTTTCGTTTTTAGCGACCCCATATTAGTAAAAAAAAAAGTTTTTTCAAATTTTTACTTTTTAGAAAAAAAAAAATCAGCCCCCGCGCATATATACATAGTTACTTATTTTATTTTTCAATATAAGTTTGCAAAAAATATTTAAGATACTGAAGAAAACAGTTAAATGCCAAATATCGAAGAAGAACTGTGCCGAATCGATAAATGAAATTTTTCAAAATTCCTACGATACTTAATGTAAAACAATACAGTTTTTTCAACATTCAAAAAATATTTTTTTTTAATTCATATCATTTTTTTGGAAAAATTGTCGTTGGATTTTCGTAGTTACCATATTCAATTGTTTTTTTTTATGTACATACAAGAAACTTTTAGTGAATAAAATAACTAAAAAACAATTTTGAAAGGCGGGCAGTGTACAAATAAAGGCAACAAAAGGCCAACGAACCCCCAGATTGTGAAAACCACAAAAAAATGCATTAAGTAAAGTAAATTGATAGAAATGAATATTTAAGCCTTTCTCTATTATTTTTACTTGCGACTATAGATTCGTGGAAAAAAACGAACTAGAGATATTAATCAGGCCTTATTATCGTAATAATAGAGAACGCGAAAAAAGTGGGTCCCGCAATTCTGTATGTCTGTCTGTCTGTCCGTACCTCGACCTACAGCCTAAACTACTACTACTACTACGATCTTCTTCAAACTTTGGACATAAAGTTTTGGAGAGATTGCTCAGAAAAAAATAGAATTTTTTTTTAGCTTCATACATAAATAACGGTACCTGTCATATTCCCGTTTAGACAAAACATTTTTATCTCGAAAATGGCTCTGACGATTTTGATGAAATTTTTAAATCAGGTTTCTCAAGTAACCTTAATAATTTAGTCAAGAAATATTTTCGAAAAAACCGTTATTATTATTAAAATAAAAATATTTTTTGTACTTAATAAAAATTCAATTTTTTTTAATTTGGTTTTAATTATATGTTATCAAATACTATAAAAATGTGCATACCAACTTTTTTTATTATACTTATTTTACTTGAAAAATTACATATATAAAAAATAATTTTTGAAAAAACAGCTCTAACGATTTTTGAATTTTTTTTTTCAAAAATTTGTATTTTTAATAAGATGTCATCTTCAGTTTTAAGATTAAAATTCTTTTTTGGCTTATTTTATCAATCAAAATAATGAATTTCAGGTTTTTTCATGATTTTACTTGTGACTATAATCGATGGTAGGTAGTCGGGTAATATTGTATTTTTTTGATTTGACTTTAAAACAAAGATGTTATCGCACATAGCAGCAAGTACTGCAAAGTAGTTGAAGGTTTTGTTGTCAAGGACCCCGAAAGGACAAAAACTAAAACGCATGATATATACATATACACAAACCCTGGACAAAATTGTGTACACGTTTACACACTTATATAACTAAAAAACTACAAATTTTCTTCAGTATGCAAATGGTTTAATTTTGAAGAGTGACAGAAGAACCAAAGTTGGTAAGTTTCTTTTTCTCTTTTAAAAATCACATGATTGGAACTTCAAAACCCTTTGAGCCACTCAAACCACATGTGGTTCTTATGCAAACAAGAAAATTATTTCAATTTTCCAAACGAGTTGAAGAGCCAATACCAAGACCTGGCTACATTCAAAGTTCATCCACTAGCTTTTGAAAACATTTCTAACTTTGTTAGTTCTTCTTAAGGCACACATTTAAATTAGGTAACTGTTTATGTTCCATTCCATTGGGACACTTACATTTTGTGTCCCTCTAAAGTGAAATTGAACCGTCCAAAAGAACTCAAACTTTATGTTGCTTCTTTTTAGTGGCATAAAACCAAACTATCTATCTTAAACTAAAGTACTCAAAATAAAATATTGTTATCAATAGAAAATCTCCCTTAGAGTGCGGTTTTCAACTCTTCATGCAATTTATTCAATTTATCAAAGAGAAAACATTTTTCGTTAACTTGCAAATGACATTCAACGTTTAATCGAAAATCATAATACCTTTGCTGGAAGTAACAAATTTATGACGATCCTTGAAAGTAACACACACAAAATGACAAAACTTTCATTCTTATACTCGAAATCTAATACTTTTATAGCGGTAAAAGTTTGGGTACTTCAACTTAAACTTTTCGCTTTAGGAAACTTTTATCGAAGACATTTCGTTTGTTATATCTTAACGTTGCACAGTTATATTGCCATCTCTTAAAGAGTGTTTTTTTTAGACCTGTAGATCTTCAATTTGGCAACACTTTTTTAACTGGCGGCCATTTTAACAACTGTAAAGTGATTTGTTTTTATTTTGGTTTGACATTTCAATATGAATAAACTGACGGCCACCTAGCAAGTCGTAGATTCGGTGAATGACCCTAAAACAAGATTGCCGTTGATCCCGATTTTCATAAGAGAGTTTTGTTTAGGGCTTAAGCACACTTTTGGTTGAATGGCTACATTAATCAACAAAACTGCTGATTTGGATTGAAGATAATCCTCAAGTGTATGTTGAGACACCGTTACATCAAGAAAAAAACGGACTGGTGCGCTTTATGGGCTAGTGGAATCACGATGATGGTTAGAACGTTATAGTCAATGATTACTGACTTTTTCGTTTCTCAATTGAACAACCATGATGTGCAAGAGCTGTGGTTTCAACAAGACCGGTGGCGCGACGGCGGCGCGGAGCGGCGCAACATGTCATACATCTCGTGCCACTGTTAAATTATTCAAGGAAATGTTTGGTAAACGCATAGTTCCACGTTTCGGACCCGTGAACTGGCCACCAAGTTCATGCGGTTTTACGCCGCTAGACTATTTTCTGTGAATATATATGAAGTCTCTACAGTCTACACCGATAAGACCAAAACGATCGACCACAAATATTGGAAAAAAATATCGAAAATTGGAACAAAAGATTATCTCTCGAATAAGTAAATTTCATGCCAATTTAAAAAAAAGTTGTTTTATTCCATTTCATAATTCTATATCTTAAAAAAAACACCCTTTAGTTTGAAGAAGTATCTCTAATGGAAAACTAAGAATAGGTAGGTACTTACTGTGCCTTTGAGAGTTTCTGGTCGATTTGAACCAAACATTTTATTTTTTTTTTCTTGTATAACAACAAAAATTTAATATCACAACTTATTTCAAAATTCATCATCATCATGGCAAGAAGTAAAAATTTAATTTTTCACTAAGAACGCTCACGAAATATTCTTTAGGTTGTACGTAAATCATTAAACGCAATTTTATTCAATTATCATATTACCTAGGAGGGAAAATAATTATAAGACGACAAGTTAATGGAAACAGCGATAGCGAGCAGCAAACTCAAGCTGAGAAAACATACACAAAGTATCTATCTATTTTGTGATAGATGTAGAAATATTGAGGTTTGGTTTCCCTCCAAATTTATATAGCAAGGTTGTGTAAATAGATCATGGTCTAGTAAAATAATTGAAATTAAATTCAATTAAGAATTTTAATTAATTTATTCAAATTTCAAAAAATTCGCCAAAGGATGTTTTTGTTTGAAGGTTTTCTTCTGGAGTAGAGTATATACGAGAAGGTATGTATCTAGTTTTTTAAGTTTCCTGCAATATAAGCAGTATAACAAATTAATCTATGTATTTTGTTTTAAACTAAAAATGCAGTTACAGAAATATTTGATTATTATCATTTAATGGAGAGTTTGTAATTTATTCTTAGAAAACTTAGTTAATTATTCCGTTTAACTCCGTATTGGTGTGTAACAAAAAACAAAAGTAAAAAGTGTCCCAGTAAGAACGCAAGATTTAAATTTGGCGCCATTCGAAGTGTCACTGTTTGACATTTGAACAATTATTATAGTTTGTTAGTAGAAGGTATAAGGTTAATAAAAATGGGGTGCGACTCACGAATGAACAACGCATTCTCATTGTGAAATTGTTTTACCAAAATGGTGAAAGTTTTGCAGCTACAGTTTGCAAATTGTCAACTGTAAAGCGATTAATGGAAAAATTTGCTGAAACTGGGTCCATCACTGATGTAAAGACAACAACGTGCCTTCGACCAGGTCGATCAACCGAAAATATCGCAGCAGTACGTGATGATGTCGCTCAAACTGCATCCACCTCAATTCGACACCGATCTCAGCAAATTGGTGTTTCCAAATCCACTATGCAGCGAATTATATAAAGACTTATTGAATTGATAAAAAAATTGATTTTAACGAATGATTTGCATCTTCCTGCATACAAAGTTCAATTGACTCAGGAACTGAAGCCAGCTGAGCATGCACCGCGAAGGGAGTTCAATTGCTGCATCAGTCATTTCCCGGTCGTGTTATTTCGCGTTTAAATCGTGCGATTTAACAGCGTTGGACTTTTTTCTTTGGGGTTTTTTGAAGTCGATGGCTTATGCGAATAAGCCGACGACGACTCAAGCCTTTAAAGAGGAAATTGGACGCTGTATTAATGAAATACCGCAGCATTTATGCAAAACGGTCATGGAAAATTTCATTAAAAAATCGCGTATTTGCCAGCAAAGAATCATTCTGTCTACTTCACGATATAATAAAGAATTCGCGATTTTTTTTAAATATCTGCGTTTTATTTAAAATTTAAATCTTGCGTTCTTGTTGGGACATCCTTTATGTATGTTCAAGACAAAAATTTAGGTTAAAATCGAAATCCAACACCGCATTTTTTGTATTTTTAACTTGGTTTAATCTAATTTTCTCGAAAACACCTTTAACGGCCTTAATAAAATTTTCTCACCTGTCATAAATTGTATTAATTATATATTGTGATTCAAATTTTTCAAAAAAAAATACGTTTTCGGTAAAACTGAGAAATCTGTGAATTTTGTAGTGGCTTCGGTAGTTTTATTATACCGTATTATTTTAGTATTTATTATTTATTTAAAAAAAACAGTAAGATTCACATATTGCACTTGTTATTTTAAAAATTATGTATTTTGTACATCAATAATACGAACAACTTATTGATTTAAGAATTAAAATTAAAATTATAATAATTATAAAATTATAATTATTAAAACTCAGACTATACAAATAACTTTTTCTTTTTTCTGTGGTTTGACGTAATTATCTTTCAACACTGGAATTTTCTATTTGCAAATTGGTACAAAGGTAGACCGCTTGAAAAACAATCAAAAGGTTTCATGTTCAATACTCAGATAGTGACACAGAAAAATCGGAAGGTTGAAGTCTCAATACTCAGAGAAGGAAAATAAACTGACAAGTGGAAAAAATAACAAAACAAGTAAAAAGAAATGGTGTGTCGGCCATTTTTTATTTCTATAGTTTGTGGTTCTTTTTTCAGTTTAAAATTATGCTGTAAACATTGTTGAAATGAACTCTAAGAAAGATAAAAATCAAAATTTTTTTCCCAAAAACTAAATAAAAAATCAAAAAAAAAAGTTTTCAAAATTTCATTTTTTTCCTAAAACTATACCTACACTAAAAACCTATTACCTAGGAAGAACAATTAAAAATATTACATTCAGTTCCCGCGAAACAGTTCTTCTCATTGTTCAAAAGTGTATTTATTTATAAAGATGATATAATGATCCCTTTGTGGCGGATGTCTATTCCACTGCAGCACTTACCCCGTATTACTGTGCGGAATCGTTGAATGATTGCGTGAAATAGTTTCGTCCGTATTCCGATATCCGCCAATATCCGCTGTCAGGAGATTTGCAGCTATCGATGAGGAACGCCTTCGATTTAAAATTGGTGACTTCATGGCTCGTATATTCTGTAAGGAAGTTAAATTGTATTAAAAGTTTCACTTTAAATTTAATGATTTTTCTGTTAAATTTAAAATGTGTTTTTTTTTTTTTGAATTTATATACTCGAAATTAACGACTCAGAAGCAGTTAATACCACAAACTTAAGTAGCAACAGGCATGGCAGCATCGTTAAGGGCTTCGGCGTGGTATTCATGTCGTGCGGTTTTATTCGTTTCACTCTTTTAACGGTTTAACTATGTTACATTTTATGTGGATTTTATTTATATACTATAAAAAAAATACGACTACGGGGGCACAAATTTCCGGGATAATTTGCCCCATTTTAGAGATTTAATTCATCGGCAAACTTTTTAGAGCTACACCCGACACGAGACACGTTTTCAACATCCAATTAAGGCTCTTTGTGTGTATAGAGTCATTGGCATCATCGTAGCACTAAAATATAAAAATAGAAATGTCTGTCTCACGGCAGCCCTTAATTGGAGAGCCTTAATCCATGTCATACATTTTAATTGCGCGCTCTTATTGTTTATTTAGTGGAAGCACACCATACCTATCAAAGCAAAAACTACATACATATACTCCAACTCACCCCCGTTCTGTTGACCGAATTTCCGCTACCACTGCCAAGCATATTTGAGGTTGACAGTCGTTCAGTTGGAGAGCTCAAATCCATAAATACATTGCTTAATGGCCTACCGCCACTTCCGACCATGCTACCACCACCACCACCTCCGCCAGAGGGGGGCGCTGTTGATGCACAATGCGAATTATTATTGGATATTGAAATCGAATTTGAGACGCCACTGTTGTTTGGAAAGGCGCCATTATTGTGACCAGACAATGAAATGCTGCTATTGCAGTTGGTGATGCTAGCAGCAGCAACTGATGGCTGGGTGTTGCAGGTGGAGTTGTCCAGCCCACGCAGTCCTATTCGTGGCAGAGTTGTGTTGATGGTCTCCTTGATGTGAAATCCTTTTGATTGATTATGCTGCGACTGATGGTGATGTGAAAAGTGCTCTTTTGACTGCTGGTGCTGCTGCTGCTGCTGTTGCTGTTGGAGATATTGTGGCTGAAGTATTTTCTTTGATAACTGATGTGATTGTTGGTGCTGTTGATGATGCTGCTGTTGCTGCGTCAAAGGATGTCGACTTAAAGCACTATAAGGTATAGTTGGTGTCGAGGACGTTGTACTTATTGTATCACTCTCATCGCAACTATCTGCAAGAAAGAAAAATAATAATAAGATGACAACGCGAACACGGTGAATATTAAAATAATAATAAAAATTTTTCTGCGACACGTTTTCCAGCTATGCATAAATTGATTTTGACAAAGATGAGATGTGCATAAAATGCAATAATTTTCTTCGTATTCTTTTTCCCATAATAACGGTTGTTGGTTTTGTGCGATAGAAAATGCTCTAGATTTCTTTTTTGAACACATTTTGATTTCTTGTTTTTTTTTTGCTTTGCTTGCTTTTTATTGACGAATGTATTATAGGACAGGTTTTAGATTCGGATAAAAAAATCGAACTCAGATAGTCAGATAATCAGACAGAGAACGTGTTAAGTGGGTCTGGCACTTCAGCCTGTCAATCTGTCTGTCTGTACCTCAATCTGCAGTCAAAGCAGTTGGAGGGATTTCCTTAGAACTTTGGACATAAAGTCTTGAATATGGGATTTCCTAGATGGACAATTTAAATTTTTTTTTAGCTGCAAAAATAACTGTACTGTGGGTATTTTATTTATATTTATCTCGGAAACGGCTTTAACAATTTTGATGAAATCATAAGTAATGTTGTTAATAGTTAAAATTATCTTATTGCAAATATTTCTCAAAGAACCGTTATTTTTTCTTAATAACACCTTTTAGAAATATAAAGGGTGTCCCAACAAGAACGCAAGATTTAAATTGGGCGCCATTCGAAATGTCATTGTTTGACATTTGAACAATTATTATTGTTTGTTAGTAGAAGTTATAAGGTTAATAAAAGTGGAGCGCTACACGAATAAACAACGCATTCTCATTGTGAAATTCACCAAAATGGTGAAAGTTTTGCGGCTACAGTTCGCAAATTGCGATCAATTTGGGGTTACAATAATGCTCCAAAAGAGTCAACTGTAAAGCGATTAATGGAAAAAGACAACAACGCGCCTTCGACCAGGTCGATCGACCGAAAATACCGCAGCAGTACGTGATGATGTCGCTCAAACTTCCCTCAATTCGACACCGAGCTCAGCAAATTGGTGTTTCCAAATCCACTATGCAGCGAATTTTGACGAAAGATTTGCCTAGAATTGAAGAAATGGATGTGGAGGGGATGTGGTTTCAACAAGACGGCGCCACATCTCATACAGCCAGAGAAACAATTCAATTGCTGCATCAGTCGTTTCCCGGTCGTGTTATTTCGCGTTTTGGAGACCAGAATTGGCTGCCTAGATCGTACGATTTAAAACCATTCGACTTTTTTCTTTGGGGTTTTTTGAAGTCGATGGTTTACGCCAATAAGCCGACGAAGACTCAAGCCTTAAAAGAGGAAATTGGACGCTGCATTAATGAAATACTGCAGCATTTATGTGCCAGCAAAGCCGCGGCGGCCATCTTCCCAATGTGTTGTTCCATATATAACCTCATCCTGTCTACTTTACGATATACATAATAAAGAATTCGCGATTTTTTTTTAAATATCTGCGTTTTATTTAAAATTTAAATCTTGCGTTCTTGTTGGGACACCCTTTATTTATGATTCTGAATGTTGCAGGAAATTTCTTCTTGGGAGTACTGTCTCTACTGATGAGCGAATCGAACTAAATATTAACATTTGAAAAAGTAAAAGCTGCGTTTGGAATGCAAAGCTCAAAGACCAATCTACAACTGTTCCACTCAAATAGTAGTGAATTGGCCATATGCTTCTAAAGGGAAATCTGTGCCTTCGAAACAAGAAGTACAACGGAACCCTTTCAAACCTGGCAGAGAACGGTTGAAGAGGAATCAGCACAAGTTGAAGAGAGTTAAAATACATTCCTAGGAACCGTACACGATGGTGCGTACGAGTTGTGGAAGTCATTATGCCTCGCAAGGCGAACCTCACGGACATTAGATCTGAGGACCTAATCAATCAATTAATCATATCCACATTCCTTGTTCAATACATTATGGAACTTATGTACAACTTCAAAGGCGATCCCTTCATCGATGCATGAGGCATAAAACCGGGTCGTGTATTTATTTTCTTATTGTTCACAGACCATGAACCATTAAAAGATAATAATATTCTTATGAGCAAACAAAAGTAGGTATTAAATTAATCTCCCACCAGGGATGCTGAGATAATCAGATATTAATCATATTTCATACGACGACACATTCTGAACAAACAATATTCTTATTTACCCTTAATCCAAAAAATATAAAATTGGGCCACCCCTTTCTGTCAAAACCAAGGACAACTTATTTATAAAACATAAGCTTACAATTTAGTAGGTGCCTTACAAAAATGTGTTGACTATAATATTCCCTCGAATAATTATTCATTTTTTTCTTTTCAGGTCTGATGGATCCAGATAGGATATAAGGAATACCTCCTAACACACTCCACAAATAATAAAACTGTCTTGTCTAGTCTTGAGCTTTTTTTTCGTTTGTTCTTAGCCTTCAATTTTATTAAAGTTCATCAAACCGTACATAAGAATCTTTTCCACTCAAACACAATCATAAATCCACATTCATAAAACTAAATGATCCTTCAATGAGAGTCATCACACAAAAATAGGTACATGAATAGATCCATCTAATTCCATTATATTCGTTTTCTTCAATAACAATCCTAACAGCTTGTACAAAGGACAACACTAGTACTTCTGTAATAGAATCTGACAATTGTCACTCAATTTATACAGAAATATGTATGAATGGGGCAAGGGGAAGTGGGAGGGGGTGGGGATAAGGGAGAAGAAAAACAAATCAGTGAATTGCATTTCTGTTATATATTTTTAGAAGGTTATAGCCTTTGGCCATTATCCAGGAGATATCTCAGGAACGCACACGTCTCGTTTAAGAATTTTCCAAAGAATCACGTTCTTTAGGGTAATTTTGAACTCACGTAGTATCGTAAGCAATTTAATGAGGCCATACGTGATGTTGTGTTTTAGGAATTCCTCTGCATGTTTTTTTTTTTTTATTTTGTATATTATATTTTTTTTTTTTGTATACCTTTGACTTCAAGTATACATATAGTTAAATCGAGAATGAATTGGATTTATTTTTATTGTTGGTTCATTTTTAAATGTTTAAAACGAAGAATTTTAATAGCATTTTTATGGCAAATTTTAAATAAAAATACCAAATAAGGGACGAGCTGAAAATTTGCTGGCGGATTTGGATATATAGAAGAAAATTAAATCACAGTTTTGGACCTGCTAGTCTTTGCAGAATGTGGGAGGCCTCTGAGGGCTCCACGCTTACTTTTTTGTTTATTTTTTCTCATAAACGGTCTTAAGGATTTGAATACAATTTGGCAAATTAGCAAAAAGTAAACAATAAAATAAATAATTTAATAAAATCCTTCCACTCTTACGCTTACTTTTCATCATATAAGAACTTAAGGTGAAACGTCTCAATAATTTGAGAGGGTTATAAAAGATTGCAATCTTTGCGAATGCATTTTTTTAACTAACTCCTCATTCATTTTTTTTGAAGACTGGGACTTACTTTGAAGTTAGATCACAAGCAACTGACTGCGTTCTTTTGCATTCTTATAATTTCTTCTAATCTTTTTCATTTTTTTTTTTTTTCAATTTATGTTCCTTCTCTTTGTTTTCTTTTGAATCTTTTTAGTTTCTTGTATTCTTTTTTCATTTTTTGATTTTTTTATATTCTTTTGATTTCTTGCATTTTTTTTTTTAATATAAAATGCAAATCAAATGAATGCTAAGAATTCAAAGAACGCAAACAGATTGCAAAGAATGCATGAAGTTCCAAAGTGGATTACAATTTTTCTTAAGGTAAAAACTTGTCGCTGCGATCTTTTTAAAGAATGCTGATTGCATAGTTTAAATTTGCAGTCTTAAAAGAAAGAATATATGGGCAAATTCATAAACGCCGAATTTACAAAGCAAAACACATGCAAAGCAAATGAAAAATGCAGTTGAAATGTCAAAAGCATATATTTGTGCAAGATATTTTTGACATTTGCAGAAATACATTTGCATTTGCGCATGAAAATAAAATCTACTACATTTAGGGACAATCTGCTTAGCAGGGATATTTACGTTTGCATTTTGGAACTGTTTGCTTAGCAAAATTTGAGCAAGTTTTGCGTTAAGGAATTCGCCCATGACTGCAAGCATTTAATTGAAGCCACTTTAGATTTAGATTCCCAAAAGATTGCAATCTTTTCTTTTAGAAAAAGACTTGAAAAATTAATCAATTAATTAATCAAAGTATTAAAAAGTGGGCGTGGAGTGTGTGACTTTTAATTAGAACATATTCTTCAATTTCCGCGTATGACAGCATCTATAGAGAAGAACTGTACAGAGCAATGTCTAGTATTGACATGCCTGCCAAACTTGTCCGTTTGTGCAGAATGATGACTCCATCAAGCTCGGACAAGATCTCACCGACGCATTTGATGTCAAAAAAGGTTTTACACAAGGCGATGCAATGTCATGCGGCTTCTTCAACATCGTTCTGGAAAGAATTGTGCAAAACTCATTCGTCAACACCAGAGGCACAAAGCGTGATGTCAGTGGCGCGTTTGTGAGCATTGAGACGGAAGCGGAGAAGATGGGTTTAGTGGTCAATGAGAGCAAGACAAAACGTCACCATAGGCAGCTATAACTTCTAGGTAGTTGAGAACTTTGTCTACCTAGGCACCGCTATCAATTCAGACAACGACACTAGCGCTGAAATTAAACGGGGAATTACTCTTGCGAATCGCTGCTTCTTTGGACTTAGAAGGCAATTGAGTAGTAAAGTTCTCTCTCGAGCAACTAAAGTGACCCTTTTTAAGACGCTTATAATCCCAGTTCTTATTTATGGCGCTGAGGCTTGGACCTTGGCAAGGCAGGATGGGAACGTCTTAGGATGCTTCAAGAGGAAAATTCTCCGGGTGATTTTTGGTCCCGTCTGCATAGATGGTGAGTGATGGAAGAGAAGATACATCCATGAACTGTACAACAACACTGACCTGGTCAAACGAATCAAAGTCCAACGACTTAGATGGCTGGGTCATGTAGAACCAATGGACATCAACGCTCCGGCCCGGAGAGGAAGACCGCGGGTCAGGTGGCGCACGTAGCTGGGAGAGGACCTAAACCAACTTGACTTGCGAAACTGGAGACAGATAGCTAAGGAACGAGCTGGCTGGAGACGCATGTTGGTTGAGGCCCAGGTCCTCGAAAACTTCAATCAAATCGTTAAAGCAGTTTTTAAAAAAGAACAAATATACAAAAGTGGACGTGACATAACGCCTTCTGCAGGGGGTAGAAGTTCGAAACATACACCTAATTTTTCCATTTGATCCATGGTATGTCTTGGCTTACTGGACTAAAAATCATTGAATCATTTTCTGCTCACTCTGAATAGCTTTTTCAAAAAGCGCTTTAAATGTTGCGTTCTTATTTTTTTATTGGTTACTATATAAATAATTTTAAACAAAGCCGGACAGAGGGAGGGGGTCAGTTGCCTTCCTTCTGACTCAGAATACAACGTTTCTAAAGGAGTCCATGTTATGTGTCAAGTTACTAAAAATCGACTCCGTTTGCCCTCCTCTGGAAAAATTTCTGTGGTCGCTTAATGGTTATGGTTAGTAAAATATTTTGATCAACTCATTCTGGATTGAATAGAATATATTTTAAAATCTTAATATTTGAAAATTGGAGTCATTTGAATTCAAACCATCCAAATAACTTTTAATCAAATTTGTGAGCTGTACATATTTTTTTCTTGTATCTTCCTTTTATCGAAAGTAGATAGATAGATATACTTTTATTATTTCATCACTCTCTTTTGTCTTTCAAACTCGTTTTCTCATCACATACATAATTCCTCTTGCAAATGGTAAAATGTAATTTAAACTTTTAATATGATGTAGGTTTATTTAATCTTATTTGTGTAACTCTGTGTTCTGTTCATGGTTTGCGGTTGTTACGATAATACTTTTCTATTTCGAAATGTTATATAATTTGGGAGTGAGTGAGTCAGTGACTGATGATGTACATATCTATCAGTTTGGAAAATCTAAATGCACAACTGGATCGAACAAAATGGTTGTTATGTAGCTTAACGATACACGATAGAGTTTGATCCGAAGTGTTGGCCTGAAGATACAAGATAAGAACGAATTGATTATTTGAATCTTGAATTTAGGGGCGTTTCAAAAACAATTTGTGAAATGAAGTTGAAGTTTTATCAGAATTGGGTTTTGATGTGTTTTAGGGATGATATTCCAATTAAGTCTGGGCAATAAGGAGGCACTCAAAGTCGGGGAAACTAGTCAAGCAAAATTAAGAGAACAGTTTTGTTTTTGATTTCTTAAAATGTTTTTTTTTTAAGAGCTGTATTGAGATGAAATACAAAGTGTTCTGAGGATTTTAAATTTTATTTTTTTTCGCAAATTATTTTTTTTTCTATACGGCGAGTTTCAAGAAGTTGTATTTTCTCAATGGAATGAGCTTCAAATTGATAGTTTTTTCTGTCCTACAAAATTTTTTAAATAAAGATTTTAGATATTGAATGCAATCACCAATATGGCGGCAGATATTGACAGCATAACAAATTAAGGGGCACTTTTGAAAATTCTAAGCAAAATTTCAAAACAAAACTTTTGAAATTTTAAGACGATTTTTGATATGAGGTCTTACAGAAAAATAAATCAGAATTAAAATTTTAATTCATTTTAAATAACCGTGAGTCCTTAAAATACAATTAAAGTAACAAAAGAAATGACTTATTTTTCTATATGAAGACTTTTTCATTTGATGAGAATTTCCTATAAGATTCTGAAGCGATGTTCAGGATGCCCAGGATCCGAAACGCCCAGACGCCGAAAATACCCAATACGCTAAAGATAGCGTCTAGTGAACCTGCTAGTGAACTATACACTAGCCCATTTTTAAAAATGGGGGGACCACACTTACAGCCACGACACTTTGTTTAGAATTTGTGTTGGATGATTTTTTTAAAAAAATTCTATACGCACTGATTCTAATTCTAATAAAGGAGATTGGGTAAATTGGTCTACATATTCACCACAAAGTAGAGCAATATATGTAGATACCAAAAAATGGAGTAATTTTTACTATGTCACCAAGAAAGAAATAATTGAGGTTAAAAGTAATAAAAAAAAAAGAATTAAAAATGTGAATTTTTCTGTTTCCTTTAATTATTTGACTATAACTTTTAAATTCTCATTGTTGTTTTTTGTGCCTAGTAAAAATTACTTCACTTTTACAAGTACATATATCCAACTCAATATGTAGCTGCCATTCGTGGTGGAAAACATAAATTTCACTGCACGAAAATTTTTATTCGGCTATTACTTTTAACTCCTTTTTTTATGCAGTAGTAAAAATTACTCCATTTTTAAGCAGCTGTATTGGTCTCATTTGTGGTGGAAATTTAGACCAGGCGCCATACATTTTCGCTCATAATTTTTTTCCAAAAATCAAAAAATAATCAGAACCGCCAAATAACTTTTTTTTTTGAAAATGCTATTAAAAAAACTACTGAATATTTTCTCAAATTTCTTTTTTTATTTGAAAGTAAAATCCTTCCGGTTAATAATGGAGAATAATTTCATTCAAACGGCTGCCTTGGCCGCCATGCAGTAGCCTACACTATCGGTCCAATTTTTAAGCACATTATCGTTTGTGTGCAGCTGTATTTCACCAATGGCTTCATGAATATTGTCCTTTAAAGCGTCAATTGTCTCTGGCTTATCGGCGTAACACTTATCTTTTACGGCACCCCACAAATAATAGTCCAACGGTGTCAAATCGCAGCTCCGAGGTGGCCAAACGACATCAGCTCTGCGGCTGATAATGCGATCTTCAAAAACAGGGCGCAAAACATCGAGTGTAGCTTCGGCTGTGTGGCACGTAGCGCCGCGCCGTCCTGTTGAAACCAAATGTTGCCAATATCCTCCTTTTTAATTTTTGTGAACAAAAATCAGTTCAAAATGGCCCGATAACGATCATTCGTCTCAATGATGTCTCCAAAATGTTCAATTGTTGAGAACGACGGTAGATTGATGTTGATGGCGCTCCACGCACACTTTCTGCCACAGCAGCAATATTCTCGGGTGTACGCACTGTTTTTGGCTTTTCACGCTTTGGTTTGTCGATGAGGATGCCAGTTTCTTTCACTTTTTTCACAAGATAACGAACATACGGAGCTGACGGTGCTTCTCTTCTTCCAAAATCCGTACGCAATTTTCGCTAATTATCTGTCAAATCAGACATAAGCTAAGTGTTACCATACCATTTACGATATAAGCACTAGTTGAAAAAAAAAACGTTAGGACCCTAATTATTAATTATTTTTGTTTTTAGTCCCAATTTTCCACTCAGACCATTTTATACGTACTACGCCACGGGCTGTTACTAAATTTAATTTAAACAAAAAAAAAATATTTTTATAAGACTATTCTTCAACTTAGTTTGAAAAAGAATCGTAAAAGCTTTTTACCCTCTTATCATACATTATACCCTTACACCCTATTTAAATAATAATCGATGTGAGTTGCAGGTTTCTTTATATATCGATCCTGAGAAGCTCTTAAGCCAAATAAAATCGAACAAGGAAAGGCTATATGCTCATCTATAATATCCATATTAACTTAACAATAAATACGTCAGCACTTGTAATACAAAACTCACCGAACTCAAAGGACCTCTCCATGATAGCTCGTCGAGAGTTGTTCGCATTTTTTTGTTGAATACCACCATTGCCCTCGCAATTATTCGTTGAGCTCTCATCGATTCTCGGGTCTCCAACACCACTATGGCCATCAACACAGCAATCTGATCCTCCTCTTTGACAGACCTGGCCATGGCTGTAGTCGAGGAAATTCTGCGAATAATGCTTTTGCTGATGCAGGCAGCAATATCTAACGTGCTTGCAAAAATTGCTATTGGTCGGTACACTACTGTTATTGGGCCTATTCACACGAAATGAATTCGACCGGCCTACGTTTAAGTTGCCACCACCTCCGCCAAGCCCTTCTCTACTGTGACTGCTGTTGTTCGTACACCGAAGGCTTCCACCACAGCGTCGTTGATTGAATTTATTTGTTCGGGGTATCACCTAAAAAGACAGAGAATGTATACGAGGTACTCCAATTAATCTGATTTAAATTTTCTGTTTTTTTTTTTTTTTTTAAGTACGAGTATAGTGAAGTAGGTTTTTGTGTTCGAATGTGTATAAGTTCGCGCTGAAGTTAAAATCTGTATTCGCACAATAATAATGAACTCACAAAGCTTAAAAACATGGCAGGGTCCTCCCTGGAAGCTACTTTGGTAGGAGAAGTACACACGTGGGCAAGGTGAATTTCACCAGTTTATGGGACATTCATTTTACTTCCAGTTCTAGCGTTAAGTTTATAATTTACTTATCTTTAAGTTTAAGTTCAAAGGAGAAGAACTAGTCAAAGCTTCTTACTTCTTACTTCTTACTTCTTACTTCTTACTTCTTACTTCTTACTTCTTACTTCTTACTTCTTACTTCTTACTTCTTACTTCTTACTTCTTACTTCTTACTTCTTACTTCTTACTTCTTACTTCTTACTTCTTACTTCTTACTTCTTACTTCTTACTTCTTACTTCTTACTTCTTACTTCTTACTTCTTACTTCTTACTTCTTACTTCTTACTTCTTACTTCTTACTTCTTACTTCTTACTTCTTACTTCTTACTTCTTACTTCTTACTTCTTACTTCTTACTTCTTACTTCTTACTTCTTACTTCTTACTTCTTACTTCTTACTTCTTACTTCTTACTTCTTACTTCTTACTTCTTACTTCTTACTTCTTACTTCTTACTTCTTACTTCTTACTTCTTACTTCTTACTTCTTACTTCTTACTTCTTACTTCTTACTTCTTACTTCTTACTTCTTACTTCTTACTTCTTACTTCTTACTTCTTACTTCTTACTTCTTACTTCTTACTTCTTACTTCTTACTTCTTACTTCTTACTTCTTACTTCTTACTTCTTACTTCTTACTTCTTACTTCTTACTTCTTACTTCTTACTTCTTACTTCTTACTTCTTACTTCTTACTTCTTACTTCTTACTTCTTTTTTCTTACTTCTTAAGAAGAAAGTAAAGTAAAAGTAAGAAGAAAAAGGAAATAGAAAAATATTACTAATGTAATTAAATGGCGGAATTCTCCTTTAGTTCCATAGCAAGCAAAAACAGCACTTTTCTAAATAGGTCGACCATGTTTGATACAAACTAAGCTACTACCGAGATTGAAAAGAAGCAAAGGTCCTTCTCCATCACGAAACTGGAATGGTTCTCCATGTGTGAATGTGTGTTTTAGAAGTTCATTCTGGGCTATGTAAATATTTGAAAAAGCGATCCCCTCATATATTTGAACGGCCACTGCCATCAGGATGCACTTTTTTTTTTGTTGCCTATCTTCATACTACATCCTATGTGATTTTGAGTTTCATCAAGTCGGTAAGTCATACATATGGCATCCAGGCTAAAGGAGAATAATATATACGAATATATCGTCTAAAATGTTTATAATTCCCTCTCTACCGGATGGATGCATATGTATGTTGTGCTTATTTGAAAATAAAATACTTGACACTGTTGTAAAGCTTTAAGTGGGTAGAATGTGTTAAGATTAAGGATAAGCTAAGCTACCTACACCTAATAGCAACCATAAGGATAAAAATAGGCTATCAAAATGTTGGCAGCAGCTGCCAACACAAATAAATTGGACGTTTTTAAACAAAACATCCTTTAAAACATCTTTATTTATTCATGAGTAAACAAAACATTTTGTGTACTAGTAAAGGGTGTACGAGTATATCTCTTTATAGATAAAGTGAGGAATTATCGCTTTTGTTTTTGAACTTCATTATACAGTATACATATTTACAAAATAAAGGTTTTATATTCTTCAGGGGGCATTGGGTGAAATATGTATATGTTTATGAATTAATGTTGAACTTGGCTTAAACAGTTGTATGAGTACATTTGTTTATTAAGTGAATCACTGCTAAATTTATAATTGAAATAGCTTCATTTTATTAAATTTTTTGTTTTGAAAATTAAATTTCTAATTCTGTTATCAAATTATGGATATCAAATCTTTTTGTGCATACATTTAATAAATAATTTTAAATTGAATCCAATTAAAAAGGTATTTAAAAGTTTGAAAGTACTTAAAACACCAACCACGCTACAAAACAAAACAAACAAAAAACAACAAAAAAACTCATGACAGCAATAATTAAAAGTTTTCGTTTAATTGGTACTCAAAGGATTTCCAATATATGGCTTTCAACGTGTACACTAGTCAAAAAAAATAATAGGACTGTTTTTTTCATATTTTTTTCTTGTTTTTGGAAGAGTTAATTATTGTATTAGTATTATTTTATGAAACAAAAAACATCCATTTGTGGTTTTCAACAATTTTTTGAATTTATTTTTAAACAACATTAATGCGCAGTCTCAACAAATATCACTAGCTAAAATTAAAATTGAAAAGCTGTATTTTATTCAATTTTGTTTTAGTAAATCAAATGTATCTGTAAGATAAATTATGTATTCTGATTTAATCTGTCAATTTTTTGATGTCCTACAATAATTATTGAATACTTGAATTATGAATCAAAGGAATGTTTTTCTTCCTTCATTACATTACCCTTTTTTTGCAAAGATACAGCTATTCAAAAAAAAATTGTTTTTAAAGTTTTTTTTTTTTTGACCAGTGTTATATTGTGTAATATTTTAATTATATATTTATAGATAATAATGATTGCAACTTTACATATTACGCAGATAAATTATTTAAAAAAAAATAAAGGGTCCGCCATCTAACGTTTTTTTTTTTTCAACTGGTGCTTATTTCGTGAATGGTATGGTAACACTTAGCTCATGTCTGATTTGACAGATAATTAGTTTTATCCTTCCGCTGAACGAATATGGTTGTGCATATGCTTGAACAACGCTGGGAAATATTGCGACATTACTTTGAAAATCATGGAAATCATGCAGAATGTGTGCGTAAAATTGCGTACGGATTTTGGAAGAAGAGAAGCACCGTCAGCTCCGTATTTTCGTTATCTTGTGGAAAAAGTGAAAGAAACTGGCATCCACATCGATAAACCAAAGCGTGAAAATCCAAAAACGTACACCCGAGAATATTGCTGCTGCGGCGGAAAGTGTGCGTGAAGAGCCATCAACATCAATTCACCGTCGTTCTCAACAATTGAAAATTTCGGAGACATCATTGAGACGAATTTTGCATAAACCGTTGGTATCACGCCATACAAAGTCCAATTGGTTCAGATGTTGAAACCAACTGACCATCCAATGCGTTTTCGCTAAGTGGGCCTGCGATCGACTTAAAGAAGATGCCGATTTTGTCAAAAAAAAATCATCTTTTCAGATGAACCTCATTTTGATCTTGGCGGGTATGTAAACAAGCAAATTTTTCGCATTTGAGGCACAGAAAACCCGCACGCATACATTGAAAAGCCGATACACCCAAAACGAGTCACTTTTTGGTGCGGATTTTGGTCCAGAGGCATAATTGGGTCATTCTTCTCCGAAAATAAGCAAGGAGTAGCCGTTACAGTCAATGGCGATCGTTATCGGGCCATGTTGAACTAATTTTTGTTCACAAAAATTGAAGAGGAGGATATTGGCAACATTTGGTTTCAACAGGACGGCGCTACGTGCCACACAGCCGAAGCTACACTTGATGTTTTGCGCCCTGTTTTCGAAGATCGCTTTATCAGGCGCAGAGCTGATGTCGTTTGGCCACCTCGTAGCTGCGATTTGACATCGTTGGACTATTATTTCTGGGGTGCCGTAAAAGATATGTGTTACGCTCACACGCCAGACACAATTGTGGCTTTAAAGGACAATATTCGTGAAGTCATTGGTGAAATACAGATGCACACAAACGATAATCTGTTTAAAAATTGGACCGATCGTGTAGTTTACTGCATGGCCAGCTGAGGCAGCTATTTGAATGAAATTATTTTCCATTATTAATCGGAAGGATTGTACTTTCAAATAAAAAAAAGAAATTTGCAAAAATATTCAGTAGTTTTTTTATAGCTTTTAAAAAAAAAAAATTTATTTGGCGGACCCGTTGAATAGTAATAAATATTTATGCATCGGCATTATTGGGGAGAGTACGATAACTTGGGCGCCAAGATTTTATAACGGTTTCTTATAGAGGGGTCCAAAATAAGTATTTTTTACTATGGGAGGGGGGGTCTATCTTGCCCCGTTTAGGCGGGAGGGGCAATTTAAAAAATACGTACATCAAATGGAAAAAAAATAATTAAAAAATAACGGTAATACATACAATTAAATTTAACACTTTTTTTTACAGCCAGTATTCTGTACTATAAGCCATTTTTTAAATCAAGCAAAATGTATGCACAGTTTTCGAAAAAGTGAGTTTCAAACTCAAAATTCGAGAAAAAAAACACAAAAAAAAAGTTTAAAGTGTAATTTCTCAAAACCATTAAATTTATTATAATATTTTTTTATAGAATTTGATGCTCTTATTAATTTCTAATTAAAAACTGAAAACTAGATGATTTTATGTCTTCTAGTTCTTGAGAAAATTAAATTTTAATTAAATTATTTTTTCCTTGCTTGAGTATTTACGTAGTCTTATTTTGATAGTAATATGGATTAAGATATACCTGGGATGAATTAGTTTTTATTAAATTCAGCTTATTTAAATGCCAAAGAAACTTTGCGTGCACCCCACCTTGCACCCCGCCCACCTTGCACGCCCCCAAATCCTATAGCGAGCCCAAGAAGGGGGGTTTCACCACCCACACACACCTCGGTGTGGCATACACCCAAACTCGCACCTACCCCAAATCCTACAGTGGGCCCAAACAGGGGGGTTGCAGGGGGGCAGCATGCCCCCCCATACGCACCTCATTGTTGCATACAACCAAACTCGCACACACCCCACTGTTGCATATACCCAAACTCGCATCTACCATTTTTACCATCAAAATAAGACCACTCAAACAAAAAAAAACATAAAAAATTGAAATATTAGTTGTGGTTATTTTCAATTTTCTCAAAAACTAGAAGTCATAAAATAATCTAATTTTCAGGTTTTGATTAGGAATTAATAAGAGTATTGAATTCTATAAAAAAAAATTATATTAAATTTTATGGTTGTGAGAAATTACACTTCAAAGTTTTTTTTTGTGTGTTTTTTTTCGAATTTTAAGTTCAAAACTCAGTTTTTCGAAAACTGTGCATACATTTTGCCTGATTTAAAAAGTGGCTTATAGTACAGAATACTGGCTGTAAAAAAAAGTATCAAATTTAATTGTAAATATTACCGTTATTTTTTAATGATTTTTTTTCCGATTTTTGTTCTTTTTTATAAAATTGCCCCTCCCGCCCAAACGGGGCAAGATAGACCCCCCCTCCCATAGTAAAAAATACTTGTTTTGGACCCTTCTACCAAAAACCGTTATCAATTCTTGGCGCCCAAGTTATCGTACTCGTGCCGCATTATTTTTCAACCCTTTTTTCTTAGGAAGAAATTTTTTTTAGAAAACATTTTTTTTCACAATTCACGCAATTCAGCGATTTACAGTTCTTTTAACATTTTTATATTTTCACCAATTTTGTTCGCATTCTTTTAGACACAACTTTTATCGACTGAATTTATTTTTCTATTTTTTTTTATTTTCATTTTGACACGCTGCATTTATTTTGGTATTAAGATACATTTTCATACTTAACACCTAAAGTTAATAATACCGAAGTGTATTTTAACACAGCACATCAATTAATGTTGTGACGAATTTTTTGACAACTTTATTTTCAACAAATTTGTCTGACACTTTTGTTTAACTAAATTTTTCGTCCTCATTTTATTTCAACCATTTTCTTTCACGCTGTCTAACAAAATATTTACTTGTTTTTTTTTTCGGAAAATCCCCTAAAAATAAACAGCCCTCTAGAACCCCCAATACATTTTTACGGGGGTATGGTTAAATTCGGACATTGAGCCACCCACCACTCTACATTGTGCAAAAAAAAAATTGTTTTTCCAGCCCTTGGAAAAAAGTTATTCTAATTTCAAAAATTCTGAAGCTGGAGCTGGAGCCCTTAAATAAGCCTGATTGGGTGAATTTTGGACTTTTGTCTACCCGCCAATTTAGCAGAACCATAAAAAAATTTGTTTGTCCACCCCTAAGAACAAGTTATTTAAATTTCAAAATTAGAATTAAGAAATTTAATGTGTCTTTATTGACGGCGGGTCTGAACATGATATTAACCACGGGGAGAAAGCCCAGGCTAAGTTCGGGAGGCTGTCCAAAATATGCAGACAAAAACTCTATAAGCTTAAAGATCATGCTATGACTGCGAAACATCCCGAGGATTTTCTAGTCCAACTTTATCTCCGATGATGAGTTTCATAAGAGAACAGGACAGGAACCTTTATAGCTTCATATGATGGTCAATGTGTCGAAACCATACGCTTCAAAAAAGTAACGACGGCCAGCATTGCGAGTCAAGCAATTTAATGACACTCTCTCACGCTGGGAGCAGAGTAGAGAAGCAGTAGTACTCATTTATTAAGAACTTATTGGTTAGTTGACTAGTTTCCCTATGTTTTCAATAAGAGAATTGCTGGTTCTAGTGTTAAAATATTACATTAAAATAGTGGTACATAGGGGCGTATACGTAATTTTTTTTATATTGTGCTGAAATGGTAATATTCCTTAACACATTTACTCAATCACATGTTGTTAGTGTTATGCCTGAACAACATGTAATTAGCAAACCAGCGACCCAACAATGATCAAGGATAATGGAATAAAAACATGACATAGAACTACGGCAGGGATCGAACCATGAGGTTGACAGGCGACCACGCAAACCATCGCGCCACGAACAACCCCAATTTAGGTTATTTCAATTAAAATGTTAATTTTTAATATCGATATACTACTTTTTAGTAATAAAAAAAAAATATTATTAGTTTTCATTAAGAGACACAACGCAACTCGTCAGTCAGGAAATACTAAATAATTAATTGGCAACACTGCTGGTAGTTTAAAATGTAATTTTATATTTTTATGAATGGATTTTTTTTTATTTTTATCATTGTTTGATTTCTTTAGGTCACAACAGATACAAATATTTTTTTTCACGAGCATCCATTTTCTAATGTTATTGCAAAAAAAAACCCAAAAATCTTTAAAATTTTAAGAAAAAAAAATCAAATAGCCTTTTATGTAAATTGAAACTCAATTGAAAATTTGCTTGAGAAAACAAGATGCTTCAAAAAAACTGATCAACAACATTTTGGTTAAGTTTCATTCCTCAAACCTTGAGAATAATTCCAACCACCTACTAGAATCAAAATAAAAGTTCTCCACTCCACTTGAGAGATTCAAAGAAAAAAAAAGAGCTTATAAAATATATAAGGTTTCTCAAGTTTCTAAAATAAATTAACTTAATAAATCCATTATGCGGATTAAGTTTATGGATGATTTGGGTATACAATTATTGTACATTAATATTAGGTATATACATAGGTAGGTTTAGGTTTTTTAGGTACATACCTTATCTTCAAGCAAATTAGAAAACAGATCTAAGTGGTCCTCGTCTTCGTTCATCATTGCAAAAAAGTCTTTGAAAGTGTCTGGAAAAGACGCCGGGAATTGTCCTTGACGGGAATCCAATTTCGTTTCCATTTCTGGAAGATTAAATATGGAAGAAGTGATTCAATCACAATTTTTTTTCTTTTTTTTTTTGGTTATGTTATTCGAGTTGTTGAAGGATATAATTTTTTGGAAAACGAATAATAATAATAGGGAGACAATCTTAGGGACAAAAAAAGGAGACATCCATTTATGAATAGTAAATAATATGTACAATTACACTTGATTCTTTGATGTTATATATTTATTAAAAATAAAAATAAGAATACAATTTTAATATAAAGTATGTACATCACATTGTTTTGAGCAGTTTATCATATTAATAATTATCTATGCATTATGCGCATATAAAAAATAAAATAAAGCAAAATTACTTGATACACAAGATGTCATTACAATCATTTAAATACGAGGCGAATATTATTTTTGAAACTCATCATATCAGAAAAAGGTACATTATATGTATGTACCTAAACAATTCTCGTCAAAGCTTATATCGGAAATTGGCAAAACCATTTGAGGTAAGTACCTATACGTAAAGAAAGGCAAAAAAGGAATTCGTAAAGAATTTGTATTTAATCCTGTTTGGGATATGGGTCATCTCAAAGTGAAAAGTTGATATGATGAACTTTAACCTTACTTAAAATAAACTGAAACTACTTGGAGTTCAATGGAGAGTGATTGATACAATTTTCCCTTACTTCTCCTTTTTAAATTATCAAAAAAAAAAAAAAAGATTTACTGGTTCATTTCATACATACCCCTTGAACTGAAAGAACAGTGTTCGATAATGAAAAAAAAAGTAATTGAAATAAAAACCCTTTCGATTGGTTACAGAAAGGACATTTTAGAAAACTAATAATCTTGGATACCCAAAGTCCTGCGAAAACAGCAAATTTTAATAATGAATATGCGGAAATAATCTATGAATGTGTTGAATCTCTGTGCTGCAATATTTGAATTTTACATAAAGCTAATTTTTTCCGAAGATTTGAATATTGCATCAACAACTTGCTTGTACCTCCTCAAAAGCTGGAGATACATTTTCAACGATGCCACTTCGCCAAACTCTAGGAGGAGTGAGATTATTTGAAAGAGTTGACACGGTACAAGAATTGATATAATTTTGAAGAAGTTTTTGTATAGCTATGTACGTGTATACATAAACTATTCAAAACAAAATAGGGCCCACCCATGATTTATTTAGTATTTTGCCTAAAAAATACTTAATTAATGAAATTTACCAAAAAAAGCATTTCATTCTAGGGTTGGCATGTGTTGGCTTCTTTATAGATGACGTGAACAAAAATTTTACCGTTGCATGCAAGACAGTAGACTGAAAAACTCAGTAGCCTCAAAAATAAAATAATCAATGAAAAAATTATTGCACTTGTTTTCAATCCGATTCTACCGTTGTTGCTAAATGTAACTTTCTTTAATTATTTTTTTTCTCTCTTTGTAACTATACGTGATTACCATGTCCGGTTCTAGACGTCATTTGAATGCTGAAAATGCAATAAGAGCCGTAAATATGATGGAGCAAGGAGATTCTCGAAAGGCTGTTGCAACACATCACATCGGTGTGTCGAGGCGAGCTATCCGAAACGTGTGGGAACGCTTCCAGGAGACCGGTGTATGGCAAGAAGGTGAACGTTGTATCGATCCATGCATTCACGGAAGTTTGTTTGGCTGAGCTGGTAATCTTGGATGAGGCCACCGTTATCACTGCAAGTTATATTGTGAAGGCAATACGACCTGTTGTGATCCCATTTCCACAAAGAGTTGGCGATGGTTCGGTTCTAGTGAAAGACAATGCACGCCCCCATACGGCCCGTACTACCCAAGCAGCTCTCTCTAACGCCAATATTTAACTTTTGCGATTTCCACCAAGAGTCCAGATCTAAATCCCATCGAGAATTTATGGGACCAATTAAAAAGAAGCCTCCAAAAAACCACAGCCATGTCAACAGTAAGCAGGAGCATTAAAAGTCGCATCTGATCGAAAGCGTACCAGATAGGCTAATAGAGTGCATAAGGAGTAGAGGTGAACCTACTCGCTGCTAACGAAAACAACTGCACAACAAATCTTCAAAAAAAGCTAATTTTTTTTTTAATTTTCTAAAATTTTCCCATAAAATGTTTTTTTTTTTGAGTAATTTCAATAAAAAAAAATGTTTTCATATTGATTATGTGTACTCACTTTCTGAATACAAAGCTTAATCATAATAACCAACAAAAAAAATATAATCACTTATGTTTTTCAAATGAAGGCCAAAAAACTAAGTGGGCCCTATTTTGTTTTAAATAGTGTATATTTAAGGTTTGAATTGTTTTCTCTTTCATGTACTATATGTATGTATATTTTTGTTGATTAAAACAAATTCTAAAAACATCTTTCAGATCAAAAGGGCCGTTTCCAAGAAATAAAAACATAAAAAAGTGGCCTTTCCGCCTTCTGCAATGAGGGAGAGGTTGAAAACTGAGGAATATAAATATGTTCTTATGGTACAACACCATCTTGATTTCTCAATGTGAACTGTATTATTTTTTTTGTAATCGATTAAACAGTGGTACATTAAGATATAATAAATATTTGTAAGAAGGTTGTGGATTCAAAAAAAAAAAAGACACACATTTTAAATTTCTGGCAGGTTAATTAAAAATTATTGTAACCATATTTTCTATAATATTTGACTTAAACAATTTAAAATTAAACATCATATCGGTATATTTTTTGTAATGTTTTTGTTTTTATTTTTTAGGAGTTGGTTTAAACGTACAAAAAGACAAACTTATTGAAAATAGCGAAAATAGAATTAACTTTTGAAATCCAGATGGTGGCAACTCTGCAAGTTTATTGAATACTTAAAAAAATCATAAAATTAAGCTTTCAATAACGTACTCCAACAAACGACAAAATTGGATCCCCATTTTTCATTCCCATGTTAGCCATTGCCAGGTTTGTTAAAATTTTAATGCAAAAAAATGCAACTTGAAAGTTATTTGCATTCAAAAAATTATATGCAAAATGAAAATAATTTGTATTAACTTTAACGCGTGCAGTCGCTCATTTCATTTTGTATAAATTTGAACGTCCATTTGATATGATTCAGATAATTAAATAAGTACTCCAAATTTTATACCCCTAAAGCCTGGCATTCAATTTCCCTGGACAACCTAGAAATAACAATTTGTTTTCATCACTATCAAAATAAAAAATTGAAAGACGTTGGAAGGTCTACTTTTGGCCCAGGATTGACCATGAAACGAAAGACGAAACCGAGACGAGACTTTCGAAGTCTCATACGGTTTCATCAAAATTGAAAACTTTCAGTTCCGTCTCGGCTTCGTTTGACTAAATCTCAGTCAAATGAATTTCTAATTGACCAGTTTTTGAATTTTTCTCAAAAAAAAATCCGCGTTTGAAATTTTCCAAATTTAGAAGAAGAATTTTTAAAATATGTATTTAATATTTTTATCAGAATTAGAATTTTATTATTAAATATTTTGAAAGCCTAATGGAGAAGCATAAATAAATAAACTGAATTAATAAAAAAAAAAATAGAGAAGCATTTGTACCTAAAAAGATATTTTCTTTCGTTGCCTTTACAAATCAGATTGAACGGTTCTTTCGTGTTTATGTTTTATAATATACCAATTTCTTCAGAAACATTATTGTTGATTGCGTTGCGTCCATTAAACGGTTGAGTGTTTATTTTGGTTGGGCAATTTTTTTAAATTTTTGAACAATTTTTGATCCTTATCTTTTCGAACTTTGCAGTTTTTTTTTATTTTTACCATTTTAAGAATTAAATGTTCTTAAACGATGTACAGGAAATTGGTAATTTAAGTCTCCATTCATAGAAAAAAAACTTTAAAGCTATAAAATCGAAAAAAGTAATCTGACATTATTTGTAGTTTTTGTATGTATAGTTTTTCATATAACATTTCTTTTAAATTTATCCCACAACATTTTCGTCTAGGATCAAATTATTTAGGATCAAAATAGCTGCCAAATGACACTAGGTATGTACAATGTACATTGTTACCTATCAAAAATGTTATTTTCAGTCTGTGCACTGGAACTATTCAATTTGACTTACAACATAAAAAAAAATATATATTAGTGGACCACTCTCACGTCAAAAAATTAAAAACACTTAACATCAACCACATAATTAAAAAAAAAAAAAATTAAAATAAAAAATGATAAATTGGCTCTTAAAATTTTAATGATAAATGGTAATGCAGTTCATTTCGTTTTATGTGAATGACTGGACCACACTAAAATTGTGTTGAACAGAAACAATAACAAAGTCAATCATAAGTTTTTCATCAAAATAATAATTGAAATCGACTTTAAAATACATCACCATTATTAAAAAGAATTCTAAATGATGAAAAAAAACGGATAGCTGTAATCGGCCCCTTACATTGACGCATTCAATTTTATGTTTTTTTTATGTTTTTAGTGGTTTTCTTTACCGACACTCTCGGTGAGTCTCAGTCTTGTTCTCACTGCCACCCCTACTTCGGCCATGGCGGAATCTCTATTTTCTTATATTGATTTTTACTTATAATTTTGTTTCTTTTAGTTTTTCATACAAAAATAAAAATATTTCAAGAATCTTATTGAAAGAAATCACGAACACAAAGTATAACATAAGTGCCCAAAGTCAATTAGACAACCGTTATTGAATAAATAGGAAAAAATATGAGGCTTATAGTAAGTACTCGTATATACATAGCAACCGCATAGTTGAGATGAAATATATTTGCAGACCACAAGAATTATTTCTTTAACTGAATTTATTATTAAACTACTCTAGAGCAATAGTTATATAACTGTACTGACTCTCTACTTCGATAAAGATATTTCCTTTTTCCATTCAGATTGCAAAAAAATTCACATTCAATTGAATGATTTTACTTTCTGCAATAAAAGTGGAAGATAAAATGCGTTTCTGAAGTTTGTTTTTATTTTTCAATAAGTGGATATCATTATTTTTAGCAAATTAATTGCACTCTGTTTTTTTTTTTTCAATTGAATAAAATAATTTAAGAAATTAATATGGCCATTATTGACTCATTGATATATGTCAATATATGTATAAGGAGAACGAAATAATTGGGACGATAGCGTAGGACACAAGAGAAAATTTAAAACAAAATGTTTTTTGATTTTTAATTTAAAAAAATACACTTGTGGAAAACTAAGGTTGCATAGCCAATCAATGCGGCTTGTAAATGTAAACTTATCGAAAACAAAGTCACAATAAAAATTAAGTTAATTTTCTAATTAAATACCTTTATGCCAAAAACGTATTTTTCTCAGATAAACACTTGTAAAAGAAAGAAATTTAATTAAAAATAATTTAATTGAATGTGGAAATATTCTCGCCTTTTTCCCCATTGAATACATACATAAAGGATCCTTAAGGGATATCCTCTATCCTCCCTCGATACCCTAAATTGAATATAAAATTTAATCACATAGAAGAGTCTTACCTACCTACAACACTATACAAGATGGTTCAATGGCAAAGAAACGTTTGTATTCCGTTTTAGGTTTCAAATAATTAATTTTAATATCAACAGCACATTTTCTCTTTCTCTCTCTCTTTCTGTGTCTCTTTTAGAGATGACAAACTCCAGGAAAAGTAAATAATAATTATATTTCTTGAAAGATGATGCTATGCAATGTATATTAATTATTTATGTTCCACAGATAGAAAACTTTTCATGCTCGTATATTTAATTGATGTATTAATTTTGTATAGGTATCAAATTATGTAATATAGTAATGCCTAACATTTATCGTTTAGGTAATTTTATACAAGTTAAATTGTCACACCTTTCCAATTTGTTGGGAATTGATTTTTAAAATTTATATTTTATCCCATTTACTCAAATATATGTAGTACAGGGTCATTCATTTTGTGGTTTCAAGTTGGGAGCGCTGGCATTTGACATTAGTCAAACATAAGTTTCACCTCAAATTTAGTTTCGCTGTAGTCCATGAAAAATTAAATCCTAAGTGACATAACTCTCAACCATTCTAGTGTGCGTGTTATTGCCGGAATAGTAGGCACTCTAGTGACAACATCCTCTATTCTTGACAGTCCTAGGCGTTAACCAATATTCCACCGGCTGTCATCTGGAGTGTTTTAATATTAGTTGAATATGTTTGCAATTTACGTTTAATTACAAAAGTGGTGATTCAGACACAGCCACTTTTCGTGCACAACGCGATGACTACGCAAGCTATCGGTAAAGTTGTGAAAAAAACTTGAAGGGAATGGAAGAATTACTAAGGCCTGTGCAACATCGTAATGCACGCTTCAGTCAACAATATTGCTGCTGCAAGATTTATTAATAATACGAATTTATCGATTAAGCGATAACCGATGATAACCGATTTTTTTGGCAGGCGATTGAAGATAATGACTTGGACGATATGTGGTTGCAGAATGACGGGACAACAAGCCACACAACACAAACATTTATGGGTCACCGCTCAATCACACAACAAGAGGGACCATCGTCAACAGGTCAAGCCAGATACTGGCTTACGCAGACGACATTGACATCATCGGAAGAACCGAACAAGCTGTACACGATTCATTCATCCAGATCGAGCGGGCGGCACAAAATCTGGGGCTGCACATTAGTGAAGGTAAAACAAAGTACATGGTGGCATCGAATGCGAGAAGAACAGTTGGTCAAACAATCAAGGTAGCGGAGCACGAATTTGAAGTGGTGCAATCATTTAAATACCTTGGGTCAATAGTAGCAGCCGATAATAATATAGAAGAAGAAATACGCGGGCGGCTGCTCAATTCGAACAAAGCCTACTATAATCTGTCAAAGCTCTTCAAATCCAGAAATCTCACCATAACTTCAAAACTGCTGCTGTACAGGACCATGGTCCTGCCAGTACTCACGTATGGATCCGAGACTTGGGTGCTTAGCAAGAGACACTCCGACCTCTTAGCCGCGTTCGAGAGAAAAGTCTTAAAGAGAATTGTTGGCCCCATATGTGAGGAAGGACGATTCCGGAGACGGTGCAATCATGAATTGTACGCAATCTACCTTGAAGTAGACATATGGGGTTTTTCTTTTTTAGTTCAGAGTGTATAACAGTTCAAGTTTGTGTTTCTTTTTTTGTTCAGAGCATGTTCAGAGATTGTTCAGGGCGCACTCAATGAGCTCGGTATACAAAAACTGAGCAAACAGATTTCAATCCTGAACACGCTCGCTCCGAGGAAAGTTCAGAGTATGTTCGACAAGCTCGTGCTCTGTTCCGGGCTCTGCTCTGAATGAAAAAAGAAAAACTCCTATAGTGACAAAAATTAAGCTCGGTAGACTCCGGTGGGCAGGGCACCTAGCTCGCATGAGTGAAGAGGAACCGGCTCGGAGAGTCATTTGTGGTACATTCTATGGTAGACGGCAGCGTGGTAGACCATGCTTGCGCTGGAGAGATGGCGTAGACCAGGACGCCCGAAGCTTTGGGGTGCGCAACTGGATGGTGTCGGCTCAAGACCGGGATAGGTGGAGAGACTTGTTAAAGGAGGCCAGGACCGGACCCCGGTTGTCGAGCCGATGATGATGATTATTTGTTAACCCATTTGTTTCAGTTGTACTCTCTACCTAGGAAATAAATAATATCAAATATCAAAACGTTTTGTTTTAATGTTCTCTCCCACTCTTCTCCAGTTGTGCCGATTCCTCTTCTACCGTTGTTGGTCAAGTGCTTCTATAGGTCAACCCGGTCGTCTGTTTGCATTTCATTCACTGCGTATGATCAATTGACTGCCACTTATGTCTTCAAATGATAAAGAGCAAGCCAACGGGTTCCTGTCCTGTTTTCGTATGAAGTTCATCAGTGGAGATAATGTTTTGCCAAAAAATCTTAAAGATATTTCGCAGACATCCAATTACGACTGTTTGCAGCTTTCTAGTGACAGCGGTTGTGACATTCCAAGTATTGCATCCAAAAAGAAGCACGGATTCGACATTGCAAGGGAACAGTCTAAACTTGGTCTTTAAACTTATATAAAACTGATTCTCCATATTTTGTACAATCCGAAGCCATTTTGTTGTCATTTTATGGAGATACACAATAATCTTATAAGAGAGTAACCAAACGTTTTCTGAGTAGTCAAAGTGTTTGAGAAACGATTTCAGAGTCCACTGAATTCCTCAATTTCCAGTCCATAAAGCTGCCTGCAGTACATGACTAATCGAAATAATACTCGTAACCTTGCCTAACCCAACTTTTGATTTCAAACTCCTCTGACAACGTTAACTTATGCAGAACGTAACATTCGGATCCATCATATGTAGCCATGATATAGCAATCAAGTTAAAGTTCCAAAGTTTACTTGAAAAATTCGTTTAACAAATAAGTCTTCTTCGAAAATAATAATTAATTTAAGCTTCTATTTCCTAATCACATTGTGTAGGACCACAAGAATTTTCAAAAACTTTTGACTCTGAAATATGTCGGTCAACTCATCGTTGTAGTTTATGGAATGGATTCTATGTACATTTACTCTAATTCATTTCAACGAATCAAACGTTCATCGTATTTTCATTCCATTGAAATGTCAATTCAACAAAATCCCTTAGGTACACACTTTTGCCCTTTATACGTACAAATCTAAAAACATTCCCAAGTCCTCTATTTCTCTTGAATTTCAAATTGACATCAGATATAGACAAAAAAGCAAATCAATATAATTTAAAATGGTAGCAAGATCCAAGAAAACCATTAATGTAACGTCTCTGTCGAATGCACGCAACTCTTATTTTCTGTCACTTATACTTTTCTTTTTTTCTAAACAAAAACCCAGCATCATTTTGTTAACTAAAAGATTCAATATTATGTCTAGAATGATGTGACATAGACACCATCATCTTCCAGGACACGAAGCAAACAACAAACAACATTTTTTTCTTTTCAATTCTGATTCTTCGCAATACATACATATGTATAGTCCTGTCCCGGTTCAGGATGATGGCAAAAGCATCTTATTAGTGATGCTAGTAAAAACAAATGTCCGACTTAATAAGGCTTTGGTATACAGAAGAGTAAAGAGATTGAAAGAAAATGGCGAGAGGAAGTATTCAATAAAACATAATAAAATCCATTCTTATGGAAGATATTGTTATTGCTGACGCAGTTTCTGGCTTCAGTTTAATGTTAATCAAAATCTAAAAAAAAGGAAAAAAAATTCGTTTTATATTCGAAAGAAAAAAGAAAAACGGTGTTCATTGAATAATTTTTTTTTTTATTCTTGAAAGAGAGAAAAATTGAGTTTAAGTAAAATGTATGAGCATAGTGTTGACTCCATTTAGCTAAGTAGCCCAGTAAGAATGTGTACAACAAGGCTAATGATGTCAGCGGAAAATTGAAAGTGCTGGTTTTAAATGCGATTATCATGCAAAAGTCTGTTGACAGATCTGCAATGCGTAATCAGTTATTCAAGGTCAAATGTCAAAAAAATTGGTTGTTCATACATTGAAAACGGCAAATGCTTACAAAAAAAATATAAGATTCCCTCCAACTTACGGCTAAGAAGATATGAGCCTACAAAAAACATTAATTTCTTCTCTACTTGCAAATTGCCTAGGCTATCGCAAAATGGCCATGTCTGTCAAAAAACTCCAAGGCCTGTTGGTAAACGCCCAGGCCTGTGGGCAAACACCCAGTTCTTTTGGAAAACTCCCAGGTCTGTCGGCAAAAGCCCAGATCTATTGAAAAACGCAAAATGCCTAGGTCCGCTGGAAAACGCCTTTGTCTGATGGAAAACGCATGAGCCTTTCGGGAAACGCCCTGGTTTGTCAAAAACGTCCAGGCCTCTTGGAAAACGTCCAGGTGTTTTGGGAAAGGCCCAGGTCTTTCTGCAAACTCCCAGGATTTGCCGGAAACGTGCAGGTCTTTCAGAAAACATCGAAGATCATAAAACGCCCAGAATTGTTAGAAAACTCCCAGAAGTGTCAGAAACAACCTATTTCTGTCAGATTTTGTTTATTGATATTTTTGAATGGCGTAAAATAAGACTTTGTATTACGTCAAAAGGTTAACAAGGCAGAAATGGATAGAAACCACTGGTATACTAACTAATGTTGCAAATGTGAACTCGAACTTCGAGGGCGTGGTCTACATTATTAAATTGTAGGAAAAATTTTCCTGTGATTCAACTGTACATTTCAGTTATTCTTTGTTGGCGATGGAGCCATCATTATTGAAGATCCTACATCAAGTGCAAAAAGTTTATCTATCTTGGATCTGTTGTTAATAGGAAAGGATCTTGTGGTGATGACATCAAACATCGCTTAAGCGTTTTCTAATGTCAACCCGACGAACTCAACAAGTGAAGCCTTAGGGTCAAGCAGTTGTAGTAGAAGACTTTCTGTAGCCGAAATTTAATTTCATTCAAGGTCTCAATCCGTGTAATCAAACTTCGTACCAAGTATAAAACCATTTTATACCGAGGGACACTTCATACCCAGGGACGATTCATACCTAGAAACAGTTTATACCAAAAACGATATTTTCCGAAGCGTTTCTAAGCATGCACCCAACCTCTCACCAACCCCAAGCACACTACATGCCCAATCAGAGGGGTTGCAGGGAACAGAATGCCCCCCCCCACACACATACCCCACTTTTGAATTTAAAAAAAATGCCCTTTTTGATATGAACGGTCCCTGAGTATGAAATGCCGCTCGGTATGAAGTGGGTTGGTATGGTGTTACTGGTATGAACTGTGGCGATGTGAACTGTCTTGGTATGTAATATCCACATTCCGAAACATCGGTCATGCAAAATACAAAACGAACTGTTTGCCACTCAGGTTCGGTCGATTAGGTCTTTATTTTCAATATTTTTAAAAAAATACGACCTAAGATCCCCGAATTAGTGTAAGAATATAATTTTTGAATTTTTTGTTCACCAAATGTTTTATCCATTTATTGACTACGTCGGAAAATATATTATGTCTGTGGCAACGAGGAAAAACAACATAAGTCACTTTTTGTAGTTTTTCAGGAATGCAGTTTGAATTTTTGTGTTATTTTTCCTTATGCAGTCTTATGCAGTTTTGTAAATGTTCTGATCTTAAGTCGACTTATTTTGTTTTCCGCATTGCGCATTCCGCAAAAAAATAAATTATTTTTATTCGGAAAAGCTACACAAGTGAGGACACAAGTCGACTTATTTTTTTAAAAGGAATTGCTATAGTTTTGTAAAAAGAGCATATGTCTTCTTGTGTTGTTTTTGCTTGTGCAAACTGAGCATAGAAAACGACTTATGTTGTTTTTTTTTTTACAAGGCTATAATTCAGAAACCATAAGAGATACAAATACGAAACAAATATTGGAGGTAGAATCTCTCATTGCGCATCCGATGTTATTAATAACTCAATTTCAACATAAGTCGACTTATGCTGTTATTCATTGTTGCCACAGATGTACAGCCAGCTTTTAAAAATCTTCACTTGGAATATTTCCGCTGAGAAAGCACATTTTTCCTGGACTATTGCAAATAAGTTGTAAATATTTTTGACCCAATTAGGATGGATTCATTTTCGTTTTTGTGATTTATTAATTTAATTTCTATAAAAGCAGTCAACCTTTGACCTTAAAAAGTTCCTACCACTTCACAGTTTTCATAATTCTTGAACTGTGAAAATTATAATTATCACGCACCTATACATTTTATAAATAACCCTGCCTTGTTTATATATCTTTATTTTTATCATACCAACCAACCAACCCATTTTTGAAATTAAGAAAGTTTATCAAAAGAATTAATAATAATAAAAACAAAAAAAAAAACAAAAAACTTAACCAAGCAACGAGCCTCCATAAATTATAAAAAGTAAAATCCACATCACAAACTGATGGGCAGAAAAAAAAGGAGGAATACCTTTAATTTGAATGTCTAGTCTAATCGACTATACGAATTCAATTTCCTACCTTTATCCCAAACCAACCAAACCCCCTTGTTCAACATCGAACGGAAAACCTTTTAACTGCGACATTATTTTTTAATTTTATTCCATTTAAGGATGAAAACATGTCGAGTAGGTATATACTCGTATATTTTTTTCTTTTCAAACTTTGTAAATACCCTGCTGGGTATATTTTCAAATGCCTTTAATTTTTAATTGTGTCCATTGATGAATATTCTGGAAACCGGAGGCTCGCTCTGCAGCGATGGCAAAACACAAAAATGAGCATATTAAATAAAATGAGTTTGTAACCGAAGTTAATGGATTCCTGTGGTTAAATCGCGATTGCAAATTTAATGAATTCTTGGATCCCATTACTGGAGTGTACTTTTTTTGTATTTTTTTTGAGTACAAGAAATTATTAAAGTTAAAGAAGATGGGGTTGGGAATTTTAATTAAATACATAATTTGTTTTCTGAATAACGGTTCGGTGTTTTTCCAAGGATTTGTGCATTCGGTAACTATGCAATTTGTAATATTTTTTTTTCATGTAAAATTCACGATCGGATCACATGAACAAGATTCTTAGTAATTCAAGGCTATAACAAGAGTAGGTAATAAAGTCCAGAAAACATTCTTGTGATAATCAGCAAAGTTGTTGCATATGATGTGAATTCCGAGAAAATATTCTGTTTCTGAATTCAACTTAATTCTGAATATTCATTAATATAAAGGACATTTTTACTAGAGGGAAATCTTTATATTAATACTTGGTGGACAAACTTTGTCATACACTTATCATATTGAAAAGGTAATTTCCAGTTGATGCGAAAAAAAAATCAAACCTTTGGCTTTTTGATATTTTGGAGTACGTTACTTTGTCTTTTCGAAACTTTTTCACTTCGTAACTTTACCATTTCGAATCTTTTGTCTTTTAAATAACATTGACGTATTTTTTAAGTTGTGTTTAGTTAACTTTTACCTGTTTTACCCAATAACTTCGCGACAAAGTTGGTTGGCTAGTGTAGCACTATAATTAAACAAATAATGTGTTTAATAATACTTACTTACTTATTCAGGCCCTCCGACTTGTTAAATATGTGTGTAAGTTTCTCCTATGGGCTATGTGAGATACATTTCAGCACTCTCAAACTCTTCCCCAGTTGTGCTGATTCCTTACCAAGTGCTTCAAGTTCAGACCGATCGTCCACTTGTCTGAGTAAGAGGGTTCCATTACATCACTTGACTCTCAATACACTCGTTATCATTTTGAAGCGTTTGGGCAGTTGTTTCTACAGATTGTGGACACCATCCCTAACACAGCCTCTGCTTTGCGTTTGCAGATTCGACTGTTTTAGTTCTACCAGCAGTAGAGACAGTACTCCCAAGATATTAAAATTGTTCTACTTTCTAAACTGGATGTTGATGGCACTGCTCGTAAGTGCTCTGCGGTAGTACCGTCAAGTCCTATTCTTTGTTGTTCTTCAGTGTTCTTCAGCAAAAAAAGATTGCGGTTAAGATTTCTTCTCTACTGGGAGGTACAGTGCGTATTCGGTAAATTTTTACTCCGGGGAGGTCGTTCGGCGTTGGGTTCACCCCACTGGTGAGCACGATAACCTTTTGATCTGATCCTCATCCGAAATTAGCAGAGATCCGTCTGCATCTTTTACCAGGTGTTGTTTAGAGCTCTGGAAACTGTCACACCTACTAGCGACTTTTTCTGCTTCTGAATCCAATGACTTAATTTATTTACATTTATGGCGCTACACACTACGGTGAACTTTCCTCTTCTTAAGCGATACGTAGACTCTAGCCTGTTTCTCCCTACTGTGCTGGATAAATGTGGTAGGGGATTGCTTGTCTATCCCTCGACACAAAGTGACTTTATGGCACGTTTTTTGTTTAAAAATGTCGTTGCCAACCTTGGCATTCAAATCTTTCATTACCCTTATGTTGTTCTACGTAGTGTACTAAACAGTACTCAGCCGATCATGAAAAAACTTCCTTCTCCTCGTCAGAAGAAGGTGAAATACTGCAGGATGATGGACCGTATTAATGTACACAAAAAAATTTTATCCGTTTTATAGCAATTTGAGAATGGTCTTTTGAACATTCGTTCGTATGGGCATGTTTATAATGGGCAGTACTAATATTATTAGACTCAAATTTTTATAAAATTGTCGGTTTCGTTTTGGAGAAATTTTTACGGTTATTTTTGAAACTAAAATTAATTTTTGTTGAAATTATCAAAGATATGTAATGAACAGGGCTTGAGAAAATCGAAAATCAAAAAACTAATCCCACATTTCGGATTTTATTTTTTTATTAAAATTTATTGAATCTTTTTCAAAAAAAAATTTTAGAGTCGTTTTCGAAAAAAATCTAATTTTGCTAAAAGATAAAAAAAACTAATACATGGCGAGTGTTATATTGGGTCCTAAAAAAACGAGTGGACATACGGTCTAAAAACCCTATAAACCAAGTTTCAAAAAGAATCCAGCCACCCGCCAGATAGCGAGACATTTCGACATCCCTAGTACTTTGGAGTTTGATCTAAATCTCGATTTCGTATTTTTTCACGAATCCAAAACTTGCCCTAAAAATTCAATGGTTGTGAATAGGTTTGTTCAAAGAAGCAAAGTTCAGAGCAGAGCAGAACAGAACAAAGCAGAAAAGAGTAGAACAGAACAGTTTACATGAGAAATGTCAGACATGTTAGAACAGTCAGTCACGTGACAGATGAAACAAAATATTACCTACAGCTGATTATGACAGTTTTCGTGAATCTGTTCTGGTCTACTCTGACTAAAAAGTAAGTGCAAGAAATTTTGTTCTAATCTGTTCCAAACTGTTCCAGACAGACTCACTGAACAGCAAATCAGAACAGTTTAGAACAGAAATTTTCTCACTGAACAGCAAAAAGTTGTAATTTTCTGTTCTAAACTGTTCCAAACTGTTCGGAACAGCTTCACTGAACAAACCTAATATACTGTTATTTTTCAGAAATAACTTCAAATTGTTTTCTTAATTTTTTTTTTTTTGTTTCTTGTCTTCTAGAATTTAGGAGATGGCACGTATTAATAACGGGTGTTTTTTAAAGGTAGAGAATGTTGAAATTGAAAAAGATGAATTTTTAAAATTGACATTAAATTGAATTTATCCGAAAGATGGTATTTTGGCAATATAATTCAAGTATGATTTCTGGTATATGACCGCCAGGGCTGGCTCGGACTTAATTTTATCTAGAGGTCCAATGTATTTGCAATAACGTGGTGAAGGTTATCCTCCAAGTGGTCGGTCAGTTCAGGCAAAAAATAATCTAGCGCCGTTAAATCACACGATCTTGGAGGCTTATTCACGGATCTGAATCCGAAATGTGAAGCTATGCGGTTACCAAACGTTTTTTTTTCAATAAATCAATTGTGGCAAATTCAGTGTCACATGTTACGCCATTTGGTTGAAAACACAGTTCCCGGTCATCATGGTTTTTCAATTGAGGAACCAAAAAGTCAGTAATCATGGCTCTATAGTGGTCACCATTGACTGTTTCGTAATTAAACCAGCCATAAAGCGCACCAAACATTCAGTTTTTCGGGATCAACGGCTATCTTGTTTTAGGTTCATTGAAAACAATTTGGAAACGTTTTTTAGGTGTAAGTCTAATCATGTAGAAAAATACCAAAAAAAATTAAACACAAATCACTAAACAACTGTTGAAATGACCGCCAGTTAAAGTGTTGCCCACTTAAAGTTTTATACCTCTAAAAAAAACACCCTTTAGTAGGTGTAGTGAAATATTCACTTATGTATGTACCTCGGGAGTCGCACCAATTATATTTACACAAGGAACATTTTAAAATGTATGTTTTATGTTTTCTATTAAAGAACTTTTATTTTTATTGTGTAGGTAAGTATACCTACCTTAGTTCTTTTTTTTTAATGTCACTTAAAAAGTTACCAAATAGTTTATAAATAGCCCCATCAACTTTTCTAAAAACTAAGTCAAGAGAAGGTGTAATACCCTTGTGAGCTTTCCTGAACAATTTTATATGAATTCAGAATTTTTTTGTAAGTTTTTGAATTCATGACCATTGCTATTGTTCCTAATTTGCCTGACATTAGTCCTTATGCTATGTGCAGGTGTGTCACAATGTGTGGACTTCACTTCATTGTTAGACTACCTTCCACTATAAAACCTCACATCCCTCTTCACAATCGCACATCTACTTCTTTTTTTTTCAAGTTTTAAGAACCCTCCCAGGTACCTTACACCGTACAGGTTTATATACGAATTCATTTGTTAAATTTCTAATTAGCCTCATATTGTAGTCGTCACACTTTTTGCTTGTTGAAAAGGCTACAACACGAAACAGGGGCAAAGCCAACAACAACAACTACACACCAGAAAATACCTATGTTCTTCTATAGAGTTCCTTTAATAGCATATCTACTTCTGTAACAGAGATTTTGCAGCATTTTACAATGCCAATCCAACACCCACTCTATAAATGGTTTATAGAAGAAAGAGAGAGAGGAAAACTAAAATCCTTTAGAACATGTTTAGTCTTTAAATAGGTAAAAAAAAAGTATCTAATTGCTAGAAAACACCTCGTATAAGCCTGCCAGGGTTCACACATAACCTCGTTTTTTTTTCAACATCGTAGATATACGAGTACAATATACTCACTTGGAATGTAGGTCTTTGTATGTAGAGTGAAAGCCACCCTCATTAATGGTGTAGCAGTGTTCTTGTTACCTGACACGATTTCGAGGTAAGCAATCGACCTTTCAGCACCATCATCTTCATCCGATGTGCCCCATCTCCATAAATCCTCAACGTTGTATACTTATCTAACCTCTAATGGTTATACGTTTGATTTCAGTTGTCTGCAAAAAAAAAAAAAGAACAAGAAAAACCGCTGATGGCGGATTTGTATTTTCTCGATTATAGACAATGGGGCCGGGGGCTAGTTGTAGTAGAGAAAAAAAAAAAATGCTCCTATAGTTGAAAATTCTTTTCTACTTGGATATTTTTGTTTAAATGATATCTTTGGAATTTTAGATTTCAAAGAAAAGATTTTTCTTAAGTTATTGAATAAAGAATCCCATAGTTTCATTTGTAGCCCTTGAAAAATTTATGAATAATAGCTTTTGAAAAATTCTGACAGAAGATTTTTAAACGCAAAATCCATATTTTGGCCTTGGTAAAAAGTTATTTAAAATATCGAAAATATTGTTTTTGCGCGCATAACTTTTAAACAGTAAAAACTTCCTTACGGTGGCGCTAAAGTCAATGATCGGTCTTAAGTAACAATACGCACCGAATACGCACCGTACCCATTGATAGAGACGAGGCTTTTACCGCAATCAAAGTACTGAAGAACAACAAAGCTTTTGGACTTGGTGATACTCCCGTAGAGCCCTTACGAGTAGAACATCGAGCAAGGTATTGCATTCACTCATTGAGAGGGCTTGGGAAACATAAAGCTTTCCTCAAAGAAATTTTCTTGCTACCAGCAGTAGCTAAGATAACAGCAAGAATAATCTTGAAGTGAATAAAAGGCCAACTCGAAGATACACCGACACCGAACAAGCTGGAGTCTACTTTCCGTGTGGACCATCGGATGGATTATCATTTGAATATCGATTATATAGATTACCGCCTTACCTGCTGTTCATCGACTTCGAAAAGGCGGCAGTGTCAATAGGGAATTTATCTGGCTGGAAAGGTTGACAGAGGAATTTCAAAAGGGTCTTAGATAAGGCCAATACTATTCCGGTTGGTAATTAGTTATGTACTATGCGCAGATTTATCGCGACAGCAAACGAGGAATTCAGTGGACTTTGAAGTCATTTCCTAAACATCTTTATTTAGCAGACGTTCACTTTGAATCAAACGTTCGATTCGCTTCCATAATAGGGGCCCAAAAAAACATAAAATGACGAAATATGGTTTTTTGCTATAACATAGAAATAAAGAATGCTTTGGAAAACATTTTCATACAAAGTTTTGTTCATTATGCTTTTTTCTACATAAATACTCGTACATTTTATTTTTACATTTTTTTCATACGGTTCATCAGAAACAAGATATCGCTGAATATCGAAAATCAATGCTTTTTTCAAATACCACTCTGAAATGGTTAATGTAAGGAATAGAGCCATTGATTTCGACCGGGTACCCGGTAGGTACACTGAACGGGTACCCGGGTAGCCAAAGTTTCCGGGTATTACCCGGCAAGGTGTCGGGTACACGGTTACCCGAAAAATGATTGGGTACGCGGATAACCGACACATTGCTGTGTATCCGTCAGGTGTCGGGTACCCGGGAATTTATATAATTGGTCCCACCGAACCATTATATGTAGCTCAGATGAGAAATGAAAAAATAACAATAACAATAGGGTGTTTCTTAAGGTACAATTAGAATTTTAAAAAGTCCACGTGGTTAGTGTTTAGCACAAACTTTCGAAAAAAAAAACATTTTGTGTTAGGGTGGTTCAAAAAAAATCGTTTTCAAAATACATAAATTGAAAGTGTTAAATTACACAAGCTCAACATCACATTTTTCACATTTGTGACTTGTTTTATTTGGCCGCCATCTTGTTTTTAATGAAAATTTAGATTTTCGCACATAACTTGCGTAGTTTTGATTCTAGAAGAAAATGTGAATGAAAAATTTTAAAACAATAAATTTTCTACAAAAAATGTTAAATAACTTTTTTCGATAACTGCTTTTCTTTAAGAGTTATAGTACATTTTGTTAAAGAAAGTTGATATAGTGGTGGGTGCAATTTCGTTTTCACTGCGCTGCGTTTAATAACACAAAGTGACTTCTTGAAGTAAAAACAAAAAAAGTTTTTTATAAAGAGCAAAAATGAAGTTAACAAATGACTGTTTTCGTTCACTCTCTCAAGCTAAATTATGAAAAAACTTTAAACTTGGAAATGAAAAATAAATTATAAAGGAAAGAAGAAACGAAGCACGTATAAGAGCTTAATGACCATTACCTTGGATGTTGTTTTTTTTGCATTAAAAAAAAAAAAAAAAACAATTTTCCAATAACTACATCAGTAACAGTGTAAGGGTTCCCAGACATCACTTATCTCTAACAGAGATAATTAATCTTCTGCAGAAGCTGCCTGTCTTATTCCCTTGTCCTTCTGACTTTTAGATAATTAGAAACAAAGTTTCTTTTTTTATTTTGTATATCCATTGTCCTTTGCCATTAACTTCGACATTGAATACAGCAAGTGCAATACTGCTGCAGTGCAGTTACTTAATTTTTTGTAATTAATTTCTCCAGGACGACATCAGACGTCAGCATATTTTTTTTGTTTTTGTTTAAAGCATCGAAGTAGAAAGTGTCGCGTTTTAAGATATTGGATGTAAAGAGTCAATTTCTTTTATCATTTTGTTTTGTTCATTAAAGTCATTGCTATTTGCTGTCTTCGTTTATTAATATTAAATGGAATTCTTTGACAAAGAAAAGAGAAAAATAGTTTTATTGTGTTCTGTTTCTATTGTTTTAGAAAAATTGGTCATCAATTGTTGATGTTTTTTGATCATTTAGGAATGAAAACCACAGACTTAGAAAGGAACCTTATCTGTATTATATTTTAGTTTCGTTCCGGCATAACCGTTTGAATTAAAATATATAGTATCCCGAGCTACTTTTTTAAAACAATTATTTTTTCATTGCCTTCAGGGAAGGACGACATTTTGCTTAAGCGTTTGTTTTATTATTATATAATATGTTTACTAATGCAAATATGCACACAAAATTTTATCAAAAGCCGTTTTCGAGAAATTTAAGATTTTTGAAAATGGGTTTTTTCTTTATATTTGTATGGGAGGTAAAGTTAGTAATGTCTAAATAGATTTTTTTTTAAATCGGAAAGTCGGTTTCGTTTTCGAACAATTTGAATTTTTTACAAACGGTTTTTTAACATACAATTTATTTTCGAAAGTAAAATAATTTAAGTTCTTTTTTGTTTTGTATTATGTATAGTATTAAAAGTCGTTTTACACTCAATTTCAAAAATATGTAATTTTTGAAATTAAATTGCTCAGTATTTTTTGTAAATTTTAGATGCTTTGGGAAGTAACGTGTAGTGACCAACAAAAAGTGTGCACAACCCACAATTTGAACTTATAAACTTAAAGGTAGAACTATAATCGTCGAACGTCAGCTGAAGTGGTCGTACCTTCGAAGCGAATACGAAGAATTTATATAACGCGCCCATTATTGCGATTAGGTGGCCTTCGTTAGTCTTCGTTAACTTTCGCTATCGATAGCAAGAGCGCTCATCGACCGCTCCTGCGAAAGTGAATTGAGAGATAGATACAAAAATCAAAATGGTGGCAACATATAATATGGCTGACTTCTCCATTTGAGTGTTCCTTTGTATATGAAAACTATAGTACTATCATGGTGGAAGTCGAATGGGGCGACATCTAATTTACCTATGCAACCCTTGCTCTTTTTTTTTTGCGGAGAGCTTATGGAGGTTTTAAATGATATTTATTGATATTTTTTCGATGCAATAATCCAAAAAATAATCTACTCTTGCCCCTACCACCAATTTTCGACGCTTAAAGACTCCCCAAATCGAATTTTACACCTCACATTTTGCAGCGCCACCACCAGGACCTCTGCAACCTTAAAAAAAACTCGCCATGATAGTACTATAGTTTTCATATACAAAGAGTGTTCGGAAAGCTAATTTTCGTCCGGTTTCGACATTAGCTTCCTACCACGTTCGACGATTATAGTTCTACCTTAACAACCAGTGGCGCTTGTGTCACAAAAGAATAGAGAGAAAAAGTCCAGTATATCTCAAACTTAGGTATGTACATTGTATATAAAACTTATAGTACTATCATCACGATGATTTTTGAGTTGTGCGCTGTGGTCGTCTGAGGGCGCACTTGTATATATGTACACAGAAACAGCAACCAGAAAATTAGTATGCGCTGTGATCGCTTGGGGCCGACGTGGTGGAACGTGCTGATGATAGTACTATGCAAATTTATATACAATGGGTATGTATATATATTATAATTCTCCTTGTTATCGATATGTCAAATCTCATTGCTCATGAACAGTCTTATTTACCACATTTACAAGCAGAATTGAGTGCTCGAGTTGGATTAAGGTCGAATTTTCGACCCATGTTTTTCGTCATTTGAGTTGAGTACTTCAATTAGAGTTTAGTTGAAAATATGTTGAGATGACAGCTGCTGGTGTCTCACTCACACAAACGTCAGACATTTTGCCAATGCCATACCAACTCCTCAACTCAGGTTTTTCAGCACAAATTACGACTCGACTCCGCTCCTGAAGCGGAGTTGAGTCGGTTGAAGCTCGTTTCAACTAAACACAGGTATACAAAGAGGCGAAGCGAGCTTGAAGCTCGCTTCAATACCTCTTTTAAACATGGTAATTGTAACATCCAACCAGCCAGCAGCAAATAAAACTATAATATTCAATTCAGAATAATAAAAGAAACAATTTTTATATATTTTTTTCAATTAAAGTGAGCCAACATCTATTTTCACGCACCGGCTTAGGCTGAAGTTCAACGGACAGATAGACAAACATTTTGTTCGACTTCACTATACTATATAATTTTTTCACGAATCCGAAAACTAGAAAATGAGTTTGAGTAATAACCTTTGTCCCTTACATACATAAGTGTAATACAAAAGTGGGGTTATCTTCATTTTAACGAATGTTTGCTTCTGTTCCTATTGAAAATACCCAAAACAAAGTTATTTTATACATAATTTATTATAGATATTTATAAAAACTTTTAAACCACTTGAACTGTAAACTTCATCATCCTTTACACATAACTATCAATTTTCAACTTTGTAAAATTCAAAACCCACACGAGACTTCTTCCAATATATAAAATATAAGCTTATCAATTTTTCGGTCACTGAACAAACTGAAATGTGTATAATCTTACACACAAACATCACGACCACTGATGCACAAGCACACACAGTAACAATATTAGGATTTGATCACAGTTATGGAATATTTTATTTTGTTGCCAAAATTGTTAGAGATACAAAAAACTGAGAACAAAACATATCGATAACAAAGAAAAAAAAAGATTTATTATGTAGAACAATGACAAGAACTAAATACCAAATATACATTTTTCCAATTAGCTTTGTTGCTCATGTGAGAAATAGATTTTTATTGTTAAATTATGTTCGACGCTAGGAAACTTCATAACAAGGTTTGGCATCCATTCACAGGGGACCTGACTGATATGGTTAGGTTATTATAATATGATCAAATTAAACAAAAAAAAAGGAAAGGCAATTATTTTTTAGGGAAACAACGAATAACAAAGGATTTGTATGTACATACGTGTACTTGTACATTCTACCCTTAAATGGATTTAGAGGATGGGGAGGGGGCTCGTATCGTGCATCACAAGGAAACTATTGACTGCCCAGAACTTGGCCTCGGCCAGTAGCGCAACAACCAGTACTGATGAAGTGCTTGTGGTGGTCCCCGGGCAACCATTTGCGTTTTCCTATCTACCTATGTACGTAAATAGGTAGGAGTGGGAAAGACCTAGCTTCCTAGGATGGGGTTAAGGAGGTTAGCAACCTTCTTAAATGAAGTTTATAACAGGAATGAGTACACGTCAATGTCTCGGGAGTACTGTTTCTACTGATGGTGGAACTGAACAACATGTAAACAGTCGTATCGAGAAAACAGCTGCGTTCGGAATACTGTCGCCAATATGGAGAAATAGTTCCATTGTTCCAGGAACCAAACACAATGGCGCATTGGAATAGTGGTGGCCCTATGTCCACGGAAATGATTTACTTCCAAGGACCTAAGTAAAGAAGTAAATTTAAGTAAATACTGATTTTATAGAAAAATGACTAATAACAATAATTATTATTATTTTGAATGAAACAACAACACTTAGTTGATTTCAATAGTGAATGTTGAACTAATTATTTTTTTCTCCGGTGGCCATTTTGAACTGGTCAAAAAGATTTTTTTCCATTGTTTTAGTACCACGTTCTTCTTGGATAAGAACCACAACAGAATTTTAAAGTGTTTCTGCTCTTTTGTGTGGTCCTTTTTTCTGTTCACAAAGTGTGTCAAAAGTTGCAAAGAAGTTTGAGCTAAAAACAGAAGATGCCATTTTATCTTTGGAGCTAAAAAAATCTATTTTCCCTTTAAAGAAAATCCTTCCAGTAGTTTAGGCTGTGGATCGAGATACAAGCCAACAGACAGACATTGGAAATATTTTAAACAAAATTAATGAAAGACGTAGTAGCTCCAGATGACATCACTTTTTCAAATGTACAATTTTTGATTTAAGCCCGTTTATTAATTTTTTTTAAACCAGAAATACATTTAATTTTTTAGAATATTTTATAAATATTTTTTTACATCTAATTTTAGAACCAAGAAGAAATAAATTTGAAAAGAAATAACTGTGAAATGACTAATATAAAAGATATTTGTTTCAGAAATTCAAAAAAAAAAAACGGAGCACACAGAACAGTTTATAAAATGTTCACAGTAAGCTCGGAGTGTTCAGGCTCTGTTCAGAGACATACTCTGAACTAATAAAGAAGAACGACCAATAACTTACTCACTTGTGACCAAGTAATGTAGTTTAAATACAGACAAGCTAACAAAAAATTAATGTCTTGTTATGTTTAAAAGATTAAATTAAAAAAGCTATTAGTGTGTTGAACATTTCCCCCTTTACTCTATTATTTCGCAAGCAATGATTAACAGTTCTTGTGAATATATTATATATTGCCCTAAAAGTATCAAAACATCCCATCATGTTGGTCCTACATGTATATGTATAATAAGAATTAAGAACTTGACCGAAAAAGAAAATCCTCGTTAAAAGCAAAAAACCTTAGACGGCTTTACGAATCATCCAAAAAACCACCCATTAACCAACAAGAAACAAACATCTCAAAAGGTTTTTAACTAATAAATTGGATTAGAAAACTTCTTAAGCCTCAAGGCTTAAGCACTTTTTGTTTTCTCAATTTTTCGGTTCTTCAATTCTGATTTTCATCTCTATAATGATTGAACATAATGAAGGATGTATATTTTAATTTATTAAAAAAAACGAAAACTTAACTGGGATTTGGATCATGGATGATGTAATTTATTGCAAATGTTAATTAAAAAAGTGTAGTTATACGAGTTATACGCAGTATTAGAAACGTGACAATCGGCACGCCAAAAGCAAGCGGTACGCTACATGCGTCTATTCGATTATACAATTATAAATACTTAAAGTTTGTTTTATATTGGATATAAATAATCCAATGAATATCTGAGAAACACGTTGTATTAGCGTTTACTCCAATAAAATTATCTGAAATATAACTATATCAGCCTTCACTCCAAAAAAAATGTTTGAGAAATATGTTACATCAGTGTTTACTCCAATAAAAATATCTAAAGAATGATTATATTACTGTTTATTCTAATAAAGATGTCTGAGGTATGTATAATATCAGCGCGTTTATTCCATTAAATATATCTGATGAATGATTATATCAGCGTTTACTCCAATAAAGATATTTGATTAATGATTGTATCACCCTTTATTTAATAAAGATATACGGAGAAGGATTGAATAAATGTCTACTCCAATAAAGACTTTTAAAGTATAGGTTTTATGATCTTTTACTCCAATAGAGATATCAGTAGAAAATATACTGCAAAACTGCAAAATCATTTATGGAAGCATTTACTCCAATAACGATTTTACATTTATTCAGAAGGACTCAATATTTTCAAATCAAAAGTAAATTCTGAATAAGAAAATAATATCGTTAGCATATAAACATCGTTTACAGTAAAATGGCATCATTTAGTTACCTTCTCCATTTGCATTTATAATTTTTCCTCCTCATTTGATGTTTTTATTTTTTCCATTTGTCTGTCTACTGCCTTACAGGAAACTATAAAATAAATGCCTTTTCGGTCTTTTCTGCACATGCAGGAAGAAGGTAATTGAAATAAATTGATTGAATTCAAACGTGTGGCATCCTTTATTATTTCTATATGTACCCTAACAGCAGCCTACTTAAGGGACTTCTGTGGTATACTCGTACATGCATCTTGGAACATGAAAGAAAAAGTTTTTTTTTTTGATATCCTTTCGTTGCATATGATGTTCTTGGAAGTATTTTATAATAAAAAATTCTTTTATTTACATCTTATTAATATAAAGAAGATTCTAGCTGTAACTACGACGATAAATTCACGTAAATTTAACAAGTTTCATTCACACTTCATCCCGAGAAATAATATCTTGTGATACATTTTATGTGGAAATTTTCTGAATATTGACCTTTTTAATGTTTCCTTGATATATACTTTTTTCTCCGTTTCCATAGATCGCGAAAACAAATACATACTTTTTATTTTTCTCGGAACTGGTATAGTTATTTGAAGACATTTATGTTTTTTATCAATCTAATGATTGATGATTAAATGATGAATATTATAGAAGGTATGCGTTCTTTTCTTCCGATATCTCAGTAGTCAAGTCAATATTAGGCCTTAAATTGCGATTTAGTGGAACGCAAATTCTAAGAAGAAAGAGGCCTTTTGTACATTGTTTCTTATGATTTAATTTTTGTAGAACTATAATTTTTGTATCTAGCCCAGATGTTTATATGCAACCATGAAAAAACGCAAAACGTATTTAACTTTTAATATTTTTAAAAGTCGTCTGAAAAACTTCCTCAGATTCAGTTGGGCAAATTTTGTTAACGTTCTTCCAAGGGGTGGAAAAACTGGAGGCCTATTCTGGTTCTATGAATAAGTGTATCGAAAAAAAAACTTTCACTTTCGCTTTCACACATTGCTTTCACTTTTTCAATTCATTTGACACATAAAAGCGATTCTCGATCTGCGAATGAAAACCTCGTGGTGAGATCAATATCTTTCGCCGTGGTGAATAATTTCTTATGTACCTATATTGTGAATTTTAATCTATTGTAAATACTAAATGCCAAATAACAAATGTCAAAAAGAAAAAAAATTAAATCATGAACGCGCTTTGTGTTTCTATTTTATTTGGTTTTGCGTCTTTTAACAAATTGTTCATTATGGCTTTTTAAATTGTAATATATTATAAGTTATTAAAATGCCGTCAATCCATATTAGACTTGTTATTTAATCAAATCGGAGAAATATTTTATTTTTACTACATATTTCTTTTACTTACTTCAAATCGCCCCAAGTCTTCCTCCACTGATCATCAGTTTTGCTGGCTCCTCCCAACGCATTTAGGTCCCTGGCCAGCGTTTTCCAAACTCTATCTCTCTTCCCTTGATTTTTTTAGTAATAAATTCCATTTTTGTCCGTTTTCGCCTTCTCACTTGTAGCTTTCACTGTCAAATAAGAGCGTGAAAGAAAAATACTCATATGAATATTTCTTCATATGAATATTTTTGACGCTTGGTTTCACCTTTTCTCAAAACGAGAATCGAATTTAGAGTTTAAGGGTTAAAAGTTTTCCTTTTCACTTTTTCGCAAAACCAAAATCGCCAACATGAAAAAAATATTCACGTGAAAGTTTTATGACGTTTCCTTTCGCAGAACGAGAATCGGATTTAAGGTGAAAGGGTGAAAACGTTTTCGATTCACTTTTTCACAGAACCAGAATAGGCCCCCTGGTGGCAGGTAGGCAAGGTATAAGAATAAGGCAAGGAAAGCACTTTTTTTTTAATTTGCAGGAATGGCCGATGGACAAACGAACAAAACCAAAACCAAGTTTAAGACGAACGACTGTTTGTTTTTACGTGCAAATTTTTAAAGTTGAATATATTTTTTTATAATTCTACTTAACCAGGCAGACAAACGTACGCAATCTCGCAATTTTAAAGATTGGACAAACATGTAAAAACGAATTTGAAAAAGCCAATCTATGGTCTAGTTTAGGATTGATTCTTAAAGCATTGTATTCTTTTTGTGTTGTCCGTGTTGATTCTAGGCTTCAAGAACGAATGATTTTTTTTTAAATACTGTGCAAAAAAAATATTTCTTTCCACTGAAAAACAAAACAGTTTTAGAAAAGTCGCAACACCGAAAAATATCTTAATACAGAGGCCTAGTATAGACATAATATTTTAACAAACCGTGTATACTTTTGAAGTCATGCGCTTAGCTTCTACTGCCAATGTCATTACTTCTTTGCGTCTGGAAGCTAAACACAAAACTGTAAAAAAATCTAATATGTCAAAAGTAAAGTTTGAACTTAACCTTCCGGATTTTTTTTTTTTACTATGCAAAATAAGTTGAAATTTTTGTTTTCAATTTTTTTCGCGGTGCGTTCTTTGCAACTATGTACATACATGTAAACAATAAGATTTCCTCATGGTTTTTATTCAACAATAAGTTTGTATTAAAACAATTGGATCTTATTGTCAGTTCTATAAAAATGATCCCAAGCAAAAAATAAGTATTTATTAATCTGATATTTATTTTCATTGCTTTTTTCTGAGTATCTTTCTTTTTTTCCATTGAGTATTAAACCAGGGACCTTCCGATTCCCAGCCGAGCATTCCAACTCTGTGCCAATTTGCAATACAAAAAATTCAATATTAAGAATTTATCACTTTAAGCAACAGAAAGTTTTTCATATTGTCAATGAACATTTTGAGTGGTGTTTTTCTTAAAACGCCTAATAAGGAAATCTTATTAAAATACAACAAGTTTTTCTTCACAAAACCAATCCAATTATCTTATAGAAATATTTGGAAACATTATTTGTTTTTGTTTTTTTTTTTAACTGGTTTTAAAAAGATCTCATAGTAAAATAGCTCAATACGAGTATATTAATTTTATAGTTTTTTAATAGTTTCTTTTTCTCAGCAAATCTTCTCATTATACGAATTTGATATATTTTGTTCAATAAAACTTGGATATAGCCACAAAAAAAAAAGATTTCATTTCTGCTTTTGAGTTATATTTATTTTCGATTTCCCAGTTTTTTCATCAGAAAAATACTAAAAATAGGTATGGCAGGTATGTCTCTTGCTATCTACTTAACTTTTGGAAGATACGCCTATCTTTACACAATTTAAAAACAACAGCAACATTGAAGAGTAAGGAAATTGACATTTTGAAGTTGTTTACAATACCCAATCGTAAAGATAAGTAGATATCTTTTTGATGTGTTTTGGCAACCGATGTCTTGGGCTGATGAAAGCTTTCATTAAAACTTGTTATTAATGCCTCTGGGGTTATAGATGGGGAAAACCCTTTTCAAAATAATATTGAAAGCAATAAAATATAGGATATGAGAGTAGATACATATCTTCTTGTTATAAAAGTTTTATTGGTTTGAAAATTCTACATATTTTATCATCAATGAAAGAAATTGAAAGATCCCAAAAGGTTTACTTGAACAAGTGATGCTGTATAAATGATATATGTACCTACACTTGCGGTAAATAAAATGAAACTCTCTTGTTTATTTAAACACATATGTATACACTTATGTATTTGTATATGGTAGGTATATAAAAAGGTTGTCAATTCGTGTCTTATTATTTTAACTCTATTGTTATATAGTTAGACTAATGGTTAGATGGACTTAGGGCTGACCACGATATCGAAACAAGTTTTGGTTTTATTTAGGTCACGTCTGGAGAAACGAGGATCAAGGCTAATCGAGAATTTTGGTAGTGTTTCCAGTACAGGAAATCATTCAGAATGAATTGAATGATATGAATTGAATGATTTCAATATATGTAAATATTGTAACCTGTAGAAAAGGTTGTTTCTCATTTTTATCACAAAAAAGACTAAATCGGAAAATTAAAAGTTAGAGAATACGAGTAGACCTATTTATACGAAACCTAAACGAGACAGAATTTTTTAAAATTTTCTCGGGACGATTCGAAAATTCTCAAATCTCGTCTTGATCTTGTCAGATCAACTTTCGACGGCTGACGGACAGTGTAGGCGGTTAAATAAAATTTCACTTTAGGTTTCTCTTTTTGATAATTTTTTTTTAATTTTTTAATAATTTTTGTTTAGCCAACTAAAAAAAATTACTTGTTTGTTCCTCGAAAAATTTTTTTTTTGACAAATTTCTTTTTTGACCAAATTGTTTTCTCGCAATTATTTTTTATAGATTTTTTTTACAACATTTATTTTTTAATGATTTTTATTTAATTTGTTATTTGGCATATTGGACATTGATTTTTTTTAGAATTAAAATTAATTTGTGTTAAATTGTTATCCTTAGAACCCGTAAAATATTTTAGTCATTTAATTGAGCACAAGCTGATATTACCTGTAAGTTTTGATGTTTGAATTTTGTGATGGTCTTTTCAATGTCAATTATATACACAATTATAAAATTATTGTCTGGAAAAAATTCAAAACTAATTTCAGAAATGTCACAGATATGAAGCTATTTTGATGTTTTAATGTCCAAGTTTGCACGATTAGCACTCATGTCTTTTAGGAGTGGGGGAACCATATTTATTTGGATAATATAATACCACATATAATAGGTTAATGTCCAAAAATAAGTGAGGTGACTTGCTACCAACTAGTAGTGAAATAAAGATGTTGAAATTTTATAACACACATATATGTACTATATTTTTAAGTGTTTGATTGTTATTTAATTGTGAAACTTTTTGCCCAGCTAGGCATTGAACCTAGACTAAGCTCCGTCAGAGACATACGCACTTTGCATTGCTCTACTGAGGTCATGTGATCAGGTTCACCGCAAATTAAGTCTTGTTGTTTGACAATCACAAGTTGCTGTTGTACATTCGGCTTCTGTCGGTTTTCTCCGTACACATTATAAAACAAATAGTAAAGACAAAATTCGACACTAAAAAAAGTTCAAAAAAAGTACCGACAAAAGAAAATTGTCGGGGAATAAGTGGAAAGTCTTTTAAACCGTGAAAAATAAAATTGGTAAAAAGTTAGTTAAAAAAAAACTTTTAAAATAAATTTTATCTCCCTCAAAAATCAAAAATAATTCGAAAAAAAATTCTCTCAAAAATTTTCTGTCAAAACCAAAACTAAGAGGATATTTTTTTCGACTACCCAGAGTGTCAGTCATTCAAACAACTGTGCATAAAAATATTTATTTAAAATAACTTTTGTAACATTATTTTTGCACCAGGTATTTTGAATTTCATTGGGTACTTTATTTTATAAAACATTTTACTAATTAGTCAATTTTCCATCTCTCGAAAAAGTAATTGATCATAATTTGCAAATTTAGATGAGTCTCTGTGATTGTCCCTATGAAATTAAAAAAATTAATATCAAATGATAAATACATTTATTATTAACTAAATGAAAAATTTTATCAATTATTTAAATTTATAGTACCTATAGGTACACAATAAAAATACCATTAGGCTCTAAAATGACTTTGAAAAATACGTATTTTTTTATAAATTCCCAATCATTTTTGTTTTATATTACTAAAAAAAAATAATAAAAAATTTGGTCTAAAATTGTAAATTTTCTCAACTCCCTACACAGTCAATCATTCTAAAATCTAATCAGTGTTGTGTGAACAAATTTACAAGGCTTTAAAAAAACACATCTGGTGTTCAAACGTTTAATAATTTAATTCGATTTAAAACAAAATTACCATGTGGGCGAACTTTTCAAGTGTTATTCCAAACTGCCAAAAACATTCAACGAACGCGTTCATCTGAATGTTTGAATTTGATTAGACTGAAACTGATGTGCAAAACAAAAAAAAATTCCATGCGTCATTTCATGCACGGCTGCACATTAACACATTGAAAACATCTGAATATTCTTTTTGAAACAAATAATATTAAAATGTAGGTAAAAAAAACATACGAAACCTCTCGCACAGAGGCAAACACAGTTAGATATTTTTGTTTCTCTGCACTATCTGTATAAAATTATCCTACAGGACAGATTCCTACTCAGGACATTATACACAATACATTATATCGTGTTATGTTTTTTAGTACCTACCTCTATGCCGATACTCGATAGGTACCTAATGCATACAAAGTTTAACACTTGTCCGTAGGTAAAGTATAGCTTATGACGCTGGGTATTTTTTTTTTGTTTTCCATTTTATCCGACAAACATGACAACAAGTGCGTGACAAAAATACCTACATTTTATATTTATGTAATAAATTTATTAATATCTCGCTTTCCACGCAAAGTTATCTCATGAAAATAATAACAATATGAAAAAAAAGTATATATCAAGCTATTATTATGATGGTGTTTTTGAGCCAAATCACACCTGACAATCTATTCCATTAGGTTGTTGAAAAATATGAGAGAAAGAGCTTCATAAAATGACTCAGTTGAAAATCCTTTTTACTTTTTTTTATTACTTCGCTTTGTACACTGCGTTTCACTTGGATAGAATGTAGGATGATCTGCAGTAGGTCTCGTTCCGGTTTTCTTAGACAAGACCGAGACTATTCTCTTGTCTCGTAACCAGTCTTAGTTATGATATAGAGGTACTTTTAAACTTGCTTTGGGTTGCTTAAGCTCAAGAATGGAAATATTCCTCCTTCGTAGTGTTGTTTTAAAAAATCGGCTAATGTGGTTCAAAAAATCCAAAAGTCGTGACAAAAATACAAAATCCGATGTTTTTACTGGCAACTTACGGTATGTTATGGATTTCTAAAAAAACAACGAACTCGAGACATTGACTAAACCTTACATTATGTTGAAGGAAGACGCCAAAGTTGGTTCCTCAATTTTGTCTTTCGGTCTAAAACAAAATAACCTCTAATATAAGCGTTGCGACAAAACTTCTTTATCTCCATAACGACTTTAACGACTTTGATAAATTTTCGTATGGAGTTTCTAAAGTAATTAAAATTGTTTTGTCAAAAAATATTTTTCAAAAAACCGTTATGAATGGCACCTGCCATTGAACCAGATTTTTGGTTTTCAATATTCTCATGAACGGTCTAACAAATTTCGATCAAATGTTGTATTGAAGAGGTCCTTAATCTTAATAATATTGCGAATCAAAATTTTCCAAAAAAAATATGTTTTTTGGATGTTTAAAAAAAATCATTTTTTTTTTAAGTTTTTTTTTTAATTATGTTTTTAAGAGCATGTATATATATTATAAATATAATAATATAAAATTACATATATATATGTAATACATATTTAAAAATTCCTTACCAATTTTTCTTCTAAAAATGTAAGAAAAAGTATGAAAAATATCAAAATATTAAGATTAAAAAAAAGTTACTTTTTATTCAAAGCATTTTCATTTTCGAGGTCAAACTTGCTCAAATTTAAAATTTGTTCTATATGTAAATAAGTGTTTCAAATCGGCAACTACTTTCAAAAATAAATTCATTTATCTATTTTTCTGACACAAAAAAAAATCCATGCAAATCAAGAGAACCAAGAGTTCAGGTACTTTCTGAAAACAGTGCAAGAGATTAAAAATAAATCTCCCCACCAAAATTTAAATTTTTCAATTTTTTTTAAACATTTTCGATTGTATTTCTAATGTTCAGTTGTACCAATATTTAACAAACTTATAACTTTGCATGAAATAAACGTCAAAGCCTGAAAAGCTGAAAAACGTTTGGTGCAACCGTTCATATTCCATATAAGATTCATTTCAGTTTATACCTAGCGTTGGTAAAATCCATACCGTTTTGAAAATTCCAAAACGTGGCGAATCCAGACTTCTGAGGAGTGAAGTATGTATTTAAAGCTTTGACTAGCATCTCGAAAGTAGAAATGCGCTGTCCTGGGGTTCTGCAAAGTACAATAAATCACTGAGGAACTTTTACACCTTTACGATAAGTGAATTGTGAATTGATAAAATTCGAGCACATTTTCAGATTTTTTATCGATTTCATTCGCAATAAAAAACCGATTAATTTTTTTTTTTTTTAAAGCAACCAATCGTCTTCTTCAAAAAAGGTTGGACAAATTACAAAAGATGGCATAACTACTTTAGACTTTTTTTCTTTGGCATATAATTTAATTCTCGTTGTCGTGGCGCGATGGTCGCCTGTCAACCTCATGGTCACAGGTTCGATCCCTGCCGTAGTTCTATGTCATGTTTTTATTCCATTATCATACTGATCATTGTTGGGCCGCTGGGTTACTCATTACATGTTGTTCAAGCATAACACTAACAACAAGTGATTGAGTAAATACTAGTGTGCCCAACAAATATGACAACGAACAAAATAATGTAAATATAAAGGGACATAGATATAAGACACGGCATTTCTCCGTTTTAGCCCAGCCGTCATCCCTGGAGATAAAATCTGAGACAACCACCACCTTCAGTCTCAGTACCTCGCGCCACACACCTTTCCATACACCCTTCCCATCCTAACCTATCCTTCACGCCCGCGCTGTGTTGAAACATATAAAGGGTACACCAAAAATCCCCTTGAGCGCGCGCAAATTATAAAAAAAAAAAATTGTGAGCTCTTGATGTATGAATGCTCGACTTTAATTCAATGAAAACTGAATGACAACTTATGTAGTACATCTAACTTCGCAGTTGCTCTACGCAACGCAAATTATATGGAATCTCGATTTATTCGGGTAAATATGCGTCAAGACAAGGTGTAATGGTCATCTTCTGATGAGCCCAGCCATTAGATAGGGGCGAAACGCATATGTATATGAACACTTCATAGCTGGTTTTTTCATAATTTTTCATGATTTTCAATCATATTTATTATCTAACTTAGATCTAATTTACATTAGGGGTATTCATGCAACGGTGAAAAACTCGGATAAACCTCGGATAATTTTATCTCCGTAGAAACGAGCTGTCAAAATTTGTATGGGAAAAATATTCTGCAAACCAGATAAATTTATCTCACAAAATTGATGCAGAAAGCGAAGAAATAAACCTCATAAAGTTTCTCACATTTATGCAAGAATTTTTATGGGGTGCTCATGCAAACCTAAAGCGGAAAATTATCTCGTTGCATGAATACCCTTATTATAATTCATTGAATACATACAATAGAGCAATGTGAATTGAACAGGGTTGTTGCTACATAAAACTGTGTTTGCACTAGAGCTCTTGATTTCGACCGGGTACCCGGTACACTGACCGGGTACCCGGTCCAAAAAAATTTTTTTGTCGATTTCAAAAAAAATATTTTGTATTAGGGTGGTGCAAAATTTTTTTGTCGTTTTCAAAAAAAAAATATTAGGGTGGTGCAAAAAAAATTTTTTTTTTCGTTTTCAATATAAATTCAAAGTGTAACTTTACACAAGCTAAAAAACACATTTCTCACATATGTGACACGTTTTATTTGGCCGCCATCTTGTTTTTTTTATGAAAATTTAGATTTTCGCATATAACTCGCGTAGTTTTGATTCTAGAAGAAAAAGTTATAGACAAAACTTTTAAAACAATAAATTTTCTACAAAAAATGTTAAATAACTTTTTTCGATAACTGCTTTTGTTTAAGAGTTATAGTACATTTTGTTGAAAATTCAATTTTTTGACGCTTCCTCAGTACAAAATGTACTGTAACTCTTAAACAAAAGCAGTTATCGAAAAAAGTTATTTAACATTTTTTGTACAAAATTTATTGTTTTAAAAGTTTTGTCTATAACTTTTTCTTCTAGAATCAAAACTACGCGAGTTATATGCGAAAATCTAAATTTTCATAAAAAAAACAAGATGGCGGCCAAATAAAACGTGTCACATATGTGAAAAATGTGTTTTTTAGCTTGTGTAAAGTTACACTTTGAATTTATATTGAAAACGAAAAAAAAAATTTTTTTGCACCACCCTAATATTTTTTTTTTGAAATCAATAATACAAAATATTTTTTTTGAAATCGACAAAAAAAAATTTTTGCACCACCCTAATACAAAATATTTTTTTCAAAACGACAAAAAAAAATTTGCACCGCCCTAATAGAAAATAATTTTGTGAAAACGACTTTCTTTATTTCTACCTGTACTTTAAGAAGCACCCTGTTGTTATAGTTATTTTTTCATCTCCCATCTGAGTTATGATGGTTCATTGGGACCAATTACACAAATTCCCGTGTACCCGACACCTGACGGGTACCCGGCAATGTGTCGAGTACCCGGGTACCCGATCATGTTTCGGGTACCCGGGTACCCGGCGACCCGGGTAATACCTGGAATGTCCAGGTACCCGGGTACCCGGTCAATGTACCGGGTACCCGGGTATCAAGAGCTCTAGTTCGCACTTACATGCTGCAAATATCACCTAGGATTTGTTTTCAGGGTGCCATTCTAAGATTAAAGTAAAAGTTTGGGTTGCTTAAAATTTGAATTTGTCTATTAAATATTAGCCAAATGATGACACTAATAACAAATATTTAGGTGCTCAAAGTTGATATATAACTATTACTCAAAAAAACATTTTAAAAATCAAAAACCATGTATAGATTGAGTGGGCAAAAACTGATTCAAGGTAAAGGTTTATTTAACTTTAAATAAAAAAAGCGGTTCATCGGAAAGTATTATGATTCGATATAAAAAAAGAATTAAATTTTAAGAGGTCTTCTTTTTTTTAACATTTTGAATTAATTTGTAGTGAAAACGTAAACCCATTTATTTATATAAATATTTTAAACCGAGCTGTTGGGATTAGATAATAAATAAAAAATATTGATATTTTATATCGAATAAATTTTAGCAAAAACCTTATTCGAGTATTTCTTTTCTATTTAAAAACTCAGACAGATAATAGTTAATTTATTGGATCAATTGAATTTTTAAAATCGATGAAGCTAACTCAATTTAATCGATTTTTTTACTAATATTATATATTTTAGTTTTTGGTTAATTTTCAAAATTTTGGTTTAAGCCTATTTTTCGAAAGAAAGTTAACATTTTTCAAAATCGATAAGTGGAATTGGAAAAGAAACTGTTATTTTCGCAAGCATTTCGACAAAAAAAAAATTCCTTTCCTTTCAGTGTTTTTTTTTTTGTGGTACACCTAACCAAGTAATCCGCACTGTACTTATCTGAAAGTCAAAATGAGGCGACACGCGAAAACATCGCCGACGACGACTACTCAGAACCATGAATCCAGTTAGTTTTTTTTTCTTTATATTTTCCACGAAAAATGCTAATAAAATAATCATAAAAAGGGCATAAACAAGCTATACGTATGCTGTGTTGACTACGAAAGCAGATTACAAAGGGGTGGTAGCAACATTAACTACAAACAGGAGCTATAGGTATGTATATTGGTTGTTAGTTAGTTGGTATTATTAGAATTTATCACTTGGAATCCCAAGAAAGACAAAGTGTCTTTTTCAAAAGACTATGTAAGTAAGTATTTATTATTATTATTTTTATAACCCTTCAATGCCCATGGCTGGTTTGAAACAAAATTCTTTAAATTGCTTTGTTAAAAATCATACTTAGACTTAAGGCATAATGGCTAAATGCCACCCAACCTGTATTGTATAAGCGGTATATGGTAACCCACAGCTACAAGTTAAATTGATGGTGCATGTTGAAAAAGGAAATTACTAAGAACATGCGATATTCTCGTTAAAAAAAAAAAAAAGTCAAAATTAAGAACCAATAAGGTAAATAATAAAATAAAATATTTTATAAATTAAGCATATTTTTACAAATATATTTTTTTATTAAGAGCAACATCTTTCCTCGTTCTTAGTTAATATTCGCTCGAAAAAGTGGCAAACAAAAATAACTTTTTAAAATTTTTTTTTGAAATCTATGGCCCTGTAATATTTCTAAAAAATCCAATATTTCAATATCTGTAAATTCTTAAGAAGCGTATTCCATTCCCGTCTTTGCATTTTGAAATTGTATTGTTCTTTAAAGTCGAAACTACCCATATCCCTCCTTCCAGCACTTCCCCCCTGTATTTCAACTCTTGTAGTCAACGCTGTTTGTAAAGGTATTCTTTGGAACTTTAAGGAACAACAAAATGCAAAAGTCTAAGGTCTACTTTATTATGGTTCATGTATTAGGAAATTACTACTGTATAGGAACCCACTGGATCGCACAACATTGTATATGAATTTACATAGTACTATTATGAAGAGGAACGAACGACGCGACCTCTGGGCAACCGACCCAGCAACGTAGTCCTACCTTTAGTGGAGATTAGTGTAGAGCAATTAATAGGGGAAGTACAAAGAAAAAGAATAATAAATATGAATGTCTAGAGAATAACAGAGGATAGAGAAAGCTGTATAAAATTGGAATACAATTTGGTGGGAGTTCGAGGGAGTTAGAAAAAAAGACTCTTATTGATTTTTTCTTCATTGTCTTTCTTGCAAAGGGGAATTATTTGAATTTTTTTTGCTAGGTAGGTAGGGAATGAGCAATGAAAATTCGTGAAGAAAAAACGATTTTGTTTTGAAATTTTTTGAGCAAAAGGCCCGTATGCACTTCGTCACTTTGCACATAGAAAAATATTTTTAAGATTATTTTAATTTTATTTTTTCTTGAAAATTGAAGTAATTATGAAAGGAATTTCTTAATATTTTATCAATTGTTTTTTAATTTTACGTAGTTGTTTATACTTACGTGATATTTTAAAATAAAAAAATATTGCTATGGAAAATTGAAGTAAATTTTTTTTTACTTTAGAACTTAAAAAATTCACGTCAAAGTCTTAATTTACTTAAGAAACATGAAAATCACCGTGAAAATTTAAAATTAATTTCTTTTAAAAATTCACGTGGTATTTTAAATTTGTTTAGGACTTGAAAATCCAAGAATTTTTAAAATTCCCGTAAAATATAAAGACAGTGAGCAATAAAATGACGTGTTTTTGGAAAATTGACGTGAAATTTATAAAATGTTCTAATTCTTTGAAAAAAAATACACCTAGAATAGTAAAATTAAGTAAGTTTTTTGAAACCTACGTGTTTTTTAAAGTTCCGTGTTTTTTTTTTCATAAACTATTTATTTCATAAACTATTTTTAGTGATTTTAGGTACATCAATTTTGTTATCCTTTTAATTTTCAAATGGTTATTTCTTCAGATTTGAGAAATTAAAAGGATATCATGTACCTACCTACCTATAAAAAAGAAAGATATAAAAATATCACTGTAACCAAATAACAAAAACCAAATACGTATTGTACCTACATATACAATGAATTCTATCACTTGCAAGAAAAAAAAATATAAATGTTTCTGTAAAACATGAAATTTGGCAAGGTACATAGTTCACAAAAACCAAATACGTATAATAAATTCTATCACAATCAAGAAAAAAAAAGTTTAAATGTATCTGTAAGACATGAAAATTTGCAACATAGCTCTCATAATATCTCAAATCTCACAAAATCAAATAAAATATACGAAATTATTTGAAAATTGAAAATAATGTAGCTATATCTATACTTCTACATATATGAAAACTGCAAAAAAACCGTATAATAAATCCACAGCCCAATAAATTCTTTTCATTTTCCCCTTGTTGCCTTGACAACAACATCTGGCTCACCTATCTCTCTTACTCTCTCTATTTGTTGTCAGCAACTGTCAAAATGAAAATAATAAATCCTCTCACTTTGACTACCTATTCTATATTCTTGCTGCCTATCATCATTCCGAACTCTCCAATCCTATATTTCGCTACTTCCACGCCACCAAGTGAGGCGACCCAAATAGAAAAAATCGTATTCCATAATAGTACTATGTAAATTCATATACAATGCGCACAAACTTGCTACAGTGTAAAAATGCTTTAGAGTTATCTAAAAAATTAAAAAAAAACAGGAATGGCTTGAGGCACTTATTTAAAAAATAGAACTAAAATGCAAAAAAAATCATAGGAACCGTTTTTTTTTAATTTTATTATAACCAAATATTTGAATAAAAAAAAAAAAAAACATTAGCAATTTTTAAGCCTTGAACAATATAAACTTAAAAACCAAAACTTCTCATAGAATATATACCTAACCGATTTCTTTCATAAAAAATTTCATCACCAGCTTGCAACCGTTTAGGAGAAAACCGAAACCCAAAAATCCGGTTATGGCTTTTTTTTATGGTTTTTTGAAAAATATTTTTTAAGCAAATTATTTTAATTTCATACACTAACAGAAAACATTTCTTCAAAACAAATAAAGTAATTTTTGAGAAAAATAAGTTTTTCCATAACGGTTTTTGTTTCGGAGACACACGAGTAACCTATATTGACCCTATCAAGAAAAGTGATGAGTCTATTAATCAAGACAATGTTAATAAACTCAAACCACTTTCATGGTAAGGTAAATAAACACCTCACTTCCTTTGCTATGCTTAAATAGCAATAAATCAATAACAATTAATAAGCATTAATTAGTTCATAAGCAATTGTACATAGTAAGCATTAATTTTAAATATGTAAATAAAACAAAATAGTTTGAAAACAATAAAGAGTTGAGTTGAGTTTGGAACTCAGAACAATACGGTCGTTTTACTTAGATATCAAGCTATTAAAATATAACTCACGTGACATCAGAAATGTTTCGAGATTTATCAATATAATTGAGTAGACTACAGGTGTTGAATTGAAGTCCAGAGTTTTGGAAGGAAGGTGCTAATAATCACACCTAGGATTAAGACTTTCACCCAGACCCAATGCCCTAAAGACACATTAAACTATTTCAACACCACAAGATTAGAAATATGATGATGGAGAAGCTGTAGATCGATTGTTGGGCAGTGAAGAAGTGCGACGCATATTTATTGGAGGTAAAAGTTTTAAAGGAACAAAGTCACATAGTTTATCAAAATAAGCTTGTAGATCTTCGTTTGGAATAAATGGCACACCAGAAGGCAGCCCGGTGTTGTCTCTCAGGCAAATTAAGCCTCCGTTCACTGTCCAAAACTTTGTCATTAATTTTTCGAATCATGACAAAAACAATTTTGCTCCTTTATTCATCAAGTTGCACATAACCATATCCGCAATCATAAGCAGTTATAAGAAAAACTCCAAGAAACTAGGTTAGGTTAGGTTTGAATGGCTGTCGGGCAAGATTCCGACTAACTTACGCGACTCACTTAGACCATTATAATACCATAAAAAGATAGAAACTTACTAGTCCAACCACTCGGAGCATCTAATGAATAGGGGTAGACTTTTAGCGTCCGTTTTTACCAGATAACTAGTGTCCTCATAGAAGAATTATCCTAGATAGAGTTTCCTTCTAGCTGTGAGACCAGGGCAGGTGCACAGAAGATGTTGAACAGTTTCCTCTTCTTCTTCGTCCATGCAGCTCCTGCAGAAATCGTTGGAGAGCACACCCATTCGTATTGCGTGTCTACCTATTAAGCATTGTCCTGTAAAAAAAACCTATGGTGGAGCTAATGCAGTCGATTTAAATTTAACAACCCCTTTGAACGTTTCAAGTCTATACTAGACCATGTTTGTTTGGTTGCCTGGCAGCTTTTACTCTGAGTTCATCTGAGGTTGGTTTTCTTTAAAGCTTTAGCATGAGTTTACATGCAGCGATAGGTATACCTATATTGTTCCATTCTGGTTGTAGAGAAGTGATTGTTCCCTGTTTGGCGAGTTCGTCCGCCCTATAATTGCCCGGAATGTCTTTATGTCCAGACACCCATATGAGGTGAATATCAGGCTGTTCAAACATCTCTCTCAGAGAATGCTCCGGTCCTCCCATGCAGTTCTGGATGGAACAGAGGTCTGGAAATTATTTTCAAACACCAATTGAGGTGTGGTATAGTCTAAGCGATCCGGAATTAATCCGAAATTGTTTAGAATGATAGTGTGGCTAATATGATTACTGGTCCACTGTAAAGTTGCTTTTAAACGCGTAGCTGAGTTTGCCGCTACTTGTTTGCTTAAGATATCTAGAGATGCAAGATTTAGTAATATGTCGACGACGACCTAACCGCACCGCTTATACACATACTAGCTGACTTTTGGACTTTGATAAGCTTGCTCAAGTTTGTCTTTATGTCCAGTGCGGTCCACCATACTATCACCCCGTATGTAAGTATTGGTCCAAGAAAATAAAAAGCAGAACTTTTTCAACTCTAGTTGTACATTTATGAAATAAATTCAGTTGTGCTACAGTTGTGCAAAACAGACACTGGATCAAATACTTCAAAAATTAAAATCAAAAATAAGCGCTTTATCATGACATTTACTTCAATAAAGATTTTCTTATTGGAGCAAACTCAATAAATATACATACATATGAGGAAAGCGTTATATCAGCGTTTGCTCCAACAGCGATTTCGAAATTTCAATCTGGAACACTTTTAAGGGGTGTAAACTGTAAATTATACTCTTGGGATTTCTAGTCCATTTGCGTTCAAGCCATTCAAAATTTTAGACAAACTAACAATATGACTGTATAAGTTAAAAATCAATTTAGTAGTTATTAAAATAAAAACAAAAGTTTGTTAATTTACTTATAATTTAAATTTGCAGTCAACAAATATTTTTCGGATTGGCCACGTTATTCTTTGTATATGAAAAGCATAGTATTATCATGGCATGGCGACTATTTTTTAATGTTGCCCCGACCCTTGTGCAAAATTTTAGGTGTAGAATTCGATTTTGGGAGTCTCTAAGCATCGGAAACTGGTTGTAGGGGCAAGAGGAAACTATTTTTTGGATTATTGTATCCAAAAAATATCAATAAATATCAATTAAAACCTCCATAAGCTCTCCGCAAAAAAAGAGTAAGGGTTGCCCCCACTTTTTAGATGTCGCCCCATTCGACTTCCACCATGATAGTACTATGTTTTCCATATACAAAGCGTTATTCGAATATTAAAAGTGCACTTTATAACTACCTCGAACTTTTCCTATCAAATTGGATTAAGCGTGGTCATCGGAAACCTGCAGTACAAAAATTATGTATTAGTTAATAGCAGTGCGTATAGCCAATCAATAAGATAACTTTTCAACAGCAGTTTCCAATTTGACTTTCGGGGTTAGTTCTAAAGTTGCACTCTGAATATTTAGTTATCCGACAGATATTTGTTCTCTTTTCAATCATTTAGAATCAAGATTTTAACAATCTCTTTCCATAAAATCAATCATTTTCATAATTCTTGTAATAATATACTTGATTTGGTTTTTGTTGATACTGAATTGTGCGTGGGCATAAACGACTCTATTGTTCCACTTTTCACCAATACAATACATCATGTTGCACTCAGTTTGCATTTGGAATTTTATAATTATTTATCACCTGAGACTTCAGACTTTAATTTTAATTACAATTTTGCTAAAGCTAATTTGAATGCAATTTTTGATTTTCTGAATGGTACAAGTTGGGAAACATTGTTCACCAATATAGGTTTAAATGAGTGCTATAATTTATTCATAAATATTCTTAATATTGCGATCGACTTACATGTACCCAAAATTAAAAAAATTGACAGCCGGAAACCTGTGTGGTTCAATAAAAGAATCATAAATCTTAATAATACAAAAAATAAGGTTTACAAGCAGTTTCGCAGGTCCAATAATGATCGTGAATTATATAAACAATATCTAATTTTACAAAAAGAATTCGATACTTTAAATAAATTTCTGTACAGTCAGTATTTGTTTTGTGTTGAGTGTGATTTAAAGACAAATAGTAAAAGTTTTTGGAGGTTCATAAATAATAAAAGACAATCAAATGGCATTCCTAATCGTATGCGCCATAACGGCATTACATCTTCTGATATTTCTGTTGTATGTAATTTGTTTGCTAAACATTTTCAGTCGGTTTATTTAGACAGTTGTCCTAATATACCTAATGCAACTAATGAAAACTCCTCAAATACTGTTATTAATTTTGGCAGCTTAAGTTTTTCCACTTTTGAGATTGAGTTAGCGTTGTCTAAGCTTAAAGCTGATAAGCGACGTGACGTTGATGGAATTTCACCAATCATTTTACGAATGTGTGCGAATGCATTGGCTGTTCCTTTAAAAATTATTTTTAATCGTTCCCTTGCAAATGGCGAGTTTCTAAATACTTGGAAACGTTCAACAATTACACCTACTTACAAATCAGGAAAAATTTTTTGAAAAGTTAGTCTATGACAAATTAACTCCTTTTCTTAAAGCAATTATTTCTCCATACCAACATGGTTTTGTAGCTGGTAGATCCACTACAACTAACCTTACTATTTTTAGTAATTTAGTTTTGAATGCGCTTGAGAAAGGTTATCAGTATGATGTTGTCTATACTGACTTTTCTAAAGCATTCGACAGAGTCAATCATGATGCTTTACTTATGAAGATAAATAAAGTAGGCTTTCATTCAAACTTTTTAAAATGGATAAATTCATACCTAAGGCATCGTATTCAGTACGTTCGTATAAATAATATTCTTTCTTAACCGGTATTTGTTACGTCGGGTGTCCCGCAAGGAAGCCATCTTGGTCCTCTTCTTTTTCTGTTGTTCATAAACGATATTCCTGATATTTTTTTAAATTCGAACTGCTTAATGTACGCAGATGATCTAAAAGTATTTCGCTGTATAAAATCTGAATATGATTGTTTTCTTCTGCAACAAGATCTTGATCTTTTATCGGATTGGTGTTTAACTAACTGTTTACATTTAAACATTTCTAAATGCCAAAGCTTAACGTTCTCTCGAAACCGTTGTCCAATTAATTTTATCTATAAAATCAATCATATGCCATTGTCCGTTATAACCTTTAAAAAAGATCTTGGTGTAATTTTTGACAAAAAATTTGACTTTGCAAAGCATATGGATTTTTTAGTTGCCAAAGGAAGTTCAATGTTAGGTTTCATATTGCGTAACTCAAAGGAGTTTTCCGATCCACACACCTTAAAGTGTTTATATTTTGCGTTTGTAAGGTCTAACCTTGAATACTGCAGTGTAATATGGAATCCTTCATATTTTCTTCACTCGTTTAGAATCGAAAAGATCCAAAAACGTTTTACGAGAGTTGTAGTAAAAAGACTTCAATGGGACATAGATCTTCCTTCCTATGAAGTGAGATGTAAATTACTTGGTATTTTGCCTCTTAACGTTCGTAGAAAGTTCACCGAGATTATGTTCATTCGTGACATATTAGTAGACCATGTTGATTGTTCAGAGATTTTAGCTCTAATTGGGATTAGTGTTCCTGCGAGATTGCTTCGAAACCAATTGTTTTTTAATGTTCCATATCATAGAACTGTGTATGCTGCAAATGAACCATTATCCAGGTGTTTAAGAGAAACAAATACTGTTTGCGACATGATTGATTTCAGTGTTAGTAGATATTTATTTAAATCGAATTTATTGTTAATTTTAAATAACTTTGCTGGTGGTAATGTTTAAAATTTAAAATTGTATATAATATATTATCAAGTAATCACTAAAGTACCTATTGTAACTTTGTTTGATGAATAAACTAAACTAATAACTAAAATCACTTAACTTAAGCATCCTTTTTCAGAAATTCCATGAGCCTTGAAGTATGTTCGCCTGGTTGCCCTGTTCCGTAAAATAGATGATGAATAATCCACATAATCCCATACAATGATTATAAGATTCAATTTATTTGTCAGTTGACTTAAAGGGCTTTTACTGTCATTTATATAAAATAAAGGCCTATACTCATCGATACGAAATTCTGAACCCATATCACTTATAAAAAACAAACTATGTTAATTTTTTTCGTCCAAAACAAAGCTTTCTATAAATAGGTTTGTTTTTATTTATGTACACAGTAGACATATGCCTACAGGGGCTATTATGTCTCAAATGCCTGGCACCACCTATCAAAACGGAATTGATAAGACCAGAGACACGAGTAACCATAAGACGTGGGGTGGAAAATTGAACTGAAAATGTGTAAATTCTCTGTGTTGTCATGTTTAAATTCATCCCTCAAAGCTGGAGCGTCCTCGTAGCCCAAAGGTCGAGTATAAAAGGTATAGCATAGCAAATACCACCTACACAAACTTTTTTTTTTATTATAAAAATGTTTTGAAAAATATGTTATGTTTTTATTTTCGATTTAATTAAGTATTTCTTTTTTTTTTATTGACGCGAAAGAGCACGTTTTCCTTTGTCGTAGTGGAGAGTTGAAGGTATTGTTTTTTTTCTTTTTTGCAATAATAATAATAATTGTTGAATTTCCATGACAATCAGAAACAGAAACAGAAAGTTGATTTAATGAAAAATATTCCGGATATTTACCTAGTAGGTACTATATGAACAAAACAAATATTAAATTTGGAAGTGACATCAGGGCTGTCGTTTCATTTGCATGCAGTACTTCAAAAGAAAAAAAGCAGTTGGGAGTACTCAAATACATTTTTAAAAACAATTTTGAGGCGTCAGTGTGAGATTAAGAACGCTATAGACCAAAATATAATTTGTTCCCCATCTGTCAAGACATGAACTGTCAAATTCCATTGAAGAATAGCCACGATGTTGATTGACTAAAAAACAAATTTTTTGTAATGTTTTTTTTTTTTAGAAATTTTACAAATTTTTTTATCTGATCAAAAAACGGCAGGCTTCTTGTTGTAATTGGAAATAAAATATAGTATTTATGTCAAAATATAAAATTTGTTCCACATCTGTCAAAACATAAACATTAACTTGTCATATTACATTAAAGGATATTGATGGATAAAAAAAAAAAACAATTTTAAGTCTTGCAGGTGACATTTGGATTTTGAACTACTAGTAAACGTTCTACATATATGCCTGCACAAAATTAAGTTCGCTTCTGATTCAATGTGAAAACTATCTAATAAATTATTCCTTTTTCAATCTAATTTATTTATGTAAGGCTTAGACATTATTCGTCGTTACCAGTTGTACTAACCCGTTATTGAAACAACCGATATGTAATTTATCAAATAACTGGTAACATAACAATATTTGAGTAACGGTTAACTCTTAAGAATTACCAGTTATTTCAATAACGAAAACGTTTAGAAACTATCAGTTATGTGGATATCGAATAATGCTCTAGAGTTATCATTTGTTAAACATTTTGACAGTTAATACCTTAACCTTTTAGCTGAATATTTCAGATTTTTTTAGAGATTTCTTAATCCATCAAAATTGTGGTCATCCTTCAATAGAATTCTTCAGTTCATGTCTTGACAGATACCTAGGGAACAAATTATATTTTGATATGAAAACTTTAATTTCTTCCAAATGTCACCCGAATCTTTAGAAATGACTTTTCTAGAGCGATAAAAATCGGGCCGGTTTTGAAAAAAGTGTAATTTTAAAGCCATCATTAAATAGAATTTAACAGTTAATATTTCTACAGACAGGCAGACATAAATATGATAATTTCATTTCAAATATCAACCGAAAACGCACAACCCTTTTTGGGAGAGAACAAAAGTATAAAAAATTTCGAAATAAAATATTTTTGTTATAGTGTTTAAGTGATTTTTGAATTCATAACCAACGTAGCCAAACTTCAATGAAATTTGACAGTTTGACAAATGTCACCGCAAGAGTTGAAATTACCTCTTTTCAAAGCGGTATATTAATTTGTTTAAATCAAAAAAAATTTGAATATTTTTTATTTGGAGTTATCTTTTATGTACCTATTAATATGCATTGATCAATGAGTGATGAGTAACGAACTGGGAAACTAGAATATTTCGTTATGTTCTCCTTTTACCGGGACAGTAAAAATAGAAAAGTTCGTGACTTTTCAGAATTATTTTACATTGAATTTTTACCTAAAATAACAGCTACCTATGCTAGTAATGACTGAGATAAACGTTACTAGAAAATAATTGTAAGTGTTATAACAGTTATTTAAAAATAACCGTCTAGGTCACGCATCTGTTTTTTAATAAAAATAAAAATTTTACTGAATAGAGTTTGCTCACTCTGATGACGATGTTCTTCAGTTTTTTTGTTTTTGTGTTTTTAATCATAAATTCAAAAACATTTTAATACTAGTTTTTCAAATTCTAGGTCGATGCTCTTAAAATCAGTACTTTAGCTGAATAGCAGGATTACAGTAGGTCTAGAGGTACTAGGTACTTCGACAGCTCTGATTGACATTTCTAGTAGATGGATGGCGCGGCCGGCATGGCGTCATTGGATGAAAAATATTTTTGCTGTTTGAATAATGGTGATTGAATAAATAATTGTATTGGAGAATTCAATTTCAGATGTGCAAAAAAAGAGAGACATTTTGAAGCAAACAAATTTAGTATTTTATAATTACCAACTGCGTTTGTACATACCAACGAGTACAGTTATGGACATCGGTATGTGCCATGTTCATTAAATAAATACACAAACCTACCTTAAGGTATTTGAATTTATAAACTAACAATCAAATTTTCTCGAAGGCAAGTTAAAAATAAGATGGAAGAGGACAGGAAAGGAAAGGAAAGGATATTAATAAATTGGAATTTTGATGAAAACGAATATTTGTTAATGACATAATCTTTATGTAGGTTTATTTATGTACATACATACCTACATAAAAATAAGTTTGACAGGAATTGTATTTTTGCAAAAGATAAGTTCTCTTTAATTTTTCTAACTGAAGAGGGGTGGTTTGTATACGGTTCGTTCATGATGATGTTGTGAATATGTTTCTGATAGTCACAAAAATACAGAAGGTTGAGTTTACAATGTAGGTACAGTACAGGCTCGATAATTCGGATAATTTCGTCAAGGAATTCAGTAGTCAGTGAACGTATTTTCAGGAAACTTTAAGCATTTTATTTTAAAAGTGACCAGGCTTTCATTTAAAATAATTTAAGCCAGTTGCACCAACCACTTTTAAAAATTTTATTGACTTTAAGTCTTAAAATGATATCTTTGCTATGAAGCTCACTTTTGTTTGAATGGCTAAGTCAGTAAAAAAAACTGCCCTAATTGCAGTGAAGATAGTTTATGTTGAGAGAACGTTACATCCAGTAAAACTGACTGTCTGGTGTGCTTTATGGGTTGGTGGAATCATTGGTCCCTACTTCAATAAAAATTATGCTAGTCAGATACGTTACAGTCAATGGTAATTGGACAACTATGATGTGAAGGAGCCGTGGTTTCAACAAGACGTCGCGGCGAGGCGCAATATGTCACGTAACTCGTGCCACAATTGATTTGTTGAAGGGAACCTTTGGTAACCGCATAGTTTCACTTTTCGATCCCGTGAATTGGCCGCCAAGATCGAGCGATTTAGTGATGCTTAATCATGTGATATTTTATCAAAATTATGTATTCGCAGTATTTTTTCATTACTTGTTTTAAATTTTCATCATGAAATTATTTTCCTCAAATATGTGACCTTAGAATTCCAAATAGTTGGTTCCCCCTCCTAAAATGTTTCGGAATTTTAGTAATTCACAATGGGTCATATTCATAGTCAAACTTTAGACCAGAGTCCAACTGGCCAGGAGTCTAAAGTTAACACCCAGGTTGCTATTCCTAAAGAATTTAGCACCTCCGTTTGGTAAAAAACAGGTTGAAGGTATATTCTACTACAATTTTAGAACAATTGTCTGTCAATCCCTGAAAAAAAAAAATGGAGCACGATATTTCACTTTACTGTGGCTGTTTTGTTTTTGCGGGTGCAGAAATAATTTTTGGCGAAGCAAAACCATGCTTAGTATTAACATTTATAAACATATGTATATAAGAAGTACATACAAAAAAAAATACATATAATATAGCATAATAATATATAGCAGGGAGTTTCTTGTTTTTTGACGTTTCTGGTTTTTTTTTTGACAGATAGAAAGAAACAACTTAGTCAAAGAGTCAACCGTTTTTAAGGATTGAACTCTAGTTTATCTTTTGAACCTGGGTCTAAATTGTCTATGAATAACATCAACTTCAGGTTATCTTAGTATAGAAACAAAAAATAAAACTTGTCAGACGACTAAGAATATGCGCCAATATCTATAAAAAAAAACAAGTACCTACGATTTAAAAAAAAAAATAAAAATAACCACATTCGGAATTGCTCCTCAAAAGTTTGGAGACATTCTTTTTTTATCTTTCTACAGGTGAACAAAACATGAAAAACTATAATGTTTCCTTCCTACTTAATGTTAAGAAAACTTCCCTTAAAACGTTCATATGTTTGGGATAAAAGACTTTCGTCATATGAATTTCAAACTAATTCCGTTCATAGAGAGGTTCTACTGTTATTTATAAACAAAGTTTGATGTCGGTTATTTCTTTTTTGTTGTTGACAGCTTCTTTTGACAGGGGTTGTAGTCAAACACACAAAAAAAAAAGGTAAACACAATTATTTAAGAAACTTAATTCAAATTTCACATTCCTCTTCATTATAATAATTTTGTAATAATATTTCACTGGAAGGAGTTTGGTTTCACATGAAGGACGAAGTTATGACATTTTTTAAAATTTAATTTACCTTTTTTTCAGTTTTAAATGTATCAATTTGCTCTCATCATTCATTACAATGTGTGTACGTAAATCGTAAGTAAAATGAACAACCATTTAAACTGAAGTATTCTTGATTTTTGAAGTATGGTATACAATATATAATGAGTCTTTTATGCTATTACTGATGAACAATTAACAATGAAAACTTTCAACTGAAAACAAAATTAAATGATTTATGTACTCGCACATCCTAGAAAACAAAAAAAAAGTCTGCACATACGTGAAAGTGTGGAAAAGTAAACTTGCTTGTAACAATAAACAAACGAATGATAAAAATATGTATGTACATTTTCGTAATGATTCGTCGTACGACTTTGCACTTTTCTGGATTTCACAAAAGGTAAATTCAAATAGAACTTACATTAAATAAATATTGTTGTATTGTTCTAGAACAAAATTTAATAAAATGATGATAATTTCTGCATGAAAATTTTTCAAAATTTATTAATTTTAAGTGTTATAGTGGTAAAGATGTAAATTTTTCGGGATATGTTTGGTATTGTCACACAGGGTATATTCGAAATATATTTTGTTTTAAATATCTAATAGACAGTTCTATCAAAAGTCCATATAGTCACAAACAAACACCAAATGTCCATTAAATACCGTACTTACATATTTCTCAATTTTTTTTTATTAACATTTTGGATTAGTTTTACAGCACTAGGTGAAATAATTTTCTTAGATTTGTTGTTTCAAAATGATTAAATTGCCACTCACAGCAGAAAATATTCCAAAATCAAATTTTACTCAATATTAATAAACTAAAGGAATTACATATATCAAACATATCCTTAAAATTTCATTTCTCTTTTGAACATTCATCATCATCATCTGCTCGACAACTGGGGTCCGGTCCTGGTCTCCTTCAAAAAGTCTCTCCACCTATCCCGGTCTTGAGCCGACGCCCAAGGCTTCGGGCGTCCTGGTCTACGCAGGTCCTGTACAGCAGCAGTTTTGAAGCTATGGTGATATTTCTGGATTTGAAGAGCTTTGACAGACCATAGTAGGCTTTGTTGGAATTGAGCAGCCGCCCGCGTATTTCTTCTTCTATATTATTATCAGCTGCTACTATTGACCCAAGGTATTTGAAGGATTGCACCACTTCAAATTCGTGCTCCGCTACCTTGATTGTTTGACCAACTGTTCTTCTTTTGAACATTGTCTTGTTCAAATGTTAAAGGATTTTTTTTCGATTTGAACTTTTCTATTCCTGAATCACTCTAATATGTATTAAATTTTAATTGATGTACAAAATGATGTACCTACCTGCATTTAATTTTACAAAAGGATGCAACAATCAAATAAATGAAGCATAATCATAGATTTAATCTTCTTATCAAATTCGAAGACCATTGAACACACAACATTAAGTTTTAATAATTAAAATAGCTTTGCATGACTGAACAGAAAATTAAAAAATCACCCACATTGACAAGCATACTTTTTTGTGTCTTCTCAGGTTTTAATCAGATTAATAATGACGATGCTGACGATGAGTTTACGAACAAAAGCGGACTAGTTTTTTTTTTTTTTAATTTCTAAATAACTTTTACATGACTCTCGAATAGACAAAGTGATGATTCAAGAAAAGCCGAATCATCTCATTCGGATCTCATTGGAGCCATTGTGCTATCCAGGTGGCTTATACTGTTTCCGTAAAAAAGTGAAAGAATACTTCCAATTCGCTGAAAGGCATTTCTTTCGCTCCAGAGTTATGTATGTATTTCTTAGTCCAATAGCCAAAAAAAATATTATAAAATTAAATTGTCGAAACTAAATTTCGTCAATAAAAACTTAAAATTTGCATGAAAAATAGAGTTACAAAAATATAGTCAAAAGTTATCATAAACCGTTTAAAAAATGGTGTAGAAAGCATATTTTCGCAAGAAAACTCTTTCTCAAAAAAAAATGTTGTCAAGGAAAACCCATGATGAAATTTTTTTGAACCACCTACAGATACAGTCAAGAAAACCCAATGAGACTGTGTTCTGTGTTTATACGTACTGGAGCTAGATCAATACATTATAAAGGCTTTCAAATTTCAAATTAATACCTGAACCATATTTTTGATTTTCGATTTTTCCTTAAACAGTTTATAGATTTGAAACATAATAAAATTAATTATTTTATGCTATACATGTAGGTATAATTTCCACATGGTTGTTCCGACAAAATTTTAATTTTATTTGATATTTTTTTTTTTTTTTTTGATAAAAACGATTTTTTTACCAATTTTTTTTTTTTTGACATATAATTTTATTTGTTTCAGAAAATTTTTTTCCAGCATTTGTTTTTGAGGACGAACATATTTTTTGTCAAAACTTTTATTCACAATTTACATATTTTTGACAATTTTTTTTTCTGGCCAATTTTTTGATAATTTTTTAATCTAGTTTTCAGTTTTTGAATAGGAATTAATAAGACCACCGAATATTATAAAAAAAAAATTTCCCGAATTTTGTGTTTGAAACTCATTTTTCGAAAACTGTTCCTAAATTTTACCTGATTTAAAAGCAGTAGTAAAAATAGTTTTCAACGCCTCTACAAAAAACCGTTATCAATTTTTGGCGCCAAAGTTATCATAATCGTGCCAAAAATTTACAGATGAATATTTCTGCCGACAAAATTTTGTGTTCGCAAAATGTTTTTTTTTTTAGTTTTTACTTTGGCATTAGCACCATGAAATAAACGAAATAAAATAAATTATAAGCCATGCCATGACTAAGCGACAATTAAACTTCATAAAAATTCATACGAATACGTTATGAATAGGTGTAGCTCCGTTGAAGTGCATTTCAGACGATTGCGGTCTAACCTAAAAATTGATTTCCGTTTAAAAATTTCTTGGAACCGGTAAAACACTTATAATAATAAAATGTTTATAATGGCGACTGCCTGGGCACCCTAATCAAAGCAACGATGGATTTGCTTGGACGGAGCAGTGCTTCCAAATAACGGTACACAAAATTTACGGCCACCTTAGTGCCCAACAACGAGATTATAAAAGTTTTTGCAAAAATCTTTGTTTGGATTTGTTGAATATTCAAATTTTTTTGAAACGGGAATATATGCTATTTGTTCAAGGTTTTTAAAAGATGCAATGAAAAAAAAAAATACTTAAAAAAAAACAATTCAAAAATCGTTAGGTTTTATCGAAAGATAATTTTTTTATTTATAAAATCTCTGAAAATAAAAATTCAAATTCGTTATATTTTTATGCTTAAAAATAAAATCCCACAAAAAAAATATTCCTTCGTTTTTTAAATATTTTGAGTCAAAAAAAAAACTACAAAAACCAAAACCAAATTAATTTTGATCATCATTCGTTAAACCGTTTATGGGAACACCAAAAATTAAAATCCAGTTATATAGCAGGTACCGTTAATAATTAAAAAATTTCATCAAAATCGGTAAAGCTGTTTCAAGACATTTATGTTTTGTTTTAACGGTTATATGACAGGTCGGCAAATTGCCGGACCCACTATTTTTGCGTTCTCCATCAACGAAACTTGATCTGATTAATATGTCAATTTGATTTTTTTAATGTTAAGTACGTATACAAACGAAAAAAAAATTGTCCAACTCAGATTTTCTATAAAACTCAAAAATCGGTAGCAAACAAAATTCATGCCTTTTATGAATTTTTTTGTTGTTGTTTCGTTCCGGCTGCCCACTTGTAAGAAAAGTCAGTTGTATTTCATTGATCTAATGTTTATAAATTTTATCAAGCAAATAAAAACTAAGTAGCCGAAAAAATAAAATCCTAACTCATATTTATGTTGCTTAAAAAAATCCGTCCAGCTGTTTCTGTTGTAGCTTATAAATATACAAACATATTGCACTCATAAAATAACAAAAACAAATCTCTTGCTCGATTTGCTTTGGACACTCTTTTATTATTATAAATTAAAAATCATAAAACATGGGGGTAGAAAAAAAAACATTCACCTTAGAAGTATAAGGACTTCACATTAAAAATTCATTAACATACCTAATGTTAGCTATATTCCTTTTTCACGATACGATGATTTCAAAATCGTCTTTTTTCAATATTGTCGTATTGCTTCCCTGGATTTTACTATTTCCGTTTTTTTTTTTTTTTCTTTGAAGCTTGTAGGTATCTAGTTATGAGTAGTTGTTGTTTCTATTAAGATAAATGAGAGTATTCCTTGTTGCAAAATAATCCAAAAGCTGTTACACATGCCAAGGATTACACTTCACTCGAACTTCAACATTGTGGAAAATTATTATTTTTCAGAAAAATTATTATCCACTTGATGGTGCGACAGAATACACATCACATCACAGGCACAGAATTATATATATTTTTAGCATCCTGATGCGTTTTGTATTTATTTATTTTTATTTTTTTTTCAATTTCTTACTAATTGGTAAATTAGCAAGTAATTACACATGTGGAGCGTGCTGAAAGCGATCTCATCATAATTAACACCGTCACACCATTTATATAAGGCCTGGAGCTAGCTGGATGCGGGAGCACATTAATTTATTTAATCACCATAATAATAATTGTAATTAAAAAAAAAACAAACACACATATTTCTTGTTAAGAAAGGGAATGATGAAGCCAACTCAATACTCGCAACAACAACAAGGGATTAAATTTTTGCACGCACAACATAAATCACATTCTATTACTTTGTCGAAGTAGAATCCTTGAGGTAAAAAACGGCGACGCGCCGGATATCCTGCTGCTGGCTGCTGCCTCATCTGGGGACCAGAAAATGTTCTTCAATCAAATCAAACTCACTTAACATAACCTTATGTGTGGTGTTTTTTTTTCTCAATTTTCAAACACAAAGTATTTCTTTTGTATAGTAAAAAGGCAGGTAAAGGTTTTTGCATAAAGAACAAACCCACATTTGCCACCAACTGATGTCGCCCAAACATCAAGAAAACCACAATTTTACACCTCACAAACAGACAACAAACTGGAATGGGACCTTTTAACCTTGTCCTCAAGCATTTCGCCCGGATTGATTGAAATACAAAAACGAGAGAAAAAAACTAACAAAGAAGGAAGAACCAGCAGCAACCGGACTTCAACAACAGGATATTGGAAAAAAAAACAGTCCCGTTCACACGAAAAAGAACCGATCTAACGCTGAGAATGCATCTAAATGGCTTGAACGATTTCGCAGAACTAAAGTTTCTGATGACGGAACGAACATGAGCTGGCTCATTTTCTGACTCGGAATAAGATTTTGTACTTTTTTATCCATTTTTTGTTTTTTGGGGCGAAGAGAGTAAAATATTATAGAAATTTTTCTCTAGGGGAAGTTTTTGAAAAACATGCGCAAATTTATGGAGCTCTCGTACATGATGGAAAAACTGATTTGGAATTTTTCGCTTAGTTTTTATTTTTTTTTGTTTTGTTTTGTTAAGGAAGGAGAGGGAATTTTATTATATTTACTCTATTTTCATTCAATTTTGGGGATTTGTTGGTTTTTCGCTGCTTTGAATGAGTTTTGTACAAACAAAATCAGAAAATATCCGACTAACAAATGGTGAGCCATTTTTGAACAGCTGTTATTTGTGTATTTAGAGAATATAGATATAAAGGGGAGGACAGAGGGCTATCTACAATGGTTGGGATTGAGAAGGAAAGCCTACACAAAAGTCTGATAAGAATTTTATTAGAAAATTGTCCACCGAAGAAGACAAATAACAAAATTAAACATGTATCTATCAAACTTAGATAGAGGGTAAGTGAAATGTATATTAAATCCAAGTGGGAAATACAGGGTGGATATTGAAGTTTTATCCAATTTGGTTTGTCATATTGGAAAGGCGCACCATTTGCCTATGCCATAGTTGATATGATATTTATTTGTAGAGGAGTCAATATAAGATTTGCAGTGGTTCTGTTTTAATTTTCGTAGATAACGTCTTTGCTAAGCAAATTTACCAAAATATCGGACCATCGGTATTTTTTGAAATGGGTAACACTGAAAATAACAAAAAATCTTAACTTTGGTAATTTTTGTCGTAGAACAATAATTTTTGAATCTATTCTAGGGTTTCAAAGAAGAAGAAGAATTAATTTTTAGTGAAATGTTGTCCATTAGAACGAAAAATATTTTTTTTTTAAAACTGCAAGACAAAAATGACAGTGTACCGAATATTAGTTTCGTTACCGTTTATAGTAACCCACTGCTAAATAGATTTCATGGGTTAGATGGTATTGAAGAATTTTGTGCTCAATTTGTGTATTTTTGAAGTAAGTTTGATACTCCATCAGTGAAAAATACTTTTAAATGAAAAATTAGTAAGAACATGTATTTTGGCATACATTAAGACATTAGACATCCTGGTGTACAAAGAACAACTCCCGGTTTGCAAAACAAATCTAAAAACTATCCACATTCTTTTCCGTTGCAAAAGTAATTATATCTCCAGTAATGTGGCAACCCTGAAAGCTATTAGAAAAAAGAGTTCTAATCCAGATTTTTCTTCAAAGACTCTGCATGTTTCAGTTAATTTTTTTTTTGTAATCTGAAAACAGGTCCAAATTCGATTCCACTGTCAAAAGAAATATAGTTCTAGAAAAGGGATTCCTAAAAAGTATATCCAAAAAAACTTCTAGTACAAGCCTATCGCTAAAAATATTGCATTGTTTTTTTCAGTTAAGCGTGTATTTTTTAGGCTTAAAAAACGGATTTGGTTTTATTGAAAAATGTGTGAAGAAAATTCCAAGTTTTTATCCACTGAATAAAAAATATATTTGAAGAAAAGTGGCAGCACTGATTTTTTTTTCTGTATAGAGGCTTGGGCTATGTTTGAATATTTAGTACTGTTTCCCATTTGGAGAGTAACAAGTTGGACATTTTATTTATAAGTTTTCGAACTACGAGCTAAGCACGTAACTTAAAAAAAAACACAAAACATTTCGAAATAAATATATTGTATCGTTCCCACTTTCCCAAAAATAAATATATTTTGCAATCATAAATAATACAAAAATACGTGATTCTTCCATCGCAAGTAGAAGCTTTGCATTAAAAGTATACTTAACTAGATATCTATATAAATATATTTTTCAGTGTTGCCACTTTTCCCATTAAATTTTTTTCACACTTTTTCCAATTCTAGAATATAAACATGCAACTCAAATAGCTAATGTACTTCTTTAAACATTACCCGGTCCAAATTATGAAATGAATTTCAGGGTTGCCACATTTCTTAAAATTTTTTTTGAATCGGATCAAATATAGGAAAAAAAAAATATGTTTAGAAAAATGGGAATAAACAGAAAACAGAAAACAGCGTAACATATAACTTAAGAGTATTTTTCAAACATGGGATATTCAGTTTGCCTCAAAAATACGGATGTCCATACATTAAGCTAGAAAACACAAAATTTTCAACACAAACTTATCGATATATCTACATATTTAGCGGTAGGCTTAACCAGAAAGAGAATGTTATTTTCTCGGGCTGCTGTCTCTAGCGGGAAATTGACAAACTTTCAATAATAGAATAGAATGCTTCTCAGCCTAGTCGTAAGGATTCCAATTTGTTGAATTGGAAATTGCTTTGTTTCTCCCTTATGAAAGTGAATTTGTTGCTGGGAGACTGTATTTAAACCCAAAATATTTCTTAGAAAAAAAAAGATTTAAAAATTGCATTTTTTTAATATGTACGAGTATGTACATACATTTATTAAGAATAAATATTTGCATTTTTAAATCGCAATTAATTTTCGATAAAGATTTTTTTCACAACTTTTTTGACTAATTGTTATTCTGCACTTTTTTTTACAAAATACATTTTGAGAAAAAAAATCTGATATGCGTGGGTTCGAATCCTACAAATGTTCTTCAAATAAAATTGGATTAAAGCTCAGCGCCACTAAAAAGGAGTCTGATGATTGTCTGGCAAGCATGAAATAGCTATAATTCCGACCAAAAATAAAAATATAAACGAATTAATATAAAATTAATTCGTAAAAACAAGTGGTGGTAGTGCCTTAAAGTTGTTGTTGTTGTTCACAAAAATTCAATGCAATTGACAGAAGAATGGTTAAGTCTAATAAACTGACATTCTATGTACAAAATAGTACAATAAAAATAATAAAAAGTAACAAGAGAAAAAAATATTTATGAAGGAAAATTTCATGGAAAAAATTTTGTTTTCTTGCCATTTTTTAAATTTGTATTTCACCATTTAGCACAATGGATTATTTTTATAAAGTATTGAAATACACTTCTGTTTGAAAGTTCCTTCGAACCCGCAAAATACTTTTATTTAAAATTTTTTTTATTATAGTGCCTGGCTGGCGACTGAACATACCTTAAGCAGAGCAAACTAGTTTACGTACCTAGTTTACATGCCTATATAACTTTTAAAGTTATCATTTTCAAGCCTTTAATATTAAATTCTTTAGTAAAGCTCTCAAAAATATTTTGTGTAGGTAGAAGTGTAAGCCCCAGAAAAACTTGCACTTATTTAGTAGTTTTCAAATGCATGTCGCCTCCATTTTTCCACCAAACTCTTTAAAAGTTTTCTTTTTTCTAGAAATGCTGCACTCCGTAAATACTAAAACTAAAAAACACAAGTTTATTTTCTATTTTTTGTAGGTAGGTATTTTTTTCTACCAACGATGACATAAATCCTTTGCCATAAGGAATTCAAAAGTAAAAATAAATTTTGCAACACCTCCCGCAGGAGTTTCTTAATATGCCTTAACTCCATCAAAGCCCATAGTGCCACACTCCCACAGTGTGGCGTTACTCGACGTCGTCGTAAGTTTGTATAACATTTTTATTCATACATTTAATTGTTAAACTTTGTTTTTTTTTCTCATTTTTTTAAGTAAAAAAAAAATACAACTTTGTCATTGTAGATATTTCTATTGAAAAAAAAAAAACCTACCTCTCAGGATAAAAATAATAATGAATATATGCACTTCCCTAGGATTTTGGTCTGCTTCTGCTTTTCTTTCCTGATTTTTCCCGTTCTATTTTTCCTCTGTGGATGATGTATAGGTTCGCATTTTTTTTTTCTTCTTCCTAGTATTTTTTTTTTTTTTATGAATAAAAGTTACCGCAGAGGCTATTGCTTTCAACAGGGAACGAGATACTGAAGCTGAGTTGGGCTCTGTGATGTACCTACTTGTATGGGAAATGAGATATGCTATAACTATGAGCCTGGAAGCTGAAGCTGAAAGTCAATAAACTCTTTTAATATACGCCCATTTATGGATGCGAACTGGGATGCATCACTGTCTGACTGCTTTATCTATTTTTAATTGCATTACCTCTAGCCTGATGTATTTGTGCAGTGTTAAGGATGAATGACTGCGAACAAGAGCTTAGTTGTGATAAAAAGGATTGAAATTTATACTATAGCTAGGAAGGAGTTTTTTAAAAGGAGGAATAAAAAAAAAATTGAAATGATTCTAATGAAAATGCTGGACATTCTTTATCAAGCAGGTGAAGAACTCGATATATAATTTCATTTACAAAATTAATATTAATGCAATAATCCGTTGAAATTGTCTACATTTGAAATACAAAAAAATTTGTTATTTAAATCTGTAGAGATTAATTTGAGCGTATTATGACCTTTGGGCACCATTTAAATAAAATAAATTTTGAATTAAAATTTTCAGTGAAAAACGTACAAAAGCTTATTGTTTTTTCTTAAATTCAAAATGGCAGCCAGCGCAAAAGATCTACTGAGACTCCTTGCACCTGCTTTTTCGTTGAAAAAGAGATTATCGTGTATTTTTGGATAGAAAGGATGCCTGTAAATTGATCAAATAATTTATTTTTTAGCAATAAATTGAAAAAGTAACAGCCTCTGGCATAATGGTTAGCACGTATAGAACTATAATGCTGGAGGTCTGGGTTCGATGCCCAGCCGTGCCCATCTAAAACCAGAAATATTCTTTTGCAGGCCCCTTGCATTTGGTGAGAAATTGAGAATCTTTCAATGGTATCACTTGTCAAGAATAAAATGCCTCTCAACCTAGCATTAGCATAAAATTGAAAGTCCTCTCCTTTCCTGCAATAATACGCACACAGGAATGGTTGAAAGTTGTAAGTCACTTAGGCCCTGGTTCTTTTTGGACTGTCACGCTATCAAATTCTATTTTTTTAGTAAGTTAAAAAAAAATTCAATCATCTTTCTTTTTTTTTAATTATTTTTCACAGTACTTACACTCTCTGAGTTAAAACGCCTGAATTTTTACTTTTTTGTTTTTGTTTTGTTGCTTATACCTCCCCAACGGTTAATATTATGAAAAAAAATACAACAAAAAACTATATGCTTTGGCGCTTTAACTCTGACAGTATAACCCCTTTTCAAAAATGTTCTATATTAAAAGAAGAGCAAGTGATTGTGCTGACAAATTTCTTGTACAGTGAGCCGTTTTTATATTGTGTAACCTGGAGTAATAACGTCCCTGGAGTAATAACGTCCCTTATATATAGAGGCTTCATCAGAATAAATAAAAGCAAAACTCTTAAGCATGCGAATTTGAAGTCCAAATTCTTCAGAGTTTCAGTGCTTCATTGGAATTTTAAATTTTGTACTAAAATATTGCTTATAAAATTTTTTAATACAGAATAATGTATTCAAAGAATTTTGAAATAAAGATTTCTTATTTTTATAGAATCTTAGAATACAAAGATTTAGATTTACAGAGATTTGAAGTACAGAATTTTGGCACTTACCCAATATAGGGCTTCACCAATAAAATTTTGTATTCTGAGTTTTGGCACTTAAAGAACTTTGACCATAATCCGAAAAAGAGACAAAAAGTTGCACTGAACTAATGGTTTATTCTAGATAGAAATCGAAAATGTTTTACAACAAAATACTACGACCTCTTCACCAAGTCTGGGTCGGCTCTTGATCAAGGTAATGCCTCAATTTTTTTTTTTGTATTTCTCAATCAAATAGTTTTTAATTTTATTCCAGCAAATATGTAATAAACAAAGCTACACAGAAAAGCAAAACCATTGACAGTTTGTATTGTTTGTTTGTATTGTATATTTTATTGTAGCAGTAATTATTTACATTTTTTCTTATAACTATATTGCACAATTTACAGAGATTTAGTATAACTCTACTTTACTTCTGAAAAATATAACATTTTTATATAAATTATCACAGTTTAATAAAATGAAAAATCGAAGGAAAAAGCTACAAAAAAAAACCTTCTTCAAATTGTCAGAAACATGTTATCCAAGATTGGAGAGAATAGGAGGCTAGAAAATTGCTCAAAGCGCCAAACTCAAAAATGCTTTACAAGCAATAGCTAAATAAATATATCTTACTAAAGTAAGTAATTTCAATAATTAAATAAATAAATAAGTTAATAAATATAAATAAATAAATAAGTAAATTATAAAAAGTAAATAAATAAATAAATTAGTTAATAAATAAATATACATATAAATAAATAACCAGATTAATAAATAAATAAACAACAAATAAATAAATAACAAATAAATAAATAAATAATTGAATATATAACTATGTTAACAAACAGATAAATAAATAAATAAACAAATAAATAAATAAATAAATAAATAATTGAATATATATGTAACTATGTTAACAAACAGATAAATAAATAAATAAACAAATAAATAAATAAATAAATAAAAATAAATAACAAATAAATAAATTAATAATTGAATAAAAAAACAGATAAATAAATAATTAAATAAACAACAAATAAATAACAAATATAAAGCTTTAACCATTTTTTTTTGTTTAATTTTTAATGTTTTTTTTTTTTATTTTTTTTTTTTTTTTTTTTTCTTAAATAGCCAAATTTGAGATAAGGTAGTTATCGGAAAGACTGCAAGATGTATTATATCGCTCAAATAAATTAGTTATTCTAAATGAAACTTTTTCGATGTTGGCCAATGCGTGGAGATTTTCCGTTGAATAGTGCCATGGTAAATTTAGTATCATTTTGAGAACTTTGTTTTGGGTTCTTTGCAACCGAAGTATATGGCTGTTAGCACATTTACCCCAAACAGGCGATCCATAAAGCATAATGCTTTGAAAGATAACCTTAAAAATGATGAGCTTATTTTCAACACTGAGTTTCGATTTTCGGTTAATAAATGGATATAAAATTTTTATAGCTAAGTTGACCTTGTTGATTGTTTCTTGTATATGAAGCCCAAAAGTAAGTGTTTTGTCTAGGTGAACTCCTAAATACTTAGCACTGGACTTCCACTCTGTTGGAATGCCATTAATTTGAAGCATGTTGCTGGGCAAGAAACAAGCTTTCCTTTTTCTAGTGAAAAAGACAGCTTGAGTCTTCCCAGCCATTGACAGTTGGTTGCTCAATTTTCTACTATTTACTCATTTTACTAAGCATTTCTTTAATGTTTTCACTTATTTAGATTTAAATCATTTGGACCAGTTTTCATGCATTTCCATTAAATATTCGTCCTATTAAAGCATAATTTCTCAGGAAGCAAATTCAATGTCAAAATTTGTTTAAGAAATTCTTTCAAATCAAACCATACAATCATGTCAATGAATAATTTATTTTTGGCATTGTATTATAAAATAAATATTATTCACAACAAAATTATTAACGAACAATATTGGCATAAATTAAAGAAAAACCCACAAAAACATTATTTCCAAGAAATTCCTCTTAACATTCGCAATAAAAATATAAATATTCTTTAAAAACATACAACCGATAAACGAAATCTTTTTTGACATTACCCCCTTGTTAACCTATAGGTAAATCCATAAAAAGCATCAAGAAATAAAGCACTCAATATACACTCAATATACCTAACAATTTATGGGCTGTAAAATATGCTGTACATTCAAGTACGTTGTTAAAAAAAAAAGTATAGATACTGCATAAGCAAAAAACAATAATAAAACAAAAATGGCTTCATCACCGCAATTATACTTGTCAAATGTTCCATTTTATAACTCAACTTCCATCCTTAGGAAGTCTTAAAATCCAGATATTGTGAACAACTTATGGTATGGGGGCACTGTGGCGTATGCTTAACATTTTGTTTTCTGTGTAAACCCTTAGGCTTTTTGTCGTCGTCTTTTCTGTTGTCCCAAAAAGCAAGTGAGAATAAATGTACGATGTACATTTTCAAACATGAAGTACATTAACTTAGCTATATTGATTATATATTTTTTTTTTTGTTGCTGATGTTGATGTTGCTGTTTTTGTTTGGTTTTTTTTTTTCAATGAAAATTAATTGGTTTTCGTTAGTAAAGTGAAGAGAAATTTCGACCACTAACCACCAATTTAATTAGCTTTCATGTTAAGTGCAAGTAGATACTTCATTTTTTTACAATTAAATTAAACCAGCCTCATAACATAAATCATACGAAATCTTTTTTGACGTTTTTAAGGGTTTAATGAAATTTAATATTGTGATATTTAATGATGGTTGAAATTTCTTGGTTTCCAATTCAATTTAAGTTAAAAGTACCTATAAATAGAACAATATTAAAGACATTTAAGATATTGGAAGTTTAAATAAAAGGCATCGCACGTTGTGTAAATTTGAGCTTGAAGTAAAATTAAATTAAACAATTTGACTCAACATAGAAAAAAACGATTTTAAAGAATTTTAGTATGTTCCAGATATGAAAACGGATAATTTTGGAGATTTGAGATGTTGCACTTTAATTAAAATCTGAAATGCGTTGTTTTTCTGAATAACAAAATTCTGTATGATCAAAATTCTGAACATGAATTTTAAAAATTCTGCATCCACCGACATATTTCTATGAATAAGTTTTTTACTATTCGGTAATCAAAATTTTGTAAATCTATTATTCTACGCTTCAAAATTCAATACAAAACTTCTGCATTTAAATTTTTCAAAATTTTGCAAACATTTTTCAATTCATTTTGAACTGTTTTTATTGAGTACACTAAAAATACAAATTTAGTACAAGAAAAAAAAAATTAAGAATAATTTTAATAAAAATAAAGATTCTAGTATAACTTTCTTAAAAATTAAGTTTGTTACTTTGTATATTATTTAAATTCCAAAACCTTCTGGAAGGAGAAATCGGTACGATTACGTTAACTTAAGCTTTAAAATTTTATAACTCTGTAAGAAACTTAAAAACAAACATTTTTAGTATCGGAGGGGTCTGTCTCCCTGATTTAAAGCAATAGTAGTAATTTTATAAACAAAAAGTATAAGTAATAAGTAAAAGTAAGTATTTAAAATATTTTACGTCCGTAGCCAATAGATCTTTTAGTAGACCTAAATTAAATTACTATCCTTGGCTTTTCTGTATTTATTTTAAGATCCTATTAATCATAGAACTGTTTTAGTTCAAATTGAAGAGTAAATGAGGTATCAGTTAAAATCACTAGAATGTCTGTATTCCGACCTATCTGAGAACGACCTGGAATATTAGCGGACTTAAAATGCATACTTGAGGCTTGCCTGTTTAACACATAAAATCTAGATTTCTTTGAACCGTCCAGAACTGCTGCGGTCATTTTTTCAACATGTTTTTTTTTTAGAATCTTAGAAATCAAATGTCTTCAGAACAACAATGAAGACAGCATACAAACACTTCTATGTTTTTGTCAATTAAAGCAAAAGTACTGAGAACGAATACTTGACCAATTATTGAAAGGTTGGATCGAAAACCAGCTCGAAAACAGCTAATAATTTGAATGTCTTATATGAATTGACAGATTTTTTATAAACCTAATCATGCATTTTCTGAATTCAAAAATAAGGAATATTATTCACAGAATGAACTGCTTCTTCACAAAAAAAACAACTAAGAAGGGCTTCTCCGCAAAATGTTGTTATGTCTCAAACTAAAACTACCGAAAATCCTCATTTTGTTTTTTTTTCGCAGGTAAAAATGTATCACTTCTTAAATAAAAATAGCACCTGTTTCTAAAAACGATGATGACATTTTAATGTCAAATATTAATTTTCATATTCTACAAGCCAAAAATTAAAAAAAAAATAAACCAGATAATTTAATTCCCTTAATTAAATTTACTGTTTCGTTCAGTCAAAGTTTTATATTCTTAAAGACAATGTCAACACTCTAGTTAAATGTCACCAGTAGTTAAGATGGGGCATATAAATTCAAACTACAATGTACCAGAAACGAGAAGATACTGAAAAAGCCCTCAGCACTGCGGTTTCTCTCTTTTGAATTAATACAAGGATCTCACATGGTGGTGCACCACCGAGGTGACCAACCACCATTTATGTATTGGAGGTTAATAAAAGAAAATGAAAGAAACATATTTTTAATTAAAATTTTTTTTATGAAACATAAAGCCAAGGAAACATCTAAAACAAGAAAAAAAAGTTTAACAATCAAATCCACGATTATTTTATAACTGGCAAATAAAACAAAAAGTTTTAAATTTTCAGGAAGTATGCAGTGATTACATTTTTTTTTTCTTTTTTATATATTGTTAGATAGTAATCAGACACAAATACTGTCTTACGAGGTCGTAGCTCTAATCAAAAATACCTGATTCTGAATATTTTATAATTTAGTGTAATGGATCACAATGGCCCTAAGAAGAACTTTAATTAAAATAAATACACATGTTTTTCTTAAGAAGGTTAAAAAATAAAAGTTTGGGAGATGAGAGACAAAATTATCAACTTTCCTAACAAGGAACATATACGGACATGTTCCTAGAACCTAATTACACTCAGTACGAACCTTTACTCTAAAATAAACATGCGATGGTCACTCTCGGTATTTTTGTGTGCATTTATTTCAGGACTCCACTTGACATAAAACGGTAATCAACTTTAATCTTATGTGCCCACAAGTAGTATTGTGATGATGAGGGGTTGGTATTATTTTCAAACTAATCTTCACACTTTCTTCATTTCCTGTTTAATGAGAAATACATTACATACATTATTGTGCTTTGTGCGACTGGAATACAGTGACCTTTTAAACATGCATTATAATCTAACTATCGATTTTGGGAAGAACTATGTGGCTAATAAGTTGATGTTGTAAATGAATCTATTTATACCAGAGGAGTGGGTTCTAGTCCCTTTCTAAAACTCAATTTATACGACCGCCATTAATTTTCAAATTTTGACAGTTCCATTTTTTTCGACAGTTTTGCAGTATGATGAAAAATTTCCAATTGTGTAAATCGCTCATCATAAAATTTCTGGTAATATAAAAAAAATGTACCACAACTCATTCGATACCTTAGGTATTTACTAACAGGTAAGAATTTTTTTTCCGGGAAAAAAGCGAAACAGGTGAGAATCGCAAAAAATATTGTGAAAACAGTGACCTCAATCAAGTGACGTGCAGTGTACATACCAATTGCTGCATTCGCAAAATTGAATTTTTTAGAAATCGCCGTTTAGTGTTTTCTTCTGTTCATGTCAAATGAGAAAAATAAAAAACAGCTGTTATCATCAATTGAGAATTCAGTAATCGATAAGATAAAATTTAAATCTTCAATTTTAAAAATAACGAGTCTCAATTTGCTTTAAAAATTAATTTTTTAAATAATGTTTGTTTAGGTGAAATAATTAAACACTCTACATTCATCAAACACTAACTTACTCGTATTGACATTTACTAAACAAAAGATTCACCCGAGATTATGTGCATTAGGGTGGCCCTCATTTTAATTTATTTTATTTCTTTAAATTTAAGAAAAAGTTGGTGGAAAAGCTTGGAATTTTTCAAATATTTGTTAATAGGTTTTCCCAAAAATAGAAGAGATGAAAGCGTTTTACTTTTTCAACAGTTTAGTGATCGATTTTTACTTAACTGTTATTATAATCAAATTAAGTGTAGCCTACGTCCTTCCATATGACATACACTTCTTCAATGTTGAACAATGTCCTTAAAGCAAAATACCATGAAAACACATTGCATTTTATGAGATGATGGATTGAAAATTGGAGATTTTTTAAAAACTTATTTCCAGTACTTTGAAAAATAAAATAAGGACCACCCAAATGTACCACAATTTGTGATTGAGTGCTTTTTTTGCTTTAATAAATCTGCTGTGTGTCCTTTAAAATGTCGATTGGTCACATCTCAAATATTATACCTACTCTAACAAAAAAGTATCATTTTCGTTCTCAAATAAGATTTAGTCAAAAGCAGTTCGCATGTATATTGTTTGTCTAGTTCTTAAGCCGCTTCTTTAACAACATTTGTTCCATCATTGTTATTTGAACTCTCTTAAATCAATTCTATTTTTATGTTGTCATAATATTTGGGTCCAAAGGCAAGCAAACAAAGGTAAAAATACACTCAGTTACTGATTTGTTTTTCTTTTTATCATATTCGTACACACGTAGCTTAATGGATTATGTGAAATGAGTTTGTTTAAAGTATCGATTTTTTTTTTCTTTCTTGGGTTCGAGAATCAGGAGATTCAAGATACAGATTTAAGATTGAAAATTCAAGATTTGAATCTTCAAAATTCAAGTTCAAAATTCAAGATTCAATATTCAAGTTCAAAGTTCAAGATTCAAGATCTATAGGATTTAAAACTCAAGATTCAAAATACAATATTCAAGATCAAAATTCAAGATTCAAAATACAAGATCTAGGATTCAAGATTCAAAATACAAGATTCAAGATTCAAAGCTCAAGATTCAAAATACAAGATCTAGGATTCGAGACTCAAGATTCAAAATACAAGATTCAAGATCTAAGATTCAAAATTCAAGATTCAAAATACGAGATTCAAGATCTAAGATTCAAAATTCAAGATTCAAAATACAAGATTCAAAATACAAGATTCAAAATACAAGATTCAAAATACAACAACATCTAGGAATTCAAAATCCAAGATTCAAGTTCAAAATTCAACATTTAGGATTCAAGATTCAAAATTCAAGATTCAAAATACAATATTCAAGATTTAGGATTCAAAATTCAAGATTCAAAATTCAAGATTCAAAATACAATATTCAAGATTTAGGATTCAGGATTCAAAATTCAAGATTCATGTTCAAAATTCAAGATTCAAAATTCAAGATCTAGGATTCAAGATTCAAGACTCAAGATTCAAAATACAATATTAAAGACTTAGGATTCAAAATTCACGATACAAATTCAAGATTTAAGTTCAAAATTTAAGATTCAAGATTCAAGACTCAAATTTCAGATTGCAATCATAAACCGAACTATGTAAAATTGTCTTGGCAAGTCTTTAAATTTAAAAAAAATTATTATAATTAGATATAAAAGCAGTACCACTATACCAGTGCGCCCGCATACATTTTTATAATTTGATTTTATATTATGCTCACTATCAACATACTTTGAATCATCATCCGCCAACAACTGCTGTCATCAACTTTGTACGCATATTGATTTTTTTTCATTCGCTTTCCGCAAAGACCAGTTTAACATCATCCTTGCAAAAATGTGTGAATGGAAAGCCCGCTGGCAGAAAAGCATAAATACTGTGTGGGAAAGAATAAAGTGAATGGCTCGTATAATTGCCATGATGGGTACCAAGTACTCAAAAACACATTTGAGACTAATAGCTTCATAATAGGTTATCAAGACCCAGACCCTAATGAAGCTATTCATGATAATTAGTTCCTATTTCTGTGCCTTTGGCTTTTCTGTTTTTTAGCTTTGACAAAAAAAAAACAAGCTAAAGAAATATATTATTGTATGCTGTAGTTGTTTGGATTTGAGGGTATTTAGGAACTCGGGTAGGAACATGTTTTTAATGATTTTTTTTTCTTTTAAATTATTTATGTAAATATTTTTAAGACACATTTACAAAAATGTCTGAAAAACTGGCTACTCATCAACAATATTATGTGCATATTTAGGGCTATAAACTTAATTGTCTCTGCAGAATTTGAATACGTGATCTAGCATTACTTAAACAGTGAGTTTGAGAGACCATCTTAGCAAGAATCAATATTTCATTTTATTCAGGACTGATATATATTTGTACATGATGTACACTTATTGGTCAAACAATCAAGGTAGCGAATTTGAAGTGCTGCAATCCTTTAAATACTTTGGACCAATAGTAGCAGCCGATAACAATATAGAAGAAGAAATACGCGGGCGGCTGCTCAATTCCAACAAAGCCTACTATGGTCTGTCAAAGCTCTTCAAATCCAGAGATCTCACCATAACTTCAAAACTGCTGCAAAACCATGGTCCTGCCAATACTCACGTATGGATCCGAGACTTGGGTGCTTAGCAAAAGACACTCCGACCTCTTAGCTGCGTTCGAGAGGAAAGTCTTAAGGAGAATTGTTGGCAACAAATGTGAGGAAGAACTTTTCCGGAGACATGAATTGAAGCAATCTAACTTGAAGCAGACATAGTGACAAAAATTAGGCTCGGTTGACTCCGGTCGGCAGAGCACCTAGCTCGCATGAGTGAAGAGGAACCGGCTCGGAAAGTCCTTTGTGGTAGATTCTATATGGTAGACGACAGCGTGGTAGACCATGCCTGCGCTGGAGAGATGGCGTAGACCAGGACGCCCGAAGCCTTGGGGTGCGCAACTGGATGGCGTCGGCTGAAGACCGGGATAGGTGGAAAGACTTTTTGAAGGAGGCCAGGACCGGATTCCGGTTGTCAAGCCGATGATGATGGTATATATTTGTCGTCGTTAGTTAAGTATTCCGAAACGCAAAAAATACTACAAAACTCAAAAACTTTTTTAATTCCACTACTTTTGAATTTTCAGTTGGGTTTCAGAATGGCTACATAAATAAACAAAACTGCCGTATTTGGAGTGACGATATAATCCTCAAGTATATGTTGAGACACCGTTAAATCAAAAAAAAACTTTTTGGTGTGCTTTATGGGGTGGTGGAAACATTAGTCCGTACTTTTTTTTAAAACGATGATGGCCAGGACATTACGGCCAATGGTGACCGCTATAAAGTTTAGAATACTGACTGATGTGAATGATGTGCAGGAACTGTTTCAAAGTTTCACGTTTCAGACCCGTGAATTACAAATCATCCAAGATCATGTGATTTAACGACGCTAGACTATTTTCTATGGAGATATTTGAAGTCGCTTGTCTATGCCGATAAGCCTGAAACAATCGACCACTTGCAGGAAAACATTCGCCGCCATGTTGCCGATATTCGGGCACCAGTGTTAGGAAAAGTGATCGAAAATTAATTGGACCTTCAGATTAAAACATCTTTGTTTTAATTTTTTTTTTTCAAAGTTCTATACCTCTGAAAAAACACCTTATATTTATAACAACTCTTTCAAGTGTTTTTTTTTTTGTTATTTTTACCAATGCATTAGCAGAAGACCCAAAAGATCAAATTGCTACTCTTTTCCCCGGTCTCCCCTAATATACATTTTGATCAAAGAATTTTTATTTTTGGCACTTACATACATACATTGAACAATTCATGTCCTGTGGGTTCTTTCCAAGTGACTATTCCACTTACCATATGCACGTTGTTTGAGACCGGCGACAACGATTTTCACTTATGTATGTACATTTAGAGGGTTTTTTTTTTTGTTGTCACCGCAATTTGTTTCTCCTTTTTCCAAGCCCAAAGTGCTCAGAAAATGTTGCAGCCTTAAGCTATCGAATTAAAGAAACTGACAAAACAAATGCCTGATTGAGTTAAGAAGAGTTGCTTGTTGTGGATATAGCTTTAGGGTATACCCTACTTTGCTATGACAGTGGTTTAAAATAAATAACCAATGATAAGCTATAGTAGACATAAGTCTGGGATGCGGACAAATTTTGTGATGACAAACCAAGCAAAAGAAAAAGGGACAATGAACTTCGGATCCGTACGTGGAATGTTAAGTCCCTTAAAAGGCCATATGTAGCCGAACAATTAGCCCTTAAACTGCTACAAAGCAGATATTATACCTCATATTGCAAGAACAAAAGCAAAAGTATTAAATGTCAATCAATTTGAACGAGTGCATCATGAAAACCTGTCTGAATTCATCAACATAAGCATAAGCGTCAGTCGCTTGTATGTCCCCACAGAAGAGCAAGATGAACAAACCAAACTCATATTCTACAAGCAATGATATTAAAATTGTTCTAGGAGATTTTAATGCCTACCAATTAAGAGAGGACATCTTTGGTGACAAAATTGAAAGATACAGTTTGCATGCCAACACTTCCGAAAACGGTTACAGGGTGATCCATTTCGCTGCGGAGCTAGACGTTCTGGTAGCTAGTACGCGGGTCAATGTCCACAAGGTGGCATGGAGGTCTCCTGGTTCACACTGCACTTTTACATTGACTAGGCCCACTATCTTGTTGTAGCCAAGGTACAACTACGTATATTTGGGATATTCGGATAAGCCAGGATAAGGAAGCACTTTGAAAAAAATTCTACATTGATAGGCTACAATCGCAAGATATCAGCAGGTCCTCTTACAACATTTTAATTCCTATGACGCTAGCATTAAGTATTCCGAGCAGTGGCAGCATTGCCAAGCATTGATGTATGGAACCTAAGAATTAATTCTCAAGAAACTACACTTCCTGAACTGCTCTAACTACAGATATTGCCAATAAGATCTTTTCTGCCGTATTGTGTGAACGTCTCTAGCCATTCGTCAACAACTTGATAAGTCCGTATCAGTGTGGCTTTGTTCCAGGAAAGTCCACCGACCGTAGATCTAATTTCTCTGCAAGAGATCTTGGAAATAATATCAGGGACAGGAATTTAAATCGACACCCTACCAATACATTTGAGATCCAAAAAAGTTTTAGACAAGTAGATACCGGATACCCGAGCATGCGACTTGTTGAAGATCGTTCTGGATCTAGTGCAAAAAAGAGGCACAATCTTTCAACGACCCGTGTAATTACTGGGATAAGCCGAGGATGATGACAAAATTAGATAAACACATCGTGATGTTAGTGGCGTGCTTATGAGCATTGAGACAGAGGCAAAGGAGAGGGGTGTAGTGTTCAATGAGGGCAAGACAGAGTATATGCTGTGATCTAAAAAGGGCACTCAACATCGACCGACATCTTGATCAGAAAGTCGCCATACACAGCTTTGAGGAAGCTAAGGACTTTGTCTACATTGGCTCGGCTATTAATTCAGATAGTAACACCCACCGTTGAAATTAATCGAAGAATAACTCTTGCCAATCGCTAATTTTTTGGACGAAGAAGGCCATTAGTAGTAGCCTGTATAAGACACTTATCATCTCAGTTCTTATTTATGGCATCAGAATATTTCGAAAGAAAAAAATCGGTTTGCTCATAGATGGAGAATGTAGGAGAACTGTTGCAGGCTGTACAGTAACACTGACCTGTTTAAACGGATGAAGGGCCAGCGACATAAACTGAATTATGACCCAAACGTTCCGGTCCGGAAAGTCTTCCAGTACAATCCTGAGGGACTGTGCAACAGAGGCAGCCCGTGACTCAGGTGACGCACGCATGTGGGAGAGGATCTCAACCAACTTGGCATGTGTAGAGAAGCATGTTGGTGAGGGCCTGGTCCAACCAGGCCCACAGAAGCTGGCTTGGCATTTTACAATCACAATAAAATCATTGAATTGCACATTTTAGCGATTTTGATGATTGAAACAGTTAAAAATATCTTGTTTTTAGTTGCTCATAGTTTTTACTTAGAATTTCAAAACATAACTTTCTACGTCTTCTACTGGCATCTCAAAAAATAGCTTAAAATTCGCATTCGTAGTCTTTTTATCTTTTTAATGGAATAATGCTTGATGTGGGTATTTTCATACATGTGACAAAAAACACTTCGTAAAAGTATTTCTCAGAAAGAAAAAAAAAACACAGTTCATTTGTCACTCATTCCATGGTTGGCAGTCCCAAATCTTTTACATTCCATTAAGTGACTGACACATTGTTTTATCTACACTCGTTTGCTCACCCTTCTTCAAACTCAAGAGCCATCTTCATTGTGGCTTCTTACTTAGTAGTAGGTATATTAATACATACCTCAAAATATAGTGGGGCAACAAAAGAGAACCTGCAAGGCAACAGAAAAAGGATAATATTATGTTGTTTTTTTTTTTATAAATTTGGGTCACAGACATCACTGTGGGTTGGTTTGGTAAGTATAGACATTTGAGAAACCTCCCTTTTGAATAAACTCATATGTATTGTAGAATGTATGTACCATATTATAGTATATACCTCAATATCCTTTTGATCTTCCTTAAGAGCTATTGAACGTCGTCGTAAGCTCCAGGGGAAAGTTGAAGTTTTCGATGTCATGCTGTTATAGTTATATATTTGAGTTTCTCTTTACCTGTCTAGGGTAAATGACAAAACGAAGCGCTTTGGGGGTTTTTAGAGTTTTGAATTTAAATTCATATTATTTACATTTATGTATATTCTTATTATAGTATTTTGTTTTACCTTTCTGTCCCTTTAAAATAAAAGAAAAAAAAATAAAGGACACACACTGTCCTTTCTTTAAAGAACCTGATTCTTAAAGTTAATAGTAGGTATTCATTTTTTTTTTAAACAAAATTGGAAATATGTAATTAAATCAGTGAATGTCACATTTTCTTAAAAAGTCTTCTTGAGGACTTGAGGAAGTTTAAATCGCTCAGGATATCACAATGATTTTTAAACTTTATTCATAAAATTTAATATTTTCCATCTAATCTACATACATTCGTTTTTCTATAAAGTTGAAGTCATTATTTCTAAATATTTTTGAACAGAAAAATAAGATTCATGCATTGACCTTTCTTACTTCCTTTTTTTCAGTTTTAGTGAAGAATTTCAATTTCGGAAATACCAGGACAAATTCAAATAGGGCAAGCCTTTACATGGAGGTATAGCTTACGGCAAATACCTAGAAACCTAGAGTTGTGGAATAGAATGCGGTTACTTATTACCATGCAACGAATAGTGTTTCTATGAAGGCACTCCAAAGATAGTAGGAGAGCTGAGGAATTCTCTAGATAGAATCAACAGTGGCGTCTGCAGTTCCACTCCGGTTAGAACTACTTCGTGGGCTACTCCGACATATTTGAAAATCAGGCCTATAAGGAGTGATTTTATTTTGGTCTTCACTCTTTGGGCTATTTAAGAGTCCGGTTCTCTAGGATGAAAGTTGTTTTTAGGGTGGGCTTTCCTACCGGTGTAGAAACAAGTGGTTCCGAAAGGACAACAAACTTCGACGAACAGTCCTATGAGGACTAGTGTCAGCTGCTATTTTGGTGGGTTTTATGTTAAGGGGAAGACTTGGTAAGAAGTCTTAGGGTTTGAAAAGTGTTGACTTTTTGTGCCTTTTTCACAATTGACCTCATGGAAAATACAAAATTCAATCTGATCTGCATTCACTCCCCTAAAGAAGTGAGAGACAACTGGACTTAAGAAGAATTCTACGATCTCCTGGAGAATTACGATATCAAACGATAATAGGGGGCATCTTCAGATCTACAGTCGGTGGACAGAAACAGCGTGAAAAAACTTCCGATGAAGGATACAGGATGGTATATTTCGTTGCTCCAAGGAATGTCGTCATAGTTACTTGGTTCTTGTCAGTCTAGTGATAGTATCTCGACTTCAGATACGGATATTCCTTTAATCCTCAGATGCTGTGAAAACGTTTGAAATCTCTGCCTCAATCAGCAAGTGCAGAAAAGTGGCAACACTGTCAACAAGCCGTCAGAAGTTCCACCACTGTGTTGTGCTGGGTGTCACTGGGAGAAAACAACGGAACTCCTGGTTTAAAAAAGAATGCCGGCTTTTGCAAATTCTGTCAGTTCTGAGGATCTGGAAGAACCATTTTTCCGCTATGCAAATTTCATTAAACTTGAACGATGAATGCCCACCCGACTACCAGCCCAACTGTTCAAAGCAGCCGGAGATGTTTTGGTAATGCACCAACTCATCTGTAAAATTTGGTCGGATGAAAGTATAACTTACCACAATTGTGGTATCACGAATTGGCACAGAGGAAGGTCTCGAGATCAATTATCGGAGAAAAAAAATAAAGAAGTTTAATTTGGAAAAAACAAAGAATTAATTAATAAATATTTTTTTTTTGTTTTGGCTGTTTTAATAATCAATTAGATGGTCTCCATGTTTTAATACGAATTTCTTCTTGAAAGAAAAAGGTATAGAGAAATCTTATTGCTTTCTATTGTATTTTTCTCCGTGTATATACATATAATCCACGTTTAAAAGGTATTGCTTAGGATGGGCTTAAATCCAATTTTGATATTAAAAACTCATTTAAAAAAAAAATTCAGTCATCTCTTTTTGTTTGACGTTTCAGTGTTTTTGTTTTTTTTTTTTTGAGGTTCTAGATAAATTTTAACAAATTAATTTAGCTGCCTTCTATTTCGTTCAAAGATTTATTTTGATTATTTTCAAGCATAAGATATATAATAAAGAGAAATCCAATCTTGTGGACAACATTTACTTTATCCTTTTTTTGTCGGCATCCTTTTTTTCGGTTATCCTTCCTCAAAGGGGATAACGTTATTTATTAAAGACACAAGCATCTGACAAAAATGACCAACGAAAAAAAAAACTCTGAAGAGCATACGAATAAGTTGGTTATATTTGAAAGATTCGTTTATTTTTTTTTTTTGTTTCCTGATGTTGAAAAGAATTTTTTTGGTCTATTGCCAGAAATAAAGTAAAATAAAGTTGATAGATGAAGTTGATAGAAAAGGATCTTTTTTTTCCTTTTTTTGTTTGATAAAAATAGAGCTTCTTTATGGCGTTTATAATTTTTTTTATTTTGCATTTTGTAGATACTTGTAAGTGTTATTTATTACACTTGTTATTAATAGTTTTTTTTTTAATTCATCGTCATAGACAGAAAGTTGATTGCAATCTTTTTAAATTAAAAGAATGAATGAATAATTGCAATCTTTAGGATGAATATAATTAAAGATTGTTAAATAATGTATTAGAATTCGGAAAGATTTTCAAATTCTATATCAAAAAGAACTTTAAAATCCAAAATGTAGAATACATCAAATTATGGATTTTAAAGTTCTTTTGCAATAATTTTACAGAATCATTTACAGAAATATTAACGTAGTGGAATCTAAGACTGTAAACGTATACAATTTCAAACAAACCATTTCGTGTTCACACATTTTTTCTTCCGGCAGGAAATAAACCGATTTTTAAAAATAAAGGCCATTAAATTTAAGGAAATTTCTGAGATCCTACATTGAACATGTAGGTAAAATAGGCCAAGTTTTGAGTTTGTAAAGAAGTGAAAGTCGAGATATTAAGCAATCCTAACTCTACGATGACAGAGACCGTGAAGAAAAGTGGACGGTACCTACATGATTTTTGGTTTTTGATCTTCTTGTAAATGGCTTGACGGATTGTGATCAAATTTTTTATGGAATCGGTCCAATATACATAATCTCAATAATAATGCACGTCATTATTTTCAATACATGTTTTTTTTCGATAATAACATACAAATTTTGGTTGAAAACTAATATTTTGAAAATATGTAATTTTGGTTTTAAGTGTATATTATTAAATAGTAAACTCGCATACCTACCCTTGTTATTTTGTAAAATGCGAAATTTCAGGTCTTCAAGTCTAATTTTCACCAAAATTCAATACAGTGAAAAAAAAGGATTGAGTTTCAAATGAATTAAATTTAAATGTGTAAAAAACAGTTCTTTTGTTGCTATGTATGAGGTTGAATTCCAATACAAAAAAGAGGCTGGGTGCGACCCACACTGATAACTTCCCATTTGTGATCTTGAAAACTTTATATTTAGGTTTTTTCAAATAACCAAATTTTCTGCGAAACAAACTTTAGCTGTTAAATTCAAACAATCATTATTTTAAGATTGAAAAGCATTTTAATTATTTAAAGAGATTTACGGAATGCACATATATTATAGAGATTAAATACCTAATGGCAAAGTCAACATCCATTGCTCGTTCTCAAGATATTCGAGTCGAAAAACCAATTTTACCACTTTTTAGTTTATTTTTTTTTTTAATATTTTTTGTCAACAACTTTCAATTAGATATTTGTCAAAATTCAACCTTTCATAAAAAATTGTACTTTGTATAAAATAAAATATTTTAGAAGGCACAATCGTTGTTCGTTCTCAGGATATTCGAGCTGAAATACAATTGTAACTACTTTTCTTTAGAATTTTTAACAGTTTTTGATTTTTTGTTAAAAAACTGCCCATTCAATATTTGTCAAAATTTTATCAGTTGCTAACAATTATGTTATGTAGAAAATAAAATAAACAAGAAGTCAATATCGTTACCCGTTTTTGAGAAATTTGAGTCGAAAGACAATTTATACCAATTTTTGGGAGAATTTTTTGTAGTTTTTAATTTTTTGTAAAAAAAACTATCCATTGAGTTTTTTTGAAATTTTCACCAGTAAAATAAAATTATTTTAAAGTTAATATCGTTTTTATACCTAAGGATATTCGAGTTATAAATTTTTTTTTTTAGTTTTTTTGATTTTAAAAAATAAAGGTATGTTGATTTTTTTCCAAATTCATATCAAATTTGTATGACGTCATAATAGTCGAAAAAAATTTATTTCAAGTCAATATCATTATTTGTTCCTGAGATATTTGAGCCCAACCAAAATTTTCACTTTTTTTTTAAACTGCTGTAGTAAAAAAACAACTGATTGAATATTAATAAACGCCCTTTCAGCTTCTTTCGAAGTTATTATCTTTAAAACAAAATTTATTTCAAGTCGATATCTCTACTCGTTATTGAGATATCGACGACGAAAAATGGTACCAGAACGTACGGACGTACGAACGTACGAACGTACGAACGTACGAACGTACGAACGTACGAACGTACGTACACACGCACACACAGACATCTCTCTAAAAATGATTGATATAGGCTCTAGGGACCTTGAAACGTCGAGAAATGTCAAAAATTTCAATTTGACAAATCGGACCGATTACAATAACTCCCTATGGGAAGTTAAAAAAGTTCAAAAAGTTATTGTTGACATTTTCAATTTCAATATGTGTTTGAACATTAAAACATTTGGTTTTGAATAAGTAGAAGAAAATTATTCTTACAGATCAAAAAATTGCAAAAAAAAAAAAATTTAATTATCAATTTTTCGAAGAAGAAAAAAAATATTGAAAACAAAAAAAAAATTTCGGAGAGAATGATAAATATATGTAGATACCGTTTTAGTTTCTTTTTAAGAAAAACTCATTTTCTCTCTAACATTACCTCCAAGAGAGATTAAAAAACGTGTTGGTTGAATTTTACATATAGCATTTTTCAAAACCCTGTACCGATATTTTACTTATTCGAGCAAGTATAAGGTGAGTCACTTTTCATTGAATTGATTTAACTAGTAAAAGTTCTTATTTGTTGCTAACGTGTTCGTCCTCACTCATGTTTTTTTGCAAGTATTTGAACATAAATTTGGACTTACCTATTTCACTAAACAGCTAAAATACTTTTGTGAGTGAAATGAGATGATTCGGTGCGTCAGGTGAGTCATCTCATTTCACTAGCCCAAATAGCTAAGTCTCGCCACTGACGTATTTTTTTATAATAATGGCTTCATTTTTCTTAATAACTTATTTTTGTATCATAATTCTTCATAACATATCATAAACAGGTATGATCTACGCCGCCGGCTGGGCTGTCTGCCAAAAATGCAAGGTTATACGGCAATTATGGAGACCGAAAGGACTCCGCCAGTTCGTATGGACTTTTGGAATGTGGCTTGAGTCCATGCTTCCACAAGCCTAATAGTTTCCCTTAAAGTTAAAATAATAAATAGCGTCTGCTTTTTTTCTTACATGACTGATTATTTCGTATGACGCTTCACAAACTGTTATAATTTATTACCAAGTATAACCTTATGTCAAGGTTCCCCAATCCTTCAACTTAAGTAACTTGCATCAACACCAGAAGGAAATAAAATCATAATGTGCCTTCTTAAATCCAACCTTCAACCTAACCACAACATCTTCTTGGCTACTGCTATTCCAAAGCCTTGGGTGCTTAAACAAAATTTTACGGAAAATTCTTGTGAGTAAGAGTGATGTCGGAGACGATGGACTTTTATTACAAACATTGTATGTATGTTGTATATGCGATCTACCACAAGCCAGAAATAATGACAGAAAACAATTTTGTTGGATTATGTATGAACACAACAAATGGATACCTTAGGTAGAATAATTCTAAAATTTTCACCATCATACTTTAAAAAAAAAAAAACTTGAGGCATTTTTGTTAAATTAAAAAACAAAATTCATTAATAATTCATCATGCAGGACTTCAGATTGAATACATTAATATTTTTAAGAATCAACAAGCACAAAATTTTATTAAAATTTTGTTCTGATTTTATTTAAATTTCCCCTACACTGACTCTTTCAAGATTATCGCACACTGGTAATCTTTCACATAATTCCAAGAAAGTACAAAGGTACGAAGAGAAAAAAAAAAGTTAGATACAGCATTTTAAAATATACATAAAATACCTTTTATAGATACATTTTTTAAACCTATATATGCTTTAAAAGATATTATATTTTTAGCAATCAAAGTTCTTCCAGCTGACTGGCTACGTTATATAAAAATAAAGAAAGGCGAATTTGCAAACGTGACAACAACGACAACGTCGACGTCGACGAAAAGATGATGAAAGAGCTTTTCATCCCATGCCTGTTGTTGTTATTATTATTTTTTTTTTTTTTTTTCTATAAATAAAATAAAGAAAATTCCAAGACATCTCCTTCAAGATTGAGATGAAAAGAAGTCATTTTGATTGATAAGTTCTGATTTTTTTTTTGTTCGATATGCGATTGTTATCTCTTACTTCCACCTGGTTTATTTGTTGTACAAACATAATAAAAAGGGATTTTGAATAAAATTATATTTGAAAATGGAACCAGAGCACAAAAAGGTTAATTAAATCTGATAGATTAGCATAATTTACATAAAATATTGGTTAAGTAATTTTGGATGAATTTCATTTTTGTTGAAACGTGAAAGAAATAAAAAATAAAATATGCATACCTACCGCAATTAGGGTCTATTTGTACCTTAGTTCAGCCTTTTGCCTTATAAAAAACATTTGGAAAATAATTTCCTATAGAATCTTTATTCAACAATTTTTAATAATTAATCAAACATTTTCCAGCTGTTATTGAAAATATGTATTAAATCATAACATAAGACTCCGCAGTTCGAAAAATATAATTATTTATTATTTCCATTAATAACTTTAAAAATATTGTATTTTTATTGTTTTTTATTGAATTACTTATCAAATGTTTTTCTAGTAGGGGAACTCCAATGTCCAAATAAATAAAGCTTTTTAATAAATGAGACTGAAAACATTTGATAGCATTGTTTTTTTTTTGTTAGATTTTATTGACAACAAATTAAACTTCAAAATCAAGAACAACTACTTTGTAATTAATAATAAACGAGCCCATACCTGTATGTTTTCAACTCCAGTTCTATCAGCGAACAACTTTCTCATAACGAAACTCCTCCCTTCATTACTCTTATTGTATTTCCCTATAAATACCATTCTTTTGCCAGAATCAGTATCAGTCAATTGTTTTCTCTATCAGCTTAGGTAGATCAACATTACAATCATGAAGACATTAACAGCAGTTCTACTTGTCACATATTTGGCAGCGAGTTTAGCTGGTCCTTTGGAACAGGATTTTTCAACCACCGATGATCAGGGAGGCTACCACTTTGGATTTAACGATGGGCACCAGGCGCGCCAAGAACAACGAACACCAGAAGGAGTTGTCCGTGGAGCATACCGTTACGTGGATGCCAATGGAGAAACCCAAACGATAACCTACACTGCTGACAATCACAACGGTTTCGTTGCTTCAGGATCAACTATTCCCAAGGTTCCAGAAGTAGTCGAACAATCATCTGCTCCGATTCCAGAAGTTGTTGGTCCGGTTCCGGTCGTAGTTGAAGATACCCCCGAAGTCAAAGCAGCTAGAGCTGAGCATTTAGAAGCTCACAAGAAAGCTCTGATTGGAGAGGTGCAAAGTGCTCCCGCCATTAGCCTGAGTCAACAACCCGCTGCAGTCCAGTATTACCCGCAAGTCTATGCAGCTCACTCTCAGTATGCCTATCCACAATTTATCCCCCAAAGTGCATATGTCGCCTATGCTAGCCAGCCCGCTGTACGGTACATCATTCAAGGTTCTCAGTATCATCCTGACTATCAGCCATATGCTGCTTTGTAAGAACATTCAGTAATACTCGTACTTTGTACTTTGCCAAGAGAAATTGTACTCAATAAATTTTAAAAATTCCATATGAAAATAGTTGAACCTTTATTTTATTCTGTTAAAGGAAATTTTGTACATGACTTGGCACAACATTTCTCAATGCTATTTCAAACAAATTTTACTATAGTTTCTTGGAAATAATACGAAAATAATATTACTACATATTTGCTTTTAACTCTTTAAAGATATCAAACGTAATGATCAACGCAAATGAATAAACATGTGTTTTCTTAGTTAATTTAGAAGGAATAATAAATGTATTTTCATGAAATCACTCCTCACGCCCAAACGGGGGAGATAGACCCCCCTTCCTGTAGAAAAAAATGTCTGTATTGAAGTGTTCTACAAAAAAATTGTTATCATATCTTGGCGCCACAGTTATCTTACTCTTGTCGAGAACACTTAAACCTTAGTGTTGGTTGAAACACATAATATTTATTTATCATTTTAAAAAGGTGCAGAAACGAACTTAAAAAAAAGACGCTGTTATTTCCTATTCAATACCAAGATTGAGAAAATAGCCATTTAAACACAGAAACAATAAACAATTTTTTCAAAAAAAGTTCAGTCGCGGCTAAATCTCGTTTGATTAAGTCTCATCTCGGTCTAGTATTCGTGCCTACTTAGAACCATTTTATTCTAGAAGCTGTCTTATATTTATGTACATACATTAAAATATTTAAAAAATTTAATATTTCAAAAACAATATTCGAATGATTTTCTTCAATGGAAACACGTTTGAGACTCTAGGTAAATCTATGTCCAAAAATTAGACTCTTAGCTCGGCCTCGTCTCGTTTTTCTCAACGTAGGCCAGTCCTAGTCTAGATAAAAAATATTTTTAACTTTTTTTTTTCTAAGTTTTAAGTTTTTAAAAAAACTATATCATAGTTTCGTAAATATTTCCATTCTTTTTATTTAAATTTTTATCCATTTTAATAACAATGGGGCATATTCATAGTCAAATTTTAGAACCGAGTCCAACTGGCCTCGAGTCTAAAGTTAACACACAGGTTAGAAACAGCTGCTATTCATAGAGAATTTTGCAGCTCTGTTTAGTAAAAAACAGAAATCTACTACAATTTTAGTAGTATTGCCCGTCAATCCATTGAAATATAATATATTTTTTGACAGATAGAAAAAAACAACTTAGTCAAAGAGTCAGCCGTTTTTAAAGTTGAGCTCCAGTTTATCTTTTGGACCGGGGTCCAAATTGTCTATGAATAACATTAACTCCAGGTTAGCTTAGAAGAGACAAAGAAACAACTTGTCAGAAGACTATGAATATGCCCCAATATTTTAGAAAATGGTCAATCTCGTATAGAAAAAGGCTTTGACAACCTCCCTTGGAATTTTTCTTTAAGCCTAAGGGCATGGCTAAATTCTTTGTCAATAAATTTGAAATATTCTTCATGTCTTTCAAAAACAATGTGTTTTATTTGAAAATAAAAACTATATCAAAAAAAAGTCAATGAAGACTTTTTAAACGAAGACAAGAAAAGTCAATTGTGTAAGACAGAAAAATAGTTTTTAATTGTTTTTAAGATTCTAGATACGAGAATTTCCTTTGCATTCATTTTATTTTCGATGACTGAATTAATTTTTTTTTTTAATTTTTAGATTTAAAGGTCTAAATTTATTATATATAAATTTATCATATTATACATAATATTTTTAAAGGTGTAAATTACATATATATCCATCTACATATTATGTATATAGATTTAAGGCGACTATAAAAAATACAATAGGGGTATTCATGCAACGGTGGAAAACTCGGATAAACCTCAGAAACCAGCTGTCAGAATTTGTACGGGAAAAATATTCTGCAAACCAGATAAATTTATCTCACAGAATTGATGCAGAAAGCGAAGAAATAAACCTTATAAAGTTTCGAGAAGTAATTTGTGACGTTTAGTTGTGACAGCTGATTATTTCATTATTATTATTATTTTTATTTATAAGAAAACGTTTAAAAACATGTTTAGTCATTTCCGTTGATCATGACGTTTGATATCTTTAAAGAGTTAAAAGCAAATATATAGTAATATTATTTTTATGCTATTTCCAAGAAACTATGGTAAAATTTGTTTTAAATGGCATTGAGAAATGTTGTGCAAACTCATGTACAAAATTTCCTTTAACAGAATATAATAAAGGTTCAACTATTTTCATATGGAATTTTTAAAATTTATTGAGTAAAATATTTCTCTTGGCAAAGTACAACGTACGAGTATTACTGAATGTTCTTACAAAGCAGCATATGGCTGATAGTCAGGATGATACTGGGAGCCTTGAATGATGTACCGTACAGCGGGCTGGCTAGCATAGGCGACATATGCACTTTGGGGGATAAGTTGTGGATAGGCATACTGAGAGTGAGCTGCATAGACTTGCGGGTAATACTGGACTGCAGCGGGTTGTTGACTCAGACTAATGGCGGGAGCACTTTGCACCTCTCCAATCAGAGCTTTCTTGTGAGCTTCTAAATGCTCAGCTCTAGCTGCTTTTACTTCTGGGGTATCTTCAACTACGACTGGATCAACAACTTCTGGAATCGGAGCAGATAATTGTTCGACTACTTCTGGAACCTTTGGAATAGTTGATCCTGAAGCAACGAAACCATTATGATTGTCAGCAGTGTAGGTTATGGTTTGGGTTTCTCCATTGGCATCCACGTAACGGTATGCTCCACGGACAACTCCTTCTGATGTTCTTTTTTCTTGGCGCGCCTGGTGGCCATCGTTAAATCCAAAGTGGTAGCCTCCCTGATCATCTGTGGTTGAAAAATCCTGTTCCAAAGGACCAGCTAAACTCGCTGCCAAATAAGTGACAAGTAGAACTGCTGTTAAGGTCTTCATGATTGTAATGTTGATCTACCTAAACTGATAGAGAAAACAATTGACTGATACTTATTCTGGCAAAAGAATGGTATTTATAGGCAAATACAATAAGTCTAATGAAGGGAGGAGTTTCGTTATGAGAAAGGTTGTTAATGGGAGAACTGGTATTAAAAACATGCTCTTAACTTGTTCATGAGGAAATGTATATATGATTTGTTTAATTGCAAAATAATGATGTTTCTCAATTCAGTCTATAAATCAAAAATAAATAATGAAAAAATCTATTTTGATTTCCACTCAGGTTTCAAATTATATCGACAGTTATATTGATGGTAAAAAGATAGAAGGGAACTTTTTCACGAATGTAAGCAAAGAAAATTCCTAACAAATATTTCAATACCTAATAACTACAAGTGGTCATCATTGAAATAAATATAATACAAACATTCAAAACTTCTTATTCCGATGGCAATGTTAACATATCTCCTGATGAAATATTGAAAAAATTATCATATTATTGATATGAATGTACTCAATGATTACGATGAGGGTTAATGGGTGATATGAATAAAACAGAGCAACTACTTCAGAGCAGGCAGCTGGGAAGGGCAGCTGCTCAACAAAAAAGAACATGCTCCGATTTTGTATGAATAAAATGTAAAATAAAAAAAACATCTTTCAATAATCACACTTTCTCGGGTTACGCATTTATTGAAGGAATGTGGGTGCAATCAATTGCACCTATTGTAGAGGGAAAATTGTATTTTGCCTGCCATTCTCCTTTTTCACTGTGCAGTTTTTCAACACATGTGTTGTGAATATGATCCAGACGTTTGGCTTTTTTTTGATTGCCGCACAATTGGAAACGGTCTTAGACACCGTAGACTGTTGTACACCAATATTTTCCGCAACTCCACTTTGAAAGCCGGGATCTTTTAGGTATCGTAAAAAAATTCGAATTTTTTCTTTATTTGTCAGTGTTTCAGACCAAGAAAATGATTGGCAAGAAAATCAACATTTTCCTTGATGAATCGGTTTAAAACCCGATAATCATTTTCATATCCTTCCCTTTTTTTTATAGAATTTGCTTTTACGATTGAAAATTGGCATGCATTCCGCCATTGAAAGAAAAAAGAACAATTTTTATGAACATTGAGCAAGCAAATGAGCTATCTCAAATATACGGAGCAGCTGCTCCTATTGATGGAGTACCTACTTCGGTTTCTTCATATCTTTCTTTGGAGCAGGTGCTCAAAGTTGAGGGTGTGCTCGTGCAGTGCTCATCGAACATGAAGATGCTCAATCGTAGTATAAGAAGATGCTTCTCCAGTATTTTATTCATACCAAATGAAGCACCTACTCCGAAAAGCTGAGTTTTGAGCAGATACTCCTTTTCATTTAAGTATATCACAGACTGTCTTTCAAGTCTTCATCTGCAGTTACTTTTGCTCAATTAATTTCTTTCAAGTCAAGAATAAACAAAAAATTAACCAAAGAGTTCTGTATGTTTAATGTCTTTCTATTCTCTCCAAATTTTTGGAACGATTTGAAAAGTTTTGTTTGAAATTTTGACGCTTTTTGTCAAAAGACATCAATGATAAGGACTTTTTATAAATTTCTCAAGAAGACAATTTATTATAAGAGACTAGAAATTAACGGTCCTACGAAATTTAATGATATGGAGACCAAGTAGGTGAGAGAGATGTTGAAAGTTTTCATTTTGGGATATTCGGTGACAAAGGTTTAGAGAAAATGAATGCTAATCAATCTGCCTAAAAAAAAACTCTTTGTTTTCAACGTATTTTTTTCAAATTTGTAAGTTTGTGGCCCATACAAATTTTTTAAACAACTGCAGTAACATAGAGTCGTTAGTCCTTGCTTCTATCTGAGATCACACTACTGAAAAAAAATCTTAATAATTATTGAATTTTCAAAAAATAATTTTGAAATATGTATGTAATTTGTTTTTTGCTAAGCTTTTAGATAAATTTTATATTTATTTATTGTTTTGTTTCATTTACATAGTTCATTTTAAAATGCTTTTATTAAATTGTTTGTTTATTTGACCTACCTATAAAATTATTTTTGATTTTTTTATAAACTAAAACGTTTAAAAAAAAAATTGGGCTATGCCAGGTAATGATCCAATTTTTTGGACACAAAAATATTTATCAAAAGTGAGTCAATAATAATGAACAAAATTGACGGTAATTTTTTTTAATTTTTAATTAGTGTTATTTATATTCTAAAAAAAATCACAAAAAGTTTGCCCAAAATAGAAAATGCACGCTTGTGTTCAATTTATAGTCTAACAGACAAACAGAAAGAATTCCAAGGTCAATTTTTTTCGTCTCCCTTTTTATTTATATTAATGCCAAGTAAATAAATAAGCTTTAATCGGGTTGAGACAGTTTTCAAAAAAAAATTGGCTAAAATGTATAAAAATTATTAAAAATTAATGGAGGCCTATCCTTCCGTCTTCCTTATCATTGTAGCGTGTTCCAGGCGGAAAATATAGTGATCGAAGAAGTTCGCTTTTGGCTTAAAGAAAATGTGATATCAACCACTGATATCTGCATTTTCTCTGACAGCAAAGCTGCCATCAAATCTCTTGACGCTGTCTCCATAAGCTCATTGACAGCCCTCAACTGCCGATCATCTCTCGCGGAGATAGCGCAGCAATTTATTATTTACCTTTGTTGGGTGCCGGGCCACAGAAACATTAAGGCTGATGAACTCGCTAGAAATGGAACCATCCTACCAAGTGCAACATGTATGGAAAGTATTGGTATACCTATCGCTACATGTAAACTCATGCTAGTGCAAGATGCCATTAGATTAACAAATTTAGGTGAAATACCATCATCACTGATGTCCACTTTTAAATCGGAGTCGTTCTAGATGTTTGTTGTCACTAAATAGATCGCACATGAGCTCCGTAATTGGTGTCATTACAGATTCTTATATCTATCAGTCTTTTAAAACGACAATAACTCTGTGGTGCACTTGGGCGTATACGCACTTTTCATTGCAAATCATCGCGTCACCTAGAACGAAGAACAACGTCTGCTAGTCTCTTATAGAATATTATTGGATTTTGCAAAAACAGCTACCCTCTATATGAGCGAATGTTGGAATATTCTATTCTTTTCCATTCGTTTGTAATGTGAACGTAATCACGGAATTTAGTTTTAACACATTGTGAACCGCAGTAGTACATATTATTATTTATGATCCCATACAAAATTTCAATTATCCAGTAATGAAGACACAAAAAAAATCATCCTCATTCTAAAAAATACTAGAAATAACTGAAATACGGGGAACTGGTCAGAAATAACTGAAATAGGGGGAAATGGTCAGAAAACATCTATTCGTAGGTTCTCAAAAATTACAAAATTAAAAAAGCTGTTACAATTTTGTTAAAGTCATTTCGTTGTTTTAAAGCCTTAAATTATTTTTATTTTGTGCTTCCTTGATTATGGCTAAGGAAATTAATTAATTTGACAGTTAAATGAAATCTTTAAGACAAGCCTAGATCCTCAGATTGATATAGCAAAAATTCAATTGGATTTATAACTCATTATGTATGTCATATCTACATATTTAATTTTGCACGGAGTTTTCTAAAAAGTTCCTAGAAAACAGCGTAGTTAGTCTAATTATGGTTTTATTATGGTAAAAAGTATTCTTTATTAATCCCATTACCAAATTGTGAATAATGTACAAACTTTATTAATCCTGAAGCTGTGTGTAGAATTTTGATTCACTATCAATTCTCGAGTAAATTGTACTAGAGCTTAAAATTGTAGGCTGTAAACGTAAAATGAGTAAAAAACTGTAAAAGCGACTTCACGAAGGCGTATTTTCTAGGTTTAATTAAGATTACTTGTAATTGAAACTAAAATAATTTTTGTTTGATGAAAATTTTTTAATTTATTGAACTTTGTTTCTATTTAATAGCAAACGTGTACAACAGTTTGTTCTTACAAAGCAGCATATGGCTGATAGTCAGGATGATACTGAGAACCTTGAATGATGTACCGTACAGCGGGCTGGCTAGCATAGGCGACATATGCACTTTGGGGGATAAATTGTGGATAGGCATACTGAGTGTGAGCTGCATAGACTTGCGGGTGATATTGGACTGCAGCGGGTTGTTGAATCAGGCTAATGGCGGGAGCACTTTGCACTTCTCCAATCAGAGCTTTCTTGTGAGCTTCTAAATGCTCAGCTCTAGCTGCTTTTACTTCTGGGGTATCTTCAACTACGACCGGAACCGGACCAACAACTTCTGGAATCGGAGCAGATGATTGTTCGACTACTTCTGGAACCTTGGGAATAGTTGATCCTGAAGCAACGAAACCATTATGATTGTCAGCAGTGTAGGTTATGGTTTGGGTTTCTCCATTGGCATCCACGTAACGGTATGCTCCACGGACAACTCCTTCTGGTGTTCGTTGTTCTTGGCGCGCCTGGTGCCCATCGTTAAATCCAAAGTGGTAGCCTCCCTGTTCATCTGTGGTTGAAAAATCTTGTGTTAAAAGGCCAGCTGAACATGCTGCCAAAGATGTTATAAGTAGAACAACTGATAAACTATTCATGTTTGTCGTTTGAAATGATGGACTGCTTTTGTTTGCAAAGGAAGGCAGTTGACTGATTTCAATTCAACCAATTTATGGGTATTTATACCCAGTTACCTACAATCTACCTTTGTTTATGAAATTTTGTGTGTGTTTTTTTTTACATTTTAATTTCCAGTTTGGTAATTAGAATTTGAAGTACATTTAGTACCAACCTCAAACCTAAAATAGGAACAAGTTTTTGGTGGAAATTGTTATTTGGTAATTATATAACTTATTTTACAATAATCATCAACGAAACGAATAAGTGATTGAAAAAATTTTAAAGTGTATTAGACCATTTGAAAAAACCGTTTATGAAGTAAGAAATTCGTTCAAAACGTTTATTATTGATTGTATCTGTGTGAATCAAATATGCTACTATATTCATATGGGTGATTCTGAGAGTATGGTTTTAAAAATTTTATAAAAATATTTTATAACCAAAATAAAACGAAAAATTTTTCTATTTCTATAAATTGCTTAAAAAAATAAGGCTTTTGATAAAAAAGGAGAAGCTGAAGCCTTAGGTATTAACCCAAGGTTTAAAGTTAAGTTCTGATAGTGATGGGCAGAAATGTACCCATTGAAACATATTTACATTTTTTCAATTTTTTTTTTTTTTTATTTTTGCTCGTAAGCTTCTTTTTTATTGCAAGGTATCATAAGACAAAATTTGGATTCGTTACAAAAATCGAACTCGATATATTTGTCAGTAGATGATACAGAACTCTAAAAAAGTGGGTCTCAATCATGTCTGTCTGCGTTTTTGTCGGTCTGCCTGTATGTACCTCGACCTCCAACCTAAACCATTGAAGTGATATTTCCAAGAGTCAAAATTTTTAATTTGTTTAAGTTCCAAAAATAACAGAAATTTAGATTATTTGATCCAACAATATTTTTCATTACTAAGGTTACTGCCATAAAACTTAATTTTTGGTTTTACATGTTCTCATAAACGGTTCGACGGATTGCGATCAACATTTTTTATGGAAGAAATCCGTAATAATTTTTGTAACATTAACATTTTTTTTTTTCATTTTAAAAAGAATCCAATTTTTTTAATTTTTAAAAAACTCAATATTTTGAAAAGGTTAACAGTCTAGGAAAGATAGGGTCTGATGTGCCAATGAATAATCCATGAAATTTTATTATTGGTATCGACGCAGAACTTCACCCTGATGAACATAAGCAAAGTCCCCTTAAATGCAAATATTGGTTTTTAAACAGAGGCATTTTAAGAGGTGTAGATTCGGATGGAGGAGGAGGAGAGGTCTATTGCTCTGGCTTGGAAGCAAAGTTCTAGGCTGGTAATCAGAAGGACCAAGCTTCAATACACAGAGAAAAAAATGAAGAGAGAACTGACACAAAAAAATAATGAACCTAAATTCCCTTTTTTTTGCGGGTGGCCATTTTTATAGAATGACCAATATGATTTTCTGCATTATTTGTTTTTATTTTAAATACAGTTCTTTATTTTTCTGTGTGCAAATTATTTCAATATTAAATAAGCATTGAACTTAGTTTGATAGTTTTTTCTTCATTTATAAATAAAATGCAAGTACTCGTAACTATTTAAAATTTTCAATAAATTGTGTCCAAGCAAAATATCAAACACAACTCTTTTGTATAAACAATAATATTGAAATATTAGTTATTTTATCAAGAAACAAATGGCATCTTCGAAACCTTCCTTATATACTATAAAATATAGTACTGCTCGTAATTTAAGCAAACGCATATATTCTAAAAGCCATTTTCTTCTATAATCTACTTATTTATTTGCTCCCATTCAATTGATGATAATTCAAAAGAAAATCTCTGCGGGGTATTATAAAAGAAGAAAATAGATAAATAAGTTCTTTGTTTCGAAATTACCACTCACAAAGTCTATTATTGACTGTTAATCAATTTGGACATGAAAACATGGTTCTTCAATTGATTTCATTAATACTGGTGGCACCAAGTTGATTGGATCAATTGCGATTAATTATAATACGAGTAGAAAAACACAACACGATATCTCCACATTTGGTGCTTAGTAAAATTACTGAATGGTTTCCTTAATAAATAGACAAAAAAAATCACTTTCAGAAAATTTCGTTTTGAGAATAAAATTCTTAGGGAAATTTAAAGATCTATTCATCTATTTTTTTAAGCTTTCTTAAACTTGAAGCTTAGGATCGATCCATCCTCTGGGTTCTTAAAACTTATTTATAGTAATATGTATATCTCAATAACTGGGCTTGGTGGATTGATTTTGAACCATGTTTTAATATTTTTTTGTAGATTTAATTTCACTTTTTTACATACATCCAGAATCACCGATCGACAATTGAATCGGTGATTCTGGATGAATGTGAAAAAGTTAAATTACATCTCCAAACTATAAAAAATAATAAAATTTTGAATTGATTTCACTTTTTCGAACGCATTAATAATCAAGTTACCTGTATTTGAAGATTTTACAAATTTATCACGTCACAGTTATCACAGATCGAGAATTGGCTCTCTGGAAACGAGTTTATCATACAATAAAGCTTCAGAAAATTCGGTAATTTTTTTTATTTTCAAACAGGACTATCTCAAAAACCTGATTCGGATTCGAATTCAAAACAATCAAATTATTATTATTAGTGTCTGATTGAACGAAATTCCATCGGCATTTAACAGACACCCTAATGTATCCCTACATACATAAAATACACGCACAATTTCGCAGCAGCAAAAAAAAAGAAATCAAACGTTTTCAAGTTCCTTTGGGAAATATTTTTTGACCTATATTTTTCCTATCTGCATTTAACAAAATTGGGTTGAAAAATACTTCAGTTTCAAGTGGTATTCTGATGAAACATTCATCCTAAGCATTTTTGCATCTCTCTCTATGGATTTGAGGTTCCCTTACAAATCAAAGTAAAAGCTTCTCCTTTTTTATGCGGGCGCATTATTAAGGAAAAGGTTTTTATGTTCTTTTCTATGCAATTTAAGTAATACTTGGATGTAAAATTTACCTATGTACATAACAAATATGCATTTCCCTCACAAGAACGTTGAGTTTTCTCTCCCGCATAGAAATTCCTCGACTCTTACATACATTATATGCTTCAGTGTTTAATTAGCAGATAGATTCAAAAAGGAGCGAATAGTAAAAAAAAATAAAAGTTTTTTTGTTAAATCTGAAAAAATTCCTCCGGGTGGAAGATCCTTATGCTTTTGTTTGGCTCAAGTGGCAGGTGGTTTCAATTTAAGTAGGACTTGTACTTTTTATTCTTGTAGCCCATTGCATTTTCCAATATTGAGGAAATTATATACTTTGGGTTTTAAATATCTCAAATTATTTATCAGCTAAAAAGCTATGAGTTTTGTATAAAAATAAGAACAGGTGTTCTATGGCGGGTTAATATCGGACTTTTGAATAATAATAAAATATTTTTTGACTTTGAATCATTTTAAATACCTGGTCACAAAAACCCACATTAAATATTTCATCAGACTCTTTAGAAATATATTTGATAAAAATAAGTTTTGATAAAACAAAATGGCGAAACAATGGAAACTGTGATGGCTAGATAGGGTGGAAGCCAGCACTTAGGTTAAGTAAAACCAGGCCCCGAAATGCGATCTATGATCTGACGATGACTGAGAGAAGTGTACATTGAATGCTGTCCTTGGCTAATCGGTGGATCAGCGCTCACATGACGAGGCCTGGTCTTAAGTTAGTTTAACCTAAGTTAGTTTGTAAGTTCAAGTTTTAGTTAAAATAATAAAAAAAATTATGGCTGTCCTGAAGGCTTTAACTCAAATTTTCGTAAAAAGAAACAAAAAAAATATTTAAAAAAAAATAAATAAAAAGTAGAAAATCAGAATATGTATGAATTAATTGTAATAGTTTTAAATGCATAAATAAACATTAAAAAAATTGCGTTTTCTTATCTTTCAATTGACAATTTAAAAAAAAAAAATGTCTGACAATTTTTTTTATTATTTTAGCATTTTTTGATAATAATTGTTGCATTTACATATGTCAAAAAATATTTTTGGACAACTAACAAAAATATATTGTAAATGCCTTCCTCCACCACCCCAAACTACACATCTACCTAAAAGAGCCTAAAAACCGACATTTGCAACCAAACCTACCACAAATCCTGAAAAACCGTCGCATTGTACTGCCGGAAAAATTACGCTCGAAAACGTAGCCAACTCTTTTTGAAATATTGTACTTGATACAAATGTAAAAGAATATTTTATAAACTTTTGAAATATTAGTTATTCATTTGAAATTATTTTAAAAATATAACAAAAAAATATTTTTAAAAAGTTTTGTTTTTCTAATTTCAATTTCCTGAATTCATAATGAAACTCATCAAATTCAGACCAGTTTCCTCGGGTTCTTGAATAAAATGCTATCACATATGCAATAGAAAACACAACAAAATTTCTATATGGATTGGTTAGAAAAACTTATTAAACGGCAGAGAAAAATATATTTTTTTAAAATTATTTTTAAATTCGGTTTCGTATATTTTTTTTAAATTTTTAAATTCTCAAAAAAAAAATAAGGATATCATACTATTTGAGATCCTTTTGAGTTAGATTCTTTTTAAAATAATAAGAAAATCTTATTATTTTAAAGTGACAGCAGAGTGCTATGATTGAGGACATCAACGTTTTATCCAAGTGTCACCTCGTATTTATATTAATTTAATAGTGAAACCAATACTTGCTTTATAAAGCAATAAAACCAAACAACCATAATTCATTGATAAGCTAAATGCTTACTGCATTTTCGTAGTAGATATTTTAATTATTAGTTATTTAATTTTTTTATTACTTTCTCAAAAGTCACGTTTTGTTTTTGTGCTATAAATCACTCTTTTACTACGCCTTCAAGTTGATTTAAACATCATATTATGTATCGATAGAAATCAGTCAATAATTATAATCTTTCGTCATGTTTTCCAAGCAAAAAGAATTATCCCCGACTAGACTTTTATATATAAATTAGGTTGAAGAGTTTAAAGCTTTTAATATTCGTACAGTCTTTATCGATATTTTTTTTTATTTGCACAATAAAATAAATTATAATCATCGATGGGTTATGTCGGTCTTTGACATGTTGTCGTCGCCTTTCAGTTTGTTTTCTTGAAATGGCCCAATATCCGCAGCATATGCCATCAAAGCTGGAATATTACTTTGTTCGTAGTTGCCAGTGAATGTATGCGCGTAAGGACCTGATGTAAATATTGCAACATCATCACCACCATGCGTCTCAGAATCAAGAGGAGCTGTTGCCATATACGAGTATTTTGGATTTTTCAAATCGTCTAGCGAAACATCTCGTCGACCGACTTTTTTCGAATATGTATTATAGAAGCCGGGACCGTTGGCATACGATAGAGCTGTGTAGGGTAGACCATCGTCGGCATTAGTGTCGGAAACTCCAAGAATATCTTGAGATCGGAACTTTAAAAATAAAAAATTAAATTAATCAAAAATTTATTTAAAACAAAAAAATTAATTGTTAACCTACCGGATATCCGTTAATTGTCATTGTATGCGAATGATCCGAGGTGACAACAATCAAAGTGTCTTTCTCAGACGTCATATTTCTTGCCATTTCTACAGCATTTGCAAATTCTTTCGTATCTTCTAACGCCTTTCGTGCCCAATTCTCATGATGAGCCATGTCAATTTTAGCTCCTTCAACAAACAAAAAGTAACCCTTTTTGTTCTTCTTCAAAACTTTAATGGCCGCCTCAGTCATTTCGGTAAGAGAAGGATCTGATTTTTCTAGACTTTCTCTTGCCAAATCACCATGGTACGGACAATGATTCGAGCTAAACAATCCCAAAAGATATTCCGTTTTACTTAGATTTAGATCGTTCAAACCTTTGCGACTCCATACGTATGACGCATCAGCATCTTGAATTTTCTTATCGTCGATCCATTCTTGAATCAAATCCCTTCCATCAGTTCGTTTGCCCTTCAAGCCTTCTTCATCGTTTTGTTTCTTGCCTCTGAACTCTCTTCTTCCACCACCCATGATAACCTTCAAATTCCTTCCAACTGGGGTATGAACCAACTGTCGGGCTATATCCAAATTATCCACAGCACTGCACTTGTCCTTAATAATATCAGTGTCACTCTCCCAGTTGCGGTCAGCAGTATGAGCATAAACACCAGCCGGTGAGGCATGCGTTACACGAGCTGTTGTTACCAAGCCAGTTGATTTGCCAGCATCTTGAGCCCATTTTGCTATACTCTCGGTGTGTGTAGAAGGATCTTGAGCTTTTGTGCAATCTTTGCGTTTAACCTGAGCATTTACCCCAATCGTACCGTAGTTACCCTTTACACCAGATAAATATGCAGTTGCACTGCATGCAGAATCTGCAACTTGCTTATCTACGCAGTAAGTCTTTGACAAGCCAAGGTATGGGAATTTCTCAAATGACAATTGCTTTGAGCTATCGCCCATAAAAGCTCTGGTTGCGGTCACAGTGTGCACGGACATACCATCGCCAAGAAACATTATAATATTTTTGGCACGATTTTTGTTGAGGGCAGCATTTTGTAATTTATCAGATAAGATCGATTGGGCCTTATCGATCCAAAATTTTGTATTCAATTCTTCAGGATATTTAATTTCGACAATGCCTTTCCTTGGTGATAATCTTGGGTGAACTTGAAAGTTGAAAAAAAAATTATTAATTAATTTTTTTCATTAAAATATTGTCTTTTTCATTGATGGATATAATTATATTAATAAAGATACTGCGAAAACGTAAAGCAACTTATGCTTATTTAAAATAGAATAATAATTATGTGGGTACAAAAAGACAACTAAAATATTTCAATTATCTTCAATTAGGCAAACTACGAGCAAGTCTTTATTCTGATAGTTAGTTATAATCTTTTTAGTTTCATTTGATAAACCTTTTGATAAGAATGAAGGTAATTGATATTGCGCTTACTTGTATATTATTTTTATTAAATAAATTAACTACCTTAATTATATTTATGAAATTGTTGCTAATAGCAGCGCAACTACGTATTTATATACTATCTTGAAATAGGTTCAAAGATCATAAAGTAAAACTTTTATTAACTTAGTCTTTTGTTAAATTGTTAGAAATAATTTTTTTATAATAAATTACGTGTGTTGATTTAAATTTTGAGAAAAATCGATGTGCCAAAACAAGGAAAAAGAAATGCAATGAAAAAAAAGGATAGCTTAGTTAAAAGAAAGAAGAGAGAATTAAAGTTGATGAGATTGTGATTGTGGGTAAATAAATGAAAAATTACAAGAGAAAAATATGAAAGAAAAAAATATGATAAACATAAAATATTAAATATTTGAAATGCTTAAGTACGCTGAAAAACGAAGTTTGAGCTCAAAACGAATTTTTGACAAATCCGGTGCTATTTTGGTTAGTTTAAAAAAAAACTTTCGTAAGAACCGTTTCAAAGACAAATAAATTTAGTCGTAACGGTCTATAGAGTCTTAGAGTTAAGTTCCAAATTTGAAGAAATTTGCTTCAGTAGCTTTTGCTGAAGGTCCAGACAGGTGCATCATCAAACATATCCAATCCATCATGTCTAAAACAAATTCGTTATTTTATTTGGTGCGCACGCGAAAATATAAAGTGCTTAGTAAAATTCAACAACTATGTACATTTTTTATATCACGTTTCCTGCAGCAATGACAATTGTTTTGGGTCATTTAAAAATTGGGAAATTTCATAAATCCAAAAAGGTTCTTCAACCGGAAACAACAAGAGTAAAAAAAGTGAATAAACTTGTTGAATTGTTGTCAACTTTCAATGCGAAATTTCATAATGGTTTTGCAATTTTTATTTTTTCCAGAGAGTTTTGACTGAATTTTATCTCCATTACATGGGAAAAAAAGTAAGTATTAAATATTTTTAAAAAATGGATCACTAATTATTTAGGAGAATAATGTTAACGATATTTTTATCATCAAAATATTACTGCGTTTAAAACATTTTGAAATATTTAGCTTTCCTATATGTATAAAAACGAAATAAAAAAAAAACATTATAATAAGAGCCATTATTATTATAAAGTATGTACATTATTATTATAAAGAGGATATCATACCGAGTTAAAAGTAAACAAAAAGATTAAAAAAAAAATAAAGTCATCCAGTGTGTTTTATTATCATTATCTAAGACAGATCAGATGATGAAGATAGCTAAAATATAGAAACACGATTTACGTACAAATATTTCTAAATAAAATTGTAATCTTAGCAATTTTTTTTAAACAATAGAAGGATTTTGAAGATTTATTACTGGCATTATCTTTTTTTATTTGAAGAAATTTTTATTTCCCACTGCCACTTAAGATCAATTCATTCATAAAATTGTATAATTGACTACCTATAATTAATAAAATATGATCCACTTTAGATAGGGATTATTAATTAGAAATAATTGAATGAATTTATCAATTTTTAAAGCATTCTATTGTCTATGAAAATTTAAACTTTTGAAAGCACAAAGAAAAATCATGAAAGTTAAGTCACATAATTCCAGTTTTGGGGCTTTGAAGGTTTGATTGATGAGTTATATCAAGCTTTCAATTGGTATTAAAATCATAAATCTTTAATGGCTGTTAAAAGTTAAATAAAGCAAATACAAAAATAATACGTATACGCCCAAGTGTACAATACACTTATTCTCATTAACTTGATTCTACTTTTTATAAATTCAGAATCTCAACCGTTTGAAAAAAAAAATAAATCAAATTGATATTCTGTCTAGAAATTGTTCAAGTACTCGTTCAAAATATTTGTGTTAAGTTTTATTAAAATCATCACTTTCTAGATCCTCCCGCACCGATTATATGCACAAAGCTCTTAAATTATGAGCGAAATAATAAGTCGATTATTTTGTGAAAGTACTATTAACTTTTTGAAATTTATCTATCCAGGCTTGTCGAAAATGTGATAAAAATGTGACCACAAAAAAGTGTTGGTTTTGAGGAAATAAGAAGTATTAAAAGACAAAACATTTTAATTTTACGCTCAAAGTTATTAAATGTACAAATACATATGTTTGTTTAAATGTTTTGGCTCATTTCAAATCCTTAAAATCTAAACTCACTTTTGTCTGCACCTGCAATCACAATAATTGCTGTAAAAGCTGCTAAAACAGCAAACACTTTAAATCTTGTTTGCATTCTCGTATGATTATTAATTTACTAATTTTAAAATATTAAATGGTAAAATGTGAATGAACAACGATGGCCAATGCCAAAGACTAACTGATTTCACCAAAGCCATGAGCAGATAATTTAAATCCAAGGAAATGGTCAGAAAGCTCGCGTGTCAATTATTCTTTTAATCTTATCTTTTGTCGTAGAACATTGCGAGCCCATATTATAAAAGTAATAAAATACTTAAAAGCAAAATTGGGTAACATGTACTTGCTTTTATAGTTTCAAATCATTTTGAATTTTAAAGAATTTGGTCGGATGGGGTCCTTACATTGCATCCTTTTGGGATCCTTGTGAAATCCAATCAAAGGGCAACAAAAAATCCAGAAAGTTCAAATTTCGGAACAAGGTAATCACAGATGCGTTGCCAAATTTCAATTTTCTGTTTCTGAGATAAGGGAATTAAACTCTAAAACTGTAGCTTACTGACTGACTGACTCAATCACTCACTGACATCATTAAAAACAAAGTAGTCTTGTAATATCGCACAGCAGAAAAAAAAAAGATTAATACAAAATTTAACATTTTCTTTTCAGGGGGCGTGGTATCCGCCTACTTTCTCTGAAGCTCTTATTGCTGGAGATTGATTAGGGAAAGCAATAGAGTTCGAAGTTTATACTAAGTTTATACATTTAAAATCAAATTTTCGACTTTCTTTTTAAACTTTTTTTGTAAACTTATTTGGTATGGAGGCAGTACAAGTTCGACGAAATCGGAATCACACAACCGATTTAAGAATACGTCTTCGCCTGCGTAGTCCAGTTGTTTGAAGTATGATTGAAGATACCACTGAATTCCTCCGTTTGCAACTGACAAAACTGCTTGCAGTACATTATTAATCACCACCAGGAACAGTATTGGTGACAGTATACAGCCTTGCCAAACTCCCCTTTGGATTTTGAATCTGAGGCGAAGAAAAGAAAAGCTAAATGAAATTAACCAAAAAGTTGAATGTTGTTTTTGAAGAAGTTTTCCATTAACATTCACAATTATTATACGCACAAAAGCGACATTTTCATCACTTTTTTAAATGCCAATAATAGTTTTAATAGTACTTCTCTAGGTGACCGTAAGTTTACCTATCTTAAAATGCAACTAAAAAAGTGCCTCGCCTCGTGTAGTATAAGCACTCAATCGAAGAAACAAAAGAGCCAGAACTTTTTTATTTAGATTTACCATTTAAAAGTAATGCATGAACCAACTTCCCCTCCAACCCCCACTAAAATTGCTGAGTTTATAATGTTTGTTTCAAACACCATTAAAACTTTGCACCGAAATTCAGCTTTCCGACAATGAGTCAGATAAATTTTTGAAAATTAAATGGGTAGTTTACAAAAACCATTTATTCTTGAATACGACATTGTCATGCGGAACCATTATATTGCAAATAATAATATCAACAACTTGTATAAATATTATTAAAAACCCAAATCGGCGATTAGGTAGGTACCTACCTTCTTTTCAATATGAAATAAACATACCTATCTATTGACAGAATCTAAAATGGACACGAGGAAGTCACGCTTAGATAAGATTTGGATTCAAGTTAAATTCTAATAGTGTCTATCATAACGAATCATGAAAAAAAATTGCTTCTCTAGATCAATATCTTAGTAATTGAAGATCATTCAACTAATATATAAACTTGCATTTCATGTCTGCAAATTACCTCAGATTAAGATCAAATAACTTTAAGATTGTCTAAGCATATTGAATTGATAAACATAAACTGTCATCTCATTCCTAAAAATTACCTTTTAGATTTTAATCGCAGTGAATTTTTGATATCATGACTAAAAAACTGACCACCATCATATAAGTAATCTTATCGTAGCTGGAGGCATTCAAAAGCTTTACAGTCATCGTAAGAACTAAAACTACCATGAAATTCATAAATATTTTCGGGCAAGATCAATTTTCAGTTAGTAAGTTTAAATTCGACGGCAAAGAAAGTAAAGAATCATGAGGTTACATTTCTTGTTATTGATTGTGAGTTTAGCAGTAGTTGCGGTTGAATCAATGCCAAAAAGATGTCTTGAATCAGAAGACTGTTATGAAGATCAACTGCACCCAGACTTACCAGACGACCCTAGTTTATTTCCTATAAGAACTGGCGAGGAAATGAATTCGTTTTGGTTGAACAAGAGTAAATCAATGATTCTTGATAAAATTGACCTTAAACTAAATACCAAACGGGCCAAGAATGCTATCTTCTTTTTGGGTGATGGCATGGGACTAACGACAATAGCGGCATCTCGGGTTTATATGGGAGGTGTTGAAAAACAATTATCATTTGAAAAATTCCCCTATACTGGACTTTCGAAAACCTACTGCGTCGATCGAATTGTTCCCGATTCAGCTACAACATCTACAGCATACCTTTGCGGTGTTAAATCATATACCGGCACAATTGGAGTTAATGCCCAAACTAAGCGAGCTGATTGTGTGGACACTAAAAACACAACGAAATACGTCTACTCGATTGGTAAATGGGCCCTGGATGCCGGGAAATCAGCTGGATTTGTAACGACCACTACCGTATCTCATGCTTCTCCGTCTGGACTATACGCCCATACCGCTGAACGAAATTGGGAGAGTGAAGCTACTGTCGAACAAAGTTGCGGTAAGAATTCCGGTGTCGAACCAATTACTCATCAATTAATTCACGGTGATGTCGGAAGTCGTTTGAAAGTTATGATGGGCGGTGGCAAGGCTAATTTCGTACGAGCCGGGAAATCCAGTCTTATTGAAGATTATAAAAGTCAATCAAAAAAGAATGCTTTTGTTGAAACGCGTAGTGAACTTATGGCACTAGATATCAAATCAGCTGATCGACTCTTGGGAGTCTTCAGTGAGGGATATATGAATTATAATCTCGAGAAAATCGATCAGAACTTAGATCAGCCATCTCTTGAAGAGATGACCAAAAAAGCTATTGAATTTATGCAAAAGGACAACAATGGCTATTTTTTGTTTATCGAAGGTGGTCGCATTGATACGGCGCATCATAACAATGAGGCAAAATTATCAATGGATGAGACAGAGCAATTTTCAAAGGCTATCCAGGCTGCAAGGGAGATGACAGATGAAGACGATACTTTAATCATTGTGTCAGCAGATCATTCGCATGCGTTTTCAGTTGGAGGATATTTGGTGAGTTAATTGTATGGTATTTGATGAATTCACTGGGAAAATTACAATTTCTTAGACAGCACAAAAACCTATGCATTGAGTAAAAGTCCATTAATTCATACATATATTTTTTTTTATAGAGCCGTGACCAAAAAATCACTGAAAAGGCAGGAACTGCCACAGATGGTCTTCCATACATGCCGCTTAACTATGCAAATGGACCAGGTTTTCAGGAATATTTTGACACAAAGGCCAATCAACGAATTGATCCAACTTCAAAAGACAAGAAAGCGATACATTCCCAAATGCCTGCAACAGCTCCATTCTTGTCAGCAGCTCATGGTGGTGAAGATGTGGCAGTTTATGCTTCAGGTCCGTGGGCGCACTTGTTTACTGGAGTTTATGAACAAAATACTATTCCTCACATTTTAGCGTATGCTTTATGCATAGGCAATGGTTTGAAATCATGTGATAAATAAAATAATCGAAAAAGATGAAGTGATAATAAGTTTATTTCCTATAAGAATTTTATCACAAAAAAATAATTTGGGCCTGAGCTGTTCACATAATTTATGTAGATAGCTTTTCAATAATTCAAACATTTAATGCAACAATAGCTGAATACCTACCTAATTTCTTACTGGCTCACCCAAGCCTTATATACATATTACGGGATTTTCTAAAAACTGAGTTGAATCAGGAAAAATAAAATAAAAAAAAAACAATGGAAACACGTTCAGTGTCATGCTATAGCACTTCTTAAAAGCAAAAACCTATAATCCCTATAACACACTTGATAGTGTATTCCCTAAAATGTATGACAGTTTTTTTTTGTTCCTATTGAAGATGGCATTTGCCGTGATTAGCTTGACGATTTGACATCTGCTGTACTAAAAACTTTAATCTTGGTTTTTTTTGTGAAACCTAAACTACCTATATTATAGTCAGCTTAAAATCTTCAAATTGAGTTAACTTTTTTCTATGAATACGATATCGATGTATATAGATCAATGGTTGGATTCCTCCCTTCAATTTGAACATAATACTCGCCCTTCTAGGAATATCCATCGGTTTACTCTTGAGCCCAACTTCGGGTGCAGTGTGAATCACAAAGATTCTTTCTTCAATCGCACGTTTCTGGTACACTTTATCTAACGCTGTTATTCCTGCTTATTATGATATTCGAAAATTTAAAACCAATGCGCATCGGTTTCTTGATTTAAACCGTCTTTTTTTTAGCGCTCGCAGTCATAACCCCTTGAGTGCGCGCGAATTATAAAAAACGTTTCTTATTTGCCTTTATATTTTGTGTTGTGATCGATCACAAAATTCGGATTCGGCGAATTTTATCCCGATAAGTTGTTTACGTAAAATCAAATTCGCTATGTCTTCAAAATACTGATAAATTATGCAGAAGTAGGGTTATAACTTGTAAGCAACCGAATACAAGTTGAAAATCTACTAGAATCAGTTTGGCATGTTTTTGAATTAATTGTCTTAACCTAGCTGAAAATACTTCTAAAAAATAAATATCACAAGCAAGTATTTTTTTTTTCAAAGAAATTTAGCTTTATTAAACTCGAGTTGTAATAGTTTAGATTTCAATTTATTTTATTAAATTTAATGGAGCTATTTTTAAGCTGTTTCTTTTTATATATTCATGTATTTGAATATCGTTCAATTTAATATTACTAAAACTGTATTATTGGTTTGCCTAATAATTGTATACGTTCTATTGTTGATTTTTTTTGTTTTATTTTTAATTTAAATTTCAATTTATTTATTGTGTATTCCACTTTTACTTTTAATGATTCTATACCACAACGCAAAGCGTTTCAAATGGAATTCCAACGAGAAGTAGTAAAGAAGCGGATTTTCGCTCTAATTTTATCATTTATTTAAAAAGGGCGGCTATATTATGTTATGTATATGTATAAAAATCAATTCAAATGAAAGTTATTAACTTATTGCGTCTGGCATTAGACTAATTAATTAAATAGTAGAATAAGAAGGAGATAGGAAGGGAAACTAATTCTCATCATAAAGCGGTGTTGAATCGCCTAAGTTCATAGAGTGGGGTGAAGTATTTGTTCTTGGCGTACTTCGCATGGATCGTGGACTCTTTGAAAAGTCCGATCGCCCAGCACGACTCATTGGTCGTTCTTCTGTATACTGGGGTGTTTTTCGTGGGTAGTCTTCGTAGCGCGGTGTTCTTGCCGTATTGCTGCTAGTGGGCATTGCAGGAGGAGGTAAACCAGCGGAGGTGTTTCTACTGTGTTGTCCAGAGGCAGATGGCTTGCGACGCGCCCAAGAATCTGACGCCATTTGCCAGTCCATGCTCTCTTGTTGTGCCGAACTGTAGGCATTTGATCGAGAATGATGAGGAGGAGGCGCACCTCCACCTGAACCTCGACTCCCACCAGGTTCACGCGGTGAACGCCCGTAGGACTGTGGTGAAGCATGCACCGATCCTCCGTGACGAGAATGAGACGATTGAGGAACTCCTGGACGTGCGAAATGCCCGTTGGATGTGGACGACGCCGGACTCGGAGTATTATGATTGTATCTTGGAGTTTGCGATGAATGAGGAGTGTGGTAAGGCGTCATAAATGGCGTCTGTCCGCTTGGTGTGTACGGAGTGTTTACATATCCACCTTGATAGCCAGGGGTGTTTGGGTAGTGAGGCGTCTGGCTAGACATAGGATGCGACATCGAGTGCATCATGTGTGGCGGAACATGAGACCTGTTTCCAACCGAGCCCGAGCTCACACTCAACTGTGGTGTACTATAACCAGGAGTTCTTGAGCTAGCAGGCGGCCGGGGTGTCGTCATTGGTGTATTTCCTGGCAGCGGATCCGAATAATGGTCCTTGAACCACTTCAGGAAAGTATTAATCGACTCAAAAATCTGTCCACGATAGCGGAAACCCTCTGGTGTCACAGTGACGTACTCATGTCTGAATTTTGTCTTTGGCAGAGAGGACAGCAGAAATTTGCCGGGATAGTTCTTTGAAGCAGATACAAAGTAATGAATTTTCTTCGGGTCCTTCTTCTTCTCCTCTTTCAGCAGCTCTTCCATCTTGTCCTTTAGGCCACCACCTGTATCACGATAGTATTTATAACTTAATAATTCCCTCGCTGATGCTGCCATTGGATTTACATGACGGGCTATGATTTCATCCAAATCCTCGAATTCCTCATTGCCAATCAGAAGACTTTGACCCAAGCTAAATGCATTCTCTTTACCTTCTTCCCGAACGTCTATGTGCTGATAAATGTCATTGGTCACCTTCCATGTTACAGTCAAATGATCAGAACCCTTGCTCGATGGACGAACTATTACTTCGCCCTGATCCATGCCCTCCATGATTTTGACCACTTCGGCATAAGACTTATTGTGAAACGATGGATGGACAATCACTCGCTTCACATACTGCTGTTTTGCTTTGACCTTCTTTGAGTCATCTTCTTTGCGTCGGTCTTTGTCTTCTTGCTCCTGATCATAATAATTATCTTTTCTCGGACGCCATTCGTGGTTCTTGTCCATCAAGTCCGAACTTTTAGAAGAACAGTCAACCTGGAATCGTTCTACGTCGATTTTTATTATTCGCACATGAATAGCTTGGTTGTTTTGTACTCGCTCTTCGGGATTTTTGACGTGTTTGTCTGATAAATTCTTGATGTGTATAAAACCTGAAAGCCCATTGTCAAGGCGCAGCTTAATACCAGTTGCTTGGCCAGGACAAGCGCCAGCATCAAAATGATTCCAAACCTCTGAAAGTTCTGGGAAATCATCTTTCAGACAGAACGGACACTGCCAGTGTCCTGTTTCATCGTTACGCACTGGATTCGCCTGATCGAGTTGCTCGTCTTGTGGTTTTCGATGCGATATTCCACTTACCGTTGCCAAAAGCATCTTGCCCACATAAAAACTTTCTGGAGTCTCTTTAGTTAACATATCAAAAAGCTCTTCAGAATTCGCCGATCTAAATGGAATCCTCAGGTCTTTGTAACGTGAATTCAGTTCGGCTCTAATGTCGTAGAGGGTTATGCTTTTGTTGCCAAATCCTTGACGCTCCAATTCCTCAGCAAATGCATCCAAGTCCAGGTCTTTGAGACGTTCTGGTGATTCGAGAATTTCTTCCAAAGCACCAGCTGGATTTGTTTCCTCGTCGTCATATTCCAAAGCATCAACAGCCATTTTTCTCGCCCATTCGTATGTTTCGGGATGAACACGAGAACCGTCAAGAACTTCCACATATGCCTCAGTACTATCGCCTAAGGAGTTTGTATCGATTTTAATAAAACCCGAGCAGTTAATAAATACCTTCGGTCCCATATGACACGAAGTAACAAGCTGAGTTCGATTTTCCAGACGCTGGTTTGTTTGCTTCAGAATCTTAACCAAAGCTTGACCTTTTCTTGGGCCCAAGCCGCAAATAAACTGAATCAAATTTAGCGTCATCGAGTTTTGTACCGCTAAGTTTATGTCTACACCGACCTCATTAGTTCGGTTAATAAACTCCAAGTACAGATGCTCAAGTAGCTCCTCTTTGGGTATTTGCTCCTGCAAAGAATGGTATCTCAAACAGAGAATTTCCTCATCGGGGCCGCATAGTTGCGAGTACTCTACCAAAGGATCTTGCATTTTCCTAGCTAATGATACAGCTTGTTTGAGAAGTGTGGGATACTCTCGGAAGTCAGCTGCTCCTTTATTTGAGTTCGCATAGATTTTGGCTAACTCATTGTCAATTATCTCAACTGAAATCTGTGGAAATTGTTCCTCTTCAACTAATTGCTTGATTACTTCTTGAACATCCTGCTGAATCATTTGAGCCTCACGGGATTCTCCACCGATTGCTACTACGTGCGGTTTCTTGGTTAGCAAGAACGTCTTTAGATTTGCCATATCCAATTGTTTACATAGCTTCTCATCTGGCCGAAACGAATTCTTTCGCTTGAGGATGTGTGGCAGTCGAAGGTAGTCTGTGACTTCACCCTCGTGTGAGGTAATAGCACAGAAAGCAGCCTGCGTGTAGTCTGGAACATATGCCAGACCCATCACACGAATACCTTTCGATGTGTCCCATTCGTAGTCGTCCTCTTCAGTGAAGTCAGGTTGGTAAGGAGCAACCTTAATCCAGTTATTAAGCTTAGTACAACAAGCTTTTAAAATTGTTTCTTTAGCTTCTGCAATTAAGACTGCTTTAAGTTCTTTTTTGATCTCAGGGATGACCATTTTGGTGAGCGCCAGCTCTACACATTCACTTCGCAGAGCATTCCAGTCTTGGACATTTTTGGAAAACTCATCCCGCTGGTACAACTGCTTCGCTTCTTCCAAATATGAACTTGCCGTGTTTCCCTCGATCTTTTCAAGGATCGTTATATCTAACAAACCATCTTCCTCAGCCATAGTCAGACGAAGGAACTGTTCACCAACCAAATCCATGACAGGTTTATTCGTTAAATACTTCATTCCATAGCATGAATGATTCTCGTCCACCTCTTTCATGCCTTTTTTTGTAGGCCTCACATTTATTTTAGCTCTTTCGAAGAATATCTCGCGAACGCATTTACGGAGCAGGGGTTCTTTCGCAATTTGACGAGCCACCACAAACTTTGCCGCATGAATTACTTCGTCGACCATCATGAATTTTGGACACAAGAACTGCTTTGCAACATCGGCAGGTTCTATTGCCTCCTGATCGACTTCGTGTCGCTGATAACTATCTCGTAAATTCTCGGCGAATTGCTCTGGAGTGAGTCCGAAACGCTTTGCAAATCCACAAATTCCAGCTTTTCTGCACATAGCATAAGGACCTGAATCTCTGGCTTGTTTGAGGGTTTCCTCAGGTTCGTCTTCAATCTCTTCGATATCTTCGCTTTCTGGCGGTGGTTCTTGGCCTTCTTCCAAGTTTTCTAGAGCCTTCCGCCGAGCATCTTCCCTGGCTTTTTTGCGTTCCTCTTTTTCTTTGCGACGGAACTCCTCTTGCATCTTAGGAATCTCATGTGAGTAGTAGAGCAAGAAGTGCATGTGAACATCTTTCAATTCTTCCGCCGTCTGCACTTCCCGTAATCGGTCCAGGTCTTCATCTTTGATCACACGCATGTCATCGGGTATCGGTGCATCGGCGGCTTTCATGATTTTATCCAATTGATAGTTACGCATTTTTTCAAACAACAGCAAGAGTTTGTTTTTTCGAGACTGCAACTGGCACCACCGACCATCGAAGTAGTAAATTTTCCAAAGATCATCGCAGGTCAATTCGGGCTTGACATATTCTTTCCTATAAAAAGCAATGAAGGGCACCTCCAACTGTTGATTACGCATAAAATCAAGTGTCTGTTTAATTTTTCCTATTGCACTCGGTGGTTTGCGGTAACGGTCACGTGATCCTCCGTCTGTTGGCTTTTCCTGCTCGGAAACGGATCGTTTACAAAATGCCTGTTTGTAAATCCATTCGGCTTCATCCTCCAGCTCGTTAGAGCCTTCTGCAACAGGAGTAACAGGCACTTCACGCAATTGCATTCGTTCGGGGATGTCAGTCTTTCGAATTTCATTATCCAAGTCCGTAAAGTGACCGCGTTTCAATTCGCTTGGCTCATAAATTTCAAATATTGTCTTTTTGGCGGATTTCTTTTTGGTGGATTTCTTGGGACGTCTCTCGCGCTCGCCAGTGCCATCGTCTTCTTCATAATCGTCACCTTCAGATTCGGATTCATATTCATCCTCGTCGTATTTGGAAAAGTCTTCGTAATCAAAGTCAACTCCAAAGATGTCTTGACCTTCTTGAAGGGACCTATACAAAAAACACAAAATTATTTTAATATTGTCTTTGGATTAAATTCAGAAACTTTCGACATGACTTACGCATCGTTAAATAAAAGACGACGTTTCTTTTTCTTTTCAGCAATTGGTCTACCATCGTCATCGACAATAAAATCATCAGCATCAGAGTCAGATTCTTCTTCATCGTCGAAGTGTTCAACTTCCGGTTCCCTGTGACTGCGTTCAGAACGGCGTTCGTTATCCTTTTTATTTAAGAAAAAATAAAGCAAACATAAGTTATCATGCATCTAAATAAAGTAATACATTTTGAAACTTAAATGGGGGTTATTCTTAACAATAGTTTCCTTGTCGGTTTTTAAAGTTAAACCCTGAACAAAAATTCCATCGCAGAATACTGCGTTTTTAAAACATTTCTTACTTTTGGAATTTCTGAAAAAGTATTACACTTACCAAAGGCAACCTAAGATTAAAAGTTATAGTCTCATCAAAATGGATTTTTCTTTAGGTCCATGTCCCCAATACCAATACCTTCTTATTTAGTCGGCCAACCGATCCCACCAGAATTTGGGTTTACGACCAACACATCAAGTTTATCGAAAGGCAATTTTTTTTAGTTCGATGGGTTGGACATGTGTACTGCCCCCTCCCGTCTATAACAACAGCAAGAGAATGGTTCTTATACTTTTTTTCAGTTTTTGCTCTTAACAGTATAACCAATAATGTGAAGTTATGACGCAAAAACAATGCTTTTCGTATTGACTTGAACTTTTTGTTAGTTGAGTCTTTTTCAAAAATTTTGATAATTAAAAATAATAAGAGTCGCTATATGGGAAATCTTTTTATTACAGATAATAGAAAACCATGGAATTAAGAAACAAATCTTTTGAATAAGGTAATGGTTTTTTAATTGGCTTACATTGAACTCTTTCTATTTCATATCAAAATCATAAATCTATGACAATTTCTTTCTTTCTAAAAAAATAAGGCAAAACAATTGCCGACTGGATGATGTCTTGATTTTTTCATTTGATAATATTTGTGAACTGGCATTTTAAAGAGACGTTATTCATGTAAGCAGTCAATTTATTTTTGAAATTGAGAAAAATGTATTGTATTACTTCTATGATTAGAGCAGTTTATTGAAGATTCTACTAACTATTCTATGTTGGTTGATTAGAACCATTTAATAAAGGATTTTCTTTGAATTTCGTTGGTTCATGCTTGAGCATGGCATTTTGATTAACAAAACATATTATTATTTATTATGGATTGAGAAGAATCCCTGAAAACCAAATTGCTTAAAAAATGTTTAAATTTCTGCCAATCAGAAAATATATTTTCAAACAGACAGATGGCAACATTGAATTATATCACAACAACTTGGCCTAGTCTATACAAATTTTTTAACATGTAGCAAGATTTTTTTGGTGACGCGTTTAGCTAATTGTGACTTTTTTCTTATTCTAGAAGCAAAATGCATGAACTGAAAAAAAAAACATTTAAATTTTAGTGTTGTCGTCTGCCTGAACGAAAATTTGCTCTGTAATGAAAAAAATATGATTTCTTAATTTTCTTAGTAAGGGTCTTAGGGCCGTTTGCTGAAACGAATCTTAAATATTTATGTTCAACCTAAGCGCTTATGTTCTACTTTTTTCTCTGCGTAAACTGTCACATAAGAGTTTATGTGGAACATAAGTATTTATGTTCTGTATCATAAATGGGCCTTAGTTCTTCACGATTAGAAGCTAGGAGCGTAATCTGAGAAGGTAGTTTAATGTGTCAAAAGAAAGATCTAGATTCATATCAAAAATTCATAGGCTATTTAATAGACAGGGAAATTTGGCGAAGAATGGAACAAATTCGTGCAAGGATTTTTATGATGACTTTGTTTGTGTGGGACCTAGGATGCTCTACCAAATTCAAACGTCTAGTTCTGAAAGAATTGTTAGGTTCAGTTGGTTAAAGTTGACGTGGCTGTCAGCAGAACAGACACACTTAGGCCAAGGATTGGGCCCATTATGGTACCACATGAATCTAGAGATTTTCTCCCTGCCTACTAGTTGAACCATTTGTCCCTCCTTGTGAAGCGTTGACTGTTGTCTACGTTATCAAGATCGTTGGGATGGTTAAAATAGTATTGTCTCCAGTGGACTCTTTGTCTTTGGAATAGAGCAGGACACGTACGGAGAAGATGAGTAATTGTTTCTTCCTCCACCTTCTCGTGCATACAGCTTCTGCAGAATCATTAGAGAAAACACCCAGCTGCGTGCTTCACCTATGACACCTATTGCGGAGCTTATGTGAAATATGTTTGATGAAAACAAGCACTTAGATAGCCTAAGGTTTATCAGTGGCCAGATCTGATTTTATCACCACAATAGCATCTTGCACCAGCATGAGTTTGTTTGTAGCAATAAGTATACCAACATTTAACATCCATGGTTTAATCGGTAAGATTGTTCTATTTCTAGCGAGTTCTTCAGCCTTACATTTGTCTGGTATGTTCCTGTGGGCCAACACCCAGCACAGGTGATTATTGTGAGCTCCTATTTCATCAGAACTAAATTTTATAAAAAAATTTAAATACCTTTTTATAAAAATTGAATTCAATCTTGTAAAATTCACAAATTTGGCTTAGTTTTCGAGTTATACCAAAAATATTGAAAAGTGACCAGGGTTGAGTAACCCTATTATGACTCGCGATTTGAACGTTAGTCTTAAGTCGAACGATTTAGCGAATAACTCTAGTCGGGGTATTGCTAAAAGCGAGCTTCGACATTCGCCTTTGAAAGTCACATAGAATTACAGTTCGACTGATTTTGACAGATAAAGGTGAACATTCGCTAAAGGTAATAGAATGACTTTTCAATTCGCCAAACTTTTTGACATTTGTGGCGAATGTTATTGGGCGAGTCGCAATCAGTAATGCCAAAATTAGTATAGCATTTTTGGTTTAGGCATCCTAAAACTTTTGAATGAAATTATTCCCTTGTAAAAAGTTTATTCAATAGCCCCTGAAATGTAGCGAAGTAAAGCATACATTTTGCAAATACGACTACTTTTCGACTCTTCGCCATGGTTTCCTAAATGATAAATTATCATTTTTAGATTCTGAGTTTTCGAGAACAAAGAAACAGAGACGAAGATAATTTTATTCACAAAGCACATGGCGAAGATTCGTATTTGGCTCTTATTTGTTAAAACAAAACGCTTCACCACAATATACGACGGAGCTGGAATAGCTAAAAAATAGGAACGAAAAATTTATTTTTTTTGTAGCTTTTGCATTCCAGCTGAAGCCTTATTATTGATATTTGAGTTGCAAGTGCACTAGGACCTGAAAATTTATTGTGTGTCCAAGTGCATCACATTTACCTAATTATTTTCCTGGTGTATCCTAATGAGCGTTCCAAAATCTGCAAGATACGTTGCCCATTATTCCAACAATGTTTAGGTGTTTTATCAACATCCATTCAGTTTGGCATGATTCAGCTTGGGGGAGTTCACTTTAGTGGACTCAGCTTGGGTTAACTCCCCAACTTCATCTATTTGATTTTGTTTGGCCTCATCTTATACGTTTTCCCCTATTCCGCAATAGGTCCCTAGTTTTGTTAGGGATGTCTTTGTTCCTATTTCTTTTAAAAATTCTACCTTTTCATTGCCCAATCAACAGCGAGTTAAATATGAAGAAACTAGGCATAAAGCAGTTATAAATTGTATTCGAGTTATTAACTAAATTTAATATTTTTTTTTTTATTTAAATATATTTTCGATTACGCAAAAACATGATTAACTTCATCATAGACAAATTAATTTCACTCTTAATTTGATCGTGAATGGAAAGTGTACACGTAAAAAAATGTCACGCTTGAGGAATTGGTAAACAAAGTAGTTATTTCACAACTAACTTTAGATTTATTTTATTGTATGATAGCTGGGCCAACACAAGGCCTAGGAGGTTTAAAACGTATTGGTTAGAATTGAAATTTGTAAAAAACTCGGCGTGGCTTTTATATCTTACAGTAGTTTTATTGAAAAACATGGTAATTTTGCTTGAGGTTCCTACAAGGCTAGAAGTGTAAAAACTTCCAATGTGAACCATAAAAAAACTAGGTAGGTGTGCAAAATTAATACAAAGAGGCATCAAAAAGTAAACACACCAATTTGGCATGAACACTTCTCACCTTCCTGTCTTTCATCAAAGGAGTACATAGCTAAAAAAGTAGATCAATTTATAATCTTAGAAAAAGGTTACTTCTACTCACGTCATCATCATCAAAAAGTTGTTCGGCAATTGCTTCGCGAGCAAGTCCCTCGTCAACAGGCTGTTCTTCACCATCGCTTTCCTCATCTTGTATTCGACGCAAGCGTTTGAAACGTTTCTGTAAATTCAACCAAATGAAACGTTTTCCTAAAGAAATTCCCAATTGAAATTTACCCTTCTTTCGACTTTAACTCCGAGATTCTCTTCAATCAAATCATAATCATCGTCCTCCAGTCGATCGTCAAGTTCATCGTCGTCGTCGCTTTTCTTGCGTTTCTTCGACCGACCAGACGCATCAGAATCCTCCCCATCGCTGCCGTCCTCTTCAATTGGTCGATCATCGATTAAATCTTTGAGTTCCTCTCGCAGCACTTCCTCGTCATCTAGAGAAAAGTTTTCATGGGAAACCCCAAAGAACGCAAATTATAATCAGATTTCTATCTAAATACCTGAAATCACTGTCATATGAGACAGAAAAAAGAAACTTACCTTCCTCCTCCTCCTCGCTGCTGTCTGCCATAGCCTTGTTCTTTTTGAGTTTCTTCCGCTCATGTGGCTCCAACTCCTCCTCATCCTACACGTGGATAGATGAGGTGCGAAAGCACAAAAATAGATTTTAAATTTAGAATACATAAATATAATAGCAAAAATAATTATTGGGTATCCGGGATGAGACCGAGAATTAAGAAAAACTACCTCCGATTCTTCGGCTTCGGAATCCAAGAAGTCTGCCATTTTTTTTTTTTACTTAACTAAACTAAGCAAGGACTAATCAGAGATAGTATGATTTAATTTTGGGTGGATAAATAACAAAGTAAAAGGAAAACTATGTGTTTATTCCGATTAAATGAACTTTAGCCAATATTTTGCATTGAAAACTTTTTAAAATGGAATTAAGGAAACTATAAAAACGCACTAAAATGTGGCAAAAATATTTGAAAAGCACAACGCAGTGACATTTTCACTGGAAGAAGGTTTTTGTCTTTTTCTTTATATTCAGTATTTGTCTCTTTCGTTTATTTGGAGAATGGAGAGCATAGAATAAAAAATAAAGGAAGAGGCTTTTGACACATATACAGTGTACGTAAGTGAAGCATTAAAATAAAAAAAAAAAATTGTAGCTCATCTATCATTTTGCCTTCCTGAAAGTGAGTTAGTGAGTGTTTTAAAAAATTGTAAGATTTTAAAAAAGTGAAATAAAAACTAATTTGAGTTAAAAATCGAAGCATAATATTATTAATAAAATATGGCTCTACTTTACTTTACGGCACCCCAAATTTGCACACCAAACTATTTTTATATGATAGATAATCACTTAATATCACTTAATTTCACAATTTTAGGTTGAGGAAATAAGTTTAAACTATTTTAATTAATTATTAAAATTTCTCATTTTCACACAAAAATCATCGATAACAACCACCATTTCCATTTTTTTTTTGACATGCTGTGTGCATGTGTCATATTTAATGTTGATAGACTATGGATATTTTAGGGATGTTTTTGTTTTTTTTCAATGAATTTTCAGATTTCAGATGGGAAATTGTTGTTTACTTTTGGGAAGTTTATTGATCCCGATTCCTCGAGTTTGTTTTTGGTATGAAGGTATGATATTTGTACTTTTTAGCTAGATGTCAAATTTTACTTCGAGGTTGAAAACAACAACAATGCGAGAATGTTGTTGTTGTTTCTCTTAATAATTTGCAAAGATATGGGTAAATAGCCCAATTGTTTATTATATTATAAGAACGGTTAAATTTTAAACGGTTAATAATACGGAATGGAATATTATTAAATACTGCAATGCTTTTAGGACTAGTTAAATAAAATAAATAAAAAATATTATTAAAACTGATGTATTTCTTTAAGTTAAAAACTAAAAAAAAACTATTGACATTGGCGCCTGCCAGGCGACTTTACATACCCTAAGCGGAGCAACGAAGTTGCGTGAGCGGGTGTGTCCCCGAAAAAGGGAGTTAAAATCCTGAGAACCCGCGAAGCGGGCCAGGCAAGGTACTGTTTATTCAAAAAACTGTTGACATTGGCGCCTGCCTGGCGACTTAGCGTACCCTAAGCGGAGCGACGAAGTCGCGTGAGCGGGTGTGTCCCCGAAAAAGGGAGTTAAAATCCTGAGAACCCGCGAAGCGGGCCAGGCAAGGTACTGTTTATTCAAAAAACTGTTGACATTGGCGCCTGCCTGGCGACTTAGCGTACCCTAAGCGGAGCGACGAAGTCGCGTGAGCGGGTGTGTCCCCGAAAAAGGGAGTTAAAATCCTGAGAACCCGCGAAGCGGGCCAGGCAAGGTACTGTTTATTCAAAAAACTGTTGACATTGGCGCCTGCCTGGCGACTTAGCGTACCCTAAGCGGAGCGACGAAGTCGCGTGAGCGGGTGTGTCCCCGAAAAAGGGAGTTAAAATCCTGAGAACCCGCGAAGCGGGCCAGGCAAGGTACTGTTTATTCAAAAAACTGTTGACATTGGCGCCTGCCTGGCGACTTAGCGTACCCTAAGCGGAGCGACGAAGTCGCGTGAGCGGGTGTGTCCCCGAAAAAGGGAGTTAAAATCCTGAGAACCCGCGAAGCGGGCCAGGCAAGGTACTGTTTATTCAAAAAACTGTTGACATTGGCGCCTGCCTGGCGACTTAGCGTACCCTAAGCGGAGCGACGAAGTCGCGTGAGCGGGTGTGTCCCCGAAAAAGGGAGTTAAAATCCTGAGAACCCGCGAAGCGGGCCAGGCAAGGTACTGTTTATTCAAAAAACTGTTGACATTGGCGTATTTATTATTACTTTGTATTACTTGTATTTCTAATTAGTTGTCCACAGCTGTATATGTATATAAGTATGTACCTATATATATATATCCATGTATAAATAATATATATATGTACATTTTTTTGACACATTATGTGCAATAATATTGCTCTTACCCAATATAAAATTAAAAAAAAAGACCGATTTTTAAAATTTTCAAACTTTTTATAAACGTATTTAGGGGGGTTTCCTCACCGTAATATTTTGAAGCTGTCCTATAGAAATGCCCCCCTACCCATTAAAAAAAAAATTTTTCCAAAAGGGGGGGTGCCGTAATATAAAGTCGCCCCTTATCTTATCTTAAAATAAAAATGGCAATATTTTTCAAAATAAAAATATACTTTAATCATGTCATTTATTTAAAGCTGTAATGTCAAATTCTAAATTCTAGTACAGGGACGGATAAGTTTTTGTAGGTGATGGCAAGGCGCTAAGAAACGTTAAGTGCCCTTAGTGCAGTTATTTTTCCACTTTTTACTTTGTATGTTTGTATGTAGTATGTATTGAAATAAATTATGATTTCAAATTATGTGTTTGACTGAGGAAAATATATGTGATAGTGTTTTTTTTTTCATTAAATTTATATTTAAAACTAAAAACTTTACTCTCATTTACCAATTTAAAATTTCTGTGAGAGGTAAGTTTAATTTTATTACTTCAAGTGTGCTGTGTTCGATATTATAATCCAGTCAGCAATAAATCCAAAAAAAACTCATCCAAATATTTATTTGATCGAATAAATTTAACCAAATTAAAAAATTTTTTTTTCTTTTAAGGCTTGCAGTAACAGCTATGTTCCTTTGTATGTGGATAAGTATTTTTGAGAATATGGAAACCATATTCCAGTACTTCTAGCTACACATATTTTTACTAATCCACCCAGAAAAAAACTCAGCAAAAAATTCCTTTCGGCGCCCCAGCAAGTAGCCATCCACCTTCACTTCAACCCTGTGTCATTGTATTTGGGTTTGTGTAACTCACACAATTATGAAAACTACTTCACTTTTTTTTCGATTTGCCTCTTCCTGTACTTCTTATTCAATGATGGAGAGATTTGTAATTTTTGAAGGGAAAAGTGGAGAGCAGTTGTTTGGAATGTGTTCAGGGTATTTGGTAAGTGGACGAATTCAGGTACAAATATAATTTTTACGATGTTCTTTATGTCAGTAAATTGGACAACATTGGGAGCTAGGCTTTTAAGTTTAATTATATAACTGTCCAACTTTGGGAAGTGCGTTTAAAAACAATAACAACAAGCAGAGATTGCCAACAACACGTTTGTACACTGTGTGTTAAAGCCAGGCACAAATCTTAGCGATTGCTGTGGCGACTTTTTATTATTTTTTTTTTGTTATAGTGATACCAATGATACCTCGTAGGCTTGGACCAAACTTGGGCGAGAGCTCTTTTCAAAAAAATAAAAAAAAAGTCGCTACCATATTTGCTTAGATTTACTCTTAAAGAACGTTTTACCTTTAGTTTAAGCTATTTTGGCTAACGCAATTTGCTTAGTTGCTGTTGCATTCAAAACGTAAATTCATTAGCCCTTTAGACTTAAAAAAACACCTATACCAAATCTAGAGTAATGTAAATTTGGATATAGTTACTTTTCTAGTAAGCTATACAGAACGTTGTATCATATAAGCTCCCTATTGGGTTTAAGGACGACAAAAGAAAAATGAGGCTTGCATACAAACTATCGATAACATGTATAGAAGAAAAATAAATTATCGCTTGCAGCCCATCCCTATCCGAAATTTTTTTAAACAACACGGGGATTGGTTGTTGTATTAAACTTGAAAATAGTTTATCCCTATTGTAGTTTTAATGCTACATTTCTTCGTGGATTGGAAAAACACAATTATGAAGAAAACAAAAATAGTCGTTAAATTTTGAAAAAAAAATTTTGTATTTAAATTCAAAAATTTAAAATTTCCTCTATTTAAAAAAGAACTAGCATGTATTTATGGAAGTTGTTTTTTAATAAGTTTTTAAATGGCTTTCTTTAAATGTTCTGTCCCACCTATCAAATCATTCTTTTCTCTTGTTTTGACCTAATTTTAACGTTCTGGCCTTTTTGCCCTGATGAAGGTTAAGGTTTTTTTAGTTTCCATAAAGCGCTGATAAAAAGTTTTTTGTTTGATAATTTTTTTTTTAATTATATACCTATAAATGCTATAAGAACAAAACGGTTATCTTTGTTTTAATTTTTAATGGCGTTCTTAAATTACATAGAGAATTGAAATAGAGATATTTAAATGTATTCATAGTTCAACAGCATACGGACTGTTCCAGTCTCTTTCGAAGACGCTCGTCAACTGAGTTACAATGGTGGTATCATTGTCTTTACGATCATAGCTTTTGGAATCCTTTATAATCAAACCTATTCCCGCGGTGTCAGTAAAATAATCGCCAGACCAATTTGAAGTTCCTATGTAAGCGGTGTTGTCGGTTACCATATATTTATTATGATTTACCCTTCCAAATGGAATTTTAGCTTGATCTGGATCTGCTGGTACAATAAAACGACGCTAGAAATAAATTGAATATAGTTTAAGAAGATTTTGCCAACAGAAGACATCACTTACAATTTCAATATCAACACCCTTGAATGATGATGTTAAGCTTGACAACGATTTAAGGAAGTAGTCTTCGGATGGCCGAGAACTATGCCAAAGCGAAATCAACAGTTTTACTGAAACTTTATTTTCAATAGCAGCTGTTCTGATTGCATCGTCGATAAATGGCCAGTACCTATAAAATATATAAGCAATACAGAATTACTTTCAAATAAGCCTTTTCTTTGCCTTCTTTAACAGAAGGTGTCAGTGCGGTTCAACAAAATTAAAATCCGATTAAAATGTTTATAAAATGAAAATAATATACATACTTACTTTATTTTTGGTGAATAGACTAAAAGCGGATAGTAATCCATTACAGCTATGTGAACAAATTTTTCCGCACTCAGTATAACGCTGATAATCGCATCTAAGTCATTTGTTCTGCCAGTAGAGCTCAATGGTGGTGGGGAGCTCTAAAAATTCGTGTATATTAATATATATAATAATCTGAAGAAGAAAAAATATACTCACCGAAAAGAAAGTATTGAAATTGAGGTCATTATTGAAATTAACAGAAACCGGAGACTTGACATTGAATTTAGTTGAATATGATTCTGGCCAACGAGGTGGAATGCTAGAATCATTACCACCCAAAACCCAATAAGCTTCAAAGATCTTCGAAACATCTTTAGCCAAACATGTACAATTAGTAACAAGAACACCAAGTTCTTTAACTTGTGTAAGAGACCTCCAGTCCATGTTGGCACTTCCCAAATAAAAATTCTGTCCATCAGCAATCCATAGTTTTGTATGCAATACACCGCCACCCAATAGGCGTGGAAAATTAACCGATCGAACATCTGCAGCTTTTCGCTTTATGAATATTTGTGTGTCAAAATTGGGTTCGTCTGGCGTTGGTATACTTTGAGCTATACGAATGTGGTATTTTTTCTTTCGTCCATTTGTCATAATTTGCTTGAAAATATCTTCTCCTTGCCATGCAGATGTATGGTTATAAAAATCTGCACCTCGAAGTGTCCAATAAAACGAACCAATGTCAAGAGAATTTTTAGTTGAATTCAACAATATAGACCATGCATCATAAGTCGATAAGAACTTTGGACTATTTTGGGAGAAATTAAGACCTTCAGGAATACTTTCTACCAGTTGTATCCTAAATATGAGATAATTTATGTAATATTTTTTAAACAAAAAAGTTAGATATAGATTTAAAATGTACCTGCATTTATCAGTGCAAACATAACTACTACCGTTCAATTTTGTATGGGGCGGAATCTGTGTGTTTGGATCGAATAATGGAAGCAATACAATTAATACGATTAAAATAAACATAAGTGTAATGGGAATGCAGGAGGGATTACACCATCTGTATTTTTTCCATCTAAAAATTAAAGTTGAATGTTAAAAATTTATGGAAATGTTCAAAAGTTAGTTTTCATACGGATCTTGATCAGCTTCAGCTCGTAATGTCTTCCTTTGGTCCCAGAGATCGTAATCATCTTCACACTCATCATTCTTTTTTTCCTTAAATTAAATAATAAAATAAAATAAAATAAAAATTGTGTTTCCTTTTAATATAATTTAACGATTCTACATCGGTCTTCGATTAAACCCTTATATAAACTATATGGAAAATTTCATACGGCATATTTATAACAGTTTTGAATAGACAAATATGCGCGTATGGGAAAAAAAATAAAATGCCGATCGCATGAACTTACTCATGTAAAGTTCTTTAGAAGAAACAAATAAAAAATTACACAACACGAACCACATTAGAGAAAAATGTTGAAACGCATACAATTCATTTTATACTATAGTGGAGTCAGATCAATTTTTCTTGTTAATATAACGATTTTGTTTTAAATATTTGCTAATAATAATGGACCCTCAAAAAACCTTAAGTTCATAGTTTGAAAAATATCACTCGAGAACGGCTGTGTGTCGGGACAAACAGACCGACAAGGTGACAAAATTGCGGGACTCACTTTTCTCACTTTCTCTATCGTCGCAATATCAGATCTGATTAATTTCTGCAGTTCGATTTTTGACGAATTTAAAAAGTAAACAAACAAAACATGTAAAAATCCAGCTTAAGTTTGAGAGATCATTCGTAAACCACATTGGAAAATAGTTCATCGAACTAACACGCGGATCATATTTGAGTTGAATAAATTTCATAGAACTATGTATTAATATTTCCCACAAATAAATAATAAATAAAATAAAAGAGCAGAACTATAATCATCAACAAGGCAGCCGTAATCAATGACGAAACAAAACATTTTCAATATTATTTTATTAAATTAACTAAAACTGCTTACACCTTTCAACCTCGAATTCTCCGAATTAAACTTAAATTTCATTGTTTTTCTTTGTTTCTCCCTTTTTTGTTTTGATATCTTATGTTTTTAACCGGCAAACAAAATATTTTATAGTCGATTGAAATAACTTATTTATCAATCACGACAATATCAAAATGATTTTTTTATATTCTCTTGAGTGCAAAATGAATAACTTTGAAAGTTAAATTTAACACAAAAGTACTTTGTTTGCAATTTCATATGACCGATATGGACGGCTGATACTGATTCGAGTTGATATACGAGTAGTTCTAGACTAGAATGTATCGCGCAATGCAAATTCTACAACCTCACCAGCTGGATACATATTGTTCAAGAGTACAACTCAAAGTGTGTGCTACGCTTTGTTGTTTTTTTTCCTCATTCGTATTCGTTGCATTGCAGGTAGGTAGTTTGGTAAAGAAGTAATAAAAATATCTTCAAATGTTTGTAGAATTTTATTTTTAAATGTTATTTGCTCGTAAATCCTTCGGGGGACGAAGAACTATTTTGGATGTTTGATAACCAACCATGTAAAATATGAAAACACATGTCACTTTAGGGTAGGCTATGTTTTGTTGGTTTCCAATAGAAAACAAAGTGTAGGTTCAACAAACTAATAGTATTCATGTGTATTATAGAATCCGCAAAATAAGATTCGTAGTGCAATTTGGTTCTCTTCTACTCATTTATCGTAAAATGAAAGGAGAACACACATCTGTGAATCACTACGAATCGAATTTCGCAGATTTTTTTATCGACATAATTATGATAATACACAAGAAATTTACTGATCTATTCGTCTTTAAAATTAATCTTTATTTAAGATTATCATATAAAAATACATACCCTTAAATATTATCTAATTTTGGAATGAAATTCGAATTTTAGTTTTGTTACTTTAGTTTTATCGGAGTATAGGATTGTCCAATTTTGACATTCACCTTTAAATAAAGTAGGGTATGATCCTACTAGATTCAGTATAAATACACCGATTGTTTTTTTCATAAACGAATAGCGTGATAGAAGAACATTAAACCCAAACAATTTTATTTAAAGCGAACACAGCATTATGTCTACCTAGCTTTAGCACATGCTTAATGTGACGTGTTATGTTCTATCTTGAGATTAGAAGTTGTACGAATAAATACACACAAATTAAAATTGTTTACTTCGGTTCCGTATAGATATACATAGTTCGAATTAATTGCAGTCCAGCAAGTTGTGTTATATTGTTTCATATTTAAAAATTCGTTGCAACAATTTAAAATTTATATGTAACTAAAGGACTATAGTTCCTACATGTTTGTGATTTTTAAAAGGTCACAAATTCGTGAATATTGACATTTCTCAGAAAAAATTAAATTACAGGTTAAAATTAAAACACCAGAAAGATATTGGAATTTTTTTTTCAAATTATTCAAGTCAATCTCTTCTCAACTAAAGTAATTCCCTGCATTCGCTCAATTTCTTCCGACCGCTTCAGACAGCGTTCATCTATTATGGTAAGCCTTTCAAAGTTACGATCATAGAGAATGGGAAAAGACGTTCCGGCAGTTGTCTTTTTGTTTGTCTGTATCTCGACCCGTACAGCCACTACCAATGAGAATTTCTGCAAACTTAAGAGTAGCTTTATGGTCCTTACATGAAAAAAAAACTAGGACAGCCTTACTTTAGAATTCCAGTTCTACCTATAAGGTAGAACTTTAATAGTCCTAAGTCCAGTGTCATAAATCAAAAAGCTTCCAGAATACTCAATTGCTCCTTTTTTTATTCTGTTAGCAGGTTTCAGTTCACTTTCACAGGAGCGACCTATGAGCGTTCTTCAAATGATGAAAAAATTCAGAATAACTTTCAATATTCAAACATCAAGAACCAATCATTTTATTTTTCAAGAGAATGTATAAAATTTTAGCACAGAATTAGATGCTTCTGGATAAAAAATTGATTATCAGATAAACCATTTCAAAAAAATGGAAATCCAAAATACTGTCGCTCTGACGAATACTCGCCGTTCGTGTTAATTTAAAAATTATAAATAAAATTCAAATGACTTATACTTAATAGAACATTAACTCTAACTGACATTGCAGCAAGCTGTTTATGAAATTCAATTCGACACTCCGATTTGCTGGACAACATGCCAGCTATTAGAAAACTCACATGCAGCAGATCATGTTTTCTAATATCTGATTTTTCTATTTCAAAATTTTCATCTCCAATGGCAGTAAGGTAGTTGATGAAAAATACCATCAAACTTTTGGCAAAATATTTATTTTGCAAGCTACTGATATAAGCACTTAGACCTTTGTCATCCTGACAACCTTGTTCATACATTGAAGCTGTAAAGTTTTCACTAATCGACCCATTCTCCAAGCCTGAGCATATTTCTTTTTGTATTATTAGACATTTCATAGAGAGGAAAGTATGAGGTTCGTTGAAGTTGATTATCCAAGCTAAAATGTCAAAACTTACAGTTTGTAAAAGCCTTTTTATGGCAGTATCGATATCGCTAGACGATTTTAATTCAAAAATTGTGTTTATAAGAAATTTAGCTTCCACAGCAACTTCATCAATAATCAAATCTGAACGAGTATCATTTGCTTTGTTCAGAATCGCCATATAGCGCATTGGATCCAAAAAATCGTTACAAAAATTTTGTATTTCCAATATGTGATTTGGTCCTGTTTTGGTGATGAGAAGTTTTCTGCATATATCGTCTAAAAGAGTTCCATCGTGAAACTTAGCCAAAATAGAGTTTAGTTCATTTTTTGGGATTTGCTGACATTGCTTTAGCTTTTCTTCTAGATTATGTCCATGAACCTGTAGGTTGCCATCTAAAAAGAGGACAGCTCTCAAAAACATACGGATTTGATTCGCATTTGGCTCTAAATATGGTTCGATTTGTAAAAATGATAGCACCGAAGCAAATGTTGTGGTAAGCTCATCCAAATTAGCATTTAGATCTATATCCACTCGAGATAATAACGCATCCATATCTATTTGGTAAAATAAAAATAAAGTAATAATTTTAACAAACTGATGTGGATGGTGGTAAACAGATAAATACGAATGTTCGTAGCCCATGGTGGATCGCGGTCTCCAAATTTTGTTTGGATTAGCAATTTATATGTTTAAATAATATGTTACCGCTAGAACTTATATCGAATCCAAGGCAAAAAATACATACCAATTTTGAAACAATAAGCATTATTCTTTAAGTAACTATTTTAATAAATAATTTCAGTTCGTCAAAAATATTAGAAACTTAAATTTGAATTTTGAAACTATGGATGTATTTAAAAAAGCAACAAAATCAGTTGGTTTGACATTTGGAAGGCGGCATTTGAATTTCCACTTTTCCAGTCGACAATCAACATTTTGATATTTGATCAGTGGAGAGAACTTGGAACAAAATGAAGAGAAAAATATGAAAGCTGAGTTCACATCATTCCACAATATATCCGTTTGAGACTTTTTTTTTTGGTAAATTCTTATTTGATAGTATTTTCACAAAGTTTCGCAAAAATCGAGGTCTGTTTAGCATCATTAGGTGTTCTTATTATCAAATTTGATCCATATTGATCAACAAGCTTCACTGTTTGGCATAAATAGAGTATTTGCTTTTGCACTTATATAATCAAATATGATTTCGCCAAAAATGGCAAAAAGTGAAAACAAAAACATACGGGTGCGGCGGAAAACCTGTTTGAGCTGTTGAATCAGTCTAAAATGATAAATAATACTACGTTTTCACCAAGCACTAAATCGCGATTCAAGCAGATTATCCATAAATCTCGTACAAATCTCGAAGATTTACCATATTAATAAATCTTGAGATTTCACGGAGATTTCAAATAAATCTTGTATAAATCTCCATGGAAAAATAGTTTCGAAAACCGAACACCCCTAAATTCATATTCTCTTTGTGTTGTTGAACGTATTCCACAATTTTTTTGCTCTGTTTGACACAGATGGAACATGGAACCCTCTATCTTACTCACTTCATTAGAAATAAGAGAACGCCATTTGAATTTTTAAGGAAGCTGTAAAATTTAATCTTATTTACAGCCCTATTCTCCCCAACATCACTGATACCTCACAAGTCACAACTAGTGGTGAAATTGATTTTGTGACTTTTTCGTATTCTCCCCCACGGTCACAAGATGTGAGAGTCACAAAAACTATCGAAATTGTGATCTCCTTATAGGCAGGTCACAACTCACAAATTTTTTGTGTTTTGATATTTCGGTGTGGATTTTATTTTATTCCATCTTATTCGAGAGTTTTATCTGAAAACGAAAAGTATCTACGAATTGTATGGCTCCAAAGAACCTATTGTATTTGTAGATTGTAGCGAAGACGACTCTTAAGAACTATGACAGACGCAAACGATCCATTTGCCCTACAAGAAAGCATTTTCATGAAAATATATTAATTGTGTTACCTGGCGCTTGCATTATTGAAATAAATTTTGTTGTTTTATTTTTCAATTTGGAAATCTGTTCTTGTTTTTAATTATCAGCTGTTCCAAAAGTCACAAAAAAAATTCATCTTTGCAGTGGTGAGTTTCGTTGTGAGTTTTGTTGTGACGATTAGGGGGAGAATACCAAAATGTTATCGAATCACAACAATCCTCACAAGGAATAGTCACAAGAGCTTGTGACTTATGACTCCTCACAAGGGGGAGAATCGGGCTGTTAAATCTGTTTAATGTGGTATAAAAACACTTCAGAAGATTTACTAATCCCCAACGAGATTAACCTTTGGCATTGTATATAAAACTTATAGTACTATCATCACGATGATTTTTGAGTTGTGTTGTGTGGTCGTCTGGGGGCGCACTTGTATATACACAGAAACAGCAACCAGAAAATTAGTTAGTTGTGTGATCGCCAGGGGGACGACGTGTGGAACCTGTTCATGAGAGTACTATCTAAATTCATATACAATGCCTTTGGTGAAAACGTAGTATAAAACGCATTTGTACCATTGAACCGACTCTAACAAGGGATACATTAAAATGTATAATCAAACAAACCTAAATTCTTCCACATTGTGGAACCTAAGAGAACTTCGTAGATCTTTTTCTCTTCGATGACTGTCCTCTTGTCAGCGATCTATCTTGAATGACCGCATGAGGGACCTAGTGACGGTAGTTTAGTTCAGCCTTCAGCTTCAGCTTCAGATCGAAAAGGAAAGAATTCCATCAGACAAAAAAAAAAATCATCGATGATAAAGAAAAAAATAGTTTTAAATCTTAACACAACAAATCTCAACAAAAGTCTTCCCAAATTCACATTGAAATGTTCCCCAAAAGTTAATTTATAACCCAGTAAATGTTTGATCTTCATTGATAATAGGATAGAGCGAGTTTTTTAACCCCCGATACACTCTGTTGCAGAAAACCAAAACTGCTTTTGTCCATGCCCAAAAACTGTATGGTGTTCTGTGCTGTCTCATTATTTTTGTTGTGTAAAAACAAGTTTCAATTTGCACCTTTATAAAGTATAGATATGTGTGGCTGGCTAAGCCTGTTCATCAGTGTCCAATTGCAATTAAAAAAAAACACGAGTTACTCGTAAAAGTGTACCAAGCAGAATTCTAATATTCACAATTTATTGTTAAATTCATCCAGTGATCTGCTCTGCAACACAAAAAAAATTATCAAATGGATACAAATTATTATTAAATAATAAATAATTGCATACCATCTAATTTGCAAGCTGAAGAAATGGACACCGAACTACCTGTTCTTGCTGGATTCTTGAACGTTCCAACTCAATCGGGATTCTCACTCAACCGGATATCGAAAAAGGTTTAAATAATATTTTTTTGTTTCTTTTGTTTAAAAGTTACCTATGTTGTATGTTTATATATTTGAAAATTAAGTAAAAACAATTTCAAGAACAATAACTAGAGATCCTCGATTTACTCGCATTTATTTTTTTTTGGTTTGCAATTTGTTTAGGAAACTACTATCGTCTATTTTTTGTCACTCGAATCTCGAAGTCTCATTACCATAATCTAATTCTGGTTAAATGTGTGAATGTTTATTGTTATTGTGGTTTATTTGTTAAATTAATATTTATGATTGGAATCTGTTTGTTGTACTGCGGCACTAAATTCATAGTCAATTAAAACGAAAGGAAACTTTTATATAAAGTAGGTATATTGTTTTTCAGAAAAGTAACTACTTAGTCAACTGGATAGCCTTTCTTATAGCCACTTAAGTAGCTAGTTAGTTGACAGACGATATTCACCCTTGTTACGATAGTCTTGAAACTAAAACGACAGTAAAACGACTAGGCCTAAGAGCCACTATTTAGGTTGAAACAAAAAAACTTTAGGATTCCTTCTGCTTTACACCCCTCGCAGAGTGTTCATTTCTATAGGGCAGTCGTTTTAATGATTATGTAGCTAGTATCTACTAGATCGTGTTCCGCCTGGCTAAAACAACCAGTTTTTTCGTCTATACTCAAAAACAACCTAAAAAATAGGAGCAAACTAAACTCAAAAAATAAGTTTTCTTTTAGTAAACAGAGAGCTGGCAGCAAATTTTTGGTTTGGAGGTATACCTTTATACTTTCTACCGGTGCGAACTTGTATGATGAGGTACCAGGGTCTTGATTTAAAATTCTTCAATCGTCTGGGAGGATTATTTTGTCGCCTGGACTTTAGGTTGAAAACAGTGATTTTATAGATTTTAGTTTGGTATTTATATTAGATAAAGAGAACCTCGACTTTATTAAGAATTTAAGAAGCTTCTTCGATATATTTTTGAAAAAAAAAATAATTTGTGTCTTCCTTCTTTTTATAACTCCCAATTACAAAAGCTGGTTTGACAAATTTATTTAATTTTACATTTCAGTTACACTTTGATTGCATACTCAAAGTAGGTACTAAATTATCCTGAACTTAGGGTTCCACTTATCGTGGCAAAATAGACGATCAATATTAAATTAGAATGGGTTAAATATTGGATCCAGTTCTATCCAATCCAATCCCAGTAAATAACTACTTTAGGCCTAATATCCAATATTAGTTACCACCAACATCTTCTGTTTCGGAAGTTGTGAACACTGCTTCTATGTCGAAGATACCATCTTCAGCTCCCTCCAACTGCTCTGCAGTTGTGTTGATTCCTCTTCCACCATTGTTCGCTAAGTGCTTCTGGTTGCCTATGTGAAATGGTTTTACTATATCGCTTGACTCGCAATGCACTCGTTGCCCTTCTCTCAAGATGTTTCGCAAACATCTGTTTATGAGCGTTTGCCAGTTTTCTTGTGGCAGCAGGTTTAACTTTCCAAGTGCATCCATAAAGAAGCACGGATTCAATATTGGAGCGGAACAATCCTAGCTTGTAGAATTATTTCTCCATATATTTTCAGAGTGAATAGTTGTGCAAAATTATCTACTTGAACAGATGTGAAAGCCTCAAGGCTGATCGATCCTTTTTGTTTTTGCCGTGTGAATCTTTGGAGATCCATGATTCTATGAGAGAGCAACATGCGAGGTATTCTTTTATTCGCTCCAGAAAGGTTCTAGGTATTATCTTAGCTACTCCAGGTAGCACGCAAATTTCTCTCCAGTTCCGGACTGCGTTAGGTCTCCTTTCTTTAGCATCTTGACAATAATTACTTTTTTCACTCTTTGAAAAAGTTCCCCAAGGTTTCTCGATGAGTGCAGCTGTAGCCTTGTCGATGTTGTTAAAGCTCTTTAATATTGATTTGTAAGAAAACAGAACTGGTTAATCGTTTTCTAAAGTAAAGTCCTTTCAAAAGATACCCAGATCATGAATATTCTAGAAAATTGTTAAAAAATCACTAATGCTATTGAAATTTTATAATATAATCATAAATTGGTATTAATAATTATTTTTGTGTCTTGTCTTTTTAGAAAAGCTGCCAACGTTACTGTCTACTATTCAAGGCGAGCCGTCACGGCATTGAACGTCTTGAAATATGTGAATCCAAGGACGACAAGAATCCAAAAATCATAACACTTGAAAATTGCGTCAAAATAACCCAGGAACCCGCTCCAGCCAATCTCATACACATTGTCAAGATGACGGGAACATTAACACTGAATACTCTAGCTGAAGAAGATCTTAAGGAATGGCTTAATGCCCTGCAGTCAGTGGCGTTTCGAGATAAAGGTGGTACTCTAAGTCGCAGCACTGCAATTGAAGAAGATAATGACCTTTATTGCAGCTCTTACGGTGATGGCCTCTTCATAGTTAAACTTATTCCGTCCGAGACGTCGATACGTTGTAATATTGAACCCAAATCGTATATGTTACATTTAACTGCCACCGAACTTCAATTGAAATCTGCCGAAGATCTGAGTATTATAATTGCAAAATGGCCATACCGATTTATTCGAAAGTACGGCTATCGTGATGGCAAATTTACTTTCGAAGCTGGTAGAAAATGCAACACCGGTGAAGGTGTCTTCACTTTAGATCATACGAATCCACAAGAAGTTTTTCGTTGTATGTCTTCAAAGATGAAGTCAATGAAAAAGCTTATAAGTGGCGAAAGTCTCAATAGCATCGACTGCGGAGAAAATCAGTTGAGTGCTGCTCTCTCAATGGAACCAGGCTCAAGAAGCCCCTTGCCGCCATCTCCACAAGATCCGAATGGTTGTGAATTTGAACAAAACTCTACACACAGTGTCATTTCGATGCGCAGTTTTCTGCCATCATCCGATTCGCTAAACAATACATCCTTCAATTCGAGTACTTCATCAACACAAAACGTGATAACAAATTCATCAACAAAAAGCATTCCAAACAAACCGCCCAGAAAACTGCTACCACTAATTGCAGACAAACCACAAACATCACAGCAATCATCCGCACCAACCACACCATCATCATCGTTGTCATTACAATCAAATGAACTGAAAACCATGATAAACAACGCTCTACAACAGCAACAGCAAAATTGTGATAAATTCAAAGTATTCCAAAACTATGAACCTGTTTCAATAACAACATCAAATGATCCAAACAGAACTGGTGGGTCCACTGTGATTTTGAAGCCATCTTCTTCACCCGATCTTCTAAAGAGTATTGCAAGTGTTTCGTGTTCTCCTCCAGATCTTCCCGTACGCAACGAAAGTGTCCAGCTGATAAAAACGACCGAACGTGATTACGAAAGTATTGAAACCATAACCGACGCCTGGAAAACCCTAGGGCTTGGCGAAGTAAAGCACACCGAACGAAACCATCCTCCCGAAGACGACCTTATTGATTTTGCGTGGCAGAGAACTCAGTCGCAACGCCATAAAACCACACCCAAAGACGCCTGCATAAAAATTATTGATAGCGATGATAACGATCAAGAATACGCCTACGATCGATTAGATTTCTTATTACCCAATAACAACACATCCAGTGGCTACAAGACCATAGTGACTGTGTCGTCGGCCTCTAATCGGAAACCAGCCAGCATCCCAGTGCCAAACGACTACGAACTAATCGGCAGTCCAGATACTCATACTTGTCGAATAGCTGATGATAGTCACTTGGGCTACGGAGTAATCCGTAAGCCAAGTATTCCCGGACCACAAGTCGCCAACACGTCGCAATCCAAAATGGTAAATGTCTCAACAACCATGCTCAATGATTCAGATATGGCTCTAGAACCTAAAAATTATAACAGCCTCAGCTATACTACCGTCAGCAGACCGAAACGTGTTTAAAATAATAATTCATCTCATCATTCATAGTAATCGCGTTCTTATTTAAAATAATGAAGAAAAAAATATTATACAAACTTTCGCCCTTTTTTTAAATTCTCTTTTTGTTTTTAAAATTAAACCAAAGAACGCTTAAAAATTAACAGTCATATCATTTTTTTTTTTGGACAAATATTCGGAATTGAGTATAGTTCTCGTTTGCCATAATTATTTTTTTTAACTCAAGCATTAATTAAGTTTTATTTTACAAATAAGTTTCGAAAAAATATTTTTTTTAACAAATTAAATATTATACATAATGAACTCGTCTATGCGCGTAATGTATTATATACTCAGTCAAAATAAAAAAATATATAAAAATTAATTATATGATAATTGTTTTAAATTTCAATGTCGCCTTTGTGTTATGTACTACAATATTTTATCTTCAGCTTTCTGTTAAAACCTAATTGGACCAAATATTATGATTTTCATTTTTATCTAACTTCTTTCGAAATTAAATCCTCGAAAATTAAACTATCTTTAAAGTAACTTTATTTCCTAAATATGTTCTTTTTTTCCAGTAACTATAAACATCAGACCTTGCGTAGTATCTGGTAGTTCTGATTTTTTGCTGATTTGTTTTTCACTGTTTTATTCAAGTTTTCAATTTTTTTGCGCTTTTTTCAATCATTTTACCCACGAAGAATTAATTTTCAAGATAACTAATTTCCTTCGCCAAAACATATTATTTTTTATCATGAACAAAATCAACACCTTTTTAGGAAACTAAAAGAAGAAACTATCACCTACATATTACATACGTTTAATAAAATATTTTTGACTTGACGAGATAATTATGTCTAACTACAGTAAGGTATGATTCTGAAAAGATTATTATTAGTTCATTTTTTTCGCTACAAATTTGAATACTATTAGCTTTGAGATTGTGAAATTCTGTATGAATCAATATTTTGACACATTCTTTCATCAAAAAAGTCTAATTGACCTCAAAGATCGATGCTGAGTTGTGATAAATAATCGGAATCATTTTTTTTTTATGAAAACAACATTTAAATAGAAATTTAGAGACATCCTCAATGAATCAGCTATGAGATAACATTTTCCCAAAAATATAATGCTCATTATTTGAATTGCAAGATTGATTTGAAAATCAAAGATGTCATCTGGAGTATTGAATTGGTTTTTACAGAATTATATTTTTTATAAATAAAGCTAATGAAAAGTAAATTTGTATGACCTTTTAAGGTAAGAGGTTCTTAAATTTGAGAGCGCTAGGTGAATAATCGCCCTAGTCTTCTTAAGAGTTAAGTACCAAGGCTTATCTAATTGAAGTGTTTGATATGAGTCACTTCATTGAAAATTGATTAAGCTAATAAAATAATACATTAAACAATAATAATTTTATTAGAAGGGTATTTCTTAAAATGGGTGTATGTTTTGAACTTGCAGCCGTTCTTGAAGGTAATATAGGTACTTAGAAAATCAATTCACCTGTAAACCATATTTCCAAATAGAATTTTTCTCGACCTTGACATAAAAACTTTATTTTGTTAACATTAAATTTATTAAAAAGTAGCAATTTCTTTCATTTTACAATAGAATTATAAACTTTTAGGTAAATGGATATTTCTGCACAAGTTTTGAGTTATTTACAGTTGGGTTTCATCTAAAAAATAGAAATTACTTTTATTTAAATTGATTTCTGCTCGGTGTAGGTACAACAATTTACTCACTTTTCTTTAAAACTCATGGCATTGTCATCTTCATAAACTACTACTTTAATATGAATTCTCCATTTTTGTCGGATGTTATTCTGATCACACTTTCGCCTTTCTCAGCTAGAATGTCTTCAATATTCTTCTTGCCATCCATGTCTGTGAACCACTTAAGATTGTCGGCAATCAAATGGTTATTGGAGCACCCTTGACATGTGACTATTACAACTCCACTGTTGTATGCAATTTTTGAAATGGTTTCAATACTGCGCGTATTGCAGACTTTACATGTATATGCCAATTGTAATTTAGTTTCCAATTGAGCTAAGGGAACTGATGTTGAGGCAACTGTTTCGGAGGGCTTCGAACAAAATGTTCTTGAATTGATGATAGCTTGATTAAAGGATGTTCTCGTGTTCGAAATGAGCTTAATGTTTTGTGCACTCAATTGGTGAAGTGTTCTATAATTTTTTGGTAAATTTACATGAAGTAAAACCCTTGGATTTAATAATTTTATTAGATTATTCATTGTTTGGAAAAATAGTTATCGAGAACCGAACAAGAATTCAGTACACATGTGTCATGTCAAATCACAAGTGACATAACAAAAATCAGCTGTTTAAGGCTGGACTCACACTTCATGGGAATAAAAAAGGCTTGTTTATACTAGGTACGTTTGTTTCAAAACACTGTTTTGAGTTTTGATCTCATATTGTAGAGAAGGTTATCAGCTTGGCAATTTTAGAACCAATTCGACTAGATTTCGTTCAATATATTATGATCCATGTTTCATACTTTTTAACTCAACACTTTTTAGTGGGGTTACACTTACAATTTCAATGTTTGATTGAAGTTTATTTTTAGAAAAAAAAATTTTTGTACATTTTTTTTGCAAACTTTTCCAAACTAATTTTTTTTAATGCATTTAATGCGCCCCTTAGCTAGTTATTCTCACAACACAAACCTCTCAGCAACTAAATTTTTTTAAGGCAGTAGACTAGCTGTTAGAAACTAGCAGCGTATGTTGACAATAGCTTGATAGTACTAGCTCGCTTGCTTGAAAGGAAGTTGCAAAAAATTTCATATTGCCAAAAACATGCATTAAAATTGTCATTTGTCATCGATTACTTCAGCTTATTTGTTTCAAATCGATAGAGAACTTACTAAATAATCCATCAGAAAAATTTTCCTGATCCATTTTCCTGTTCGCTATAACTCGCCTCTAATACTAGCTCGTATGGTTCGTTTATTGAGAATTTCTAGTGATAGCTTGAGTAAACTTTCTCAATGATAAAAAGAATTAAATGAATGGGGCATTGTATATGAATTTGCATAGTACTCTCATGAACACGTTCCACACGTCGTCCCCCTGGTGATCACACAACTAACTAATTTTTTGGTTGCTGTTTCTGTGTATATATAAGTGCGCCCTCAAACGACCACAGCATACAATACAAAAACCATCTTGATGATAGTACTATAGGTTCCATATACAATGTGAATTGGGGTAATTTTTGCCGAAAAAAATGTTTGGCGTTTGAAATTTTTATTGAGCTGTGAACTAACTCGAATTAAAAAAAATTTTAACAAATAATTTTTTGTTCTTGGAAATACTTTTTTTCAAATTCCTTTTTACTACTAATTATGTCGAAAAAAAGGCGTTTGACGTATTCTACCAAACCTAACTTGAAACAAACAGAGCTAGTGATAATGGTCTCTTCACCTGAACAACAACTGTCAAAAATCCATCAAGCTTCATAAAAGCCGACGAATAAAGTTTTATGAACCGATAAATAAAAACAAACTAGCATTAATTACATTAAAATTTTCTAAGAACAGAGTTTTTCTTAATTATCAATTTGATTAAATCTCAAATAAAAGAAGTATGCAAGTAACATCAACTAAAGATTCCCTAACACAGGCTCTACAGAGCAAAATTATACCAAATCAGGAATACTTGCTGCAAGGATCCATTGTTGATTCAGCTGTTGACCATTTGCTTCATAGGTAAGATTGATGGAATTTTGATTAATTTGTGTTCTTTTATATAAATTGTTTATTACCAGATTAAAAGGACTATGTGATAATGTAGACGCTGGACTAGAGCACTTCCATGATTTAGAAGTTTGTCTTAGTCTAAGGCCTCCCAACCAAATGCAACCCCTTCTGCTGCGAGTCCGACGTGCTTTAGATATGGACAAGAACAATCCCTTTCAATTGAGATACATTGGGCAGCCTGAATTGGATCGAAATCGTCCTACTTTGGTGCGATCAAGTATTGATATGGGTTGTACATCAACTGTTCTTGAGTTTTTAACAGAACTTGGCTGCCGAATTGATTTTGAATATGTCAGTCGAGGTAAAAAATCCGTTTAATTCCATAAATATAATACAATAAGAACCTTTGTTGTTTCCAATAAAACAGGTTATATGTTCCGAAAAGGCAGGATGAAGATCACAGTGGCAAAGATTATTAAAATTACTCCCGGAAAACAGGAAATGAATGAACCAATTTCGCAGAGTTATTTAGTAGAGCTCTCAGTTCTAGCTCCAAATGGACAAGATGCTATCGGCGATGAAATGCGTTCTTTTGCTGAGCAGCTCAAACCACTGGTGCAACTGGATAAAATTGATTTCAAGCGATTACCATAAGTAAAAAATGTTATAATTAAATACGGGTATTTATGGAGCTGGTGAAGTAGTGGCAGGGGCTCATTATTACTAGCGAATCCAACGTTCTCTAGTTAGCGTTTGCTTTAGTAGTGAACATTAAAATTCGAGGCGTGAAAAAAGTGATTTGAGGAACGTTTACTTTGAGTCCAATGTTATTTGTACAATTTGATAAATTTAATTTTGCATAAATACCCGATCTTTATTTATTTAAATAAAATGAGAATTCTTGTATGCTTTATATTTTTTTTTGGAAAAACAATTTATATTTTTGAAGTTACATGTCTATGAACTGGTATTTATCAAAAAACCGACATATTGGGCGGGCAATCGTGATTTGGATTCCAAATAGACCTGTAAAATGGCTTTAGAAAAATGTTATACGAGTATACAAAGATTAGAGTGATTCAAAAAATCACATTTTTTGAACATTAAAGAGTTCCACCCTGAATAAGAAAGTTCAGATCGGTGTATTGTGTTTTAAATTTTTTTCCTTTTAAAATTAGATTTTCTTCGAAAATGCTTAAAATTAAATAGCTCTTAGAGTTTTTAAAGTAGTTCCGGTAGTTTATAAATATTGAGTTCTTTTTTTTTAAATATCTTTTGAAACATCTTTTATGGTATTAACTGATAAACTTGGGCCTATATTTAAAAAAAAAAAAACAGTCAGAAGTGCGAAACATATGTAACGGCGTATTCTACCAACAACAAATTGTGGGTGTTAAAAAGAGATTGAAAGATTTAAGATTATTATCAAAAACGACGAAAAAAATGTATTTTAAAGTTTTTTAAAACGGGCACACCTTAAAAAGTTCCAAGCCTGAATTCGAGAAAAACTTAAGTAAATTGAATATTATATATAACCATTAAATATACTGAATGAACGAATTCAGATTCAGCATAACAAAACGTTCTAGAATAAAATATGTAAAATTGACCAGTGCGAGCAGATTAATTAATTTTTTGGTTCGGTCCATTTCAGGGTTTGTCAATTAAAATTTTTAGTTTACCGAGCTGAGTGATTTTTTAATTCAGAACCAAGGGAATTTTCTAAAATGTCAGTGGCAAAAGACAACTTTTAATGTTTGAAATATCATTTTCATTATTTTTAATTCCTGAAAAGAAATTAGAAAATCAGAAAATTCAATTATTTTTTGTTGTTGTCAAAAATGAAAAATTTCCAACAAACAAAAACGATATTTATTGGAAATTTTTATTTTTATTTTGGATGAATAAAGTTGACTGTACACAATAGTTCAATATGACGTACACGCACTTTTTTATTTCGTTATTATGTTTTAGTCTAAGATCCCCCCTCAAGCAAAGTGCTGTAATGATGCGAAACAAAAGTGTTTGGTGTTCTACACTAGGATAAGGATAAAATAAAATAAAATGCACGACTGCATTTTACGACATGTTAAAGTGCTTTAGAATTAAAAAATAAGTTGGAATAAGAAAACACATAATAGATGGAATTTTTTGGTGGAGTTTTAGAATTTTTTTGATATGGTTAAAAAGTTATAGGGTTATGATTTTTGTTTTAATGATCAGATTTTAATGATTAATGCTTGAAACCTAATCGACGTTTCACTTCAGCCCTCATTTCTCCCTGTTATGACCTATGTAAAAAAGATACATAGTTTCTTTGTGGATTTCTCAGTCCGCGCTTGCCACGAAATTTTTAAACTTTTGATGTCATACAACCGGTTGGTAGCATCCATCATAAATAAAGACATTAGCTTTCTAATTTCTACTTAGCACAAAAATCATAGCCTTTTTTATCGAGCAAAATATTGTTTTTTTTTTTTTTAATTTGAAACAATTTGTTTGTATTGTAACACATAAAATTCATATTATTTTATGAAATGATTTACAAAAAAAAAAGGCATTTTGGAAACAATACCACAATCAGATAAATTGATAAAAAATGCCGAAAATATACTTTTAAGACTTTTAAACACCGTCTAAAAAATGTATTGTAAGCAAATTATCTCATTATATAAAAATGGTAGCTACTTACAGTCTTTTTTTAATATTTTTTTTGCTATTCTGAGTCCTTTTTAGAAAATTGAAACACTATGCTATGCTCTGTATTTAAAACAGACTTTATAACAATACTTTTAAAAAAAGTAAGTATGCGCCACAGTGTTCATTTTCCAAAGATCGCACTTTCTTGGCAATCAAATTTATAATTATTTTGATTTCAGGACCAGGGGCGGTTATAAGTGTCTTAAAAAAAAGGACCACCAAAATACACTATCAAAACGGATAAAAATAAGCGTTTATAATGTATAGGTAGTTTAAAACGTTTATAATGCAGACATTTGAAGTTAAGTTAAATTTTTAATATTTATTAATTTCTTAAGTAACATAAATTTATTGTTGAGTTTACTTCTATCGAAACACTGATTTTAATTTTTTAAGAGTTTTTCTTTTAAAGTTGTATCTTCTTGAGAAGTAGTAGTATTGAGATAAAACAAAATTTCAAAAAAAGTTCAGAAAACAAATTTTCAAAAAATAAATAGTAAAAAAAATGTTGGTCATAAAAAAAATTGCCAATAAGATTAAAAAAAAAAAAGTTTAGTCAAAAAATTCAAAAGTCAAAAATTTGTACGTTTTGCAGGAAAGAAATTATTATTTAATTCCAAGTACTAAAATCATAAAAATATTCGAATGGGTTTCAAAGTAAAATTACATCAATACGGTATACGCGAAATTAATTTGGCAAGTTTGTTTGCATTTTTTCTAAGTATGCTATGTTTAGCCACTTTCGGACTGACTGTACCTAATACACCTTTGTACATATATTTCTGCGAAGTGTACATATTTATATTCAAGATAAGTCAATCAATTAAATACATTAAACTCATATTTAAATATCAATAAAAGAAGAATTATTTTTTTTAATGAAATTCGAAAGGTGTATGTAGCGACAAACCATTTAAGCCATAAAATATACATCAGGTGTCAGTCATGATGATAGTGTCACCATTTCGGGATCACTATTGTTATTTTTTTTTTCACAATAATAATAATTCTCCTTCATTCGTCGCTTTGTCTCGTGCCACCCCCTACGTGCCATACCTTCATCAAAACATAAAAAAATATACATATCATATCTACAGCTTATTTATCATTGGCGTTATTTATTTTTTTTTTACGACAGCGCGACGTGTCTTTGTCATCCAATTTTCTGCGCAGGTGCGCATGATTTGGCCACAGCCCATCCGTTTATGGAAAGCCAAAAATGTTATTAAAATTTTTGACCAGCCAGTGGCAGTGAGTTCCTATACAATTTCTGTCAAATTTTATGATATACATTACCTTTATAATTTGAGCGACGCGTTTCCTCTTTAAAATCACAATTCATTAGAAGTCAATTGATAGGCACTCGTATGTGTATGTGAAGACTAGGGCTGGGCCACGAGATGAAACCGAGACCATTGAAGTCTCTTCTCGGCTTCGTAAAACTAAGTCTAATCTCGGTGTTGTGTCAATGACGACTCAATTTGTTTTTTCGGTCTTATCTTTTTTTTTTGTAGGAAAAATCGCAAATATTCAAATTACACAATTGTCTTCTTCACTAGAAGAAGGAAAGCAAATTTTGCATTTCAGATAATATGAATAATGTTAAAACTAGATTTTTTGGGGCCGCTCTTTAATAAATAGTGGCAACTAAAACTCAAAGTCAAATTACTTTTTTTCAGTTTTGTCCATTTTATTTTAGACTTAAAACATTGAATAGTAGAAGCCGTTTACAAAATAGAAGAAGAAATACGCAGGCTGCTTCTCAAATCCAACAGAGCCTACTATAGTCTGTCAAAGCTCAAATCCAGAAATTTTACCATAACTTCAAAACTGGCTGCTGTACAAGACCATGGCCCTGCCAGTACTCATGTATGGATCCAAGACTTGGGTGCTTAGCAAAAGACACTCAGACCTCTTAGCCGCGTTCGAGAGAAAAGTCTTAAGGAAAATTCTCACTGCATTCTATGGTAGATGGCAGCGTGGTAGACCATGCTTGCGCTGGAGAGATGGCGTAGACCAGGACGCCAGAAGCCTTGGGGTGCGCAACTGGATGGCGTCATCGGCTCGAGACCGGGATAAGTGGAGAGATTTGTTGAGAGGGGCCAGGACCGGACCCCGGTTGCCGGGCCGATGATGATGATGTTCTGAAAACTAAAAAATGCAGGAAATAGTTATAAAGTGCAGAAAACAGTTTTCGCAAACATAAAAGTATTTGAGAAAATATTAAAACCATGTAAGCAGTTCATTTGCGTTGTTGCAAGTTTTGGATTCGTGGATGAAGATATGTAATAGAGAACCCAAAAAAAGTCTCTCTGTCTGAACCTCAACTCGACTCAAACTCGGAACTTAAAGTTTTTAGGTAACTCCAGCGGAATTTATGTTTTGTTTGCTTAGCTCCAAATATAAACGTTAAAACAAAACATATTTAACTGGAACACGCCTTTAACGATTTTGATGAAATTTTTTTAAGCGAAGCTTTGTAAAAAAATTCATTATAAAACTTAAAAAAAAAACGTTCGAAATTTTAAAAAAGGTTTTTTGATATTTTGGCTTTATTATTTATTTATAAATATTTTCATCGTAGAAATAAGGTGTAATAAGTTAAAGTGGATTTTATATGGAAATGAACAAACTTGAGTAAAAAAGAGGATAATTACCTGTATGTTTTTTGTTTTTTTTTTTTTGGAAAAAAAATTGAGAGACCACATTTTTGCAAAAAAGGGGCGTGAAAATATGGGTTCATAATTCTGGTTTTCTAAATTCTGTCCACAACAAAATTCTGCTTATTGTATTTTTTCTATTCTGCTGTGAAAAATTCTCTTTTTAAAAATTCTTTGCTTTCACAATTTTGACTATTGACTTTTAGAAAAAAATTTCAACCTCAATATATTATAACAACATGTAAAACTGTAAGCTAGTAAATCAAATAAAATTGTCTGCGAATAACGTGTTTGTTAAATGTTTGTTATATTTAAAAAATGGGCGTATCTTTATAGTTTTGAGAAAAACGCATTTTAAAATGTTTGTCCCTCGCCTCTTTAAATGGTATAAATTCAACAATTTACCAAAAAAAATCACTGTAAGAATTACTGTTATTACTAAATTAATGTTATTATTAAATTAAATCGCTATCCTATTAAAAGGCATTACTTGAAATATGTAATAAAACTTGCTTTCGGAAATCTATTTTTTTTTCTGACAAAAATAAGACTGTTTTAAGATTCCAAAAATGCCTCAAATTGAATTTTTGATTTTTGGCAACTTATGCCCTATTTGATGAAATACATTAATATACATGAAATTGTGATGTTGTAAATATAAGTGCGGTCGAAATACATAGATCTACTTCTACATTTTTAATCATTTTTTTTGTTATTTGATTATGTACATATTTAAAATATGTATTTTTTCATTTAATAATTTTCTTCTTAATCATTTGACCTCAAACTAATTAATGTATTTGTACTCCCTCTGGCATAATTCAATCCACTTTATCACTCCTAGACACATATATGTACCTAATTAAGCAAGACAGTCATTTCATTTGCAGACTTAATATTTATTTATTGAGATGCACCTGAATTATTGTCTTAAAAAAAATAACCGTCCAAACTATTTATTTATCACCTTCAAACAGCAGATTGATGTCTATCCTTCTTAGAACCAAACAGTATAGATTGGTTTAATTTTCAAAGCAAACCTGTTGAAAGATTACTTGCAAACAAGGATTAGGGTAATATTTCGGAAATCCTGGGGTTTCCCATCGTAAATTTCTATAGTTCCGGAATTTCCCATATGGATCTTTATATTCGAACTGGGAATTTCCAAAATATTTAGAAAATCTGGTGCGAAGTGAATATTTATCAACTTTAGGCGCGTAAGCCTACCTGATGCATCTTACCTTTCCCACTCCATACACACATTATAATTATTATTGTGTTTGCACAATAAAGCAGTACAGGTGGTAAAATCTGGCAAAATTAAAACAATACAATTGTTTTTCAGAATTTGAATAATATCATCTGGGGGTGTTGAGTAGCAAACGGCGTGGGGCCAAATTTCTAATATAAAATTGAAATACTTTGAAATCTCTTCGAAATTGATAATTATAAATGATATTAATCACGTCCACCATAACTAATGCTGAAAAAAAATCGAAATTCGATTCGATTTTCAAGAAAAATTGAAAACTAACAAAATTGAGAAAACGATCACTCAAGAGTTTTAACCTAGAACTTTGGTTAAAATTTCTTAAGGAATCTTTTCAGCCAGCATTCAAAATTTGTAATAATGCTTTTTTTCGAAACCAATTTTTACAAAAAAAAAAACTCGTAACTGTACAGTAGCAGGCGCAGCACATTGAGCTGAACTCCATATACAGCGATGATAAAAATATCTATATTTGCAAAATTGAAAATGACTAGAAGAAATTATTGTATTTTATGTAAAATACGAAAAAGACCTCGATACGATTTTTGAAAATATGTAAAAGCAGTAACTTTTTTTTAACATTTCAATAATACAAGGGTTGATTAAATTTATAAAAATAATGCTCTTATTAATGATTCTATTTTGAGGGTTTGTCACATTGAACTAACTAATTCCTAGCATTTGAAAATGAGATAACTCTTAAGAACGAGTAAGTCCTGATATATTTAAAATTATCCTACATTAGTACATTTGTTTTGACAGATTTTTTTTCTCTCGACTAAAGTTGAAAAGACAAAAATTACATTCAATTGATAGCAAGAAATGTTCAACTTTAAATTCAAATTTCTCCTAAACCTAAAACTAAATAAAAGCCAGTATTTCGTGTCCTAATAATTCGAGACATGGAAGAGTTTTGGCTGTTGGAAAACCTTTTAGTGCATTTTTCGTTTCGAATTATTCTGAAAAATATCCATTTTCGCCAAGAAATTGACGGTTTACATTTTGCATAGGTGAGCCACAAGTTGTTTTTCAAAACATGGTTTAGTTTCCTTAGCAATTTCAATTGTATTTCATATAACATATGTAATTGCTTGGTAATTAATTCAAATGTTCTGGGCTGTGGGTGTTGAGCTCGTCGTGTCCTTAGTGCATAAAATAAACAATGCGTCCGATTCAGCAGCACTTTAAATATTTTTCCATCGCGATCGAGTGGTCAGGTACTTCGAACCATACTTTCTAAGTTATCTAATATATATTTTTTAGAGAGATATCGATTTTGAAGATTCTACGAAGTCATTTCCAAATTCTAGATTAGATTCTTTAATGGGTTAGCCCAGATCTACGTTTGAACACAAGAAAGAATTTTAGGTAAATCGATTTTAGGTTTTTTACATTTGCATTCAATCAAAGTAATCGGAAGTCCTCTATACCATTCACAATAATTTTGAGATTCTACGATATCATCAAGTGCTCCATAATATAAGAAACCATTACAAATTGAGGCACCCGTGCTTGCTCAGCTTATATTCATAATTTAATGTTTCTGACGTCATTCATAATAAGTTTGTTACTGGAAAAAGAGTGTAGTGCCAGAACTTGGCTGAGGCACTACAGTGTACTCTGATTTTGTGTAATGAAGAAAAGATTTTATTAAAATATGATTTTAGATTTTCTTTGGAAATATTATTCCCATTTTGTATATGTTACGGTTAGTTTTCGAAATAGGGAAATTCCAGAATTCACCGTTAAAACTTAGAATTTTCAGCAATATTTGTTAGAGTAAGAAATATTTTGATTTCCCAACTCATTCTCCAAACTTTAAAAGCCATGCATTTGAAAATTTTAGTTTTAAAAAAACATTTCTGTATAAAATTCGTTGGAACCTACGAAACGTCTCTAGCATTTAAAATTCAAAAAAATGTTACATTGGCATAATCGATCAATTTTTTTTTTTCATTGGTTTACTAACTGTCACTTTTACTTTGGAAAGGAAGCTCTCGAGAGCTTATATCATATTCTGCCGTTGCAGTAAAATTAATTTGGAATTGAATATGAGAACCCGAGGGTGCTGTTCTCAGCAACTGGATTAGAAGTTAGTTTCAGACAAGAAATCATTTATAAAATTAAGAAAAAAAGTGAAAGACAAAACGGAACCCTGTGGGACCCAGCATTTATTTTATGGGTGTCGCACTTAAAATCATTGAAAATCACTTGTACTGCACGATCAAAGAGGTAATTGTTAATCCAATGATTGATAGAACCATTGATACGTATGCATTGATCATAGAGCTGGATAAAGCACTACATCAAATGCTTTAGACATATCCAGCGCAATCACAAAACACATATTAAAGATTATGTCATTAGCGTTTTTATTTTAGTTCAGTTTTGCGCATCCATCAAAATCGGTGTAAATGACGAATCCTGTGACCCCTCACATGTTGTTGTTTTTTTTCTCGAATGGGGTACAGGAAAAGGCTATTTTTAGTTTTTGACAATTTTGAGGTTCTGACAATGTGCGAAAGATATATGAATTTTGCAGCACGTGGAGAAATAAACCTCCTGCTATACGATTTTGTTTTGCGTCGTCTTACCTACCTTCTTCGCTACCATTAATTCTTGATGTTTCCACCTCATTCTCAAAATCTCAATTGTTTTCTGTAAAAAATCACTGAATTCCTCGTAACTATGAAGACTGTTAATGTTCTAACTTCCAGTTCTGTTGATAGTTTTAGAGAATTATTCGAAAAATCAAAATTCCAAGCTCCATCTATCAACGTTTCAAGAAGACACCAAAAAAACTTTGCCCCAGCAAAACAATAAATTGACGAAAAATAAAAACTCAAAATCAATTTATATTTCATTTCATATAATAATGTATATTATTCAGATTTCTTTTTTTTTTTACAAAAATACTGTTCTATATTTGTATTCTGTTAATTATATAATAATATATATGTGTATATAAAATAGTTTCCCTATATATGTATTTATAAAAATTGTTTATTTTTATTTATAATTGACTTTTTGTTTTTAATTAAATTTAATTTTTTAAGTGTTTCTTTTGATTGATTTTTTTAGTATCACAAATTCTAAATTTTATTTTTTTTCTTCAATATTTAAATTTTATCTGATTTTTTAAGTTAACAAATAACAATGTTTTTCAATAGATATATATATAAAGCTATACTATATGTTTTTTAAGTTCCTTTCTATGAAAGTATCAATTATTAAAAAAATATGTCGCACTTGAGTTTGTTGTTGTTTGATTATTATAAAATAAAAAGGAAACTATAACTTATTTATTTTCTTAAAATTAAAAAAAAGTTAAATAATATATATTTCATAATTATGTATATGTATGTATGTATACTTAAGAACTAGAATAAGAAATAATTTATGGCAATTAATATTTTTTTTTGTATGTTCAATTCTGAATAAAGCCTCAATGATATACAATTTGATATTTTGAAATTTTAAATATTTTTTTTTGTTTGTTTGAAATAAAATTATATTGTGATATGCGGTTTGGTGTTATTTGATTTATATTCCTTAAACTTAAATTATACAAATTGTTATTAAAACATTAAAAAATATTGCCTTATGTACAAAATATAACGAAAACAATTTGTAAGTCGATTTCAAATCGAATAGAACTACATATATATGCATATAATATGTATGTTGATGTAGATTGGTTTTCTTTTTTAAACATAAAGCGCAATGCTCTGCCTGATGCCAGATTCTTGGTCCAGCCATCTCTGGACATGATTGATATGTGTAATAGCTGTATTGGGAGAAGGAGGAAGAATGGGTATGCATTCGTCAGCAATGAAGGCACGCTTGATGGGTGTGGGCGATATCAGGTGATTGTTCGGGAGGTCACCGTTGATGTTTTGCACCTTGATGTCGAAACGGTAGCTGGTGGTAGTGGTGGCGGGGGAGGAGTGATGAGGTGGGTTGATGCTGTTGTAACTAATGTCTCCGCTATTCGATGATACTGAATCGGAATAGATGGAGGATGATGATTCATAACCGGATACGGGTGATCCTTTGGGACATCTAAATCCAGTCGATAGGGGTGCATTGGTTGATTGAAATGTAGGACTTCCGGCTGGAAATGGATATGTTGCATCGACTGGAGGCGATTGAAAATTACTACTATCGACGCTTATCGGTGGCGATAAACAAGCAGTGTGACTCCAAATAATTGGATCTTTTTGCTTGCACATTTTGCTTGATGATTCTTCGCTTGACTTATTAGCTTCTTCGTCCAGTAGATAGGGTTTGAAGAGCTTGAAGGGTTTCGCGGGTTCTGAAATGGGCTTCTCAACTACAACATTATTCTCATTGACTTTTGTATGTTTTTCAGCGGAAACATCTTCAGAAATTGGCATCAGAACTTTACGCTTTCTCAAAGTCAAATCCACAACCGACGACGACGATTCGGAAATATCCGAGTCGACAACATTCAACTGGGAATCATCGTCTTCTTCTTCTTCAACTTCGCTCTTTGGTGATGATGGTTTTTCGTATTTGATGAGGGTTTCGGTGGTGTGTTCGGTGGCATGGTGATGCTCCACATTATTATTCATATTGAGTGTTGAAGCAAGCGAATAATCACCACCAAGTCGTTTTGTGCCCAATGATAAATCGATTGGCGCTATCATCGTCGTCGTTGTTGTCGCGGCAGCCGGATACATGTGCATAGGCAATGGAAGGTAATGGAATCCTTCATAAGCACGCTGCATCAGCGTTCTGCTTTGAACAACAGCAGCAGCGTACTCATTTTCATTCATATAACGATTTTCTGTTGACGTTGCCCGATAGTCACGTAACCCGTCGATTCGATTTTCCTCCACATGAGCTGCTAGAGATACAGCAACACGACCAGCAGTAGCAGGGTTGTTGGTTGCCAGAGTGTCTGTGCATGAGAGAGCAACAGCTGTCAATGGTGTTGAAGCCGGGGGTGAAGAGGTAGAAGAAGATGTAGTGCTTGTCGAGAGCAACGACGACGCCGACGACGACGATGAAGACGACGACGAAGAAGTAGGTAAAGCAGGCAGACTTGCTGACGGCATGAACGGACGTCGCTCACTTGATTGCTGGTGTGGTGGCGGCGGAGGTAGCGATATTTGATTGTATGGGTGATGCAGATTATGATGGTGGTGGTGGTGGTGATGGTGCTGCTGATGTTGTTCCATATGGAGGTGCTGGTAATGATGGATTTTCAAATTGGCCACATGCAAGTGTGTATGCGGATGTGGTGTAATTATTGGTACTGATACTGGCACACTTGACATCGAAGCAGGTGATGGTGTGTGAATACCCATACCATCTTGGTGATGATGATGGTGATAGGCATGTAATGGTGCTCCTGCTCCCGTTGGCCCCCCTTTTGTTGATGGAGACACCGCCACCACTGGTGTAGTTGTACTCAACGACGATGACTTGGTTAGAATCTGAGAATGGAGAACGGGTGATGTAGGTGCGCGTAGGCTTTTCACTGTGCTGGTGGACAAGAACGCCGTAGACGAGGGCGACGACGATGATAATGGTGCCACTGCACCTACTACATCTCCTACATTATTAGTTGCTGCTGCTGTTGCTGCCGCCAACACCCCTTTGGTTGTTGGAATCTGTATGGAAGCCAGAGCGACGCTATGTCTGGTTGTGTCCAAGGACAGCCGATTATTAATGGCTTTATATTGTTGTTGATTATGGTGGGCATTATGATGATGATGATGATGTTGATGTTGATTATTATTTGAGTGTATTGACGAAGACGCCGCCGCTGCTGATGCTGCTGCTGCCGCAACCGCCGCCGCTGCCGATGATGATGGCAATGGCATCGTTGAATTTGTTACAATTGGCATTTGATGATGATGGGTTATATTATGAAATTGATGTTTCACATTATTCGCACAAATATTCGCCACCGATGAACGCAAATTCGATTCGCATTGTAGCCATTTCTGAATTTGTCGTCGATGGATATTGTATTTTCGGGCTGTAGCCCTTTGATTGCCCTTGCAATCGGCATCATTGCGATAAGATTCGAGAACTTGCAATTTAAATTGTGGTGTGAAAATTCTACGTGAACCCATTTTTGCACTTACTGAATTATTATTACTATTATTATTAACTGATGGTGTTGGCACTTGAGAATTATGATTATTATTATTATTATTGCTGATGTTAACTGATTTCATAACCATTGACGATGATCGATTGGAGGTGTTGAAGTCAGAGTTACTGCTTATACAATCAGCTTCACGTTTGATCTTCGCAAATGGCGCTAACGTTATCGATGGCAAATCACTAACTGATGCCGATGCTGTTGCCGCCGCCGCTAACGTTTGTGTTGTTGTTGATGCTGCTGACTTGTTGCTACTACTGCAGGTGTAGTAAATATTATTATTATTCACGATATTGTTATTACTAGTAATAGTAGTGTTAACTAATTTGCTTTCATTATCACTTTTCATTGTCATAGAACTGGATTCGTTTGTCATACTTTCAAATTTGATTTTTTTTTTTTAATATATTTAAATTTTACGATCAGTTACAAAATTATATTATAGTTATGTGAGTTTTGATTTGAACATTTGAGAAGGTTTTTTTTTTGTTTTAATATATTAATATTTAATTTATAAATATCTTGTTATTTTTAGGCACTTTAGTTTTCACAAAAAAAAAATATAGCTATAAAAACACAACACATAAATTTGTTTGATATATTTTTTTTATAATCCATGCGAATTACCGTCGGTTGTGTGTATGATGAAGTCTAAATAACAGAGTGTGTGGCACAGACTTAGCTTTCATTCAAACAAAAAAAAAAATTAACGTGTGGTGTAGTTATAACACGAACTGTATAGAAAAAGTATCTTCTTTTTAAGTTTTTTTGATGAATAAATAAATATACGATTTATTAGGCAAATAACAAAAATTATTAAAAACACTCAGCACTTGTTGTTTTGTATTTAGTTAGTTATAGATATTTTTTTTCTTTTTCTTAAACAAATTTAAATCGATAAATCGAATTTAACAAAATTATTAAACTTAATAAAAAAAAAATAAAACAAAACTATAACACTATGTTGGTTTTTGGTTCTAATGGCCGTTTTGTTCAATATATATTTTTTTTAAGGGGGAGAGTTGTTCTGTTCTTGCCGTTGTTGTGACACCTTTCCAACTAACTTAGAATTAATAACAACGAATAATAATATAATGGGTTTTTGAAGAAAATTGGTGCTGTCGATTTTTTTTTTTTTTTTTGCTATGAGAAACACGAATTGCCTCTCCCTTTCATCGCTGGCTACTAAATACTGAATACTTGAACGGATTGTATCTGAACGAATACCGAACGAAACCTCAGAGACTGACTGTCGTCGTCTGCCAATGTTCATATATAGTGTCTGTGTTGGGTTTGTTTAAGTGTATATGTGTATATACATAAAGATACATTTTGTTTTTGTTTTTCACTATGAACAGTGAACACCACACCAACACCCGCAGTCCTCACACACAGCACACACCCTTTTACCATCATATATTATCACGGTGAGTTGAGTATGCAAGTAGATATGGATTTATGTGAAGGGGATGGAGAGGTGATGAGAGAGGGTGAAAGAAGTTGCCGCGCTATATACAGAAAGATACAGATACAGCGGGGACAACAGAATTTTTGTTCAGACATTGTGGTGATACTTTTGCCTCCTTATTGTCGACGACGATTGCCTGTTTGACGAACAGTTGTGTGATTATATCGATAAGCTGGTCCAAAAAGTAGGTATAGATACCTGCTTGTAATTTTTTTGATTTGAATGAAATTTGATACAAGTCACTTAATTGTATGGCCTCATGCAGTCTTATCTTAATTTTTTTTTTTAAATTAACTTATCTATTGTTTCATCTTATCTTAAAAAATGATGCTCTGAAGGTTTAAACTATAGATGTATGAATCATTATTTTTATTTTGTTTTTATTTCTGAGAAAATTTCAAAACAAACTAAAATATGGTAGGTACATACATTATAATGTACATAGGTACCTATAATTTTTGAAATTAAAATTAATAATGATATCACTGGCCAACACAGATTTGCTTTCGTAGAATTAAACTATACGTTGACACCTACTTTCCGGGTTTGAATTCTAATCTGATCTCCTATCTAACATAAAAGTTTGAAAATGCCAATTTTTTTTTAGAAACTCAAAATAAGCTTTAACGAAAACTGTGGTTACTTACATACCATACTTTAAATTTAATTTTAAGGCATTTCATTATTTTTTCTACGCTGAGACAGAGATTTTTTTTGCTGTACAAATTTTAAGAAAATATAATATTCATGCTGTGACACATTTTAATTTTGATTTTAATTAATCCTTCAATAATAGAACTTTGGACAATACGAGAATTTTTAACAAAATACAAATTATGCAATTTGAAACAAAATGTCTTCTTTTCAAAATTATTTTTTTCGGTTGTTTTCCGATTTTTTTTTCCAACTCAAAATTTGTGATAATGAGTTAAACTTACTGATTCAGAGCTCCTAGGACTTATTTTGTAAAGGTTAGAACTTCCCTTCACTTTTGAAAATGATCAGCGCAACTCATATCGAAATTGTAAGGGCTGGTCTACCGACTTAACATTTTTCGGTCTTAGAGAATATATGTAACAACAAATCGAATCTAGAAGCTATAAGTACTACATGAAAATATTCAACTTTATGATTTTAACACAGGTTTTATAATTTAAACAATGTATTTGATTTTTTTATTGAAGAGACTACCTTGGTAGTTTTCATTTTCAGTCTAAAATAAAACTCTCGTCTTGGCCTTGTTTTGGACAGTTGGATGCTTCGTTCAAACTTAAATTTTTCTTGTACTTAAATCTAAAGGAATTTCTTCTCAAAAAAGAAAACATCTTGAATCAGCTTATTATTTTAAACAAACAGTAGTTTTTTGTGTTGATAAATAAATAAAATTTTGATTCATGTACTTATTTAATATTTTTTTCATTTAATTTGCCATTTCATTGAAATAAGGCCGCAAGAATTTTAATGAAATGTCTCGTACTTTTTTCACCTCGACTTCACTGAGTACGCAGATGCCTAGATAAGATCGTTTTATTGAATTACAACCTAATTTTTTTATATAAAAATACAATAATCTCCATGACGGAGACTTTTAAAATAAACTAAAATGAAGGAGACTTTTAAAATAAATAAAATAAAGTACTATTGTGAGAGGCACTCTAATCTTGACATATGACGGGTATAAGAGGGACCTAATATTTGTATACCGAATCTGAATGGCTAATAATGTGTCCACACAGGTACATAGAAGTCAAATCCCAGACCTTTCAAATGACAAGCGCACCACGGGCTTTCAGATACATTTTTGAAAATACAAATTTTTGACAGTTGGTCACTACATTGGTCCCACTGTAACCGTATCCAAAAACCAGCAAAAGTAACTTGTTCTGATGTTGGCGCATTCTTACGTTGCATTTAAATGTGTATAAGTGTATATTTTTCTTGTTTTGATGCGATGAGAGATCAACACATGTATATAATTTTTTTTTTAAATATCAGATTCAAATACTCAAACTCAAAGATACACTTGTGCGAGAGAATTTTTTGTTCTTGCAATGTAGTTGTAAGTATCTGTGTTTGTATATTTTCTTTATCCAACTTCTCGACTCGACTCTCGACTCGAGTGTATATCGGAATGTCAACGGGGTGGAAGAAGTGTAGGGTGGTTGGTTGGTTGGGTTATAGTTGTTCTTGCTTCTCGGATATTTTTTTTTCTATCTAGTGCACCATGCAGTGCACTGCATTTCTGTGTTTTCGATAAATGGAAACCAACAAAAATACAAAAACAACAACAAGTAGAACTCACACATTATTATGAACCACACATTGAACCAATACGAATAAATAATACCTAGTGTTGCTGACTGTTGGCTGATGTGTTCCTTTGAAAAGCAACAAGAAATAATAAAGTGATTGTTAGGGTAGTACATAGTGGCTTTAGTTTCTTCTTTAATAGGGGGGCTGATATTTGAAATTCAGAAAAGGGAATAAAAGGTACCTATTTCAAAATCGAAAGTTTCGATCAACTTAAAGCAAAGGAACAAAGGATATATTGATATCGCTAGGAATAACACATCATAGAGAAAAAAGAACCACTTATGTAAATTAGAAGACTACTTATAAGATTTTGCTCTAGTTTTCATCATAGAAGAGGGTAGGTACTTTTAAAAAATTATTTTACTTTGAAAAACCTACCTATATTTTTATTTATTATTTTATCTGTCGTACATATATCAGTTTTTATATTTTCTCTGAATATTAAAACATCAGTGCCGATTCACAATAGAAAATTCTAATCTTAAGATTCAATAACGTTAAAAAACAGATAGAAGACATTTCTCTTTTCTTATCTTTGCCTGAACTTTGTATTTTGTAAGGATTAAATTTTAATTACTAAACATTTTAAAGCAATAAGTTTTTTGTATTATTGATGTAACTACATTTTGACTGTCAATTCAAGTAGGGGAAACTGGAACACTACTAAATAATAAAATGAATAACATTAATAACCATAAAACTATTTAAAATTTGATTCTTTCATTTCTTCTCATTGATAAACAAATTTCAGTAGTTTAAGAGTACGAAAGTTAGTTTTTTTTTTTAATGTAGGCAAATGTTAATTCTATTTTGACATTGGTAAAGTTAACAAGAACACGTAAAAAAAAACATTTCTTTGCTAGGCTTTCTGTTTGCTTTAAAACTTTCAAAGTGGAATTGACATTTGCCGACATTTACCTATACAAAAAAAATATCTTTCGAAATGGTGATGACTTTTTGTGACATGATCCTTTTTTATACTTCAAGTCCGTTTTGTTTAGTTTCATGAATAGAAGCCTAATTATTTTTTTTTACCATGACTCCATAGCTGACCCTTACAAGTACCTTATATTTTAAGTAAAAATAATCAAAAATAGTATAAGAAAAAAAACCTGACGCACATACACCAAACTGATGGCATTTTTCTACTCAGTCACGCCTACAGTATTGATATTCATTCGGTTGCTTTTGCTGAGAAAGAAAATAAGCAAGATAAGTTAAAATTGAAATAAAAAAAAAAACAAGTTTGAGTTTTATTCCGAGCAGTGTTGTCTTATTTCAGGCGGCAGATTTTTGTTATTGGATAAATTAAATGAACCTCTTTTACTCGTAGAGCTATACCTATACAACTATTCTTTGAATTGATAAGACGCCCCTCACATTTATTAATCTATCCACTTTTCGATACCTTGATATACTTTAATCTCCACTCCAACATACCTACCTACCTGTAGTAGGTCCGTAACGTATATAAAAAAAAAACTAACCACAAGAATCTGAAACTGAATTTTTCGTGTTGGTATATTTCTTGTTGTGTTTTTAATGAGGGAAATGTGACAACATTGCATTGATCAGGGCAGACAGAATGTCGCCAGTTTGTGCGCTTGCACCAGACACCACGTCGCAATTATTGTGCCTTCTCATATCTTAAATTTCAAAGAAAGCAGAAAACGAACATAAAAAATGCATTTTCTTGAAGAATACAACGAAAAATAAAACTAAAAAAAAACAACACTGCAACGAAATTCAAAAGAAATAAAAAAATGAATATACTATACCTACCTAGCTACAAAATAAAATTGAATTAAAAAAATACATGCGTGTGGAGTAAACTTTTTTTTAATGGAAAACACTTTATTTAGTTTTTAGTTTTTTTTTTTAATTCAATTTTCAAATTAGAAAAGGTAGGTACCTTACTTGCATATTTATTTTGGTTTCAATGACTTTTTATCGTTAGATATTTGTAGAGGTAAGTTTTAGTTTAGATACAATTCCATTTTTTAAATTTTACTTTAGATAAAGATTTTGAGGTCGGTGATGTCTATGTCACACTGGTATGGTACTTACGTAAGTGCTGTTTGATCTTTTGCCATAAGAAGAGTAGGTATACAAATCTGATTTAAAATACCTATCTTCCTACTAACTCAATGTTTTTAGCGATTAGTTATGTAAGACATTGTGTATGAGTTGGAGTGATCTTCATTCAATAATTCTAAAAACTCTTATCTGAAGCCGAAAATTTTTTCTTTTGATTTGATTTTGAAAGTTAATTTAATATTTGTAGGTATTATATACATACCTATCTAATTCAGACTCAAAATGCCTTGCGAATATCCTTATTCTTAGAAATTTGTCTTGGGCGCCATTTTAATAGTCTGGTACAAATTAGTTACGAACAACACAAGTTAAAGCAGTGAAGAGAGGGAGTTATGGTATGGTCCAATGGAGAATATCAAAACAATAGTCGGTGATGAACAGGAAGAAAAATAAATTAAATAAATCATATACGGGTAGGTATGTACCTACTAAGGCGTACGAAGGATTTCAAACTCATTCTAAGACAAGATCCGAAGAATTTAAAATTTTTTTTTGATTTAAAAAATAATTGATACCCGGAGCTTAGCCTCCAATTATGTTTCCAATAATAATCTCGTAACATAAAGTTGTTTAAAATTTTGCGCCACTAAATTAAATTTCAATCCAAATCGAAGAACATTAATCATACAGGTGGCTGGTGCAGTGAATTTTTATTTTTGAGCGTATTTTTTATGGTCGCGGATTTGTATGTCAAAAAACCAATAAATATGCCAATAAAAATATTCTGCTTGAATATTCAAAGAAAGTGTATCTTAAGGAAGAAAACATCTTAATAAAAAAACCTACTCTCCAAAAAAAAATTATTAGTAATTAATTTGGTGAATTAATTGGCATAAGCATATCTAAGCTTTCTATCCAAGGTTCTTTCAATCCAAAGTGAAACAATTGAAAGAAACGACCAAATGACAATAACGATGTGTCACTGTCATTGTTGTTCTGTCATCTTCGGCGATTTTGTTTTCAGTTTGGGAGAGAATTAAAGTTTATAATTTTTTTAGTAGGCCATCTGAGGTAAATTTTGTTAATAGTAAGAAAATAGTAAGTACATTTTGCGCAACATGATTCTAACTTCTGTTTAAATGCAATTTATGCAAGAAGAAAAATATAGACTTCATTAAAGAACACTCTGCTGTTTGACAGAACTGGTGGTTCATTTATTTTGTAACTGTTTGTGTGCCATGTTTGCGTAAGAACTTTCAGGAAGAATTGTTTTGTAGTTCAAAAGAACTTACCATTCTGATTTTAACACTTTTCATATCTTTGATTTGGTTCCTATACGGCAATAACAAATTTACAGAAGAAAAATTCTACATAAACTTTTAATATGAAAAAATATATAAAAACAATTTAAAAATGGTTATTAAAACTTAAAAATCAGCGATAACAACAACGACGAGTTGGCGATGTGAGTAACGGTGAGTAATTGGTATACCTATATGTGCATATGTATCCAGACAGCTATATAGCAACAAAAGCGTATAATTAGCTGTAAAAAGCATGTATTTGCACTACTTCATTTGAATCATTGTTGATATCACCGTCTTCGTCAATATTTTTTAATGATTATTATGATTTTTTTAATTATTTTGGCGAATTAAACGAAAAATAATTGTATAGTATAGAACGTCCTCAAGGTTCTTTAATTTTTTTTTTTCAATTATTGAACTAACAAATATTAAGTCATTTTATTAGTAGGGCTGGGTCTTTTTTTGAAAGGAAATAATAAATGATTAATTTGTAAAAAAATAAATATTATTGTTTATCAAATAACTCATTTCTAGTCATAGGTCAAAATAATCGTTGAATTCAAATTTTCAGTGATGTACTTTTCAATAAAAGATAACTGAACGCCTTGGTCTCGATGTTCTGACTTTTGAAAATTTACTAGTTAGTCGTTAAAAATATATTTTTTACTATCTAATTGTCAATATTTTTTATAAAACTTTTTTGCCTAAACAATAATAAAAGAACGATAAACAGTGTTTCGTACACTTAGGCGTATACGCACTTTTTTAAATTTGTTTGATTTTTTGGTTACAGCTTAAGTCTCTTGAGCGATTTTCATAAAACTTTGGAGTTTAGGTTATAAGATAATTCTTTAGAGAATATCTTGAACTTTTTGAATCCCAAAAATAAGAATACCTGCCATACAACAACTTACCTCAAAAAGAAGTTTAATATTTTCCATGATTTTTTTTTCTGAGGGAAGCACCTGAAATGTTCTTTAGGGTTTTTAATTTTTTTTTAAATTTCTTATTCACACATTTCTCCAATCAAAACACCGTCATGCACATCGATCGTAGAATACAGATTTCCTCCATAGCAGTTCCCTTATATCCCACTTTTACCTATTAAATCCTAATTTCTTTCCGACTTTTAATTTAATGACATCTAGGGTAAAGAGAGAACCTGAAATCAAGTCGCTAAAGATCGATTCAGCAAAAACAAAAAAGAGATCAGTCTTGGAACTTCCTCTTCTGTTCAAGTAGATATTTCTGGACAACCACCAGAGATGGCAGAAAATTTTCAATATCTTGGGAGCACTGTGTCTACTGATGGCAGAACTGAATTAGATATTAAATGTCACATACGGAAAGGAAAGATTGCTTTCGAAATGATGTCCAAAAGATGGAGAAACAACTCTATAAGATTAAAGGCCAGGGTACGACTGATTGACTCTGATGTTGAATACTCACTTCTTTTTGGGTGCAGCACATGGAAAGTCACTTTCGCTGTTACAAGAAAGTTCTAAACGTCTTGAGGATTTTCTGATTTTGTCGCATTGAATTTGCTGACTTAGGCGCCCTTGAGTGAATTTCAAAAAAAAAAGAAAAAAAACAGTGATCAATTCTTTTTTGAAAATTCACTTAATTTTTATTTCAGTTCGTATGAATATAAATTTTTTAAAAACAAAATCAGTTTCATTTTCGTTCGTTGATGATAAACTCATTTTTAAAGCAAAAAAATTTGTTTAAAGTGATAAAATAAATAATTCTGATGAAGTTTTTAAATTTTCCTTTGGAAATTTTATTCAGGTTTTTAAAACTGCGCTCAAATTTTTTGTGCCATTAATATTTTCTGAATTTTAATAATCTTATAAATTATTTCCTTTTATCCATTCCCAATATTTCTGTGGTATTTTAATTGGATTTAAAATAAAAGTCGGCCCAACTAGTTTATTCCGCATTTTTTGCTAACCTTACAATCGACACATCATCATATTAGTATCTACAAATATACGACCACAAAGTCTGTGGGTATAGTATTTAAGACCCCAGCAATTTTTCCCAAGTCGTTTTTCATTAAAAATACAGTCCTCGAAATCTGTAATTCAATATTAAAGCCACATTTGTAGATACATATACAGAAAACAAGAAATATAATAAATAAAGCTTTGTCGGCGTATAAGCTTTGCACTTGCAACTCACAAAAAAAAAATTACACATGTGAATGGATCAAGTTTCGAATTAAATAAATAAATATATACCTACTTAATTATAACTACATATATGTTAATAGTAATAACTGTAATAGAGTCGATGGTTATAAAAATAAATACTAACGACAATAAATCGATAAAAATTCATTCTTTAAATTTGCGGTTCGTTCTGATATATTTTCTTTTAAAAATATATATATATAGGCAGGTAGATAGTATAAGTACCTGTTGGCGGAATTCCCATTTCAATAATATTTAGCTAAATATATAAATGCGTTCAGTCTCAAAAAGAGAAAAGGTCATAAAACAAATTGTTTAGGGAAAAACCCATAAACAAATTTTCTTTTATTGCTCGGAAGTTATTGAATATTGTTTCTTGTGTTATATACTCGTGCGTGTACCTACCTGATATATTTTTTTTTGTTACCTTTTAACAACCTTTACCTGATTTCTATAAGCAAAAGCCATTGATTCACATTAACAACAATAACTATACTACAACAACACCAAAACTGTTCTCCTAGACATTCTGTCGGCAAAAAATTTACTGTAGGTATTTTGTATTCGCCTTTCATATAGATACAATATAACTTGCATAACAAGAACAACTTTTGTTTGGAGTGGCATAAAATAAAATTAAAAAAAAAAAGAAAACAATCTGATTAGTGAATAGTTTTTTTTCAGTTTAGATTCAACATTCTAGTGTTAATATTTGCAGTTTTGAAATGATTATTGTTTTTTTTTTTTTTTTTGAAGGGGAGTCAAATTATTTTGAAAAACGACCTTAAACAATTATGCAACTTGTAAAATTAAATACAAATAACTTGAAAATTATCTGAAGAGTTAATTAATAAATAAAGAATGAAAAGTGTAGGTACGAGTACCAGTACATATATATTTAGATAGAAATAAATTAAGAAAGATGCAGGAATGTTATGCCAACTAATATATTATTGTCATTAATTAACATTCACGACATCAAACAAAATAAAATTATTACAGCAGTTTGAAAGTATCACAATTAATTAACGACTTACATTAATAAATAGTTGAAAATAAGATGTTTAATTTGAGCCCCTTGTTGGGAATGATTTTTCTACCTTTTATTAGGGCCGAGTATATGAAATCAGAATAAAAACATAGAAAATATCGCATGGAAAAATCTAAACTACCACACACTATTAGTGACAGATAAACGACAAATTTATTACCTATGTAATAAATTATTTAATATTCTAATTTTGGATTTATCTAAATAAGCAAAACAGATCAATATAGAAAATATTACGAATTTCGAATGGGGAAGTTTCCCATTTCGCCAACAGAGCTATTCTATACAAAAGTTTTCCGATTCGTATGATCTGGGAGAATTGAATACATACATTTGGTTTTCAAAAAAAAGGGAAAAAGAACTTTCTACTATCTACATTTTTTTGGCTTTCACAGTTTTTGATTTCGAAAAAAGGTCGCAATTGTGTTTCAAAAACATTGTTATTTGTTTTTGTTAAACAAGTCAGATATGTTTCTGGAGATTTTTGGTGAGCACAAAAAATTTCATCAAATCAGGTTTTTTAGCTATTCCTGTTTAAAAATTAGAAAACCTTATAAAAAAAGAACAAACAAAAAATTGGGATTATACAAAAGGCGATAGAATTTTTCAACACAATTTTCTCAAGCATTCTTATTTGATGAAATTGAATCCAAGCTCATAGCCAATCCATTAAATACATTTTTTTGAGAAAGAGCGGTTAACAAACTAGGATTTATGGATCGCTTTTGAGCTTGAAAGTGGTGTTGCAAAACTACGGGCGTCTTTTATAATCTAAAAAAAAGCTTTTTTAACGTTTTCTTATTTTTAAATGAGTATATCTTGACTCGAAGGAAATTTTATGAGTTTCGATTCGAATTCAGAATTAAAGTCTTAACATAAGACATTAAGTGAACCTTGCTACGAATAACATCGTTTTGGTCAAATAACTTGTTTTGTTTTTCTTGAAAAAATTATTTAACATTTCTTTAAGCAAACTAAATTCTCTTCAATTTTGTCACGCACTATTTTTTTCTTATATCAAAAACCCAGATGACTTTAAAAACAAAATGGCAGCCACGGTAGAGTTGTGCAAAATGTGGTTTTATTCTCCTGGTACCTACCAGGAGCAGTGAAATAAAACCCTGAACCCAGATTTAGGTCTAATCGAAAGAACCAGTGCTCCGTAGTATAAAAATGGGATTAGTTTTATAATTCTTAAGGTTTCAGAGATCTGTTCCCTGTTTTCAAATATTCAATCAAATTTTGAAAAATATTTTTGGTTTTAATTAACTGAAAATTGAAGATTTCGGCAAAACAAGTTTTTATTGAAGATTTGGTTAGCATACCGTTTTCCCCATTAAAATTTTGTCGCATTGGATTACATTTTCTGGGCATTTCATTCGATGGATATATTTTTCTGGAATTTCTATTCGATAGGTGAGCTATTGAAAAAATATCTTAACTACACTCACATGAACTCTCAGAGTTCCAAATACTGCAGGTACCTTCTAAAACCAGCGCATAGTTAGGTTATGGCAAAAAATATTCTTAACTCTAGAATATGATTTCTGTAGATCTTTTAGCATTCGAATAAAGTCCTTCGATTACAAACTAAGCACTTACTGCAATTAAATAAATACGACGCGTTCAATTTAATTGGCGACAAAATGACTCCCAATCCCAAGAAAATTGGTCATGTTTCATTATCTACATATATACGTAAGTATATGGTATTGAACAAGTAGATACTTATCAGTTATCACAATATAGTAGAATGACTAAACGAAAAAAAAAGTTACAATTTTATTAGAAATTGTTTAATTAAATATTATGTACATCCACTTGGTAGTTCAAACGCCAACTAAAAAAATGCCTACATTAATATATAAAAACACAAATACTCAATCACTGTTCCATTTTTCTGAAATGAAATAAAACTTCTTTTACTAAATGGACAAAGCAATTTGATAGCAAGTTATCAGACTTTTTAGAGGCCTGACGTAATTTATTTCATCGAAGGTGTTTTTTTTTTTAATATTTATTTTTTCTTTAGTACGTTTTTCTTCTTCTTCGTTTTTTCGTTGAGATTTCTTTGTTAAAAAATAATGAAAAATGATAAGAACTATGGAATTCTTTTAATTTGATTTTCAATTTGCCGCTCTTATCATGCATTTTGCAACAGAAAAGTTCAAATGTTCAATATAAATTATTGTTAAGTTATATTGTTTGCCATTATGGAGGTTTTTATTTTTTAAATAAATAATATAGATTCTTCATCGACCGCAAATGTAGAGCTATTTTACTATCAAATATTATGTATTGCAAAAAAAGAAAATGTTGCTATCTTATCTGTTGCACCTAAATAAACTTCTATGTACAGTTACACCTATGTATGTATATAGTACATACTTATAAATGACGAGTCAAACAGAGCCATTATAGACTTAACTACGCCGCTAAAATAGGCGGCATGCCGACATAGCATACAAACTAGATCACACAATTTGATATCCGATGGGTATTTTAATCAAGACGAATGAAAAGACGTCTTAGTATTTTCTGTAAACATCCTGGATTCATGGACTCTCTGATTTTTTAAATCTTTAATAGATAATATTTCATCAGCGGGCTTATTTATGTTAGGTAGGTATGTTTATTTTTTCGTTGTTGTGTTGCAATGCGAATTATTTCTTGATAGTAAAAGTGGAGATCTTTTCGAAAATCTCTGAGTCTTTAAGAAATGTTTTTTACCAAAAAATTGGGCGTCAATGAATAACTTAGACTTACTTACTTAATTCCTCGGACCTATTATGACAGTAACTTTTCTCTTGGGGGAAGAAGTCTTCGCTACTCCTATGCGTCAGCGTAAAAGGTTCTTGGAGATGTATCTCAGTTCCCTTAAACTATTCCCCAGTTGTGCTGTTTCTTCGTTTTATGTTCTTCGATAAGTATTTCCAGGTCAGGGCGCCCATCTCCCTACGTGAGTGAGAGGTTTCCATCCCTTGATTGGCAATACACTAATTACCATTTTAAAGCGTATGGCTAATGCATTTAGTAGAAAAGAGTATGTTTGACACAGTAAGTTCATGGCCTGTTCTTACATGAAGTTCATCATTTGAAGATTCGTTTGGATCAGAAAATCATTTAGATGTTTTGCTGAGTCAATGGATTGCGTCTTCTAATCATAGCGGATGTGATTTTTAAGTGCTGTATCCAGTAGTAGTCCGTGGTGATGGCTAATGCATTGGAGTGGCATGGGTCTGGAGTTCAATCGTAGCTTGTTTCATATGAAAAACCCCTACCCCTTTGGCCTTCACGAGCTGCTGCACCACCAAGTTTATTTATGATTCCCGAAAGCAGCCTTTGCTTTAAAATCCACTTGAACAGATGAGGAACTTCAAAGCCCCTTGAGTCCAACGATTTGAGCTTTTCTCTCTCCAATATTATTCTCACTTATACATGTGAGGCAACCTAGTCCGTGTAGTCCATAATTTTGAGATATGATTCCAGAGTCCTTTCAATTCCTCCACTTCCAGTCAACAAAGCAACGTACAGTAACATCATTGTGGGATTCAGTTTATTTGGTGTATCGAGTTTGTATTTGTACTATTCTTTTATTCACTCCAGGATGATTATTGCTCCTTGGCTACTGTCAAGGTTGGTACGTTGATAATGATTCCTTTTTTCCAATCTTAAGGAAAGGTCTAATCGATGCCGTTGCTCAATCGATGTTTATAGCGCTGCTCGTTATAGCTCTGCGGAAATATAGTCAATTCCAAATTTACTTCACTAACGCTGTTTAAAATCGCAGAAAAGTGTTTCTTCCATCATTTGAGCTGATCCGAATCAGAAACTAGCAGATATCCGTCTGTGTGATGGTACTGATTGTTCTCAATCCTTGTGAAAGGTGGCTCCATAGGTATTGGTTCACTGTAGGTAAACGGTTGCAATAGCAATCATCCGGTGTTGATAGTCACGTGCTTTTTTTCGACTGCAACTCTTCTGTTTTGGAAGTATTCAAAAATGCTTCTAAATAGCTGACTATAGGCGAAGTGAAGCATTCGAACACCAAGCCTTCGAGAACTTCCGGATATCTTTCCAAAATAGAGTCACTTGGTGACTTAATGTTACCCTAGCCCAACCACCTATGTAAGTTCGCTTACCTCTAAGATGTCCATCGGTTGAGTTCTTTCTGCAATCAATGGAAGAAAAAATTTTGAGGACCTTTACTTTAATCGCCTCCTCACAAATAAAATTTTTGTTGTGAACAAAACAAAAATTATCACAATGCATGACTATTTTCCATCTGGTTCACTGAAAAAAACAGCCAATTGAGCTCCCTCATGTTCTTATAATTTTGTGCTTAGAAATACATTTGCAAGATAATTTACATACTTTCCGGAAACACCTATTATCGTTTAAGGGGCCGTTCATATAAGATTGCGTGGTTGTGTGTCCAATATACCAACGTTTTAAAACCTTCAAACCTTGTCTCAATGTTAAATTATTAACCATACGTTGATACAACTACCTACATCACCAACTTTGAATTTAAGAAAAAAAAATGTTGACCATTTTAAGCGCCAGTTTGCTCTTAAATAATGCTATTAAAATGTCTGTGTTTCATCTCCACTACCCACACACTTTATACATATTTCAATATAAGACCTTATGTATTAGCCTACAGATGATTTATACCTACATGCTCATCGGGTTTATATACTTCTTTTTATTCTCAGCTTCTCACATAACTATAGACAGATACAAATACCTATAAGAATATTTTTTTGGAAATCATAAAAATTCCATTGAAGATACCTTCCTAATAACATGGAGACATACCAAAACCTATATATCTATATCAAATGCCTTTTCAATTAATAATAATCAAATAACAAAGACTCCAAATCCAAACTCCAACATAACAAAAAGTCTAGAACTCCCGATGCCAGGTATGTGTGTACCTCTTTCTACCTATGATGATGACCTTAACGACCGACCGAACTCAACTAGAAAAAAGACCTGAGCCCAGGGCCCACCTGAAGAGTTGAAGCACCAGGCCAGTTAGGCAGGCAGGCAGGCAGGCAGGCACCGCACTGCACCGCACCGCACCACACCATACTACATTGAAGACCGAATGAAATACTTATCATTGAAAAAGACAACACAGGAGGTTGAGCGTTAAAGTCGAAGACAAAGCAGTAGTATCGCCAGACAGTATGTCGCCACCAAGTCTAACCTAACCAAACGAATTCGAATCCAAAAACGTAAACGAACGACGAAGTATAAGAGCCCACGAATACCAAAAAAGAGAGGGATAAATAAAATAAATAAAATAAGCAAAACCAAAGACCAAACCGACATATTCGTTGGTTGGTTCGTTCGTATAGAACAGAATATCTAGAAGAGGGATGTTGAGACGACAAAAGGAAAGAAGTGTACACGTTCGCCACCAATCATAATCCCCCGACGCCTATGGATTCTCAGAAAATTCAACAAGTTATCGCCTTACAATTTCTATAAATACTCCGAACTCGAGTACGGCTGCATTGATCCGCACATAATACATTGGGTGAGTTGAGAGTGCTGCAGTAGTTGTTGCTGCCATCATTGCCATGCCAGTGCTAGAGCCAGAGCCAGCGGAGTCCACAAAATATACAATACATCCAGAACCAATAGTTTTTGTTGTTGTTTTTAGTGTCGTTCATTGCCGCCGTGCGTCGCCGCCACTGGCCCCACCAAACGCGGGCATAGTATGCTTAGAAAGGAAACCAAATGAATGAGCTAACATCGGAATTATCGATGGTGGTGAAGGTGATGGGTAAAAAATGTGGTGCTGTGGAGGCGGAGGTAACATGGTCGCATTAATAAATATTAATTCTTTCGTTCCAGAGGGCGACACTATTAAAGCAAATTTGTCAAAGTCAGCATTTAGGTACATTGTAGGCTTTTGTGCAGTTCGTAAGCGAAGTAGTTCAACGAAGTGTGTATGTTAATTACAGATTGAGTTTAGCGACCACAGTCTGAGATTGCGACATAATTAAACTTCTATTTATAGTGCGTTTTCATCAGGCCAAATTAGCTATTTTCGATGAAAATTTGGAAATTAGCTCCCAAATTACCTCATTTCCCATAAAAATTTACATATCCAAATGTTTGCACGAAATTATCTTCGAAATTAGGTGAACGCGTCCAGCCAAATATAAATTTAGATTCGCATGTGAACAAGCCTCATATAATTTGAAATTTCTCAGAAAGAAAAAAACGAGAAAGAGCTGTCACACACAATCACCCAATTTGTAATGTGAACGAATTTTTCGTTACAATTTTAGTTTAGTTCGTGAGCTGCTAAAAATTCTCGCTGAAGTTTATTTGTATGGAAGATAAATTTTAACGCGATTTACGTAAGGCTCTACAGTTTGATGTAGCGAAAATTCGAAAGTTACAATAGGCGTTCTTATTGGACATTTGTATATCGGCAGGGATATTTTACATGCAATTAAATTACTTCAGATAATACTGTAGATAAAGTTTTAGCAGCTCTTGCAAAAAAAGTAGTTCTGTTAAGTTCGCTTTTTTTTATACTTGTTTGCATAGTAACTGAAGTGCGGAAGGAATTATAATATCTCTAACTTTTACCAATATTGCCAAACAATTTGGGGCCTTACCGGTATATTCAAAAAGTCACAAAATCACAGTCTAAGACTGCAGTAGATAACGCCTTTTATTTTTGTTTTTTTTTTTCAAAAAGAATTTAATCTAACGAAGTTGCTCAGTAATAAAATAGTCAGAAACATTATTCATTCGTAACATTTACTCAATGTTATAGTCACTTTCTTATAAATAAAACCACAATTTTTTTCAAACTCCAGCGTGTCAACACAGATTGATTTATTTCATGCTTTAGATTTATTTTTTTACATCACATACATATGGATGTATGTAAATATCTGATTTAATTTATTTTAAACAAAAAAAAATTTCCAAAAAATGTTTGTTTGTTTCAGATCTTATAGGTTGGTTTTGTTAAACAAGTATTTCTGAATCACATGTTTTTTAGTATACGAGTGGTTATATTTTTGAGGCGTCATGCGTCAGTTGGTTATTGTGTAATTCAGTAATAAATTAATTATTTATTTGTCATGTATTTCTCCATAATATGGCACTCAAAAAATATCCTATGCCTCCGCGCCATGAAACAAAAAAAAATATAGTGATGCATAACTAAATATAATTATGTATGTATAATATAATAATACTTATAAAGTATCATACTATTCCAATCAAATTATTAAGGACTTCAATGGAAATTTGATATGGAAATGAGGAAGCAGTTTTTAATTTATAGGCAGCTTAAATCCAATCTCTTGACCCCTAGGAAGGTTGCACTATTATGATTTAAAGAATAAAACAGAGTTATGTTATTTTTTGAACGGGATGGGTTGGATACATTTTACTGTGTTTAGAAAATCTATTTATTGCGAAAATAGAAAATAATAACGTGTGTTGGAAAAAATATTGATCAAATAATTTACTCGTAACTTACCAAAAACCCCACAGTAAAAAAAAATAATCAAAACCATTGGAAAAGTTTTCGAGATAAATTAATTATTTTGTTACGCTAATATGACAGGTATGTTATTTTCGTAATAAAAGCTAGTAATAAAAATCTAAGTGGTGGCAACCCTGCAAGGGGTTGATGGTCAAACACTTGAATACAAGATTGCTATAAGGTTCCAATTACCTACATATGTATTTTTATTTTTTCGATCATATACATACATATAAAACAAGGATGTGCAAAAATCAATTCAAATATAAATCCAAGATAGCTGATGTAACCCTGCAGGGGATCGATGTCGAAAACTCGGATTTGGTATTTTTTCGTCTTAAATAAAAAGTTTTACCATACTTTAAAAAAAAAACTCATTATTTAAAAATCCGACGCTGGTAACGGTTTCTATTGTTTTTTTTTTCAAATAAAATTAATTGAAATATGAAAAAAAAAACTGACAAATTAACAATATTATCAGATTTTTTAATTAGTTGAAAAGCAAGTTGATTTTAAACCTTTCTTTCCGATTATCTTTCAAAAAAATCATTAAAATCGCAGCTGTTTCTCGAAAGTTTAAAAAGTAAAATTAGAAAAATAAGACTTTCGGAAAAAATAATTTCAAAAATAAACATTTTTTCATAATTAAAAAAACTGTCAGAGAACAAAAATTTTCTGACAAAAAAAAAATGTCAAAATTACCACGTTAAAAAAAAATTTGAAAAAAAAAAACAAATCTGCCATAGACAATTATTAGTTTATACCACCTAACCAGCTTCTCTTCAACTAACAGACTGTGTGATTAATGTAAGAAATGGGGATTGGAAGCGAATGCAGCGAAGCCGAGAATAATGATTTTCCAAAATGGCGCAGGGCGAATCACAAGTGGAGAAAGGTAAAATTCGTTGGCGAGGGTTTGGAAGTAGCCAAGGAATACTTTTACCTTGGAATGACGCTAACGTTTAAACTGAATGTGATCAAACACCTTGAAGGCAAGTCGGATATTGCTATAACTGCACAGTTAAATTAAAAGTTAATTCGATTCCACTAAATTTATTTTTTTGTTGCATACCTAACCTATGCAAAGTAAGAAACTATAAATTTTGAACATAAAAAAAACAATAATAATTATAACATTACCACTCCGGTATAGACGTCTCTATCTCTATCTATACATATCTATCTACCACCTGACCTTTTGAACAATTCAAAAGGTTCAATATTAATGTTTCAATGAGTCAGTGAATTTCCTTATATTTTTTTCTAAGAACAAGGTCAGTCAAAACATATTAATTGTACCTACGCAAAAACTTTTCTTTTCAATCACTGTTGCTATATGAGTTTTAAGTAAATGAGAGAATTATTTATAAATAAAACAAACAAATTGCCTAGAATTTAAAATGGCTCTCAAAGAAAAAAATTGGCTAGAAAGTATATAATTTACACTTCCTATTAACACCCTCTTGAATCAAGAGCAATACAATACGTAGAAGTAAAAGCGATTTTTGTTGGAATTTAAAATACCTTCATATTATATTTATTTCTAGGTAAAACTGTCTTTCTTTAAATTTAAAATAAGCTGATAACATAGTTTTTATAGTTCCTAGAAAAAAGTTTATTTTAAACTATGGAACTCGATTCTACTTACTATTCAATTACAATTCGAGATTTTTTTTCGGTTCAAGTCTCATATAGTACTACATTATGTACCTATGTATGAAACAACTACAACTGGGTATTTCCCAGAGATCTTTCGAATTTCAGTTAAAAATATTAAAAGTTCAGTCGGTAGTTTCTCTGGAGAAGTAGTAAATGGCTAATTTATTGCGAAAATATTTAATGTAAAAAATTTGCTTGACTTAGGTTAAAAAATAAAATAAGAGTTTCATAGATCTTAAATGTACATTTTTGGATTAATCAATTGACAAACTCTTAGACTATAAACATAATATGTAAAAGTAAATTAAATATTAATACATATTAACTTTAATATTAATATAATATTAAAATTTCAAATTGCAAGATTTTTCATTCCAAATTCGTGAAGGGTATACGAGTTTTATTGCACCATTTTTTTTTGTTAATTTTTGGAAAGGGAATTTTTAAAGAAGATACAATTTTATACAAACATAAAAACATTTTAAAATCCACGAAATCAGAAAGGGCAAAATATGTATGTGTTCGAGAAAATATTTAATTTCAATCGGAATGACGTACCTATATACTATTTAAATATGTTTCTCTTTTGGCGGCTCCCTGAAATAATTACCCAATGAAATAACTCGAAAAACATTTATATATATAAATTTGGGAGTTTTTTTCAAGATGAAATAAGTCCAAAAGGCTCCCTTAAGTTTGGAGACTTATAATCCACTAGTTCACTGAACTGAACTAGCCTAGCAGAGACTCTCTTTATTCAATTCTCCGAAAAAAATCATAACTAAATGCGCTCCTGTATATGAGGGAACTTTTGTAGTCACCTCATCACCGCACCGCGACCGATATAAATGCACCAAAGCCCATGTCCATGTCCATAACGTATGCACTTCTGTTCTTGGTTATACTCGTATGGCTGGCTAAGGCACAGCAACTCACCAAGAACATACATAAATATAAGAATATACCTTATTCGATCAGGCTAGCTAGCTAGCTAGAGGGAGCTGCTGGAGCTCTAGAATCAAGAATTGCAGTCATGGCTGTTAGTTGAGGCGGTTGGCGGACATTGTTGTTACCGTGAATAGAATGGAATGAGTTGAAAACACTGTGACTCGGATAACAACTACCTTAGAGTGCAAGTGAACAACATGCAGTGCTTGCAGACGCAGAGGAGATATGAGTATCGATGACCGCATGTGATTAGAGGAGGATGCCAGTGCCAGGCCAAGCGCTCGCAATTGCTATTCATCCAAGTTCGGATCGGAGCAAACAATAATACGAGTAGGTAGGTATATAGAAAAACGACCCAGACGTAGAGACGGCGGCGGCGTCGCACAGCGTTTACGCTTCTTTTAATGAATACACAACATGAGTTGAGTCTTATATGTGTACATAGATATAGGGTGAGGTGATATTGTTTGGTCTTTTCTCTTATGAATGTATGTAGGTGTATTTAGTTGCCACTGTTGAATTGCGACTAGAAACGGAGACGGATGAGCCGATGATAATGGAACTTAGTTAATTCACCAGAAGTGGGGCTTGGTTCTTGGGAATTTTGTGGGTATACCTACCTTGAATGGTGGAATAGTAAAGTACTTTTTTTTCTTTTTGTATCTATTTTCTTTTTTTAAGGAGAAGTCATAGGATCATTTTTTTTCTAATGAGTTCCTTGTCTGGGAAGGTGCAATGAGCTAAGGTCGTGACTCTTAAGAGGATATGAAGATAGATATTTACAGGTTAGGTGATGGTGGTTTATTCAATGCACGAGATGGGTAGGTACCCAAATCAAGGATTTTAATTTAGTAGTAGCTGATATTGCATTGAGCTTAAGGGCTTTAAATGTCTGTAAGAAGTTTAAGTTTTAGGTTAATGTAATGCATCTTCAGAATTAATAGATTATAATGTCAAATAATACTTATAACTCAACGTAAGTGAGGCCTGAATAATAATGATATATTGTTTCATTTACTTAATTTAGGTACTCTCAAATGCATGACAAAAAGTCAAAGGTTTTTAAACCAGATTTGAAAGAGGAACTTAGGCCTTAAGAAAGACTTATGCTAGAACTTTTTTCCCTAGCAATTATATGGTTTGGTCTCCAAACCTAGTTGAACATAATGCCACAAAAAGTATTATCAACTTTGTCATATCAGTTCTGATTTCACAACTCAATTTGTTTAGGCGTAACTATTTGTGCTGCGCAAAAAGTAATTTTTTTAATTTGTAATCTAGTGATACAATTCCATTCTATTGGATTTGAAAGACAACAAATAATGTTTTTCACTCGATATCTTTTGGATAAAGGAAGTTTTCAAGACAGTATTTACCTGCTAGTAAAGGGGTTCAAACTGATTAGATATGAGTTAATTAATACAACATTGAAGTTATTAACTTTCAATGACAAAAGAAATGTTTTGTTAGATAAATAAACTATAATCTTTTTCAGAATTATTTTTTTGGTTAGAAATGTTGGAAATTAGTTTTCAATATACTAGAAGTAAAGATTGTTAAGTTATGTTTTACCAATAACTTAATACCTATATTGAAGACTTTTATTTCTAAATTGCTTAAACTCTTATGTCTATGTTGAAAATATATATAAATTTTATGAAAAACGGCAGGCAGGCAGGTGAGTGGTGTTATTCCAAAGTTCTACTTGAAAGCGGAAAAAAAATAATAATAATACTATAGCAAGACTTACAATGGTTATAGTTTTTATTTAAGTAGAAAATTATTTTTTAAGATTACCTTTTAATCAAGTTGCTTTAGCATATTGTTTTAGAAAAATTAGTCGATATGTTGAAAAATGAAATAAATTTGGTTTTCAGCTGATTTTACTCAAAGTTTTAGATTATTGAAAAATATTTATATAATTAGTATTAAGTTCTGTTACCAATTTAAAGTTAAACGCTGAAAACCAAGTCGTAACTTTGAAGTATAGAGAAACTATCGGTTCTATGCAACTCCTATATACATATGTAGTATTAACTCTTAATGAAGAAGTTTCTCACAATTATGTAATCCTTCTTTTACATAGTAGAAAGTAGATGTTCATGTAATGTTCCGCCTTTTACCAGAAACATAAAAGTGCTAATAACAAAATTTTAATATGTATATCGTTTTTGAAAATCTACTGGAAGGAACGAAGCTTCCATTGGCCCAATTGATCTTCTTCTCCTCCTTTTACCGAGAATTGTTATGATGTCGACTGAGATCTCTAACTTCACTGCTTCATATTAAGGTTCCACCTGCAGGATTCACCGGGTTGACCTCAGAAAACGTCAGCAGTCCTTGCGGTATCGCTTATATTTCCAGTCACTTTCCAATAAGTGTCACCTGGCTTCGCAGGCAATTTTTTTTGACAATTAATAAGAGACTAGAAAATTGCATTTGTCTCGTGGTACCTATTTACCTACATATATGAATAAGTGTGTTTGAAAACATGATTCATTTTTTTTAATTGAGTTTAAAAATGCCAAATTTCAATGTTGATCAACCACATAATGACAGTTGAAACTCGCAATAGGGGTGTATAAATATAAAACTCCAAATGTCAAATTCCAGCATCAGTGAGAGACCCATACGGTACTAAATAATTTCGCTTTGGCATTACTCCCCATGATGGAAGGATTTGGTCCAGTTTAGTTTAGCAAAAAATAAAAACCTATCAAATAGCGGATCATTTTAAAATTAAAAATCAGTTGACTTCAAAAACAAAACTAAAGGAAATACGATAAGCATGAAAATGTGGCGAATGTGAATAGACATTCATTATGATGATTTTAAGGTTACAATTTGTTCGACTATGAGTTAATTTTTCTGTGATTCCATTCAACCTTAAAAAAACAACTTCTCGTTGTCAATACTTCTAAAACTTAGTTTGAAATAAAGATTTCAAAAATTTTCAATTGACGTTAATTAAGTGAATAAATGAAAATTTAAAAAAAAATACCTAATCGTCAAAATTTCCAATAGGAACCACTTTATTTTTTATGAATTAGAAAAACACAAAATGCAATTCCAAGGCGACTATTCCACCAGACAAGTTGGAGTCAGTTTAAGATACCCAGGCACTAAGTAGGTATATACATAAACACATTGTATGTATAAAAACATGTATAAAAAATCCATAATTATATACTGATATGTATATGTATCTATACAACACGATCGAATCAGGATGGATGGAACATTATACAACATATATGTGCATATGTACATACATACATATATCTGTCCCGTATGTCTCTGCAGAAAAACGGCTCGACTATGGACTTCTTAAAAGGGTACAGTTTCAAGTTCTTTCATTCTCGAACTGTTGTTCTGCGCCTTCTTTTTTTTTTATTTAGCCTTTTTCCTTCTTTGACTTCTTTAATGTTGTTTTATACTTTTTTATTTCATATTACTTATAAAGAATGAAAATGTTTACAAAAAAAAAAATATATATCGAAGAAAGAAGGAGGCTGAGAGCAGGACAAGTAAAAAAAAAGAATTCTTTTAAAACTCCAGTTTCGTCCGGAACCGAAGCAAGTTCTTCGCTCAAAGACGACGGCGAGTAAGGTTGCCACTATAAACAAATCCTTTTCTAATGACCAACATAATGCCTGGGACAGTTAACGAATCTTTCAATTCGGCATTATTGCTACAATTAAAATACATTTACTAATGCTGTAATACGTGTCTTTGACATAACGTGGAATTCCGTACGAAGTTTTACAAATTTTCAAATTTTATTGTCAAAACCCTTACGAAAAAAAAACATGGTGTATTACTAAACACGCCTTCCTATTGTGTCACTTTGACATTTATAAATGTCAAAAAAAAAAGCATTTTTGCTTAACATTTTCTATGAGCTTCTGAACTAGTTGAGTATACGAGACCGAGATAAAACTTTTGAATTCTCGTCTCGGTCTCATCAAAAATTTGGAAAAATTTCAGTTTCTTCCCTCTATCAGTGTCTTTTTTTGTGGGAAAAATGACGAACAACAATTAGAATCTAGAGGCAGCGTAGTATTTACATTGAAATATTCAAACCCTTTGTATTGATGAAAATGATGCAGACAGTTATGAATCACAGGAAAATTAATTAAAAGAAATTGTTAACCAGCTCTTTAGTTCAATGAATTTTAAGGTACGAGGTATCAATATTCACAGATGATCAATTTGAACATTGAAAAACGCAGTTTTTGCTGATTAGGAGTCAAATCCCGTCTTGGTCTCTTCTGGTTAACCTTGACAAAACAGAGGCCTGTGCATTGTGCAAATCAAATTACGCGGTTCAGTATTTTTCACCATTATAATCCTCCCTTATCCAGTCGTCAAAACGTGAATTAGCCTTGGTATAACTTTTTAACTCACAAATATCGGCGGATTAGCAGTGGTTCATCTCTGTTTTAAGCATGGAATTGAATGTTATCACACACTAGACCTCAAACCGGAGCTAAACTTCAACTTACTTGCCGATTTCGGAATATAAAAAGTGCTGAGCCACGGCTCATAATATTTTTCAAACCGGCCTGAAAGTTAATTAAGTAGGTATCTACATTTTGAGTTCCAAAAAAGTGGTAACCATGATTCTTAGCATGGCGATCGCGATGGCACATTGGTTTTAGTTTTAAAGATGTGATTCCTCCTCTTAAGGCAACCGCAAGAGCCCCCTGGGGTCTATTAGAAGGTTTTTTTTGTTGTTGTTGTTTTTGTTGCGTATACGGATGGTATGTGTTTATGTTCATATATAGAGGTAGTATCTGTAGCCTTCTATAATAAAGTGTGTTTGTATAATTTGTTTTGGAACCACAATGCCTCATAACATAAGACTTTTTTTTTGTAAGATTTCATATTGCTTTCTTGGATTTCCCGCTTTAAGCGGACTATAGAGTGCCTGATGACTGGCTCTGGCCTGGCTCCACCATCAGCATTCAGCAACAACAATGCGCTAGCGCTACCAACCATAGTCATGCCTCATGAATCCTCATTCTCATCCTCATGGTCGGTCTTTGAGATCACTTGAGATTGAGAATTCTTTTTAGGATCTGGTTATTTTCCTTAGGTCCACCATCATCGTGTTGTTTATCTGCCGAATGCCTTTGCCTTAACCGTGATGGTTACTCCATATAAAGTCAAACCAAATACAACATATTATATGGTTCACAAATGAATAAATGTGTGTGAGTGTTTTTGGACCGCGCCAGAAAACGCACACTACCCGAATGGACTGGCGACGCTATGTCTCGGATGACGATCTCAAATGCCGTGCGCTGGATTTTTGTTGTTGGTTTTTGTTCTTTTTTTTTTGGGAATTTGAGTGCAAGTGGATGCTTCCTTTCCTTTATGTTTTGTTTTTATTAGTTTTTTTTTTTCAATTTAGATTTTTTTTTAAAATATGAGATCACTTAAAAAAAAAAGAAATGAAGACGCACGGATTTGAGACTTTACGAGAGTCGAAAAAATGAATTATCGGGTGCTAAAAACTAAAGATTTTTCAGAACGGTCGGCCGCGGCCGGCGGCGGCAGCGGTGCGTGGTGGTAGTGGCATCACAGAGGAATAGAACGATATGCACATTATAATTTTTTTTTCTTGTCTCGGATTCAAGTTTCTCATATCATATGGGATGCCTCTCTAACTGCCTACCTACCTCTATTACATATGTGGCATGGGTACCCAATGGTTTGATGTTTCAGCTAAATGCATGCGGTTTTTAAAGATGCTTTGAAGAGAGTATGAGCGGATGTGCACGTTTGTTTCAAGAGATTCGAAAGATTTAGCTATTAAGATTGTTTTACTAAATAAAATAATAATAATATGATCATTCTTCATTATAGAAAACGTGGAAGTATGCTTGAATATTTATTTACATTCTTTTTATAGGCTTGATTATGATTGTTGCACGTACTAGTTGAAACGCCAAACAATAATAAATTATTTCGACTGTGAGTTGTTTTGCCGCAGAAATAAACCTACAGGGAGATTCTGTTTAGATACAATTTTTGATTTTATTGAAATGAATTTGGAAAAATAGATATAAAGAAAATTATTGTGACGAAAAGAAAAGTCGAATTGGAAAAAAAATTGGTCGTGATTAAGGGCCTGTTAGTTCACAGTAGATTGTATTTAATCCATGATTATTAATCCAGTTCAAATTCATGGATTGCGTTTGTTCACTAATTTAAAATCAAGGAATCAATGAAAAGCAGTTGATGATTTAACTAACCATCACTAATCATAATTCAATTAAACTTGTTGGAATTTAGTTTGTTCGTGGTTGTTTAAGGTATTTTGATAAATAAAGAATATATATTTCGTGGTTACTTGAAGTAAAATGATTTATTTTTCTAATTATGTATTACCTATGCATCGATGGTACTTAGGAGAAAAATGTTGAAACTCCAAAATCAACTCCAATTCGTCAACAAAGATTCGAATAGAATTAAAAATACAGTCTTTTAACATTGAATTTCTCCTTTTACAAATTAAATTCAATTTCTTTTTACAAATCAAACTCATCTTTCTAAAAATGAACGATGGGAAAATTTAAATTTGGTATGAGATGTACCTACATATGTGCCTCGAAAATAAAAATTCGACCACCTGAACTGACCCTCCCAATTGGAATCCTTACAGGTCAGAAAACAATGGGAAATCACATGAGTATAGAATGGGAATCATCACATCATTTCAATGTAGAGGATGTCTGAATGAAGAGTTGAAAGAGGATTCACTCATTCGTTTGAGAATGCCCCAGCGTAGCTAGAACTAGGATTCTCCCTTCCACACCTAATCATCATCTTCATATTTCTTCTTTTCCCACATCCCGCAATGTATGCACTAAGATCCAAGAAGGGTTGTTGCCACTTACCACATAACCAACCCTCTTTACTTCTATGATTTGTCAAATCAAGGTCGAAAATTAATTAAGGATTTAGTAGAATGCATGATAACATTTTTAAAACTGCCTTAAAAGATTTCTGATTTTCTGGTTAATTCGTGCAGCTATAACTGCGCCTCTACCTTTATATAACTGTGTGCGTAAATATTTGAATTCCTCATAACAAAAAAAATTACTATTAATGTAACACCTTAAATTAATAGACGTATTATAAATAAGATAATATGGATAGCTGGGATCAAAATACGAAGCTTTTGAAGTCTCGTTAAAATTGAAAAAGTTCGGCGAATGAAGATGGAGGAATTCAGTGAACCCCGCTATCACACCTCAAACCCGTATCCTTGCTCTCTACTAGGATCATAGATCTCCATTGAGTAACATAAAAGGTGGAGCGAGAAGTTAAAATCGTTAAAGTAGATTATATAATATATACATATACATATTTTGGGAAAATTGACTGCGGAATTGAACTAGATTAGATATTAACAGCCGAATCAGGACAGCAAACGCTGCCTTTGGTATGATGTCCAGAATATTGAGAAACAAACATATAAGCTTAAAGACCAAACTTCCACTCTAATTTTGAATCCGTACTTCACTAGAAAAATCCAAACAGTCTTAAAGAGAATGTGATGCAAGAACAGGTCGGGAACCAATTGACTCTATCATTCGAAAGATTTAAGTGGCAATGGATTGTCCAAGTGCATTGTTAGTCAAGCCATGCAAAAAAACTTTTTCATTCAGACAGGCCGACCTATGATTTTCATAACTGGAAACAGCACCGAGACTCTCGTTAGGTTTAGGTCCAAAAGTTACAGTCTCAGATGCGTGGAAGTCTTCAGTCTCATAGCCCTGCTAGGGGCAACCCAAGGAAATAGAAACACCAAGAAAAAACTGAATATAAATTTATATCAAGATTTTCAATATTTTTTGTTTAAATATTATTCATAAATTTGAAAAATAAAAAAATTGAAAAATAAAGAATTCATTATTTCAATTTGGGGTGTTTCAAAAAAATTCGGCAGACAATAATATTTCATTTTTTTTCAGGATTTGAGTTCTTTTTTTTTTTTGATCTGACTGGTCGTTCAGTTTAATAATTCTGTTCTAAAATTAGGGCTGGACAAGAGACGAGAATTTGTCTATCGAAAAAAAATTGTCCAATCGAAAAATTTCAATCTCGTCTCAATCTCATAAAACATATCGTCCCCGTCTCCACTCAAATATTTTCTGATCTCATTTTTTTTTTGTGGGAAAACTTGAATTTAGCAGCTGCCTAGTAACTTTGCTATGTACATTGTACGTACATACAAGTACATTGAAATATTCATTTTTATTATTTTAAAACACAAAATTCAAAGTACTGAAACGTATGCCGCAGTCCAAGAAATATGTTCTCGTCGCTGATGTCAAAAAGTTAGTCGCGTCTCAATCTCGTGACCCAGTCCTATCTAAAATAAATCATATCTCTGATAAGTACATTTAAAAAAATGTTGTATCTCGAATTCAAAACACAAGTTTTTATAAAATATGAAGAATTTGTGAATTACTGCAATGTTTTATTATTTTTTATATTCCAGGAACAAGCGGAAAGGTTCAATACTCTTATTCTTGCATTGATATGTAATATTGATAGATATAAGTGAGCGTTTTTTTTTTTGTTGTTATAAAACAAATAAAAAGCTCAACTTATATTTATTATTGATATAAGTTCGAGTTAACAAAACGCTAAACTCATCACAATTTATACAATCAACTGGGTGTGTATATACGATAAGGCATAAGGGAAAACAGAGTGCTCGTACTTGAAGTCAAAGCGCAACGCAGCGTGGCCTGCTTTTTCCGTAGATAAAACTGATTCATCGTTCATCGATGCATATTATGCTGAGCAAATAGAACCGAATGCAGCAGCAGCAGCAGCAACAGCACAGTGCTATATAATATGAGAACGTGTAACGTATTATGGCAGGCGGGGGATATAGACTCTAATTTACTCAACACCTAATAAATATCTTTTGTTTGTGTTTGCTTTGTGGCATTATTGAAATTGTGGAAATGCCAGACGTTTCGGCGCCCAATGTTTTCTCCAACAACAAAAACAAGGATGGAAAAAAAAAACTGTCAATGTCGTCTTATCTATTTTTTCTCTTGTTCCATTTTACCAAATATTATGACGAATGTCAACCTTTTTTTTGACGGGTTATGCCTCACAGAATAATAATATTTATTGATAACAAATATTTTTGGTGGTACCTTACTGTTTTAGGTTTCAATGTTTTGATTATGTTTTTCTACCTAAGGGAGGGTTTATTTTTTTTTTCAAACATCCACGTATCTGTAACGCTCGCAGTTAAAGTTAAGTAGTCTTTAAATTAATTTTCAGTTATTATATTTACAGGAAGAATTGTGATAAGGTTTTTTTTAGTAAAATAATTATTCTACCTAAGAACTATGTATATACTTATTTCGTCAGGGAAATACAAATAACTTAAAATACATTTCCATTTTTAATTTCATGGAAAATTCTTGTTTTTGGAATAACTCAATATGTATCAAAATTGAGTAAGCAGAATAATTATAACTTTTGCGGATATTTTTCTGCGAAGTACCGATAACTTTTCGAAACATTTAGCTTGGGTATATCAGTATATACGTAGGCTTAACTTAACACAACATTTATTTTTGTTTCTTTAACAAGAAAACTGTAATAATGATATGAAACACGTATTTATTTGGTAGTACTCAAATGAAAATTATGATTGTTATAATTTTGAAAGCGAAGAAGCAAAATGTGTTGGGGTGCCGATCAACGATCCAAATCGGTATTGTGACTGTCGATCGACAACTATCGATACCTTCGAATTCGGCCAAAATTTATAACGGTTTTTTGTAGTTCTGTCAAAAACAAAGGTTCTTTTCAGTTTGTGATTAATAAGAGCAACAAGTTAAAAAAAAATACAGATGTGAAATAATCTCAGAGTTTTGAAAAATTATACATTAAACTTTTTTAAAATATTTTTTAAGAACATTTTAATGGAACAGAGTGTTGGCTTTAAGAATCAAATAATACTTAGTTGTAAATATGACCGTTTTTTTTAATAAATGCTATGAACTCGGGGGATGGATCATGGTTGCATGATATAATATAAGTCTGCGATCACAAAACGAAATTTGACCAAAAATGTTGCTAAATATTTTCAAAACCATTGAAGTTGTCAAAATCGTTGCAGTGGTTCTTGATAAAAATGTGAATTTCCTTAACGTTATTTTGGAAGAAAATTCTCTTCTATGAGAGTACATAAGAGAAAATGAAAAAATTGTAAAATTCAGTACTTGAATATTGATTAAATAAGCCAAAAAAAAAAACTAAGTTTGAACCAAAAACCAAAGGTGCCGTTTAATCAATTGAGTAAACATGAATGAAAACAAATGAAAAACTTATTACAGCGATTTTTTATAAGAAGAACAAATGTATTCTAACTTTAAGTATATTTAATAAAATATACTCAACGACAAGGTTTCACAAAGATGTTTATTGTTTATCCACCTATTTTCAAATAGCTAAAAATCAAAAATACAGTTCTATGACAGGTACCGTTAGTAAAAGTTTTTTGACAAAATAAATAACGCTTGTAAGGTAGATTAATAAAAACAATTTCTCATTCTGAAGATTTGCAGGAATTTTGAAATTCAAAACGACCGATCGTTATAACCCTTAAGCACCTAACCCACATACATAGTTACCAAAATAAGCTCAACCTTCTCCTAATTTTTATCTATAAAGTATCTGATGGCGTCTGACACGACCAAATTAAGTACCTAGATGATTTGATTATTTTTTTTACATAGGCATTGTGAAATATCATTTAATTTCGATCACACCAGGAGCATGAAAAATATATAACATTTTTGTCATCAATTTGCCTTAATTTTCTAAGTCCTCATACGACATACCTACCTACAAAAAAAAAAAAATAAAATGTTTAAACAAAAAAATAACTTTGCCAAGAATTTAAACTAAAAATGCATCTTTTGCTCAAGCAAACAAGCAAGGAAGGAACCAAAATAGCCACTCCTACTAAAAACGCGTGCAAAAATAGAAATAGATGTTCGAAGGTAGGTAGATACGAGTATTAATTGTTTACATCTAATTCTGCCGCAATGAATAATTTTATTTCTAATTTTGTAAAACGAAAAAAATCATCTAAAGTATGAGACATTACATTTTTAAAACTAATGATGTCTTTATACATCGCCAAGTATACTCTGGGAGGTTTTAAAAATTTCAGCATACAGAGGAAGTTTACTTAAGAAAAATTTATGTAATTTTTTTTTTTGAACCTCTCTGAAATCTGAATATAATTCTAAAAACCATCTTTGTTTACACGCGTATTTGTGATCAGCACAAAACTCACACACTTACCCATAAATACGCACATCTAGAAAGAATATAACATAAGTTTATAGAGATATAGGAATACAAAAAAAAATGGATAAATCTTATGCTGCGTAGTGTGCGGTCGGTCGACGGTCGTTTAAAATAAGAACATCAGCGCTTTAAAAACAATAAAAAAAAAAAAACAAAAATAACAAGCAACAAAAAGCACTGGCTTCGTTTCTAAATTTATATCAAGCATAAACAAATAAAAATATAGCTGCTGCCATGCAAGGCAGCGAACTGCCAGCAAAGATGTTGTATGCCACGCACATGATTGCCACTTTGGTGCAGTGCCATTGCCCATTACATGCGGATCCGCAATGAATATGCGCTGCCACTGCCACTGCCATATGCAACGATGTAACGTGTACCAACTATAGTTAGATTAAATTCGAACATAAAATAGCGATTTTAGATTGTGTTTCCATGCAAGTCCAGTCGAAATTGTGAAACTGTGCAAATTTAGACAAAGTTAATGAAAAGCTGAGTTTTTGTTTTGAAGGTTAGGATTAGGATATCGGCGAGTTTCATTTGTTCAAATAAACTATATTCGATTTTTTTTTAATTATTGGACATTTTTCAAGATATCTGTTGTTGGATAAAATGCAATCAGTGATTTTTTCATAAGGAACTATTGGCACTATTTACCAATCAGATAGATAAACTTGCTAATACGATTGGATTTTGTAGCAGCAAGTATTTGGTGTTTTTTTTTTGGATTTTTATGTAGTACAATGTAGAACAGCTTTTACAAGAAAAAAATTTACTTTTAAAATTATAAACTAAAAAGGACTTTCATTGGACTATAATGAAAAACATATTTATATACGTATGTTCAAAATTCAGTTTTTGTTCATATTTTATCTTTCTTTGCAATTTAAAATAAGAAAATTGATTTTCGACCATAAAGCAATAAACAAAAATGAAAGGGTGTGTCCGTAGACTTAACTTAAAGTGGTCAGTTCCCCCGAACTTCAAAATATGCATGGCCATTGTATATAAAACTTATAGTACTATCATCACGATGATTTTTGAGTTGTGTGGTCGTCTGAGGGCGCATTTGTATATACACAGAAACAGCAACCAGAAAATTAGTTAGGGGTGTGATCGCTAGGTGGCCGACGTGTGGAACGTGTTCATGAGAGTACTATGCAAATTTATATACAATGTGCATGGCAGACTTTTTTCATCAAACAAATACCAAAAGTTTTTTTTTGTTCTTCAAGTGTCAAAATCAGAAAAAGATAAGATTAAGACAAAAGCTCGAAAAGCCCGATTGAAATCTTGGCATTTGCTCTGAAAACTCGAAATTTTTGAAATTTAATTTTTTACTCTGGAAAAGGGCGTTTATAAGATGTGGAGTAACATTTAGAACCAAATATTCTATTTATGTCTGTCAAATTCTATTGAATGTTAGTAATTTAATTAGATAACTGTTATTGACATTATCAGAGTTCTATAAGTTTTGGATGACAATGACGACATAATCTTTCACAACATGGTTCTATTTTATGAACACAGCCATCGAGACTCGGGAAAGCATTTAACTGATATCAGCTAGTATCCATACGGCCGATGTAGTAAAATATTGCTTAACTATAGCTTTCCCAAAAACCATAATTGAATGACACTCGCAATAGGAATTTTGTTCTATATAATGATCTAATAGTCACATCCGCCTTTTGCTTAAGCTACCTAGTAATTTAAATATTTAAAAGATAACGTTCGATTATAAATCTAAAATGTGATAAAAAAAATACACTTAATCTCGCAAAAGTTCTTCAAATTGTTATCTACAATGTGTATGTGCACGTATAAGTGACACTTTATTAATAAGCAATAATTGCTTACTGATTTCGTTGAGCTATCGGAAAATTGAGGAAAATAAGCAAATTTTCGAATAGTACCTAGTTTTCATGATATGTCATCCGTCATCCGTATGAGCACGTAGAATTATTTCATTAACTATTTTAGTTTACCGTTTAATCCGTACTGTTTTACCGTGATCGCGTGAGACCTGCCCTCTTTGTTTTATACTAACAACAAGATACCTAGGATGTGGGTACTAGTGGAGGAACGATAGCAGTTTATTTCAAGAAAGCTTCTCCGGTTTTGATCATTTTTTTTTATTTTAGGAAATTTAAATTAGAAAAACGTTTGAAATTGAAAAATAGACGCTCTCAAAATGAAAAAAATTGATAATAATTGAAATACTCCGTTATTAATATTAAATATAATAAGAAGAAATTTACAGTTATACCCACGATATATATGATAAATTTTAATTTAAAAAAAAGCTCTACATTTTTACCCATTGAAAAAAAATATTTTTGCAAAACCGTGGGAACACTGAAACTAATTTTATAATGACGTCGTATTCCAAGCCTACTTTGGATCACGGTTTTACCAACCAGGTTTGACTGAAGAACACATTAACAAAAACTGTTCGATTTTCAAAAAAAAAAAATGTTTGTTTAAATTGGCAACTTAAAAGTGTTTTAAAAGTGTAGGCCATATTATATATAATGTCCTCTTTTGGAAAAGATTTTTTGAAAATTCGGAAACAAATTTATGTTTACGTTTGTATTCATTACAATAATTATTGTAAATAGTGGAGATTTGTTTGATCTTCTTTCAAATTAAATCATATCATCATTCCATCAGCCCATCAATGAGTCACATTGAAATAAAACAAAAATTAGGGAATTTCAAATTCCGTACATTATACAAAACGAGAAGAAATTGAATTAATCTTCTTATTAATTACTAATTATCTCTAGACCCCGAGTCCATTCAATGGAAACAAACAAACATTTAAGTATTTTACATACATATCAGGTATTAATTAAAAATATACAAACCAACCCTAGTGAATGCAGTTACATTAAATGTTTGTTTTAGCAAAGTTCAAATTATTAAGACGATTTCACGAAATCGTAAAATGTACTTAGATACATCGATTTTAGTTTTTTTTAATTATCTCGAAAGTAAAATATTGAATGTTTAACAAAAAATTAGACTAAATTTTCCACCGGATGTTCACTTGATGTTTATTTAACTATCACATCAAGATACGTTTGACTATTCCATTCACGGTTATGATGTCACACCTTTAGAAATATGCTGACACACCGCTCTGTGCACTTGTGCATTTGAAAACGATTGCTGTGGTGCATATTTTTTTTAATTTAATTTTATTCTCTTGTGTTTTTTTTTTTTTGTATTTATGTTGTTTATTCTATAGATGGTCAATATCTTATTCCACTGAAACTACAACGACAACTACGGGTTATAATGTGCAGCTGCAATATGAGCTTCTGTTTCCTTCCGTTTTTTTCCTGAATTATTGTCAGAAAATTCATTTTTCCAAGAAACTGATCAATAACTTAATGGGGTGTACCTACATAAGTTTTGCTTTGCAAGAAAAATTTATTTAAACAAATGGATGAGAATGTAGCTACAGGTGATATTTGAGCTTCACTTTAAAATGTCCAGTAAAATCGGTAGAATCAATTCTTTAGAAGTTTAAATGAGCCGGCAAGGCATATCGAATACCACCTAAATGGTACGATGAGTTGGCTTATTAAATGTATTTAAAATGGAAATATTATTCTTATGGGGTATTGAAAATAAATTTGTTTAAGGGTTTTTACGCGTTTTTTTATTAAATGGTTCCCGCAAACTAATTAGCTATAAAATTGGTAGACATAGTGCGAGCGTTAGGTGAATAGACAGGGCTTGAGAGGAGGTATCGATGCACAATGTACAACATGTTCGGAATATCATAATGAGAATGCAAAAATAGAGTAGAATAAACAATCCAGATACGTATTGTACGGCTGAAGAAAGAATATCTGTATTTAACAGTATGACCGAATTTGGGCTCCAGCATAAACTGATGGGTATTGCTAGAAGCGAAAATTTTGGGTTAAATTGTTTCACGGGAGGAATGCAACTAGCAATTTCCTTTTAGCACTATTTATAAAAGTAGCGGTAAAAAAGGAGAGGCGTTTCTAGTAGTTCTATAACGTTTCATTTTTAAATCTCTTTTCTATTTTCTGTCTAGAAGACTCAATTGCTTTAAAGGATCACCTCTATTCGAGCTTGGGGTAAATAGACGTCTTGTAAATAACAGCCAGATCGGATGTTAAGAAAATTTTGTACATCGCTGAAGGAAACTTAAACAGGAGAATGGAAGGCCGTTACCTCAATGCCAAGTGTCAGTGGCAAGAGGGTTATATTCCGCTTAAACGGCATTAGGCAACATTAAGTTTTCGAATCGTTTTTTTTTTTTAATCCTTATTGGATAATGCTGTTGCGATCAAAATTCAAAGCTTACCATACGCTGCCGTTGAGGATCCACATTAGAAGAACAGGAATGTGGTTCTAGAAACGAATACGAAAACTAGAGAGTACTGTCGTCATTAAAACGATTTAAAGACAACAAAAGACAAAAGATCATGAGGAAGAGAGTAGAAGACAAGACGGAGCCCTGGGGTACACCAGCGTTTATTGTATGGATATCAAACTTGAAACCATCCAGCCCGAAAGGTAATTTGTAACGTAATGAAAAAGATATACATGAATACCAAATGCACTCACTTTTTATCTAGACGAATGGTGTTTTGTATCCGTCACATAGAATAGTTTTGGCTCATAGAATAATACCTTTTCAGGACTTTTTAGCTTGTTTGAACTTATTCTGGTTTATCTCAGTGATGTTGGCTTTATAGAAACTTACTTTTCAAACTATGATAGCTTCTTTGTAGCTGAAATCAAACCATGAATTCTTTTCCGGAATTCGGAATAAAATTTCTCATTCCATAGAGAGGAAGCATTGTGACCAGTTTGAAGAAACTACTGAAACCGTTCTAATTGGCTTTGTCGAATCGGCTAATGGTTTTCATAGGTTTTTCCTTTTTAACTGAGGTTTTTTGGCACGAGAATATGGCACAGATATGACACAATGGTCTGATTTTCCTAGAGGCTAAGTACTTTTACTTACTAAAGGCGTTACAGTATGGGTCAGAAAGTATGAAAGATTTAAGTGTTTATTAAAGTTTTTCTAAAAGCTTTATTAAATAGTCAATTCATAAGAACATTTAAATAGCGACTTACCTCTAAAATTTGTGTCGGAACAATTATGTCTTACTTCCGTATTCAAACGTTGATTATTTTTTTTTCTTTCTAAAATTTCAACAAAATACATAATTTAACAACTTAGAGGGGAACCTATGATTTATTTTTCATAAAACTTTTACTCTTCTGTAAGTATATTTCTTTTTATTTTCCAAATCTTCACGTCCAGCATTCTTTTACAAAATTCTTATGCAAAAAACAACAGTATCGGTCCCAGGATGCAACCTTTACATATCCCATTTTGGATTAAATATAATTTTTAATTTTTAATCCAAAGTTCATTCTCCAAAACATTCATTCAAAAATAAATTTTTTCAAGCTGTGATTATCATATCGTTTAGTTAATTTCATAAATATTGAGATTGACTGTTTATTTGTATAAATATTCTTTTAACGTAAAAATATGACAATGTATGTTTACTTTATAATATTTATAATTATAGAAGAAAAAAAAAACAGTATTGTGCTGACAAAGCTGAATATATTATAATAAATTTTTAATGCAGTAAAGGAAACACAAATAATCTGAGTATAAGAAGCATCCTAGATTGAATGATAAAAATAAAAATAAGTCATTGTCTCATTGCTGTCCCCTGATGCACGGTTAGACATTTTCATAGTTTATGAAGAGATGAAGGAAATTGTCGGGATAACTCAGGTGTTCGGACATCCATTGTAAAGGTGTATCGGCATGAATATCGATTCCATGAGTGCGAATACCAACTGAAAATACACAAAAGTGGAAAAATTGAAAATTGAAGAAAATTTTTTAATGTTGGAAAAATACATAAATCTTATCAAATAATAAAATAAATACACCACAAAATGATAGAAAAAAAACCCCAAAAGGAAAAGAAAAATGCTACCTACATACGTATTTTGTATGCTAGAAAAGTTTTGATTTATATCAATTTTCAATACGTTATGGAATTTATCCAGTAGCCAGGGAAATAGGGGACAATAAATTTCTTTTGTGTAAAAGGGAAAAGGCAACCTGTGTTACACTCGTAGATATGTGATGATGGTAACTGGGAGACACGTATACATATTATTTGTTGAAAACTGTCCGATTATAAGTATTTATTATGGAGATGAAGAATCATGAAGAAGAGGTGTGGGTGTTATTGATTCGTGAGTTCTTGAATAATTAGGAAATTCTATATAATTTTATATTTTTTTTGAGGATTAGATATGGTAAAGCGCTGAAACTGTATTTGATATTTACAAAAACAAAAAAAGAAGTTTTGTAAAGAACTGGTTAGGATAATATGTACATATATATAATTGGCTCACGTAAGGTGATTGAGAGGGGCGTCTGATTGAGGGCATTTATAGTTTTTTTTTCGTTTTGGTAAGAGCCTTGAATATAAATTCAAATAAATTTCAGAAACATTTTCATGGATGACAGGCGTTTTGAAACAAGAGAACACAGCAAACACAACAAAGAACAATGAGCAAAAATGTAAAAATAAGACTAACCGAATGTAGATAGGTAGGTATTCAAAAATTCATTAATACTTGAGCTTTAAATAATATGATCATTCTAGGGTAACCAACTGCCTGTTTGCGTTCAAGAATATAGTTTTTCTTAAACCAGGCTGAAATTGTGGAACCGACTAAAATTCATATTCTGCAAATTATAAAAGAAACGCTTTTTTAACTATCAGAAAAAATTAGGCAAATGGAGATTACTCTATGCAACGTCGAAGTTTGTTTTTGCTTAGATTTTGACATCTTGGATTTCCCAAACGTTCACATTGAGTCCAATGTTCGATTTATATAGTTTGGTTTACGTTTATAATAACCAGAGTAGTAGATTGGTCATTTTTTGACATAGAATGGCGTAACTATTACTGCTATGAAAAAAATTATAAATAAGAATTTGCTAGACGTGGCGAAAAACGGAATAAGTGCTTTGACGCGGTTACGCTATTCCAAGGTTGAAACGAGTATTATCGAAATCAAATAGTTAAAACTGTTAAAATTTAAAATAAACTTAATGCTTAAATTTATATATTTACATACTATTTTATTTCTTACAAACAATAGAGACATTGTTATTACCGTTCCAGTGGTTATTCAAATTTTCTAGTTGCTGAATTAAGTGACCATACAAAATTATTGAGTTTTTAAATTACAAATTTGAAGTTTTTAATAAATGTTGATACCTAATTTAACACTTGCTAAAGACAAAGACGAACTGATATGGTCCATATAACTAAAAGTGTTTACTATCTATTTCATGAATAAAAATCCCATTTTTCACCTTGGAATGCCGTACATACATTATGTATTAGGTGAAGGGTAATTGAATTTCATTATAGCTAACTTTTCCCAAAACCGATCAAAGATAAAAGAAAATGTTTATTATACATAATAAAGTTCATTAAAAAGTTGAATAAAATTGACTTTTGGAGAAGTTAAATAATTATTACCAAAATTGAATTTCATTATAAATTCATCTCTAAAGACAAAAAGTAAAGTACCTACGAGAAGCAACACCTAAAACTGTTTTCAAAAATTTGATTTCCTATGTGTAAGCATTTTGTCTTGGGGGCTATTTTAAGGATTTATATTTTTAACATCTAACACATCCTCCATCATTAAAAAAAAATTGTGTGGTTAAAATTATTTTCCACCAATATAGCTTGGCGATCGGCGGCGCCAACTTTTCTGGTGTGACTCATTTTTTGGTTTTCAAATCAGAAATAGATGAAAATGTACATATTTTAGTGTTTTGTCGTGCTCGTGGCAGTAGCGGCGGCGACTCAACGTCTCGAGAGAAATTTGCATTGGAAAATTTTCGTGTCCGATGACTTAATATTATTTTTAAATTCTGAAAATAAATTATTTCTGGTTTCATTTTGTTAATATTTGATCCCTAAGATCAATCCTAAACATTTATCAGATTTTTACTATGGAAAATTAAACTTTACTTAAAATAGCTATTTCCAAATTGCCCAAATTTATGACAACTGCTTGCTTGTTAAATTTCAGTTTTTGTTTATGCAAGGTTTTAACAATGGGAAATTGGTTAACAACGCTCAAGGCCAACTCCTTGTGGATGACGACAAAATTCTTCACAGGTGGCAACATTATTGTGAAGGACTTTTGAATGATCAGTTTCCGAGGCTTTACTTTCCAATAGCTGTACTTAGCAACAAAGAAGTCGCCGACAGTCGAAGAAGTTAGTATTGCAGTGAAAAACTCCTAAAAGGGGAACAACGATTGGGCCAGACGAGATACCCTCTAAATTCTGGAAAAAGATGGGAGACATTGGGTCAAGATGACCATGGTTCTCATTTTAAGACATAAGTATCTGGGTGACCATTTCATTCATTCCATTCAGTGGAGGAAAAGTTACCTTCTTCGAATTTACAAGATGACGGGCGATGCACAAAATTGCGAGAGCTACCGTTCAATCAAAATGATGTCACACACCAAGATTGTTGAGTGTGTATTGCATGTCTGTCTACGAATAATAGAATAGCTGTCTAACAACCAATGCAAATTTGTTTCATTAACTTTCAATTAACCACAGAAGCAATCAAGAGACAACTATGAGATCTGATCCATATTAGATCCTCGTTCCACTTAGGCAACGAGGAGCTCCGGAAGTGTATGTGGGGATGATCATATATATGTACAAGCAAGCTCAAGCAAGGAATCACCCAAGAGGTCCCAATTAGAGTAGATGTGCATCAGGGTAGGGTCTTGAGTCCTTTGCTCTTTATTACAGTTTCTGACTGCATGAGGATAAGGTGACGGATTTCAAAGTGAAAAAGTGACGATGGAACTATCATAAGTGAAGATACTGTGTTCTTTAAGCAAGTACATGATGTATAGGTGAATATTCTGGAGGAAAATTGATAGCGCATTAGAGCGAAATAGACCAAATACCTATGCTGCCCATTTTTTGATTCTCACTGGCCTATTTCGGACCACTATTTTAATGGAATTGTGCTTGCCAAGTGCCAAAACATCGAGTAAGCATAGGGTGGATGAAGTGGCGGGAAAGCTCTGCCATCTTTTTTGATTGAAAAATATCCCCAAAGCTGAAAGCACAGCAATTGTTCGACAAGCACTTACATACGGTTTACATTGTTGGACAATTTTGATTCTTGGCATGACAGTGACAACAGGAGTGGCAAAGCACTTAGTTCAGGCATAGAACAATCTAAAACCGGGATGCGTGTCGCCGTTTTCTAAGTTCAACTCGGCAAATCCCACAGATGGATTCTCAAGGTGAAGCAGTAGAGTTGGAGAGTTGTGGTTATACTCGAGATCATGACAATCGTCGGTAAAGCGACAAGATTTACCATAACAATGGAAAATGTTAAAAATTGAGCTCATAAAAATAGTTCTAATATTATTTTTGCTTCTGGGATTTTTACTAAAAATTGAAATACCCAGTGACTCAAGAATTAAATTCATCGAAACCAAACGGTATGAAAGAAAAGTAAATCTAATAAGCAATATTTTATGCAAAGATAACAACTTAAGTCGATGGGTTTTATATTTCTTTATATTTTTCTAGCAAATTTTGTGAACACAACAAATTTATTTTTTTTTTTGCTGTCTGGCACTCTGTGTGGCGCTATGTATTGAAAACATCTATCTAATCTATAAGACCAGTCAACGCCTCTTGAGTTATTGTTTGCTTTATGTCCGTCCATATCTTTCTTTTAGCGTCACCGTTATTAATAAACAATGAGTTTTGAAAACATTTCAAAACATGACATCAGTTTAAATGATTACCAAATTTGTCAGGCCATTAGGCAAACATTGCTGTTTGACTTATGGCTTTATTTTTTTGATAAAGAAGAATTTTGATAAAAAATAAAAATTAACATGACGCATGAGACCTTCACGATCGACAGCAATGACGACGACAATGCGAGGGAACGCACGTTATTTCAATATTCCAATGATTTGAGAGAGAGAGGAGCGTTTGTTAACAAACTTTTTTATATTAGCAATTTTGAATTGAATCTAAAAATTAAATAGTTTTTGGTTTGGTCCTTTACAAATTCGGATCAACGAATGGTAGGTTATATAAAATGTTAAAATAATATTCTACAACAAGAGAAGACTGAGAAAACTCTTCAGTCATTATTTGAATTGCTGAAATCAATCAAAGAAAAACAAAGATTAAATCTAATTAATTGAAAAATTATGAATGCATGAAAAAATATTGTACCCAATTTTTTTGAATTTAATAAAATACACTTTAAAAGATTGTATATCTCATAAATAGAAAATTAAAAAAAATGTAATGCTATGTTAAAAAAAAAATCGTTCCAGTGGGTAGTCTTTTTCCCTCCTTAAATGGGGTCTAATTTTCTAAAATAATTTATTGAAATGGATGAATGAAGAAGTCCATAAATATATTTTGAAAATTTTCTTTTTAAATCTAATACTTCTAAAATAATTCATTTTCAATCTCAAAATTTCGAAAACAAAACTATAATTTTCGTGTTTAAACTTTTTTTTTATTTGTATTTCTCTCAATTTTCTTTATTTCAATTTTTTTTATTGTTTTATCATAGGTCGTAATACTAATACATACACTCAAAAATTTAGAGAAATTTGAAATTTTCGAAAACGGGTTTTTAACAGTTTCAAAACAAAGATTAATTTTTGTTCAAATTCCTAAAGATAGTACATAATTAAGAACTTTTTTGTACAAAATTTTTGAAATACATATTTGATTTTCAATAATAATGATTACAAAAAAAGAATTGAAAGTTTAAGTATTGAACCATTTTTAAGAAGATCGAAAATCGAAAAAAAAAGATTCTAGGGAAGGTAATGGAAGCTACTAATTTTTTTTTTGCATTTAGAGTTTAAACAAAATCGTTAGAAACGCTTTCGAGAAAGCCAACAAAGCTATGGAAGGTACCGTTATTTTTGGTCTTAAAAAGAAAATAAAAACCCGTCTAGGCTGTTTTAGGCCAACGGACATCAATAAACAACATTTTTCAAAATTTAGAAATGTTGCCTAAAACGTGAAATAATATTTATTTTCTTCAAACTAATCTAAAAACACTACACACAATTTGGTAAGATGAATATAAATGTTTATGATTTTAATAAGACATACTTTTTTCGAACCTGTAAATTTAATATTGGTCGAAAAATAACCAAGTAAGAAACATTTCATTCTGAAAACATTAAAAATAAATAAGGTTCCCATAATAAGAAATAAAAAAACCATGCTATTCAATTATAATTTTGTTTAATGATTTCAAAGTAAATCAACAGAGTTGTAAAAAGTACAATCTTTTCATTACTGCAGTTAATTAAATAAAAATACTAATTTTACTTAGTTTTTGCTACTAAAAAACCACTTTAACTCTAAAGAAATAGTCACCAGTACTATTTAAATTTTGACTGTTTAGTTATCAGAAGCTAATAAGTAAGTGACTGCTTTTAGTCTTTTATTCAATTTATACTTTATAGTACCGCTTTGGTTTTTGTTTCAGTCTTTTTAATCTTTTAATTGCAGTCAATAAACTTTTTATATTTTGAATGTTGCAAAATGCTCGTAATAATTATGTCAAAGGATTAAGAAATTATTTACAGGTTTTACAAGATTTATTGACTTAAACCACAACCAGAGTAGAACTACAGTACCAGCTCTCAGTGAATGCTGCCACTTGGATTCAATATTTAAGTTGTAACTGTGACTTAACTGACTGCATTAGCAAATAACTTGGATTGTTACAGTTCTGTTAAATACTGAATCATACGAATTTAGCTTTCTTCTTCAAGGAAATTATGTTCTTTGGTAAAAAAAAACTAAAAATCTTTTTTTGGTACATTTTTTTCTGTATTTCTATTTTTTGACCTGTGAGCAAAAACTTTTTAAAATTATAGCAAAAAACCTCAAAAAATTGATATACAGCCTTTTAACATTTAGCATTTTTACATCTTAACACAAAAAAATCTAATTTTGAATTATTTAGTTTTGATTGACCCAAGTTTAATAATTCAACATGGTGGTTCTGGTTGATCTGCAACCAACCTAAAACCTCCGAGTTCATGTTCTCAGTATTTTAAACTACAACAGTTTAAAAATTCTTGTAAGGGTGTATTTATTTTCTATATCATCTAAAGTTAAAAACAAAAAAAAACAGAAATTTGAATAAAATTTCATTTGTTCCTTTTCATTTTATTTCTTAAACGAAAAATTACGTTGGCGCTAAGATATAACCTTTGCTTTCGTTACTTTATGTCAGCACACGCTAACGTTCACAAAAACGCACATCACGCTATTTATTTAAAATAAATCATCAATGTAAATTAGAAAATATCTTCAAAGTTCTTTGTTTGCCATGAATATACAACAGAATGTGTATATATATTGTACAGTGGGATCAAATAGCTTAAAAAGTTGGGAAGAAATTGACAAATATAAATAGCAAACTACAAGTTAATGGAAGTTGACTTTAAGCATTTTTGATACAAAATGAACAAAATGTTAAGCAGACTTTTACAATATTATAAGCTTTATAATTTTATATAAAAAAAAAAATAGAACCAACAAGTTACCATTTTCATCAACAGAAAATTGCAAAGATGCATAATATTTGTAATAAAATAGAAACATAATTTTAAATTTTAAATCAACGAAAATAACTTAAGTATTTAATGATAGTAACGTAGGTAACGAAAGTAATGTAAGCAGCGAAAGTAACGTAAGTACATAACTAAAGTAACGAAAGTAACTTAAGTAACGAAGGTAACTAAAGTAACGAAAGTAACGAAAGCAATGATATAACTTTTCAGTATAAAATGTACTTTGTAACGAAACTAACATAAGTGACGAAAGTAACGATATAACTTTTTAGTATAAAATGTACTTAAGTACAAAAGTAAAGTAGAGATATTTTTGCAACGGCATCAGGGGTATCAAATGTAACGAATGCAGCACTTTTATTTTACGGCAATTGTCCCATTGTACTGTATACAGCGACGATAAAAACGAAGCCAAGAAGTTACGAGTTTGTTTGTTGTCTCTCAAAGTGCAATATATCTAACCAGATGTAGACAAATGTAATGGTTTATAAAAATATACATCATGCGCTACATCCATACAGGTAGAAGCTATTTTAGGAGTAAAATTTTATAAAGAAAAATTACATATATATACGACATAGCACCAGAAGTTGTGCACTCATTACAAACTCAATACAAATGTTCTATTTTATTTTTTCAAATGAACTTCTCTTGGTTGTCGGCCAGCCAAGCCCCTATATTTACCCAAATAGTATTTACAATCATACGTACATAAAATTTGAATTGTTTTCCTTTGGTGTAAGATTTGACGTCAATTGGAAATGCAAATGCAAATGCAAATTTTAAACAACTTAATCTTAATATAGTTTTAAATTAAGTAAAATTGCAAAACCGGTTTTGTTTTAGTATGACAATTATGTATGTAAGAACAAATAATTCAAAGTTTTAGGGGTGTATCTCTTAAATTTTGCATCGCCAGATATCTGTACGTGATTATTTTTAATCACGTTTTAATCAGAGCAACAGTTTTATATAAGTTTTCTTTGACTAATTGAAAATTAAGTTTTATTAAAGTTAGCCCTCTTAGAATTTTCGAAACTGGTTTTGAGTTGTTAACCGGAGATAGACAGAGAGGGTAGAATGGAAAAATAAAGCACGAATTTTAGATTCAGACAAGGCATTTTGTCGTTTAAGGGGAGGAATGCAAATGGCTATTTCATTAGAGCACTCACCGTAAAAGTAACGATAAAAGAGTGAGAGACAGGAAACGTTACTCCGGTGTTCGAGTGACGTAAAATTATCGATGATGTTCCTGTCCCCAATCATTTTGAAGGCTCATCTTTGTATACTGTCTAAGAGGCTTAAGTAAGTTGCTGGAGCACCAGCCCAGAGATGGGAGTTATACTCAAGCTTTGGACGTATATAACTTTTATAGATAATAGCCAGATCAGAAGGGGAAAAGAATTTCTTGCATCTCCAAAGGAAACCCAAACATCTTGCGGCATTTTTGGCGACGTTAAGTATGTGATCATTCCACAGAAGATGGTTTGTGATACACATACCTAAAATCGCAAGCTGATTGGTTTCTTCGATTCAAGTGCCACTCATAGATAATGGCAGGGGGGGTACGTCTCGCTTTAACGACAGGAGGCAGCATTTCTTAATCCCCATTGTACAATGCTGTCTAAGTCAGAATTTAATGTACTTATCATATTTAGCCGTTTCAGTTCCACGTCTGAAGAGCCGGGATGTGAATCTGGAAACGAATATGAAAAGCTAAGAGTGCTATCGTCAGCGAAACAATTTAATGGATTGGTAGTTGTAGACAGGAGATCATTAATGAAAATGAGAAAGAGGGTCGGAAACAAAACGGAACCCTGTGGCACACCAGCATTTATTTTGTGGGTTTCGGACTTGAATCCGTCTAATGCAACGTAATGTTAAAAAAGTCATTAAATAATTAGTAATCAATAAATAGTAGTAAATATCTGTGGTTTTTGGTACAAAGCCCCAGAATTCTTAATTTTCAAAAATTTCGAACAAGAACGAGGCCAGAATTGGTGATCTTTCCATTAATGGAAATCATTTGAAAATATATTTTTTAAACATAAAATGGAATATTTTAAAGGCGTTTTTGAATAGTAGAATATTTGGAGTTATTGTTTCAAGAGTGCCACCTTGATCATCAGCCTGATTATATGTAGTGCTTAGTCTTTTTTCTTTATTTTTCATTAATTAAAAAACTTCTTGCTGTGCGTCGCCAGGATTCGAACCGAGACTAAGCAGTGAACTAATACTGCGCTACGCTAGCACACATAGTCTGGCCATTCAATTGTAATATGCAAATCTACTTAGATCATAAATAAATATATGTAAATGCAATACATGTTTTTGTTTTCTTTTGAGAAAAAAAAGTTTAGAAATCATTCATTTTGAAACTTAAAATTTATTTCCTTTGCTAAAAAAAGGACATGTGACAGATAACCGCTGGCTGTTTTCTCAGAATTTTCTAAATCAAACAATTCAAATAATATTGGTTGTTAGCCAGACAAGCCCCTAAATGTTTTGATTACCAAATTTATTTTTCACAATCACATGACGTCAATTACAACTTAAAAATATATTTCTTTGAAAAAAAAAAATTCCTTAAATTGCAAAATCATGTGAAGAATCGATATGTAGTTAGGAACTATAAACATGTACATTTTAGGGAAAAGCTATTTAGCACGTGTTACTAGTCACGTTCTGTTTTTTTTGGGTTTGATTTTCTTTATGTAAGGTAAAAAAAATAGTATCTGCATCATTATTGCAATAACAAAGTTAAATGATGCGGTTTAGTTTTTGGCAGCATATTTTTGTATATTGGCATTGATATAAGTAAACAATTTTTATTATACTCATATGACAACAGTCTTGAGAATTTTAAAATAAGAATAATAAATTGTTTTTGTTTTTGTAGGTATTTGAAAATTTGGGCGTGTCCGCGTGTATTACATCAACCAATTAAAATATATTTTTATTTATTTTATTCTGAGATTGAAAACAATAATTGTAATTACCAACAAATATTTATTTTACAAGCTCAGTTTTTTTGTTAATAATTTCAAGAATGTCGAAAACAACATAATTTAAAAGAATTATACATATATAAAGTATAGAATATTGTCAGGTATTGTTATGTACATACAAATGATGTAAGATCATCAAAAGTTCCTGCTTTGTAATTAATAGTTTGTTTCTAATGATAAGTTTTTTGTAAAGTTATGGATGTAAAATTAGTTCGTTGTTGTAATTTATATTTTTTGCATTAAATACAAATTTTCATAATTTTAAAAAATATAATTATCTATTAAATGAGTATAAATTTATTTCGACATTGCTCTCAAAGAACAAAAAAGCGGTATATTTGACTTTTGAACGATTTAAGAAATAATAATATCTTTTGAATTATTGCCATTAAAATTTTTACGTGAAAAACTGAAATTTTGTGGATTAAGGCCGTTGAAAGACTATTTGAATCAATAATTTAACAAGTCTAATACAAACTTCGGTGTATTCAATTGGACTTGTAAAATTTAATTTTAAAACTACTCTGCCGATTTATTTGAGTAGTACAGGGTCATTCATTTTGTGGTCTCAGTTTTATAAACACAAGAAATTTTTATCAAAATCCTAGGAGCTTTTTGAGAAATGTTAGAATCTCTGTTGAAATAAATATTTAACAATGCACTAAAAACTGTTGGGTACCAAATTTTAAAAACATTCATAGAGTCGCTAATTTTCAAGCTAAAGTTTTTATTTTTTTTTGAAAATTTTGGTAGGTATTGAATATTTTTTTAATTTTAAGATTCTGTTGCAAACATTTTTGGTCAAAATTAGATAAACTTTTTTTTTGTGAAAATCGAAAGTAAAAAAAATAATTCTATGAAATATTTATTACCTACTACATTTTGAAAAGAAATTCTTACATATGAAGCAACATTTGTTTAAAAAAATTGAATATTTTTCAAAAAAAAATCTGCGAATCGTTTTTCGAAAAACGTCGGATTTTTCATGAGTATCAAAAGGCCAAACAATTTGTAAAAAAAATTGTGAAGATAATAACTTAAAAAACACTGGATACAAGTTTTAAGAAAATTTATCTTTTTATTTTCCAGGTCTATTAATTCTTTAGAAGTCACAATATGTTGTAACCGATAGCTCTAATGGAAAAAATTGTTATGAAATTATATTATAGTACAAGTATTTAAAGAAGCACAGACAAAAAAAAAATAAAAACAATTTTTTTGCTCTTGACGAAAATTTCAAAATATATTTTTTTCTTTGAAATCATCGGTCTTTGTCGCAATTTATTCACTTTCTATTGAATTTAATCTCTTTTTAAAAATGAATGAAATCTCTTAAAATTTTTTCGAGAACAAATATTTTTAAGGGCGAGATTATATTTATTTAATGGAGAGTGAGTAAATTGGAGCTTAGACATTTTCGTAATTTTACGTTTTTTAGAATTTTCTAAGAATTTTTTGTAGATAATCGTATGATTTACAAATTTTGATTGAGTGCCTTGAACTTTCAGATCTAGTAGTTCTTCGTGTATTTTATATAGTTTTTGGTTTTTGTTGTAGGTTCTAAATAAAAACTAAATATAATAGAAGTATATTTTAGGACTTTATGTAAATATTTTGGCATGATTTTTTTTTGTTTTTATTCGAATTCGAGCCAAAATTTCGAAATTTATTTTTTGTTTTAAAGTTTATTGCGAAGAAACTAGACGTTATTACAGGGGAATTTTTTCGTTTAAATATAAATAAGTTCGTGAACTTTTACACAAAAAAAAACACCTGTGCCCTTGAACGCGAAGTGTTTTTAAAAACTATACAAATTTCAACTAGACTTACATAATTTTATATGTGTACATAATTACATTTTTGGGTAATATTTTTTTTTTAATTATTCAGATGGAATGTCGCCATATGTCTAGACGCAACACACAAACTTATCAAAAATATTGTTTTGTTTGATTTTACAGCAAACAAACGCAATACCTTATGTACTTACTTAAGGTGGCGCTACTAATGGTCTAAGATCTCGCCCTTCGACCTTCAATCATCTGATAACCAGATATCTTGTGTATAGTGAATTCAATATAAATTTAGGAAACGTAGAAAAAGGTCGAGAACCTTTTTTCTAAATGGTAGGTGATAAAAAAAAATTGTTTTTTTTGGAATGGATAGATTCCTGTTAACTATATAAAATTATATATGACACAAAACAAATGTTCCAATCCACAATTCGAAATATAAACGTTTGAAAGTCGAAAATAACGAAATGGATGTCTGACAAAATTTTTATTTTTAATCAGTGAGACGTTCTACCATAAATGTATTTTAGGTTGTAAGAAAACTAGTTAAAAAAAAATTCTATCGGTATTTCCCAAATTTTGAATTTTATTTTTTGCTGGTTGAATTTTTAAAAAGTACATCCCGACATTGGGCGACCTTCCCTCATTAGATAACCAGGAATAACTGCTATGCAACTTTGAATGTAGTACCTAGAGTCTAGACTTGAAAAATAATTTGCAAATCAATAATCAGGAAAACATGCTCATTGCATAGGGTTGCCAGGCCTGGCCTTAAACGTCCGTCGATTTTTAATTATCGCCATCTGTTCATATGAAAGGTCAAACTGATTTAGAACAAATGTTATCTATAAGATACTTTAGTTTAAAAACTTAATTTTACTGGATTTCTTTGAAATTCTTAGTTTCCGTAGGGTAAACTAGGGCAAATGTTTTAAAAAAAAAATCTATATTTATATAATGCTTATTCATAATTGTTGGCGAATTTTTTTGACAACAGAAGAAAAGCTATTTTTTTTTAATGTTCTATGGGACTTTTTTCTTTAACCTATGACCTACTGAAAATTTGGAATTTTTTTATCACTAAATTTTATCGTAGTAGAGTATTTGGGAATTCCATACAAATCTAACTGTCGGAGCTGTGGAGACCCACAAGAAAAAGAAACTATGGTTCATTTTCTCTGCAACTGTTCCGCCTTAGCCCATTCTAGATTGACTTCCTTTGGGAAGGCATTCCTTGATGACCCAAGTGAGCTTTCTGAGAAGAAAATCAAAGATCTGATTATCTTTCTGAATGCGACGAAATGACTTTAATAAAAGTTCGTTGAAGTCTAAAAAACCATATAATAGCGCTTACCAGCGCTAATTGAGTCGCAAGGCCAGGGCTAGCGGCTGCCATCTCTACCTACCTACCTAGAGTATTTCAGTATCTACTGAAAAGTCATCATCATTTTTACTGTTTATGTTTTTTATTCTTCGAAATAGTAATACTACAGATAACTTTAAAAAATAAGAGGTGGGAGAAAGAACAATTCCTCTTTAGAGTCTGAGCAGTACTTTGTTCCTGTATTCATTACAAACAGCTTTAATTTCCAATTTTTTCATACTTTCATTCATTCTTTTTCTCTTCTTTGGAACTAGCGGTACCCGTTTTGAAGTAATTTTTCCAGGCAATATAACGAGAAATCAAAAATCAAAAGATTAAACGTTTGGTTTAGATAGAGCCACTTGTAATAAATCCAAAGTTATCAAAATATTCTGACACTTCTGAATGATCATTAAATTTTTTTCCGATTTGTAGTAGATTTTGTAATAGTTTCAAGGAAAGTCTACGAAAACTTGTTAGCGAAAGGGTTAAATTGTTTATTTTTAGGGTTTTGTTAAAGCTTAGCATTTTATTTTAAGCTTCCAATTAACTTATAGGCGATATTATCTTTTGGTTATTAGTGAGGCCGTACGTCTTGAGTATATTTCTCTAGGCAACTTATGTGCAAATTGTGTCTTAAGACATAAATTAAAAACTGCAGAAAACTGCTTATCAGTTGAGGGAAGTGCTTCCTATAATGGGATCTTAGACTATCAGGTAGCCTTTCAAGCTGTTATTTCTCAATTTTCGAAAATCGAAAAGATACCGAGTCGGTAGCGAGACGAGACTGAGACTTACGACTCCGTTACGGAAACGACCCTAACTATTACAAACCTGCTAATTTAAAAAGTTAAAGTTATTGCAGATTGTACCAAACGTTTAAGAAATTAAGGATGACGTTTTTTTCCATAAAAAATATTTCAATTAAAAATGTAAAAGCCTGTTAAATACTGGTGTAACCGAGAATTAAAGAATTGAAAATTCAATGTTAAAAAATACTAGAAATAAGTTTGTCATTTTTAACGACAAGGGTGACATTAGCTTTAGGACTGATCACTAGACCAAGATCAGTCTCGGTCTTATTTTGTTTCGCCACTCCTAACGAAGAGACCGAGGCGAGTATAACTTTTTTGTTATTTTTGGGCCGAGACTTACCGAGAGTCTCGGGAGTATTTCCAGTAAAGAAAATTATTCAAAATTTTATTTTTTTAAATCACAAATCGAATATTTTAATGTGACTGTAAAAATTAGACAGTCTCTAGAATAAAATAGCTTGTGACAGCTATTTTATTCTAGAAGGACTGAGTCAGAGAAATTCTGTGTTGACGAGACCGATACTCAAAACAGGCCTGGTTGACTTTCTAATTATCAAAATTTAATTCTTAGAGTCCAAATCTAAACATGTCATATAACAAAAATACTTATGTAATGTTAATAATTATATTTGTGTTTGTTTATTGGGTCTCCTATCACGATATCGATATAGTATACCAAATAAAACGCGGTATAGAGATATATATGTATACATCGTAACTTTTATGATATTTCATCCAGAAGATTATTTAATAAATTACCTTAGTATCTTAAATCTGTGACTTTCTTTTTCAAATTTTTGAAAGGTTTGAAACTTTGGCTTTTTAACTATGATCATGCATGTTTAGAATCAATTTTGAATTCTCCTGCTTATTAAACCTAACCCACCGACCGACTTCTTTGAGCTTTTACCATTTTTTGATTTTTGTTTTCAACTTTTTTCATACATTGCTTAAAATTCGAATTGTAATATTTTCTTTTTATTTTTCCTTATTTACCTTAGTTTGTAGGGTCACCCCACCCAATATTATAGTCATGATTCGCTTTATTTTAAAGGGACATTTAACACAATTTTTATTAATTTTCATTTGCTCCTAATATTTATTTTCCTATAATTTATTACTTTACTATGTTGGAATGTATATTATCTTTATAAACGAATTGTGAAAGAAATAGCTTTCAATAAAAAAAAAATATACAAAAAATATATAAATTGTTTCAAATATGTTAGTTTTATGATTTAATGCCAATGGAATTTTGTGTTAACTTTCCTTTCAATCTGTCGTGTGTGTTCTAGTTTTAATAATTTAAAAATCTTTAAACAAGTTACTCACTTTTGCAATATCGACCGTCTGTGAAGTTTAATGTGTCATTATATTTTTTAAATTATGATTAACAATCACTCAAGCCAATGACTGTTGGTAAGATATTAAAACAATACCAAAAAAAAAAACTGCACCGTTTTCTAAAACGTGTTTAACGACATGTTTGTTTATTTTTTTTAAGTTTCTACAATTTAAACATACATACATACATATCTCTATACAATAACTGGCCCGATATAGTAATTGTTTTAAAGATATATGACTAATAAAGAACACATAACAGCTTCCCACATCTAAATTGTATTACATTTAGGTAAAAGGAGTATGGAATACTAAATCAATACATAAATTGACCTAAAATATTTTCTGCTTCACCAAGCGTCTAGTATTTTTTTCAGTAGGAATGTAGCTATCAGTTTAATGCAATTGTGTATTTTTTGTTTTAATTTGTATTAAAAATAGATACATATATTATTACTTCCTCCTGATTGCCTAGATGTAACATTTATGCACCTACTTATAGTTTAAACATTTTGGTGCACAAAATTATAAATTCAGGTTGGAAAGAGTAGCTTATTAAAGTTACACATCAAAAGTTATGTCGGCAACCCACTAACTATATAATTGCGAACTAATTTATGGCTAATATCTCAGATTATCAAATTTTTTTATACTAGGACTTCTAAGATACTGCCATATAACGACAACCAACGCGTCCTCTTTTTTTTTTTTGAATTTTTCTTGGTTGTATTTTTTTTACTTAATGAACACCATAGAACTTAGTAGACCCAGGGCCGGATTTGGCCATGTTATTTGAAGAAAATCTGTAGAATGCGCTATTTTACTTCTTAAATAACTGGTATATTTAAGAAGTTTAACTTTAAATTTTTCAAAAAATTGTAGGTAGTTTATGGAATTCTATACAAAAAAAAATTACATCTCTCATTTTTCGTTACAGTTAAAGATTTTGATAAGAACTTGGCTGAATATTGGAGTAGGTAATAGTTTTTATTTTGGAGTTTCGCTTTTTTTTAATCACAATGAAAATTGGTATCACTTTTTTTAACGTGAGGGTTTTGATATATCCAGTGAATAGAAGTAGGGTAAGCCAATTGATGATTCGACCCTAGAGGGAAGCATTTGCTGCAAATGATGGTCATGAGAGCTCCATATTCAAGTTTACCTACAAAGTGATGCTTAAAAAAAGAGATGTTCGCTGGGGCGTATACGTAATTATTCTATTTTGTTCAATATTGAATTTCTAACAAAAATATATAACACATTTCTGTCTACTGTCTGTCTGAATAGAATTAGATTTCTCGTTTTCAATTTTCTCATAAACGGTTTGACGAATTATGATCTAAATTATTACGAAAAAGAACCTTTATTATCTTAATAAAAAAACTTAAATGGTTTTTTTTAAATTTATTATGTATTTGAAAATTTGGTTTTTATACCTATGAAAAATGTTTTTGAAAAAAACAGGTCTGACTTTCATACACCACTATTTCCTTCTAGTCCATTGAAGAGCTATATTGATATTGAATTGTGGATTGGAAAAAAATTTATTTGGGATGTGTAGAGTGTGATTATAAAAAAAGCGTTGTCGGTTTTGGTTTGTAGCTTAAAGTTATTTCAAAAAATTTAATTTTGTTGAAAATTTGTTTTGATTAAATTCTAAAAAGAACGCCGTTTTTCATCCCAGATTAAAATCGTATAGAAAAAATGGCCGCCGGAAAAAACAAAAACTTATAAGTTTGTGTAATTATATTTTAAATGTCACTACTTCCTTTTCTTCTCTAAGTATTGAATCTCGCACTTCCCAGCCAAATACTCTGCTTTTGTACCCTTTATATGTTTCAACACAGCGCGGGCGTGAAGGATAGGTTAGGATGGGAAGGGAAAGGTGTAAGGAAAGGTGTGTGGCGCGAGGTGCTGAGACTGAAGGTGGTGGTTGTCTCAGATTTTATCTCCAGGGTTGGCGACTGGACTAAAGCGGAGAAATGCCGTGTCTTATATCTATGTCCCTTTATAATTCACATTACATATTTTGTCCGTTGTCATATTTGTTGGGCATACTAGTATTTACTCAACCACATGTTGTTAGTGTTATGCCTAAACAACATGTAATGAGTAAACCAGCGGCCCAACAATGATTTGTCGCATATTTAATAAGCAAAATAATGGTAACAAATAAATTTATCTATACTCATACTATACAAACTATACAGGAGTTCGCATGTATAACCAAGAACACTACAATGTCTCTTATTTGTGTTAGAAGATGCACTTCTTTTCATTTTGTGGTATTCCTAGGCTTTTAACCTGATAGATTAACGAAATTTTCCAGAAGAATCGGGCCCATTTAAGACATTGATGGTGGGCCTACAGACAGAAGCTATCTATTGCCTCATAGACAATCCAGCTCTGTGTGCTGCCAACACTATTAAGTGAGTGGCATTGCACATAGCACAGTAAACAGCAATAGATCGACCGGATACCTGCCTTGAAGTGAGACGCAACGGGTTGACCCCACGGCACAGCACGGCGCGGCACAGCACACTATACCACACCAACACTCTGTCTATACGCCATCTACACTCTCGACTCTCCTATTCCAATTCACATCCATAACTACAACTATACCCATTTACCTGACAGAATTTAACACGTGATCCGTTTGTGCTGAATAAGCGGGAGAAGCAATGAAAACGAAGCAATAAATTTCCAAACTGGTGCCGTCATGTCTGGCATGGTTTGTGCGACTCGATTCGGTGCTGCGATCCGAATCCGATATTGGGTTGAATTGGGCGAGAGAGAGAGAGAGAAAGAGAGAGGTGGATGTGGAGGTGAAGAAAGACAAGGAATCCGGAGAGAGAATGGAGCCAAAGCCGACCGACCAGCTTGTTTCTGTTCTGATGATCGTTGGCGTTTTCTTCTCGTTGTTATTTGTTGTTGTTGCTTTAGCTGGTAGATGTATAGCTCTGGCATGGCGTTTGATATAATCAACAAAAGCCAGGCGTTTTTTTTTTGAATTTTTTATTATTTTTTTTTTGTTACCTTTTCTTCGAAATCTTTCTGATTCCTCATTGATATTGGAAATATTTCTTTTTCTTTTTTTTTTATTTATAATTTGTTCTTCATTTACAATAATAAAAAAAAATTCTTATGTGTATGTGTAAGCCAAAAAAGATCCACAAACACAAGCATACAAATGACGATCAACACAATTAAATTGATATAAACTGGTTTCGTTTGCTTTGAAATAAAGCGGCGGATTTGCGCTAGCATTTCATTACTGGTTTTTAATATCACGTTATTCGTCAATTGAATTGGGTTTTAAGTTTGTTTTTTTTTTTTGCTTTTTTTTTAAGAGAGAGAAATATCTACAAGATAGAATTTATATTGTATTTATTAAGTTTTTTGTTTTTGTTTTAAGTTATACAACAAGCGAGGGATGCTGGTGCTCTTAAATGATCTGCGATTTACGGAGCACAAACGGTGCGGTGGCGGTAGCGGTGGCAAAAACGAAGCGACGCGACACGAAAACGGCGTTATGAATGAGGTGCTGTTTTAGCTTGGAAAATAAATAAATATCTACCTATACCTACAAATGTAAGTCAATTGACGACAGAGAGGCGAATCTTCATATGCGGTAGGTGACAATTCGCGCTGCTTCAATTGGCCTCATTCATAAACCAGTTGACTATATTTTTAGTTAGTAGATAGTAACGAGTAGGTAGGAATAAAAAATGAGTATTTGTTTTTTTAGTCAATGCATAGATATCCGTATATAAAAAAACACACGTTTAAAGTCAGTTGAGCTAGTTTTAAATTTAAATAAATAAATATGCATATGTATCTAACTAATCAAACAAGTCAAGCAAGTAACAAAAAAAAAGCCAAACACCTAAGTCTTTCCGGCGCCAGATTAAATGAAAAAAAAAGTCGCGACCAATTGGTATATAAAAATGTTAAGCGTGGTTGGATGTTTGTGATTTTGCTCTGCTCTGTGATGGCGATGGTGATGGCGATGATGTTGAATCTTGGTTTTGAATGTTGATGCTTGATGGTTGACAAATGAATAATTATGTTACAAACCAAACAACAATATTTTAAAAAAAAAAAATAACAGAGGAAATCAAGTTCATTCAGAAAACACGAGCTTTATAATATTAGCGTAAATACGTATCGAATTTTTTTTTCATATGGCTAAATCTACGGCGTGGGATATAATATAAATTTAGGAACCTTTCATTTTTTGAATAGGTAGGTATAACGTAACATTTGTTTATTATTGCAGCTTATAGAAAGCTGATATTTAAATTATCTATTCTATTTCGCAGTGAAACTATACTCATACGACATTTTTGAGATGTTGAGCTTTAGAGGTTTTTTTTTTCACACGCACAGCAGAAATAATGTGGGTTTTATAAAAAGAAGATTTACATATACATTAGCTATTAATTTTAAGCTTTACAGCTGAATTAAGGTGTCAAAAGTTCGATTAGATTGATGTTGCATGTTTTGACCATTGAATCAAAAAAATTCAACAATTGGAAGTGGATTTTTGTGTTCATTATGCATTTGGAAACACTTAAAAAATATATATACAAAAATATTGTCATTATTTGATACAATTTTGTTTTCTAAAAGGTGTCCGGAAAAGTATGAAATGGCATATAAAGTGTGTTTTTTTTAGAGGTATAGAACTTTGAGTTGGCAACACTTTTTTAACTGGCGGCCATTTTAACAACTGTTAAGAGATTTGTGTTTAGTTTGGTTTGGCATTTCAACCTGAATTTTGTTTAGCGATGAAGTTCACTTTCTACGTCAATAAACAAAACTGCCGTATTTGGAGATTATGCACAAGTGTATGCTGAGACAATGTCACATCCTAGTCTAGTGGAATAGTGATGGCCAGAAAGTTACTATCAATGGTGAAGGTTTATTGGAACATGTGATAGAAAAATAGACCATCATATTAAATTACGTCCCAGTCAGCCGTGGCTTTCGAATAAAGGCAACTTAAAAAAGTATTGAATTTATGATTTCAAAATTGCAAAAATTGTTAAATGCAGATTTCAAAATGCCAAACAATCTGCATCAAGGGGCAATTTGACGCACATTTAACTTTAAACAGAAAAAAAAACATCGGAGGGCAAATATATGTAAAGTAAATACAAATTTAGGTTAGGTTAATTTCATTTTCTTTTTAGATTAGGGCAAATAAACGAAATTATTTTTCCACAGTCCAGAAGTGAAGGATTACCCTTCGTAAAATAGTTTTGTCAGGTATTTTTAAATGAACACTTTCCGAAGCTATACTTTACAAAAAGCCGCGATGAAAAACTCCAAAAGAGGAGAAGCGATTGGGCCAGACGAGATTGCCTCTGAGATCATACGGTTCTCATCTCCAAACTTATTTGCGGTGACCAAATGCCCAATCAGTGGAGGCAAAGTTACATTCTTTTTCACTTTTGTTTACACACGTTTAATTGCCGGGACAATAAACTAGAATTTTCCAATTCAAACATAAGCCAACGTGAGGCGCACAATTAAAAAATAAGGAACAAAGGTAAATAATTTAAAAATTCAATAAACAAGAAATAGGTGCGTATACGCCTAAGTGAACCACTAAACCACCATTTAAAAGTTGTTTAAGTAAAATGGAAATTTTCAAATTATTAAATTCACAGACTGACTTTTCATTTACAACATCTAAATGTTCAGTAAAAAAGTAAAGACAACATTGCAAACCAAGAAGATTTACTAACGCGGTGGTCGTTTTCGGCTTTCGGACTTTGATAATTAAATTATGTAATTTTCATTGCAACATATACAGTTAAGTTTTAAAAGACTTTTTCTTCAAATTTTAACACTAATTTGAAAAAAAAAATAATTTACTCAAATATATGTTTTTTTTTTTATTTTGCTGGCTTCCGTTTATTGGCACGTGCTAAAGTTAAGTGATTGGAATAAAAATTTTACACAGAATTTTTTGTATGTAGGTACATATGTACCTATGTTAATTTGAACCTCATTAGAGAGGTTCATAGAAATAATTTTGATAAAATCTTTTCCAAAAAAAAATCATTTTCATGAAATTCTCATTAACAAAAAAAAAACTAAGAACCATTCAAGAGAATTTTTTTTTTTGAACTACATATTTAAAATTGTGATTTCTCATTTTGAATGTTTTACAAATTAGTTAAGAAATACAAAAAAAAAAATAGCCATGATAATGAAATTCCTGAAAGATGAACAACTCTGTTCATGGAAAATATTTTAAAATAAAATTACATGAGTATGGGGCCAAACATCGAAACTTGGAAGCTGAATTTTAATGCGACCTTTTTTTTAATAGAATATAAATAAAATGTGGAATAACTCCTCGAACTTTGGAATTTTTGGGAATTTTTTTCATATTCGAATTTGGCATTTATTTCATAATTCAGGGAGACTTTTGAATTTTCGAATTCGAAGATGAAATAAATCCTCAAAAAACAATTAAATAAATACCCAAATTCCATAATTTCATTTTTAAGACACCACGTTTTCAGTATAAATTTTTGAGGAGTTATATTATTTTTTAAATGTGGAGTTATTTTATTGAGGAGTTATTTCAAGGAGCTTTAAGAAACATATTTTTAAGATCTACCTTTTGCCATCTTCGAATGATGGTAATTTGATTTTTTGAATAACTCGTATTTGGTGTTGCTATTTCGAAAAAAAGTTTGAGTACGCATCCCGAGGAATATTTTTTCTTAATGTTTATGTTAAGTATAAATTTCACTCAAAGATATTTGGTTTGGGTCAGTTATTCAAGATAAGGATAAATTGCATGAGAAGGAGAAGGAGTAACTTTCTCAGAAATATTAATAAAATTCCATATCCAATTATTTATTAACAAAAACAAAAACAACAACAAACAATATTCTTTGTTTTTTTTTTTTAATTTGTTTTTGTTAAAATTTTAATATAGCAATTTTACATAAGTTATATTATAAAACAGGACTTGACAGTCTATCAAAAAAAAAAAAATAAGATTAGAAATCAAACAATAATTATGTATGTTAGGTAAATAATAGATGCGAGTTATTAAAAAAAAACAGTAAAACACGTGTGCAAGCACAATATGTTTTATTTTGAAAATAAAAAGAACACCCTGAAGCTTTGCAAATAAAAATAAAATACATGCTATGGTCGCAGGTAATTGCTCTTAAAGTTTCAAGGCTTTAAATTATGAATTTCTCCAAATATGAGTAGAATTTAGTAAAATAAATTTATTAACAATTAAAAAAAATTAAAGTTGGAGACCAAATTAAAGAAGACCTGCCATCTACGGCGGTTTCGTTTAAAAAAAAAATAGAGACTAAATCAATGGACCATGGACCACTTTTGTATGGATCCTGGCTCCATTTCAGAACATTATTCTACATACATACATATGTAGATGAATTTATGACATATGAAAGGTCATGAACTTCATTTCCTGATATGACATTTCCTGATATCCAGCGCGAAATCACAAAAAAGTGTGTTTTAATGCTTTTGATAAAAAAAATTGCTTAAAATTTAAAAAAAGTTATTTTAAAATAACGGTAATAACGGAAAAAAAGGTTTTAACCTTTTTTTGAAAGCCAATAACAATAACAAAGGATAAGTTTAAAATTATTACATACGAGGGGTGATCAATGAGTAAAGTGTACATTCGCGCTCTTGCGCTGTACACTCTGATTTAATTTTTTTTTCTTGCGTTGGTACACTCGTCACGATCACATTTTCATAGTTTCGGCTACATAGCATGTGTTGTTTTTATGTGCGAGGAATATAGGTTAGATTCGTTTTTCGTACTCGGAGATTTTTTGCTGTTGGAAGTATGGCTTTCCTGGGCCCTTCCACTGGTATGATTGGGCTTGACGTCATGATCGTAACGAGTGTACCAACACAAAAAAAAATTAAATAATAGTGTACAGAGCGCGCAAGAGCACGAATGTACACCTTTCTTTTTGATCACACTTCGTGAATATTCTTAAATAATATACATACGTACGTTTTTTTTATTGAATTTTTTCATAATTTCGATTGCTACTTTTTTTACGAATACAAAATACGCCATTAAGTTCTCTATGACGTAAATATGTTTTACAAGGTTAAGTGTTGAATAATAATAAAAAAAAATTGTTTGGGTGGTCTACTTTAACAAATTTAACGAATCATTGGAGCCTTGTTGAATTTTTCGTTGGCAGCAACAATATTTGGGTTTTTTTGGCTGATCAAAATAAAATTGGTATAGACATAGACTTATTTTCGAATTGGTTGTTTAATTTAGGTTATGTATATTAACTTGAATTGTTTGTTAACGGCTCTTACGTATTTATTATATGTATGGTCATGGTTCATGGTTAATATTATATATTATCTGGATTTGGACGTACACCAATATTATAATTGGAAATGATATGAAATTAAATGAAACGTATGTTGAGGTCTGAATATGGGTGGAAAAGTCAAAACTCGAAAAAAACGTTTTCCAATGCCAGGAAAGCAGCAAAATTCATTATGTTGATATTCAATTGATTATAAATGTAAATAATAATTATAAAAAATGGCTGGGAATTTTGGAAAATAATATATTTGAAAAATCAAAAAAATATTTGTTTGAAAATTTAGATATGCAATATAGAACTCTTTCAAATGTTGTCTTTTTTTTCTACGCGTCGCCCACAATGGTCTTGTTTAAAGTGAGACTGGTCCCTCAACTGTCACTCTTCTCTGCTTATCCCAAGGCTACCCAGATTTTTTGATTCTTTCATGTCTGGGGCCAAATAAATGCAGATGTTTTGCATTTGTTTGATCCAGGAGTATTTTCACCGGTCTTTCTTTCGCGATAATGCATGGAACGTAGTGTGCTATTGCTTTTTGAACTGGGTTCCCAGTACCATTCCCACCTATGCTGCATGCTGTATTTTGTCACAAGTTAAAATGTTTTTTTTAATGAATATTGCATTTTTTATCTAAGATATAATCTGGTTAAAAATGGCTTCAGAAGATTATACAAGATGTTATCATTAGTTCAATTTAAAATAAAGAATGCATCTTTGCCGAGTTTCCTCTGTATCCACTGCATAAAAATTATCGTCAACAAACTTACATAAATATATTGATTTAAAGCAAGTGTTTGAATTTTTTATGTTAAATAATATTTTTTTTGAAAATTTATCATTCTTCCATGTAGAAAAAACTTACAAAATTTATTTGATTCCAAAACACTCAAAAACTTCAAAGCAATTATTGTTATGTACTTTTCGTATAATTTGCAGCCACCCGCAGCGCCATTTGAAATTAACATAATATAGTACAAAAATTTTTTTGCTTATATTTATTTCCACTCTGGTAAATATTTATTTTATTAGAAAAAAGTACAAATAAACATCATGACGGGACATTTTTTTTTAAACTTAAACTAGCAACAAAGTGAAATATGTACGTATTCACTTTTTGTGTTTGTATTTGATAAAATGAAAAACAAAAAAAAAACAAACGTGTCAGACTTAAGATAATATTTATTTTTTTTTATCTTTTCGAAAAGGTTTAAAAAATTAACAAAAAATATGGTATGATTTTCAAAAAAAAAAAAAATAAGTTATGCTGTAAAGTTTTCAACTTGTGCAAATATGTATTTACCGTCTATGTATGTTTTAAAAAAAAACTTTGTATTTTACAAATTTCTGATTTTTCAAGAAATCTTATTTGTATAATTTTGAAATCAGTTTAATTTATTATTTTCCAAATAAAAAAAAAGGTTTTTTTTTCACCAAAAAAATGCACTTGTTCGCTATGGGATTTATGTATTTAACAAAAAAAAATTGAGTTTACTTCCGACTATAGTACCTGTGAAAAAGTTCGGACCAGAGATAGACAGAGACACGTCAAGGTTTTGAACTTTAATTCTAGTTTACAAAAAAGTTTAATTTTTTGGTTTTTCTTCAGTTTTTTTTTTGCTATGTAGAAATAGAAAATCCTATTTTATTAAAAACTCCAGCAATGTTTCCAAGAGTTCTTATTTTTTTACAAACGATTAAAAAATAACTCTCTCGCTAACTTCTAGTTCCTTTTATATCATTTAGTGTTTCAGACTTAAAATACAAAACAGCCAGACACGCAGGCAACGTGATTTCCGAAAAAAAAAAACAGAAAAACAAAAGGGGGGATTTTATTTAGCCCATCGCATCATTACGGAGCACAAAAACACATCACACGCATTTAAATTTTATTTGTCTCGTTACTTCTAATTTTAGGTGTTGCTAGTAGATATTCGCCCTTTCCCACCATCTTCATCCCCCCATTCACTTCCACTTCTATTTTATAAGAAAAAAACAAAAAAAAAAAAAAAAAAAAAACACAGCGTATTGCAAAATAAATACTAATTTATCGCTTTTGTGGATGACTAATTCTGTGAGTGAATATGAAATTAGATGGTTTTTGCGAGGCTGATGGCATAAAATAAATGTTCCTCGTTCTACTTTTGTTGCAAATATACACCGAGAGTACCTACATGAAGGAAACTCAATAATAATATGTAATAATATTACCTACCACATATTATTGTCGTTGTCGGTCGTGTCGTGTCGTCGTCATCCTTATATTGTAGGGCATAGGTATTTTGCAATCTTATATGCTATTAATTATAAGATTCTTATGTTTTCTTGTTCTTCTTTGGTGGTATGAGTCGTCAATTTTACAAGGGAATTTATTTTCATCACCTGAATATGTTGAGTAGGAAGAGGGTGTGGAGGGGGGAAGGATTTTGTTGGATAACAAAATTTTTGATCCGGGTCGATTTTTCGTTGTTGTTGTTGATGTTGCAAGATCCTAATCCTTGTGAGGTCTATTTTTGAAATCATACTTTTTTTTTTGAAATTAATATTTTCGATAGTTTTTTAATTTCGTATGTAGTTTTTTTTTTCATCGGAATCTCGAGCTGGTTTTAATGATAAGTAATTCAGAATTAGACGTTTTTTGCTCACCTAAGCAACTCTGGCCCATTTTAAAGCTTGCGACAGAAGAAGAATTCATGTTGAAATTATGAAAAATAAAAATGCACGTCTGGATCGCACGAACATTACTATTGTATAAATATTTTAGAATAAAATAAAAAAGTTACAAATACAAGAATGTCATTAGAGAAAAATATGATAAAAAAGGGTTTGAGCTTAATACTGAAGATGTGATTTCGTGTATCATAAAAATATAAATTTTTTGAAAAAAAAAATTCAAAAACTGTTAGAGCCGTTTTTTAATATGTTGTTATATTATATTTTTTATGTTTTTAGTAGAGGAGAAGGCCGTACCTCATGGTAATATGGAACTCGGTTCCATATAAGGTGCCTCTAAATATTGGAACCCAATATTACAATACTTCATACTTTGGTAAATAACTTGTTAAAAAAAAAATGAAAATTCGAAACTGAACAATTGTTCATTCAAATACTGAAAATTATTTATAAATTTTTTGCACGCCAAAAACACAACCGGAAATTAACGTTACACAAAAACAATGAAAAAAAGTTTTCAATTTCGCTTGTTTAATAAAAATAGCTTTACGGCGAAATGGTCTATTTATTTTTGTTTGAGTTTGTAGTTATTCAGTAATAAATGGCACTGGCGGTTTTGGATATAGAAGGGGGTTCCAATTTAACCTTTTCATCTACTTGATAATATACGTTTAAAAACAAAACTTAAAAAATAAATACTAACCCGTTTTCAAAATTTTGAGTTTTTAACGAAAAAAAAAACCATTTTGATATGCGTCAAATCTTTTCTAAAAAGTTGAAAACCGAAAATCCGGTTCCATAGCAGGTATCGTGAAAAATGGATTTAAAAAATATATTTTTTGGCCAAGTAATTTGAATAACTTACAACCAAAATTTAACCATTTTTGAGATAAATGTGTTTTTCCTTAACGATTATACATTATGTATAACAGGTACCGTTATTTTTGAAGTTGAAAAATTCAATTTCCTCTCTAGGCAATCTCTATAAAACCTTAAGTCTAAACTTTTAAGAAACTTCCTCCAGTAGTTTAGACAGCAAGTCGAGTAACAGAGACAGTCAATGGTGACCGCCATGATTACTGACGCAATTGAACAACAATGACCAGCATTTATTGAAGGACACGTTTGGTAAGATCGTGCGATTTAACGCCGGCGGCGTTACTAGACTACTTCTATGGAGATGTGTGAAGTCGCTACTCTATGCCGATAAGATCGAAACGATCGAATGTTGGAAAAAGTAATAGAAAATAGGACCTGCAGATTGTATTAAGTCCAACCCAGCTGTGGCGATCATATTGAACTTATAATGCCAAAAATCTTTCGAATAAAGTAAATTTCATTTCAATTTTAAAAATTCATCTTTGCTTTATTCCATTTCAAAGTTCTATAGGTACCTTTACTAAGATTATCTTATATGATTTTTAAAATGTTCAAAAACTAGCATTTAACTAGTGGCCTATGTTTTTCGAGGGGTTTAATTAATATTTGATTTTGGAAATATATTCCAAGTTAAAAAAAAATCTGCCATATTGACTCCCAGTCGTAGAGTATAGAACACTTTGGACCATCGCGTTTTACAGAAAATTTTCAATAAGACCTCATTTGCACAAATTGTATTGCAATAAGTTGGAGGTAAAGCTTTTTTTTAGGCTACATTTTGACTCGTCTATATAATTTCCAAATTAATTTGGGTTCTTTTCATTGCATATTGATTAGTTCTTTGGACAAAATTATTTTTAGAATAATCAATGCCTACTGTCTAACAAAATTTCAATATTGGAATAGTTAAACAAATTTTTGAAAAAGAAATTATTTTATAAAGGATTATCCCGCGACGATAAGGCTAAAAATATCACTTGAAAACTATCACGATTCAAAATATTCAACACAATTCATCTGAGTTTATTGATTTTTTTTAGTCTAAAACTGAAGCCAACCAATCTGCTAAAAGTGAGGTGGTCCATTCGTAAGCACAGTTTTCCTATTAAACGAAACAAAAAAATAGCAAGCCAAAATCAAACTCCAATGTCTTGGCATCAAGGCATCAACAAACAAAAAAAAAAAACGATCCCAATAAAATCTGATGTTATCCATTGCTTATCCCGCATCTCATACAAAAACATAATATTTACTGATTCCAAAAAATGAATTAAACATTTTGTTGTAAAAAAATAAAAATAAAAAAAAATGTTGCAGGAATTTCATCGGCAACTTCAGAGGCTGGCTCTGTTTCAGCCGAAATCGCTTGCGTTCATCAAAAAAACATCAAAACTCTAGCGACTTCTGAAGAAAAAGCAAATATGTATATTTACACACAGTGATATGTTCCTATAAGTAAATATATATAGAAGATTATATATACAAGACCAGTGTCAAGGGAAAGCAAAAAGGTGTGAAGTTAACACACAAAAAAAAAATACAAGCGATTCAAGATTGAAGAATAATGCTTGCATCGCGCCGGAAAGGTGTGATTCAGTTGATCGCACGGTGAGAGATGAAAGTGTGAAAAAGGAAGTTTTTTTGTTCACACACAACCTAACACCTCTACTAAGAATATTAGATAATCACAAGTTGTTTTCTTTTAATTCTATATTTGCTATTCGCAGCTGTTGCACGTTATCAGTTAGAACCTCCCTCTGATTGGTAACAACGACAGGTTTTTGAAAATAGATTCGCTTTTTTTCTGCCCAATAAGAGGTTGAATCCAATTGATAATAATAATTATTGTTTTAGACATATTCAGAACATCTTTTAGGTGAGCACATCTCCAGCCAAATAAATTATATAAGTCATATTTTTAGTTTATTTAGCTGTTTATGGAGAGAACGTCTGATAACACTTATAATACGCATCCGTACATTTGCATTTTGTTATTTTCAATGAACGTCCTTGGAATATGATTTCAAGTGGATCGGAGAAAAATTGTTATATGGGGGAGTGTTTTAGAAAATCACGTAGACACAAAATATTGATGGTTGTTTTAATTTTATTTTTTTAATCTTTATTTTGCACTTGGCAGTTACATTTTACAACACTTGACGTAAAAGTACTTATTTGCGGATAGTCTAGAAGGTAGAGTTGATATTTTTTTTAATGCAGCTGAATTTTGAAAATGTTAAAATCTTTGAAGAAAATTGATTCAAATAAAACTTATCTGATCTGGGAATCTATGTATATGGAAAACAATTAAAGTTATTCAATTGAGCAATATAACTCAGAGAAAAAAAATTATCGAAAACAATAAGATTCACATATTGATTTCTTTCAAATTTTTCTACATATTGATTTCTTTCAAATTTTTCTAAAGAGAAATCGATTTAAAAAGGAAAACTAATTATTTTAAAAAAGTTTCATCATCATCATCATCATCGGCTCGACAACCGGGGTCCGGTCCTGGCCTCCTTCATAAAGGCTCTCCACCTATCCCGGTCATGAGCCAACGCCATCCAGTTGCGCACCCCAAGGCTTCGGACGTCCTGGTCTACGCCATCTCTCCAGCGCAAGCATGGTCTACCACGCTGCCGTCTACCATAGAATGTACCACAAAAGACTTTCCGAGCAGGTTCCTCTTCACTCATGCGAGCTAGGTGCCCTGCCCACCGGAGTCTACCGAGCTTAATTTTTGTCACTATGTCTGCTTCAAGGTAGATTGCGTACAATTCATGATTGTACCGTCTCCGGAATCGTCCGTTTTTAAAAAATTTTAACGTATTAAAAAAAATCCAATGTACAGATACAACTTGATTTCTTTTAATTTCTTTTTATTCAAAAGAGAATGTATTAAGTACTATTATAATAGATCTCTTTTTTGCACTCGTGAAATTTACAATTCGACCGCTATCTTGTTTTTAGTATTTGTAAAACATTTCGGTTCCCTATCTTCCTACAGAAAAAAATGTAAGATCCAAAACGCACCAACATTTCAAAAATGCATGAAAAATTAAAATTTGATAATTTCTTGTTAGGAACCAATAATATCGAAACATTTCTAATAACATAAAAGATAGGAAATTCCATTCTTTACACTTTTTGATCACATTTCTTCTCTGTAGAACCAACAGAATCCGAGATATTTTATAAAAACTATAATCCAAGATGTCGGCCATAATGTGAATTTCGCGGGGACGAAAAATGAAATTTTTAATACATATATGGTCAAAAAAAAACAAAACTGCTGTGTCAGATTATATACGGACTTGCAAGTGAATTAAAAGAATGTTGTTTTGTCTTTAAAAAAAAGCTCAGACATCACATGGTAAGTGTTGCCATTGTGTTTTCATAACCTTTTTTCGTTTCAAGTAATTTTTTTTTTTAAATTGCCCCTCCCACCTAAACGCTAGCATTTTGTCACATCTTAAAAGCTTAAGATCCATAAACTTTCTACAAAACTTGCTATTAACTTTTTTGCTTAACTTACACATTGTATACCTACCTTCATTTCGTGCAATTATGATGAAATTTTCAAAAAGTAAAGGTGTGATTAGAATAATGCAAGTCAAATTTTAACTTTAGTTTTTAACAAATTTACAAAAATTAAAAGTTTCTCGATTTCTGAAACAATATCTGGTTCTTTAAAAAAAAAAGTTATTTTTAATGATCCGCGTAGTGTGAAAAAAACACCTTTTTTATTCGTTCTTAATAGTTGAATCAACAAGTTCTATTTGAAGTCACACCTCCTAGATTGAACAAAAAAAAAACAACACACATTATTGTTCACGATAAATCTTTATAGCCATCACATAAGCGCACTGATAAGAACAGCTACAGCATTGCTTTCCAATATTTTCAAAAAGCCATATTTCCATATATAGTAGAATTCTTTGCATACGACCTTTTCAAATAATAACACAAGTGCTATATTATATCGCATATCACTTTGTTGTTTCGTTCTACTCGTTTTTTTTTTTTTTTTTTATTATCATCATCTCACCTTTGCTTTGAGTTGGAAAACCCCGTCAAATTTGAATTTATCAGTTTCACACCTTTCTACAAAAACATCTGGGGGAAACCCGACTCGGCATTAAATGTTTCTGTTTCACAGGAACAATATCCCAATGCAAATACCATATTATTCGCATGACCATTGTCGAGAGTTAAGGACACCAAGTCATATAAGTCTCGTTCTGTCCTTGTCCCTGTATACACCGAACACGAACACCTTGTTGTCCTACCTGTTTCGTTTTTTCCATTGGAAAATGCGTATTCGAGATTTCCTTTTGAATTAAAGGGCGCCGCAGGTCAAACAATGCACCGAGATTTCCAAAGAGCACAATCGAAGAAAAAAAAAAGCCATTTATAAATTCTATACGTTCTGACAATGAGTGGCGTTGATGAATGTAGAATGTACTACTACCAACCGTCATCTTATATTTTACGGACGAGGACGAGAGGATGATAAATGTCGGAATACCTGGTGCATAGGAAGGAAAACGTGTTGGCCATTGAATAATATTGTATTGTTGTATGTGACCATATCAATGGAAGAAAAATCGTTCTAGACCGCCTGGCATATCTATACTTTTTTTTTGACAAACAAGAGAATTGGAGATTCTTCTAAATAGTTAAGATAACCTATCTTAGACGAACTTATGGTTGCATATACATATACTCGCACTCTTTACAATATATTATTGTGTATGGACACTTTTCGAAACAAAACAAGGATTTTGGGAAATTTTGGAATCACCTTAATTGTGTGTGGTGTGGAATTTTTTTACTTATATACAATATTTCTGTGTAATTTATATAATGTGCAATGTACTTACCGGCGTGTCGAACAGGTGTTGAAAATTCAGTTAGAAGATCTTGAACAGTCCTTTTTTGCCCAGATTCGTTAAGCGGGGCTATTAATTTTTGTAAATACGTCCCATCCTAGAAAAGTAAGAAAAAAAAAAGAAACAAAACAAACCATATGAGGGGATTACGATAAGTCTGACAAATCATTTTAAAAAATGCATGACAAAATTTCTTTTATGGCGAATATTGTGGCTACGCAAATTTGGAAAAATGCAGGATTGATTTAATTTTTGTCGTGGTGATTTCAGTTGGGTGTTCATTATAAGAATGTTCCGGTGTGATAGATTCACTTCTACAAACGTCATAAAAAGGCAATTTCGTCAGCTTAGGCAACGTTTTTCAGTGCTGAGTTAAACCCCAGTTAGTTATTCCTGGAAATTAAATGATCGATAGCTAAATTCACGAGCTATTTCACCTAAAAAATCTTTTAAGATAAAGAAACAATTTTTGGAGTTAATTCAGGGTTAACTCAATAAGTTTGGTTAGTGAACTCGGTGTTTTAATCTTACGCTGAAAAACGGGATCTAAGAGTGAAAATCAGCTAAATCTATTTTATGTTGGTATCGTTAATTCATTCATTTAAATTTTTTTTATGTAGGACATTGATATTTAGGATATTTCAAAATTTTTGAATATGCATATAAAAGGGGGGCTGGAAATAAGGATTTATTTCAATTTGAAAATGAAATAAGACCGCGCGGTATCATTCCGTACAAATAATAAAATCTAACCTTCAAATAAAACACCTGTATACCAGAGATATTTTGACGGAGTTCTTTGAATATTGGTTTCCATGATGTTTTATATATTTTAAGTAAATTTTATTGATTTTATCAATCTACTGACAAATTATTGACAACATCGCAGAAATCATCAAAGCGTTCCTAATTAGAGAAGGTGTGCACCAGGGAAGGGTCTTCAGTCATTTGCTCTTTATTACTGTCCTTTACTTCCGGCTTGAGGATAAGGTGGTGGACCCCAAATTCCTTGCAACGAGCCCTTGATGATGTTCTGGAGGAACATGTTTATCGCATTAGCCCCAAAAAGTTCGGATATATTTGCTGTCCGTTTTCTGATTTACACAGACCTGTTGCTTTTCAATACCACTATTTTAATGGAATAGTGCTTCCCAAGTGCGAAAAGTTTCTTCGATATGTGATGAATAGCAAAAGATATTATGATGACGTCATCGCAATCATCCACGAAGCGCTACGTGGATGAATTGGTGGAAAAACTCTATCATCTTCCGTGGTGGGAAAATGCCCTCTAAGCTAAAATGAAGATGTTTCGTATGACAGCTTGAATGACAAATCGAGATCGAATAAGAAGCAAGAAAATCCGAGGAAACCTTCACGTCAAAAATGCCATCTTGCACAAAATACAACATGCTAGTATAAGTAAAAGAAGAAGTCTTGAGTTCAGAAGGGAATAGCACAACGTTCTAACACTATCGTGGAAGAAAGACAGACACAAAAACCTCTGGATGAAACGAATGCAATGACACCTGCATTCAGTTGGCCTCAGATAAGGAACAATTCAAAACCGAGAGGCATATCCGACCTCAAAAAGTCAGAAAGCGTTATGATTGTATCTCGGACAAAGTTCAATAATGAACTTAAGACACTCGTATAAGGACTATCCTGTTTATAAACATAGGGTTTTCTACTTACAATATTTAAATTTTGATTCCGTTTAAAGAAAAACAGAAACTTGACACACTTCGAGACCATATTTGCTATTTTCCCGATTGTTTTTTTGTTAAAATTTTTAGCAATTTCAATTCTACTGTTTCAGATGAAAAAACAAGATTTTTATTTGGAAAGTCGCGTCATTATATCTGAAAGTTACGATCTACATACATACATACATAATAGAATAATTACATATCTGTTTGACTATTTTTTGAAAAAACATTTGAATTTGTTTGTTTATAGTGTTTCATTCAAGACAAAGTATTTAAATCAATGGCATCACATCATTATACTAAAATTAAAACAAAAAAAAAGTGTATTATATTTTTTGTAGGTTTTGCTATTTTTTTTTTTTGCTTTTCACGCGAACCAACTTAAATAAAAACATAGTCTCCCTTAAGTGTTCGAGTAGTGTGACAAATTCTATTCGATTTAAAAATAGATCTCGAGTTTATTTTTAAATTATCATGTGATAATTTTGCTATCCACATGATAACAGTCCTTAGTAGAGGTGATTGATTTTAAAAGAATTTCGCAAGTGAAGCATTCCGTAAATCAATCGAATTACAAATTGTTTTAACAAACAGAAAATAATTCTGCTCATAGAAATTGTATAAAAACAACAGAAAAAAATAAATAATTGGAAATGTTATTGCAAAATTTTGGGGTGTGGTGTGTGACGTTAATTAGTTGGACATTAGGAAGGTCGTTTGGCAAATTATATATTTCAATGTTTTTTTTTTTTTTTAACGATGAAAGACGACAAGCCTTCGATATAAATCGGAAAGTATACATAATGGTTATAAAAATAAAATTAGAAGGCATGTCTAAATACCTTAAATTTGTTGTTTTTTTTTTCAATTTTTAAAATTGTTCCCAGGTGCTTATTCAACATTTAAAATTATTTCAATTTTTTATTTCGAAATCTCGGAAAGCTTTTTTAGAGGATATAAAATTTTCAATTAAATACAGCATTTTCTATTTGATTTGACTCGAGAATATATCTTCCCTTGTTATATATAAAATAAAACTCGACTTGATATTACTGCGTAATTTAAGAATTTTTAATTTTTCTCGAAAAAAAATTTACACTTCCGGGTTTTTTAGTGTTCGAAAAAAAAAACTAAACTAAACGTAAAATTTTAGGGAAAATCCTAACTAAAATAAACTTTCAACTTTTTTGTTTTCGAAAATTTTTAGTTTGATAACATTTTTGGGAAAATCTTTATTTGAAAATAAAAAAATATATCGCTTAGTATTGTTAACTAGTTGGTTGCAGGGCATACAAGGTTATCTACCACTCACTTCTTGAGGCTAGCGTCATTATGAATTTTTTTTTTTGAAAATTTTGTTTTTTGCGGTTTCCAAGAAATTTTCAAACAGAAATGTAATTTAATACCTAGAAAACTCCTAAATGCCAAAATGAAAACTCAAAAAATAAATGTCTTCAAAGAAAAAAATTGTTAAAAAATGTCAAAAATTTTGTTAAAAATAAATTAGAAAAAAATTGTTCTGTAAAAAAATATAATATGGAACAACTAAGTGGAAATATTTTTCAACCCAGAGAGTAAGAATTGGTCAGTAAATAAATAAATTAAAAATAAGAATAAAAATAAAAATCTGTGAAACAAATATCAAAGTAAGAAATTGACCCGAAAAAATATTCGTCTTCGAAAAATTAATGTTTGAAAAAAAATTTTGTCAGAATTAGGTAACTGTAAAAAAAATTTCGTCAAAGAAAAATTTTCAAAAAAATACCGCCCACCGTCCTAAAAAATACCGCCTACCGAGTCATCAGGACAGTCTCAGTCCATCAGTCTATGAGTGTTGTGCGTAACTGTATATTTAAATATTTTTATTCTTTTTTTATATTTTTTTTGAGATGTTTTAGAAAATTACACCTCTCGAATTGTCGAACAATACATATGTACATATGTACGTATTATAGAGTATGTTTTGATTTCGTAAAGAAAATCGAACTCTTGATTTAATTCAGCGAAAAAATCTGTCTGTACCTACCGCGTGGAACTTAAGGTTTTTAAGTAATTTAATAGGGGAGAAATTTTGTTTTTAGCTCTAAAAATAACAGTATCTATTATGTAACCATTACGATAAAACTTATTTATCTCGAAAAAGGATTTTGATGAATGTTTTTCTGTTAGTTTTAGTTAGAAACAAAAATTATTTGGTAAAAATATAAAAAATATTTTATAATCTTAGAAATATTTTTGTTTTTGGATTTCTAAAAAAATAAACAAGTCCATTTTTTAAACACTGAAAATTAATAATAAGCACTTTTGAATTTTTTTTTGTATACAATGTGTCCCAGTAATTAAAAAAAAAATTGGAAAATATGAATTTTGGTGGGGAGCTTTATTTTTATGTGTAAAGCTTTTTTTAAATATCATGTTTGGATTAGCACTCTTGATTTTGAGGATTAAAATAGAGCAAATTTTTAGTGTTTTCTAAGTTTCTCGAAAACAGTTGTTTTATTTGGATAAATTTAGATTAAAAATTGCAGCTTATTAATTTCTACAAAAAAATTAGATTTAGAGCTGAAGATTTTGGTGCTTCAAAACTTTTGTTCTTTTAAATGAACTTATTTGAAATTGGTTGGGTAATGACAAGAAAAAACTTTTTAGTAGACAGAAATCAGTTCGTTTTTATACTTTTAAATACATTTTTTACTTAATATTTTTTTTAATCTCAACGGATCTGTCGGAGATAGCAGTAAAAAGTCCAGCTACTTCTCTGTTACATCCGGCGATGCGATGACTAGAAGAAGAATTATAATCGACGGAAGCTTATGTCATATACCAATGAAAAATAGTTTTCCGAAAAATCAAATTAAGGAAACAGCCTTTTAATGCGCTTCTACTGATTGATTTATTTCTATTGCTTGATGTAAATTTACATTGGTAGGAGTGTTTTGCTATCGATAGCGAAGACTTAGCAAAATGCACCAAATCGCAATTATGGGCATGTTACATATATGCTGGTATGCTGGTGTGTGACGATTATACACCGAATAAAAATATTAGCTGTTTTATTATCTGTTATCGGGATCTGGATTTGGAACTAGATTATCTTTTACACGCAATAAAAAAAACAATTTGGGATCCTGCTTTCTATCTGGATCTATATCAAGATCCAAGAAATAATTTCTAGGATCTGGATCGTTTCATTATCACAGGGTGATCCATATGGATCTTGGTCTATAATAAAACGCGGCTATTGAATAATTCACATAGATTAGAAGATTTAGAGTATAATTGCGTAATCAAAAGCAATAGAAATGCATGATTTGCTTAACACTCTGGTTTATCAAAGTAAGTAAATCAACTTACCTCGTTATAAAATCTAACAGGAATATTCTTGAACGATTCATGGTCACCAGTAGGTTCCATTAGACGTCTATTAACTGCCCAGAATTGGTCAAATTTATCTGCAAAACAAATAAAAACAAATTAACATAAAATTTGAAAGCTATGGTTAATTCGTTGTTGTTCAATACCATTTACCAACCCCAACCACAATTGGTTATGATCTTTTTTCTGCATTGCCGAAATAACCTGTCCCCGATGTTTAAGGACGTCTGCCTCTTTTAAACAAGACATAAAATGCGATTCTAAGATATCTCTAAATTAAAAACGAATTACATGTGTTTTAAAAAATGTCAGCTCAGATATTTAAGTGTTAATTGTTTTACTTTGTTGCAAACTTCACTAGTACATCTTCAGGGAATTTCGAAAAATGAATAGTTAGATTCCATGGCAGTTCATCTTCTTCGGAGTGGTACAAATCGAAAAGCACTCCTGAAATGCATAATTTATTTTGATTTTATCACATATAACTTATGAACTACACGATCATATTAAGTTATCCAGGTAGGTAGGTATATCCTTTTATATAATATAAATAAATCAATTAGCTTACCAATTGGATAGTGCAATTTCAAAGGAATTCCATTATAATCGAACCAAACGTTACCATCTTGTTGGTCATTTGCTATATATCTATTAAAGTACTTTTTCACCTAAAATTCAAGAAAAATTTATTATTATTTGTTGTTTATATTGAAATGTTTGGAAATAAAAAATAAACACACATACTTTGTCTGTAACCAGAGGAAGGTAACTCAAACGAGAAACCATTAAGTAGAATTGATTGGGCTGCTGGAGTCCTGCTATTTCATCAGAATCAGCTTGAAAACAAACTGGAATCTGTCCTTCCCATACAATTCGTAATACTTCACGATCATTTGCCATTTTAATATAAATATTATGGAATTATAGTTTTGTTAAAATTTTATTTCCAAAAATGCTTGTTTGTTTTCTTTTTTTAGAAAAATGTTTTGACTTTTCTTTGTGTGGTGAGTTTATTATGAAGATGACAAATGTCAAAAACAGCTGGTTATGCTGATAGACTTTTAGGTATAAACAGAATGTTTTTTGAAATGGTATGGTAGTACAAGTAATGATAAGGTAGTGCGTGTTTTCAATCAAAAATTTGTTTTATTTGTTTATTGAGGTTTAAACCAACTCAAAGTGAAAAAAAAGTATTTACCATGATTTTTGTCACGAAAGTCAATGCAACTGCCAATATTTTGTGAAAATTATATACAAAAATGACGAACAAATTTCCCTCACCACACACACAGAACTGTATATTACTTTGTATATATAAACTATAGTAATATCATGGTGGAAGTAGAATGGGGCCACATCTAGTGTGTCTGCGCAACCCTTAAGTACTTTTCACATGAGAGCGACCAACGAACCACGAATGAACGAACATTCGTCCATTTTGACATTTCATTTACATGGACTTTTTTTTACTCGTCGCGACCAACCACGAAGAAAACAAAAACAAGAGTAATTTGAGGTTAAACACGCGCGAACAATTCATTCGTTGTAGTGTGGATGGTATGTGGAACGCGAATAGAGTTTGACAATTCGTAACAAAAAATTGCAATTCGCGACGAACAATTTTGTTTATCAAATTTCTCTGCTTTTAACAATTTAAATGCTAATTTTATTATCTTAACATTTAAATAAATAAGGTTACTATAATTTTTTCTGGATATTATGCATAATTTTGGTCTAGGAACGTTATAAATCCAATTTGTTCGTTCATTCGTCGTTCGTTGGTCGCTCTCATGTGAAAAGTGCTTTACTCTTATTTTTTTGCGGAGAACTTATGGAGGTTTTAAATGATATTTATTGATATTATTTGGATGCAATTATCCAAAAAATAGTCTCCTCTTGCGTCTACCACCAATTTTCGACGCTTAAGGGTGGGTGTCCCTTAGAAGCAAACTCAGAACTCATGTAAATACATTTGAATGTATTAGTAGAAGAATGATTCTCTTCTATAAGCTAACTTCTCTCTTGTGCAATACTTTTCTCAGAGCCAGATAATGCCAGCCACAGAGCCATATGGGTATGGTATTGGTATGCATCAGAAGACAGAGGCACACAAGCACACACAGGCATACATACATATTACATATTTATTGCCAGAGCCTGTTGTGCTGAGACATGAGAGATGAGTCTGACCGACATGCGACGCGACGGCTGGTGGCTATGACATAGGCACGGCGCGAATGATGTTTTTTTAAGTTTTTTTTTTTTGCTATAGGTAGGTAGTTGTTTTGTTTTTTGGATGTTACGAGTATGTCATACTATGAGAAATGAGAAAAGTAATATATGTACATAATATGAATAAGCGACAAAAAACGATATACATAATGCTAGAGAGGGGTTTTCGGTTTGGTGGCGGTGGATATTTTTATTTGTTGTAGATATATGTACCTACATATTTTTTTTGTTCGTTATGATATGATCTTCTAATTTAAAAAAAAATATTCATTATTAGTTAGGTTTATGTAAAATGTAAGTTTTCTTTTGAGAATTTTTTGAAAGAACATTTCACTTACCGGCTCATTCATACGGTTGTATGGGGAGAGTATGATAACAGGGGCGCCGAGAAATGATAACGGATTTTTGTAGAACACGGCAATACAAGCATTTTTTACTATGAGAGGGGGGGGTCTATCTCCCCCCGTTTAGGCGGTAGGGGCAATTTAAAATATATGTACATACGTTAAATGGAAAACAAATAATTAAAAAATAACGGTAGTACTTAAAATTAAGTATTATACGTTATTTTAAAGCCAACATTCTATTCTATTAGCCAGTTTTTGAATCAAGTCAAAACTATGCATAGTTTTTGAAAAAAATTGTTTTAAACTCAAAATTTGGGCAAAAAATTGTTAAAAATAAGGTTTAAAGTGTAATTTTTCAAAACTTCAACATTACCTACTGTTATTTTTTTTTAGAATTCATTGCTTTAATTTAATTTTGATCAAAATCTGAAAACTAGATGATTTTATGTCTTCTAGTTCTTGAGAAAATTGAAAATTACCAAAAAAAATATTGTAATTAAATTATTGTTTCCTTGCTTGAGTATTTACGTAGTCTTATTTTGATAGTTATAATCGAATATGGATAAAGAAATACCTAGGATAAATTAATTTTTCTTAAATCCAGTTTATTTAAATGCAAAAGAAAGTTTGCATGCACCCCATTTAGCACCCACCCCATGTTGCACACACCCCAAATCCTATAGTGAGGCCAAGCAGGGGGGTTGCACCACCCATACACACCTCGGTGTGTCATACACCCAACGTCGCACCAAATTATTTATAAACTTAGGTATGGTTTTGAAATATTGAAATATTGAAATTTAAAATTGTTTTTTAACTTTTTTTTACTCAAATTTTGAGTTTAAAATTAAATTTTTGAAAAACTATGCATAGTTTTGACTTGATTTAAAAATTGGCTAATAGAATAGAATGTTGGCTTTAAAATAACGTATAATACTTAATTTTAAGTATTACCGTTATTTTTTAATTATTTGTTTTCCATTTAACGTACATATTTTTTAAATTCCCCTACCGCCTAAACGGAGGGAGATAGACCCCCCCTCCCGTAGTAAGAAATGCTTGTATTGCAGTGTTCTACAAAAATCCGTTATCATTTCTCGGCGCCCCGGTTATCATACTCTTGCCGGTTGTATTGCAGGTTGGAATATAATTAGGAAAATTGAACGGAATTGAAAATTTTGAAAGTGAGTAGCAACCTAGGCAGGTAAGACATGATTTTTGGAAATTTATTCAAATTATAGGTACCTAACTAGAGTAAAAAAAGTATAAGTTTTTGTATGGGTCGAGAAACTACCTAGGTATGTATGTTCTATACGGGAAGGGCTATATAGTTGATATTTTTTTTTTTAAATAAGGTAGGTACAGTACACATCATAAAATGCTGAAGATCAAGATAATTTTGTTTTAAATTTTGGAGTGATTTTTGAAAGATTTCAACTATGTATTTAAATTATGGTCAAATCAAAACAAAATAAAAATAATTTCAAACTTCTTTTAAAATATTGAAAAAAAAAATAATTTTTACAGACATTGCCGGCACAGGTATGGAAAATAACGGGATATAATTTTGTCATTGTTCAAATGTGTTTTTTTCTTTTATCATTGATATCCCAAAATCTAATGATCATACAAAAAAATAGAACTCACTGTTTTGAAAACGACCTAAATTACGTATACTAGATTCTTACGTATATGTATGCATATTTTGGCGCCATCCACTTGACATTATTAATTGCACATATCTGAAGGTATTACCCTCCCAGTGAAATGCAAACTGCATTCAATCACTAAATAATAATTTTAATCAAATCTATCGCTATACCTACTCAAAATTAAGTTCTCCACCAACGATATCAAGCATTTCAATCATTCATCATTCAATTACACTATTTTACATAAACTATCGAAGAAAAAACAATACAAAATGACTTGTATACCTATATATACCTATGTATACATATTTCTTTTCGCAAAACAAACAAATGACCCAACCAATGAGTATAAATGTATACACATAAGTATATATAGGTACCTATACTGCACAATATTCAACCAAAAATCCTGCATCGATCCGACCACAAGAAGTGAACACGAACTTCCATCAACCATCAAGTCTACGAGTTACGATTTGAACAAAGAAAAAAAAACAGGACATAGGTATATAATTATCTACCTAATTTTTCAAACTTCTGAGTTTTATATCTAAAGAACGATCATATCCATCGCGATATCATGAATCGCGATAACAAAATACAATGTGTAACAACCTACAAGTAACTTGCCCAACCAAAAAAATCAAATTCTTCTGCATGTGGCTACGTCATATACAAATTGTCATTCATGAATCATGACCTTGCATCAAATATATCTAGAAAAAAAATTATTTCTAACAGCAGGTTTTTTTTACATTTTCTAATAATTATAAGATGACGGGTAAGAAAAGAAAAATAAAAAAAAACTTAGCCAAGCACAAAAAAAAACAAGACAAAATATATGTGAGAGCGAACGGGCGGGCGAAATTTATTTGCAAAGAGATAGAAATTCTCTTCTTTAGCGCTGATATTGCAGTGGAATTTTGTGGAACTACAACTTCTTTGTGTGCGTGTGCAAGGAATTTTTTTGTTAAAAAATGCAAAATAGACGTCTTTTCTAAGAATAAAATTAAATAAATAGTAAGCGGAAAAATTATTTTTTTTTGAAAAGTGGATAAACAAAATACCAGAAAAAAATTAAAAAAATATGCCAGAATTCTATTGCCAGTCGTTCTCTTACAATGGTATTACAAATATTGTCATATTGAATTGCATTTTGAAATATATCCTATGAGTTTTTTTTTTTTTGAAAACCGAGACTTTTTTCAGAATATATGAATCTTTCATAAAAAATTATTCACAAAAATTAAAAAATATAATTCTAAAAGCCCCTGTGCAAACCAGAAAATTTTAAGAAAAAAAAAGTGTTTTTTTTACTTTTTGTTAAAAAAAAAAAAAAAAAAAAATTGAAAAAATTGAAAAAAAAGTTAAGTAATTACACACCTATTTATTGGCTCTGTAAAAAAGATAGTTTGACTTCTTTATCTTTTATACTTATTAAGTTATATCCAGTAAAACATTCATACCACTTAGTAAATTTCCTTCATTTTTCATGGGTTTGTAAGATTTTTTTTGGAATTAAATAAAAAAATAAAAAAAAAATAAAACCGATACTCATCTTGCAGATATATTTTCTTAAGAAAAAAAATAAAAAAAAAATAAAAAAAATTTATTTACTATATGCCCCATCATATTTGCAAGCACTCTACAATTTTTTTTTGATTTTTCCATCTGTTTGCTAATTTTTAGGTCCAATTTTAATTTTTTTTTTTTTTAGAGCTCCTGAAATATTTTACCCATCCTATTTCCTATCGATATCCGTTTGTTTCATTAAAATATTCGGAAAAGTGTGAACGCTATACGACTTAGCGCAAAACTCTAACCTATTTTTTCATGGGACACTCACCCTTAAGGACTCCCCAAATCGAATTTTGCACCTCACATTTTGCAGCGCCACCACCAGGACCTTTGCAACCCTAAAAAATATTCGCCATGATAGTACTATAGTTTTCATATACAAAGTATATTAGCCTTTAGACAAAATTACGAAAATGACAATGACTCAAAAAATATTTCATAATCGGCTGGTGAGAAGAAATAAAAAGGTAATCATGTCGATTACAGAATCCGCAAAACTCGATCCGCAGTTAGAGTTCTGTTTCCCACCTATTCATTTATCGTGAGAAGAAAAGAGAACACTACATTGTGAATCATTGCGGATCGAGTTTTGCGGATTCTGTAATCGACATGAATAATGTCTAATAGGCCAAAATTCCCCTATTCAAATATATTTTCTTAGAGAAGTATCATTACTAAGCACTCGGGTCGTACTGTACTCTACTCTATCATAACGAACTCACCACACTAATTTACAGTGGTACAATTCGTTGATAAGAAATGACATTTCCTTTCCTTCATCAAAACTTTTTGTCCTCTTTCAATTGTTCGTATCAAATTGGATAAGTAAAAATGCGAATACTCTGCAGGACGTTGAGGAAGATTTCTATCTTCCAAAGTGATGTTTTCTTTAATAAATCATGTTTATTGCACCGGGCAAACTTTAGCTCCGATATTACACCAATAAAAATGGCTGTCAACGTTTTCGAGTCGAAAACAACCGATCCAAATGCATCTCCATTGATGATTATGCACGGTCTTTTTGGTTCTAAACAAAACTGGAGAGGAATAAGTAAAGCCCTTGAAAGCAAAACTAAACGCAAGGTAAGACAGATTAATAAACATCAACAAGAGTTCTCTAAGAAAGCCAACAGATTTATAATGTAGATGCCAGAAATCATGGTGATAGTCCTCATGTACCCGAGCACAACTCAGCGTGTATGGCTGCCGACATAGCCCTGTTGATGCAGGAGGAAAATCTCAAACAAATCTCTGTTATGGGTCACAGCATGGGTGGTAGGACAATGATGTATTTTGCATTGAAATATGTAAGTTGCTGAATTTGAAGTGCAAAACACCAAACCTATTATGTCATCCCTTAGCCGGAGTTGGTGGAAAAAGCGATTATCGTCGATATATCACCAGTATCAATTCCAAAGAATTTCGGACTCATGGAAGATATATTCTTTGCAATGAAAAACATGAAGGTATCACCAGAACTTTCCATGGCAGATGGACGGGCAATCGTAGAACGCCAGATGAAAGAAGTAGTTCGGGAGAAGGAAACTGTTGACTTTATCTTATTAAATTTAAAGAAATTAAAATCTGGAGAGTATGTTTTAGTCAATAGTTCATGGTTATCTTTTTAACCAAAAATTACCTATAATTCTATTATAGGTTTGCCTGGGGTCCAAATGTTGCTGCATTGCATGCCAATTTTTCACACTTTCGAGCTCAACAGTTTAATATGCCACCTTATACGGGGCCTGTGTTATTTATCGCTGGCAAGCGGTCTGATTTTCTAGAGTAAGATATTTTTTTTTATTTTTGAAATTGCAGCAAACTTATCATAATTGATTTTTTAGCCCTGCTGACTGGCCAAAAATTAAGGAACTCTTTCCCAATGCCGAGTTAGAATGGCTAGATGCTGGACATTTAGTTCATTTTGATCAACCAGCTAAATTTATGGAGCTAGTTTCCGATTTTCTAAAAAGTTAAGTCTTTTAATTATTGTGCAATATATATCAAAAATAATCCCAAATACCATTGTTTAACGAATAAATGTTAAATTTATGTAACGCTGAAATCACTTACAATCTACATCATTAAGTCTTTACATTTTCCTTACATTTCTACGACTCTTGTTCACTTAAATTTTGTAGGAACAAAGTTTTTTTTTTAAAGTTTTGAAATAAGGAATTGAAAAGTTGGTGATAACGAGTCGAATCCATCATTCTTCTGTAAACTTAAAAGCTCTTACCTTTTACTTCCATCAGAAAAATAAAAAATTTAAGAATGGAACCTTCCGTTGATATAAGACTTTTCAGGTATAATGTAGGTGATTAAAAAGTAGTAGGTATGCACAACATCAACGAGATTGTGCTCCCTATCTGGATCACATTTTACTGTTAATGAAAAAGCTTTAAAATAAATATAAAATAAACTAAAATGAAAAGAAATGAACGTTACACTGCTGTCACCTCTGATCTGTTTGTTTGATTTGATAGTAAAAAACGGATATGCCAATACCCTGGTGCTTAAAAAGTCAGTCACTAATTTTTGTAAAATTCGAAATCGAGGCTTTAATAAAAGCTTACATTACTATTAGAGAATGCGAAAAAAGTAGGTCGCGCAATTCTATCTGTCCATCAATTCTACAGGCGAAACTAGTGAAATGATTGTCCTCAAATTTGGAACTTAAAGTTTTAAGGAGACTCATCGGGGGGCAAAACAACAAATAGTTTTTTCGGTTCCTTAAAGCTCCAACTATAAATATTCCCACCCGAAAATTGACCCATTTTGTTTAAATAGGCCACAGTGCGTTTCCTTAGCTTCAGATATCAGAAGGATTAAATCTATGTAAACCAAAACACTTTTTTAAATACCAAAGTCGACAAGAATAAATATTTTTACAACTTACATTGAACTTGATCATAAATTTCAATAATTACAAAGCTGTTTAATAATTTTCATATAATAAATATTTAATAGACCTAATCTATTGAAAATTTAGTCGAACAAAAGTAATGTTCACGTAAATTTAGTGCTTTGGTCATCAATTTCCGCGTACATACATATATACATTCCTCGTCAACTGAATAGGTACACAATTTTTAAAGGAATGACCGTAATTGCTCTTAGCTGGATTATTGAAATAAAATAAATATATTTTTTTTTAAATAGCATTTAAGGAAGTTTCAAGTAACTAGAACCGCAGCCTAAACTAACCTAGCATAAGCAATTTTCTTCAAACTTTGGACTAAGGGTTTTGATTATACCCCAGAGGAGAAATTTAATTTCAAAAATAAAGGCAACTGCCTACAACGATAACACAAAATGTATTTGTCTCCAATTCGGCTTTAAGCAAAAAATAATTTCTCATACAAAATTTTTTGCACGACAAATTTTGTGTTCAATTTTTATCCAGGCACTAGGTACGCAGTTTGTTAGCAAAATTGAAATTTTTCTCTTAGTTAACAAAAAATGATCCAAATTTTGTAGGAAAAAATAATGTTTGATGATCCTGCACTCTGTTTTTCCAATCTGAATAGACACTGGATGATGATTGAAATAAAATGTAAAATGTGTAAGAAAGTTTAGTGTTGATGGAATAGATTCAAATTAATCCCTCTCGAAAATTTTGTACCTATTCTATTGACGAGGTGTAGTTAACGTCACACAATTAAATTATCATTTTTATGATCTATAATATTCATCAATAGGAATTAGATAAATGGGCTATTTATATGTAGATCTGTAAACCTACTTATCTGTTTTATATTGAAAATAAATAAAAACAAATATATCTTACAAGAAAGGCTATTAACATCTTATCAGCAAATCCTAATTGAATGATAAATTTGTTGATAGGCGATTAATGGCAAAAAAATAATTTTAAATAATCCTATTTTTAAACATAACTATTTTGATAGATAATAATAATTAAAATAGAACAAATATTCGGGGTGGCAGATAATAATTAAAATATAAATATTCTGTCTGGCAGATAATAATTCAAATAGATGTATTCGGGGTGAGATAGAGGTGGTCTCGTGCATTTTTTTTAAAATATTTATATAAATCTAGTAAAATTCAAAATGCGAACCTTCTGCAGAACTTTAAGGATTATTACCAATATCCAAAACGATGTGTTCATAAATAGTTCTCATTTAATTCATCGGGCAAACTTTAGCTCTGATATAACTCCAATAAAAATGTCCTGCAACGTTTTCGAATCCAAGACAACTGACCCAAATGCAACTCCTTTGATGATTATGCACGGTCTTTTCGGTTCTAAACAAAACTGGAGAGGAATGAGCAAAGTCCTCGAGAGCAAAACCAACCGAAAGGTAAGAAACATTCACTAATCATAAATAAAAAAATTCTCTTAATAAAAGCAAACAGATTTATAATGTAGATGCCAGGAATCATGGCGACAGTCCACATGTTGCAGAGCACAGCTCAGATTGTATGGCTGCCGACATAGAACTGCTGATGCTGGAGCAAAATCTTAAAAAAATCTCTGTTATGGGTCACAGTATGGGTGGCAGGACAATGATGTATTTTGCATTGAAATACGTAAGTTACTGGATTTTATTGCCACTTTTGATTTATAAATATCAAACTTTTTATGTCATTCTTTAGCCTGAGTTGGTGGAAAAAGCTATTATCGTCGATATTTCACCAGTATCGCTTCCAAAGAATTTTGAACTCATGGAAGATATATTTCTTGCAATGAAAAACATGAAGGTATCACCAGAACTTTCAATGGCCGATGGACGGGCAATCGTAGAGCGTCAGATGAAAGAAGTGGTCCGAGACACAGAAACTGTTGATTTTATTTTATTAAATTTAAAGAAATTGAAATCTGGAGAGTATGTATGCAAAAATTGTGTTGCGAGAATTTTTGAAATTTATTAACTTTTTGTTTAGATTTGTTTGGGGTCCTAATGTTGATGCATTGCATAGTTACTTTTCAAACTTTCGAGACCGACAATTTAAAATGCCGCCTTTTGCTGGACCTGTTCTGTTCATCGGTGGAAAGCGGTCTGAATTTTTAAAGTAAGATTTTTATTCTTTTTTTTTCTAATTAAACACACTTACCTACTATTAATTTTGCAGTCCAGCAGATTGGCCAAAAATTAAGGAACTCTTTCCAAATGCTGAGTTAGAATTGTTAGATGCTGGGCATTTAGTCCATTTTGATCAACCAGCTAAATTTATGGAGTTAGTTTCGAATTTTCTAAAAAGTTAACGCTTCACAAAATGTGCAATATTAAAAACAAAACAAAAAATACTCTCTAACTATAATGTTAAATAATATAAAAATAATAAATTTAAATAAAATCTATGTTAAAAAGACATAAACTAAAAATATTTTGCGATCTATTTTTCGGTAGACCACCAACTATTTTGTATTGGGATTCGTATTAAACGTAATGGAATGAATAAAAATAAAGATTTCATTGAAATCTCGAACATGTACACTCCTTAACAATTTCGAGAGAGAATAACATAAAAACAAACTTAACACCGCTTTTATTATTGCATGTCGAAGAAATCAATTATCAAATTCCCCTGATGAAAAAGAATTGAATTTTGACGGACCATGTTCCTTAAAGCCGAATGGAAATGACATTATTTCAATTTTATTTGAAAATCTTCAACGAAATTACCTAATTTGTCCTGATGAAAACATCCCATAAAGTCAATTCGTTTCTCGTTGTTTTCAATTAAGCTTACATACATAAATATTAATTTCCAGTCCAGCTGAATGGCCTAAAAATAAGAAATTATTCCAAATGCTGAGTTAGAATGGTTACATTTTGCTATTTTGTAATATTTTTCATCTGAGGTTTGAATTCTGAAATTTGAAAATTAAACAAAAAGATTAATTGGAAATATTCAGAACAAATAAAAAAATGAAAATATTAAAATGTACTTTATAAATTTGTCTGTACTTTGGTTCTCTTTTTGTTAAATTAACTATTTCAATTTATTTCAATTTAACAAGATGGACAATGCAATTTTGGGACCGAGATATAGATATTATAACAATAAAAGTGTTATTATCAATTATCAGTTGAATTGAATTGTTGAATTTTTTTTACTATTTTTACCTGAAAAGAAATGTGAATTCTTTTTTTTTTGCATTTTAGAATCCATTAAAAATAATAAAATATAAATATTTTCTCACACATCGTGCATTTATTACAGATTTTTGTCAATTCCGTTTTACATTATAAGAACAGACATTCCAAATACATAACTAGCTATTTTTTTTATTTTAAAAATAAAAATAAAACTGCAAACCCTTGGGCGACAGTGTGTACTTCTACATTATGTATAGGTACACTTAATTAATTAATTTCATTTGCTATAATTCTTGAGTATTATTCAAAAAGTTATTCACTTACATAATTCATAATTTTTTGTTTTTGCATAAAATAATTTTATTTTTTTTTTTATTAAAAATGATGTGTGTGGACAGAATTCTTTTTTTGTTTTTCCAATGTGATGTTTTTTTTTTTTTTAATTTTTGGTTTTATGTTTGTGATTTGAGATGAAACTAAACTTATAGAATATTAATCTAATTTTTTGAAAAATCGTATAACCCCGTGCTCAAATGTGGCCGAGCAAAAGCTCATTTAAATATTTTTTTGATAATTTTTTTTATTTCTATTAAAATAATAAATAAAATATTTTTTTTTGTTGTTTTGATTTGTTTTACAAAATATAATTATTTCGTGCTTTAATTTATTACATAAATGTTGTTGCTTCGTTTATGGAAATATACAATTTTTATAAGAGTATTTTTGTTTTAGTTAATCATTAAAATCAGAACAAAAGCATTGCTATTAATTTATGTTTCGTTTTTTTTTTTTTGTTTGTTTATTATTTTATCAAAGACCTTATGTTTTTATTTAAAGGGAATGGTTTTGTTTATTATTATTTAAAACATCAGTAATGTAGATTGCCACATTAAAATTAAATAAAAAACATTCTTCATGAACATAAACGAATAAAAACACTGTAAAATAGTATTAAATGCATTTTGCGTACAGAACACAGGTCAAAAGAATTTGTGTGTCTGGGTTCAAAATAAAATTTTGTTATTCTTTACATGGTAATTTGTTAGTAAAAGTTTTTTGAAAAAGTTTGCTTTTGTAATATCTCATATCATACATACAATTTACAAAAACGACATATTCACGCAGGTTTTTTGACTTTTTTATTTAGCAAAACAAATTTGGCAAGACGGTGTTCAAGGATCCAAAAGGCTTTTTTTTTATTCAATTTTTCCATTTAATGTCCTAGAACCGCGAAAATGGAGATTGCTGCGTTTAATCACGCGAATTTGATTGTGGAACGTATTTCTAACCCACATATTGAGAAACAAATAGTGATTTTCTTTGATTTATTCAACGATACCTCGTAGAATTGCAGGAGGCTTATCACACAGGAATAACTTTTAACTTTTTATAAAAATGCTATCGCCACAGATGTTCCTACAGTGCTGTTTTTTTTAAGGTTGGGCAAAAAAAAAAATCCAAAATCAGAAAAAAAACTCTTCGTCAGCTGATAGTTCGATTCTACTATAACCAAACTTTAGTATGCTCTATTTAAATATATTAAATAATTGCCTTTTTTGTCCCTAACTATTTTGATAGTTCATGTACAATATCGTACATAAAATACTGTTCATCAGTTAGCTGAATTAACCACGTTTAAGTTCTAAAAAATGACACAAGTTTCTTACTACGATTACATAAAAAGTTCTTCACGTTCATTAATTTTATTTCCATATAAAAAAAAATTATATAAAATATCTGACTTTTTTGAAACAATTCCCTAAAAATTTTCTAGAGTTAAATTTACGAAAAATATTTGTAAAATTATTAACTGGTTTAATTGGCTGCGCGGTATTCAAACTTTTAAAACTCTATTTTTTTTTATTGTGACGTATTCAATTTATTTGGACAATTAAAATAGTTTTAGTATTTAACAATGTTTTGACTAAACGAAGCTCATTTACGATGGTCTTACGGCTTTCTTTTCTTTCGTAAAGTAATCAGTATTTATAAAATTCCATCAACAGCCTTCTTAATTTACATTTCTTTGAGTTTCCTAAAATGTGATTTTCGTAACATGTAGTTAGGAAATATCCAAATCTGGACAGGTTGTTGCCTTAACGACTGTTTGAAGAATTCACTTTTTACCAGAATGGTATCTGATTGCTTAGTGAAAATAAATTGCCCCCTTGTGGCTGTTTTTAATTCGTTGTTCAAATTATCATCACGTTGTTCAAATTAAAACACAACTCATAAACTGATGTTTTCAATAATAATAATTATTTAAAATGTATAAAAGCACTATAATCTGGAATGCAAAAAATTGTAATATTTGTTTATAATAATAATAATAATAATAATAATAATAATAATAGTTGTACGTGGTAGATAATAATATGTAAAAATTATGAACAATTTTGTTTTTGTTATTTTAAAAAATAAATAAATAGTATAAATAAAAATAAACAAAAATAAACAAACAGAACATATCTTAATAAATAGCAGTCTAAGGCAAGGGTGATTTAAAGAGGCTATTTTAAAAATAATCAGCATAATATTATTATGCATTATAATTATTATTATTTTTTTATGAACAATAATTAGCCAAAAAAGAGATCAATCAATATTAATAATATTATTGGTTTATATATTAAACAGTATACACAGATATATTTTTGATACTCGTACTTTGTTTTTTTGTTGTTCAAAAATATTGAAATAAATTTATAGATTTGGTTGAATAAAATTTTAAACAACTAAACCACCATCGTACGCATAGTCTGCTTTATTGTGCATAATTAGGCGATCTTCGACAAAATAAAAACTATCAGAACGAGTGTCAAAGGGACTAGCAATCATTTCAGCGACTTGAAGAGAAAATAATATTTAATAAATAATTTATTATGAAACAGAAATTAAATTATATGTACTTACTTAATTCGGGGGGCAAGTTAGGAAACTCATAGATGTGCTCGCATGTATTCTTTGAAAATGGTATACAATAACCAAATTCAAAATCAAATGTCTTGAGTATACGATCTCGAAAGAAGTGTCGTTCAATCATTCGAAACCTATTCACAGGCTTACTTCCAACAGTAAATTCAACTCTGTAAAAAAATGAAATTATTAAGTAAGAGGAAGGAAATAAGAATATAATCATTTTTTTAATTTTTGTATTTTTAGATTAGGAAAAATATTGGAACAATAAGTGTTTTATTTGCAATTTTAACAAATGGAACCAAACATCTAATAAAATATATTTACTTGTTGAGTATTTAAGAATATTATAAAATAATAAAAATATCTTGCGTCTTTGACTCGCACCAACAAGTTGAAAATATTTCAGTTCGTATTCGTTTATGCTTAAAATAATAACACTGTGTTTAAAAATATACAATTTAATGGTTATACTAGCAAAACGTGTCTAGATTTCTTTTTTTTATTGATTCTCAAAACAACACATTTTTGATGTTTTTGTACAGTTGTAGACTTTAAGACATATTTTAAATTTTGAATGATTTGTTTTAATATTTAATTTTGATGTTTTATATTGTTGAATCGAATAAGCTATCAATAATGAATATTGTTCTGAAATTGTTAAAGTTACGTTTTTATTTCAAAGGATCTTCTCGAGCAATTGCCTTAGAATATTAAATTTAAGTGGCAAACAAGGTTTTCCATATACAAACCCAAATTTATTTCGATTTAAAACTGATTTAAAATCTGACCTCAGATTGCATTTTTGAGATACTCCCGTTTAAAATTTGAAAATGCTCGAAAATATATTCTTAAAATTCATAACTCCTGCAACTTTCACAGATCAACCGTTGAAGTTTGAAAGCATTATTAAAGATTGTTTTTTGACCTTTCAGTGTCTGTGACATTTTTCAAGTGGCCGAAAATGATGTACAGTCATAGATTCTACCTCTACTCTGCCACTTTTGTCTTCCACTTCTTCTTCCACTGGCACCAACATGGCTATGGACACCCATAGCCCTGCTGTCGCCAGCGGAAGCAAGGATAAACAGGTAGCTATGCTACCTCCTTCTTGTAGTGAAGAGGTTGTGAAGTATGGCCCTTCCACTACTACAGAGAGTAAACCTCTCAAGACGTCAACTCCGCGGTTTAGTGGCGGTAGGGTTGTGAAGCATGGCCCTGCCGCTGCAAGTCCTCATCCCGGTGGTAGTGGGGTTGTGAAGCATGGCCCCTCTACCACCAAGGGTAATACAATTCCTGTAGAAGGTCGTGGAGGGGGCGAACGTAAGCTCAAACCCTCTAAGACCTTCTACAGGGATATGCGAAATGCCAAGAGGATCCTCCAGACGTTTGGTGAAAAACCAGGCGCTGGAGAGGACTCTCAGCATTGCGCAAAAATTCAATGGGCTAAAAGCTTCTTAGCCAAAGCCAACAATAAGACCTGCGAGGACTCTACGTCTAAGCGACAAAGGTCTATGGAGGGTACTGTCTCAGTACCCAAACGCCCCAAAGTGCAAAACACCCGCACTCCTCCTAACCCTCACAAGGTTAAAATGTCCTTCAGTGATGTGGTGAAAGACAAATTGATAGTCGCGATCATCGACAGGAGCGATGTGGATGGCACCATCTCTGCCGAGAATTGGACACTGATTAAAGGTCAACTGGCCCTCAGATTTCTGGGAATCATGTCCGACAATCCGGGACCACCGCCCATCACAAACGATGGCGGTTGGCATCAAGGCCATATCAAGCTGATGGTCTGTGATGATCAGAGATCGTGTGATCTATTGTCGCTGGCTGTCAGCCGACTCGGAGAGGTCTGGCCTGGTGCAAAGCTTGAGGTCGTTGCAAAGGAAGACATTCCTTGCAGACCAAGAGCTCGCACCATGGTTCCGGCTGTTTTCGAAGGCCTGGATCAGGTCCTGGAGGTGATCCGGCTATCAAATCCATCCCTCCCTACTCACAACTGGAAAGTTGCGAAACTGGAAGAGGCAAAGGGACCCTATAGAGGTGCTATTGTTATCATCAATATGGAGTCCCTTGCCCCTCTGGCGCAGCTGAAAGGAGTGATTAGGTGTGGGTTTGAGGCCATAACCCTGAAGGTCTATAAAAAAGATGGGGCCGAAGCTCAATCCCTTCCCCCTCCTCCTCCTCCTCCCCCTCTCCCTCCTCACCCCCATCCCCCTTCCATCCCTCACCCCCACTCCCCTGTTCCCTCGCCTGCCCATCTCCCCCCCACTCTAGTTGAAGCGACTGCCAAGGAGCCGGGTGCAACGATCACTTTTCCTGTAATGGAAGATGATGCATCCCAGTCATCCTCGGCAGTAACGGATACCCTCACCGTCGACGGTTTTTCCGAAATGGAGGCCGAAGACTGCACAATTGGAGACGAGGATGCTCTCCTGGACTCATCCTCGGACATCGAAGACTCCGACATCACAGTGTTGGAGACTGGTCTGGAGTACGGTAGCAAAAATGCTGCAAATACTCCAGATTAATCTCCAACACTCCGTAAAGGCTTCGGCCTCGCTTCTTCTACGCCTCTCCAGCAGCGATGAAGATATTGTCCTGATTCAAGAACCATGGATTGTAAAATCCATTGTTCGAGGAATCAGGACTCCTAAATACTACTTGCTATATGTATCAGGTGAGGGTGAACCCAGATCTTGCATATTAGTCAAAAGTAGCCTAAATGTATTTTTACTCCCTAATTTCAGCAATAGAGATATCACCGCTGCAAGACTGGAAACAGCCAAAGGAACGTTCTGGCTGGCGTCGGCGTATCTCGGCCACGATCACCTTGGCCCTCTCCCGGGCAAAACCCTGGAGAAATTAGTAGCTGAATCCCAAAGGCTTAATATTGGCCTCATCATCGGTAGTGACGCTAACGCACATCATACAGTGTGGGGTAGCACTGATATAAACGACAGGGGTGAGTCTCTTTTCGATTATATTCTTAGCACTAACCTACTTATAAGTAATGTTGGCAATGAACCAACTTTTATTACTAAAAACCGTCAAGAAGTATTAGATATAACTCTTGTCTCAGACTCCATCATTAATAATATCCTGAACTGGAAGGTATCTGAAGATCACTCCTTCTCGGATCATAGATACATCCAATTTAACTTTATGAATGTTCCAACTAGCCAACAGATCTTTCGTAATTTAAAAAGAACTAACTGGCCGAAATATGAGGGGATATTGAACAGTTCAGTCAGACCTGAACTCTTTAATATTCCCTCTAACATTGAAGATCTTGACGACAAAGTCAATAATCTTACCTTAGCCCTAAATAAAGCTCTAGACACTGCATGCCCCCTTATACAAGTAAGGGGTAAAAAGAAACCCCACTGGTGGAACCCCGGGCTAGATCCACTTCGAAAAGAATGCAGAAAACTCTTTAACAGAGCAAAAGCTTCCAGAGATATGTCTGACTGGGATTCTTACAAAGAATCACTGAGGACATATAAAAAAGAACTGAGGAAAACCAAGCGATCGTCTTGGAAAAACTTCTGTAGCAATATAGATGATTGCTCTGAAGCATCCAGACTGCGCAAAATACTCTCCAAAAATCCAGTGATGCCGAGCTGTTTGAAAACTGCATCAGGCCTCTGGACGAATTCATGTGAGGAATCACTCAACTTGCTACTAGACGTTCATTTCCCTGGTAGCTCCAACATCAACAATAGCATTGCACCAATTACTTGCGACAATGCACTAACTCCTCCACGAGGTCTAGTCACTAAGGAAAAAATTAAGTGGGCTATAAACAGCTTTGAGCCATACAAATCTGCAGGTCCAGATGGAATAATTCCCGCGGAACTGCAAGTAAATGCCAATTTTCTAATACCCATCCTAGAAAACATCTTCAATGGATGTCTCAAACTATCATACATCCCAATGGCATGGAGACAAGTCAAAGTTGTTTTTATCCCAAAAGCTGGAAAATCCAGCCATGTAAATCCCAAAGATCTAAGACCTATTAGCTTATCATCATTCCTTCTTAAGACTTTTGAACGTTTGATTGATATCCATTTGAGGACAAACATTGATAAGTCCCTCCTTTCAAGAGCTCAGCATGCTTACAATAAAGGGAAATCGGTTGAAACGGCTCTACATTGTATAGTACGTACAATCGAACACTCCCTCCATCATAAAGAGTACACTTTAGTTGCCTTCCTTGATATAGAAGGAGCATTTAACAATGTCGACACATCTGCAATTGCACGTGTATTGACATCCCTGAAGGTAGATGAATCGATTAGTATGTTGATAAATCAGATGCTGATAAGCAGGATTATCAACTCAAAACTTGGCGATTCTACTGCTCAAAGGAGTGTCAGCAGAGGTACGCCGCAAGGCGGTGTCCTATCACCTCTCCTCTGGAACTTAGTAATAAATGAATTACTAACCACTCTAGAAAGAGAGGGATACAAAGTGTTTGCTTATGCGGACGATGTTGCTATCGCAGTGACGGGAAAACATCCCAATACGCTAAAAGAACTTTTACAAAACGCTTTAAATAAGCTCAATAACTGGGCAAATCGGTGTGGACTGGGCGTTAACCCACATAAAACTGAACTTGTCCTCTTCACCAGGAGATACAAAATCCCACATATTGACCCTCCCCATATAAACGGTGTACCTCTTAAATTTTCAGACCACGCAAAGTATCTAGGTCTTGTTCTAGATAGGAAATTAAGTTGGAAACCTAACATTCAAGAAAGAATAAACAAGGCCACAGTTGCCCTGTTTTCTTGTAAGAAAGCCATTGGTAATAAATGGGGATTAAAACCCTTCATTACACATTGGCTATTTATCTCGGTTATAAGACCGATACTTACTTACGGAGTAACGGTATGGTGGACTGCGCTCGATATAGCGACAAATCGTGACAAACTCAGCAAAGTCCAACGAACAGCCTGCCTGTGTATGGGTGGAGCACTCCGCTCTACCCCCTCCGCCGCACTTGATGTTCTGTTCCATCTAATACCGCTGGACATTTTCGGCAAACAAATGGCTGCAAACACTGCCATAAGGCTTCAAGCCTCCTCACAATGGATCAATAATGAGATTGGCCACTCCGCTATTCTGAATTCGTTCAGATCGATAAATAGTAATATCGACTACACCATTCCCCATCCTCAATTCAACCAAAATAGCTTCAAGGTGACTATCCCTTCCAGATCTACTTGGGAGGATACATCATTTTTGAACGATGATCCTATCAACTTCTTCACTGACGGATCAAAAACGGATGATGGGGTTGGTGGAGGCGTATACTCTGATAGACTAAACCTAAGTCTCTCATTTCGTCTACCTGATCATTGTAGCGTGTTCCAAGCTGAAATCCTGGCTATTAAAGAAGTCCTCTCCTGGCTGAGAGAAAACGTTATATCAACAAAAGATATACGTATCTTCTCAGACAGCCAGGCCGCGTTAAAATCGTTGGACTCTGTCTCTACGAACTCACTAACAGCCCTAAACTGTCGATCATCTCTTATGGAGATGGCCACACAGTTCAATATTCACCTCTGCTGGGTGCCGGGCCATAGAGACATTCCAGGAAATTGCAAAGCCGATGAACTTGCAAAAGAAGGAACAAGTTTACCTCTACTAGCTCACAAAGCTAGTGTGGGTATGCCTCTGGCTACATGCAAACTTATGCTAAAGCAAGAAACTATAGAGAGAACTAACCTCAGATGGAATAACACCACCACCTGTGTAGCAACAAAATTAATTTGGCCTAAACTTAGTGCTAAACGCTCTAAACAGTTGATCTCTCTGAATAGATTGCATATAAGCTATGTCATAGGTGTCCTGACTGGACACTGCTTAATAGGCAGACATGCACTTCGACTTGGAGCTCCTGCAAATGATTTCTGCAGGAGCTGCAGGGACGAAGAGGAAGAGGAGACAATCTCTCATCTTCTATGTACCTGTCCCGCCCTATCACAAAGACGTAAACTCCATCTAGGAGAATTCTTCTTCGATGATCCTAGCGATCTGGCAAACTGCGACATCACCTGTCTCCTGCGCTTCATTCGGAGCTCAAAATGGTTCAACGATGGAGGTTGATCAACTGATCCATGTGGTATCACAACGGACCTAATTTTGGTCTAAGTGTGTTGGACTTTCAGGCCAACAGCCACCTTAACCTAACCTAACCTAACCTGCCACTTTTGTAGCATAGTGTAATTCAATTCGAACAACTTTTTTTATTAAAAAATAAAAATATGTATTACAAACAATTTGTACAAAAAATAAAACAAAATACATAATAGCCAGACATTTTTATTTAAAAAAAAAATTCCTATATTTTATTTTTCAGTTTTTTTTTTATTATAAATTATTGTTTAATTTGCCTATAGTGCTTATTTTTTCAAAAGTTATCTTTCTTTTCTGAAGGAACTTTTTCAATTTTTGGCTCTCAGGCACGGTGTCATCCGAGCGCTCATAACTCAAAAATGCCTCATCTTTAGGTCATGCAAGGGTATTAAAGTCAATCAAAGCACTGAAAAACAACAAAGCGGTTGGACTTGATGATATTACATCCAAGCATTGAGACTGAGCCTGGGAATGGAGAACTTTTCCGAAGAGTGGAAAAAAGGAATGATTGTAAACTACCCTAAGAGAGAAGATCTTATACAGTGCGAAAACTGGAGAGGGATTTGCGTGCTTCCTGCTGTAACCAAAGTAATAGCATAAATCGTCCTGGAACGTATCAAAGAACCCTTCGAAAACACGATACCGCACAGCATCTTCCTATGTGGACCACATTAAAACCTTGCGGACACGAACATCGATCAGCACTTCACCTGCTGTTTATTGACTTCGAAGAGGCGCTTGACAGTGTCAACAGAGAATTTAACTGCCTTGTTTTGAGCAGGAGCGGCATACCAGATAAATTTATGGCTACATAGACAAAGCTGTATACTTTCACCTATATTGTTCCTGTTGGTGATTAGAGTGAGCTTTGTCGACCGGAAATGGAGGGATTCAGTAGATACTGCAATCATACCTGGACAACGCAGATGACGTATGCTTACTCTCTCATAGAATCATGGATCTCCATCAAATGACATCAAGGGTGGAGAAAGTACCTGAAATTGTCGGCAAAAACAAAAGGGAACTAGATATTAATAGCCGAGTCGGGGCAGCAAAGGCTGCGTTTGATATGCTGTCCAAAATATGGAGAAACAACTCTATAAGTTTAAAGACCAAGCTACGACTCCTCCACTCCAATGTTGAATCCAATTTCCCTACGGGTACTTGGAACGCCACAAATGCTATCACTAGAGAGCTGCAAACGTTCTTAAACAGATGTCTACGCAATATCTTGAGAATTTTCTGGCCAAATCGAATCTCATTTGATGAATTTCATGCGAGAACTGGGCGAACCCATTAACTCTATAATACGAAGACGTAACGAGTCAATCGGTGCAATTGAACCCTTTCATTCAGATAGGCAGGCGACCTAAAAGCACTTAGCGAAGAACGGTGGAGGAGGAATCATCACAAATAGGGAAGAGTTGAAATACATCTCTAGGAACTATAGGACGTAATAAGTTTGAGGATCTAAGTAAGTAAGGGAAATTTTATGAGTTAATAGGAGATGATTTTTAGAGTTGTAAGCGCTCGGTGAATACAAGCCTCAAACTTTCATACTTCGTGTTGAGAATATTCCATAGCTGCCAGTATGTGAATCATACTAACTTTTACAAAAGCAAATATTCTGTCATTGATATCTGAATGTAAACAAGATCTAAATCAATTAATGAATTGCATTAAGTATGTTAAGGTCCAACTCCAAGGCAACCTCGCATACTATTCAAATGAGATTGTACTCAATGAAAAATTTCAATTCTTGAAAAATAGATTTTGGAAATGCCTAGAGATTATTTGTATACACTTACGTTGCTCCAACAGTTTTCAAGTTAAGAAACGCAGGTGTAAATTGATAACGAACATAACGTCCAGCATTCGGATCAACTGGATCATCTAACAGCGACAGCTCTTCTGTAGCCAATGTAGCTTCCTCGACAGATCCCTCAGGAAATTGTTCACTAGGTGGTTTAGCTATCTCAAAGAGGACGGCACCGCTCTCCAAATCGCGTATTTTGAAACGTGTAAAATCTATTTCGTAAATATTGGCATCTGGTGTGCACAGATAGTCTTCTGTTATTTTGTTCAATCGAAGAACATCGTCTGGACTGATGGTCCTTTCCGGAGAAAGTGGACTGGGCTCAAGTGAGCTGGTTCCTGCTCCCGATTGAAGAGAGTTGACCTGTTGTGGTTTACCGATCACACTCATAGCTGCGGATTTGGGATTGGTTTTTGTTTTTCACTAGCAAATTTTATTTACAATTAATCGAAGGATTTGCTTATTCATTAAGTTAAATTCTTGATTTTCTTTGTTGGATTTTGTTTAGAGAAAATTTTGGTGAATTTTTTTTCTTCACTTTGTTCTGTGCTCTTTTTTCCAATCTAATCTATTTTTTTTTTTCTTTTCTTGGAAAATTTGCAAATGAAAATCTGCTGTCAAAATTCTTTTTCTACTACTCGTTAGTTTATCTTTTGTTTGGCCATAGTTACTCGATGATAAGTTTTTAAGGTATGTTTGTTTTGAGTAAAATAAAAGGAACAGGTCAGTTGAATATGATCAATGACTGCATTCAGATTTCACGTCAAAGTTTCGGGCAGAAAAAGCGATCACGGTGGCGATCACGACGGCACAATGGTTTACAAGGCAAAAATATAATACAACATTTACGTGTGTTTTCACTCATGCAAACAAAAAAAAATATGTGAAAGACTAATATTATACAGATGAAAATGTTTGTCTTCAAATAGCGATTATAATATGGCGATTATACATAATAGGGGAATTCATGCAACGGTGGAAAACTCGGATAAACCTCGGGAACCAGATAATTTTATCTCCCCAGAAACGAGCTGTCAAAATTTGTGTGGGAAAAATATTCTGCAAACCAGATAAATTTATCTCACAAATTTGATGCAAAAAGCGAAGAAATAAACCTCATAAAGTTTCGAGAAGTAATTTGTGACGTTTAGTTGTGACAGCTGATTATTTCTCACATTTATAGCCTTTTCACACCAAACTCAAAACGCGGTTTTCAGTTAAAAGTTTTCGAAAACACGAAATGCGTTCACACTGCATATTACGTGTTTTCGTTTGACATTTCAATTTTTTGACAACACTACTGTCAAATTTTATATTGAAAAATTAAAAACTTATTTGTGTTTACATATTTGCAACAATAAATGAATGCTAAACAAATTAAACTAATTTATATACACAAAAAGAAAATTGAAGAAAACATGAATATTTTGTTAAACTTCTTTTTCTTATCTGTAAATTTTTACATGAGAATCAGAAGAAAGAAATTACTTATCACAAAAAGTTTATCAACAAAATAAATCAAAAACTCAAATAATATTTACAGTCAGCTGTTTTTAATTTCTTTTGAAAGCATTCCATCAATTTCTTTCTTGTCGATTTTTGGGCGCTGAACATTCCATAGGTGTGTTTGATTTAGTTCATCTATGTGTTTCCACAAGTTTTCGACCGGTTTTATATAAAACTTGTAGTTTATGAAAACCTGAAGCTACAAAAAATGTATGCGAAAACTTGTGTTTTCGATTAGGTTTTCATCGAAAACCGATGTTTTGGCGAAAACCGTGTTTTCGGCTTGGTGTGAATACCGTATTATGCAAGAATTTTTATGGGGTGCTCATGCAAACATCAAGCGGAAAATTATATCTTTTTGCAAAGCGGAAAATTATCTCGTTGCATGAATACCCTTAATGCAAATTAAGAAGTATAGTTCTGCATTAAGTCTTCTTTGTCTGTTCAACAAGTATGAATTTTATATTATTTAATAGATACATGTTAAACCAGCTGAAATCCTGTTTTTATGAGACCGAATGAAGTTATTTCTTTCATAACATCCAAAGAAGCTTCGAGATTATCGCATTTCCTACACAAATTCACATTTCAAAATAAAGTAGTTTCGCACGAAATTATCTCGGCAATTAGGTGAACGCATTCAGTAAAACATTAATTTATATTCAATTGTGAATCAACCTCATACATTATTATCAATTGTGAATCAACCTCATAAATTTGAAATACCTCTATGAGATAGAAAGAGAAAACAACAAATAGCTGTCAAACAAAATTGCCCCATTTGTTGTGTGAACGTTTTTTTTTTGTAATTTGCGAAATTACCTCATAATGCATGTATATTGCTTCTAATTTTCAAGTTAAAGAGTCATTCTTTGCTATAGTGCTATTGTTATATAGTCTTTCTGAATGAAACAAAAATGTCGTTGCTTCAATTCGCTCAAATAAGAAGATCTTTACTGAAGCTTGCACTTATGATATTCAAATTGGTTTAATATGCAAAGTGCAAAGAATATAATGTTTGAGTATGAGTTTTCGAAATTCTTTTATTGGTTTTGATTTTTACTATTTTATTTAACGGTTTCAAAAATTTGAAAGGCTCTTAAGTCCTAAAATTAGGTTTGTTCTATACAAAATACGTCATTTAAATGTCTATTACAACAAAAACACTGTAGCCTTTGTATATAAAACTTATAGTACTATCATCACGATGATTTTTGAGTTGTGCGCTGTGGTCGTCTGAGGGCGCACTTGTATATACACAGAAACAGCAACCAGAAAATTAGTATGTGCTGTGACCGCTTGGTGCCGACGTGGTGGAACGTGCTGATGATAGTACTATGCAAATTTATATACAATGCTGTAGCTGTAAAAAAAAAACATTTTTCAACACTTGCAAAATTCTCCTATCAATTATTTGCTGAATGCTGTTCATTAATCTGTCAAATATCTATTTGACAGCTATACTCGAGTCAAACGTACACCATTCCAGTGTCCATTTAAAATTCCCATACGTTGGAAAATGGAAGTGTCGGCCATATTGCTTGCCCAGCTCTTCCATCTGCATCTGCGGCATTCGTTCGATTTTCTTTTGGGTAAAGGCAAATTAAAATTTTTTCCTGGACCCACCAACGCTGTGTGATCCTTTAAAAAACTACACCAAGCCCCCAAAAAGAACTCCAAAATCCCAAATATACTGAAGCAAACACTCGAGGACATTTGGATAAAGTGGATTTTATAATTCTGAAGAGGCCAATTAAACGACGCGCTACGCTTTTCGTACGCATCAGGTAAGATGTAAAAAAGCAAATTTCGGAAAGCCCTTCCTTCAAAATGGGGTGAGGGCATTGCTTGAAAAAAAAAAATAAATATCAAAATCTTTTTAATATATGTTTATATTTACAAATAAATTCTGTTTTTATCCTTCAAAGTCAGTTGTTGTTTGCAAAATTAAACAAAAAAAAAAACAAAACAAGAGTGTAGTTATAAAAGTCGGTTGTTTCTTTAAAAAAAAAAAACAGTTCTCTCATAGTAAAATTGTGTAAATAAGTAAAATGAATGAAATAATCGAGTGCGAAAAAAGACCATTAACATTCTCGCTGTTCGCCAACAATAAAAGTCTTTAAAAAAATGGTGCAAGACAATCGCCTTGTTTCGCGCATCCATTTCGCGGTCGTAATGTTATGGCCAACGTTTTCCAAGTTTATTTTTGTTAATTTTAAATAGTTTTTTTTTTCTGTAAAAAAAAATAAATAAATAAATAAGTCAAGAATGTGTTCCAGCAGGGATTTTCAAAAATGAAAATATTTATCCAAAAATGTTGAAGGTAAGAAAACGGATGCCGAATTCTTTTTGTTCTCTAGAGAGATCTTGAATCTCTATAGAAAAAAATAAAAAAATATAAAAAATAAGGTAACACAAAGGGGAATATGTGAATTCAATTCATAATTAATATATAAAAAAACCTATGAAAAAAAGTGAATGAGAAAAGGCGTGTTTCGAATGCAACATATAGAATTCTAGATTTCTCTAGGCACCACCGCACCACCGCCACCTGTGAAAGTTCTTTGGGATCGGGGACTGGTCGGTGGAGGTGTGTGGTGTTAATTATTATCGATGACGTTCCAATTCAGTTCATATTGAAGACGTGTCCTTGAAAGAAATAGAACACAAAAGGTACATACATACATTATTTGGGTTTTATTTATTTTGTTACACAAATTGTCACGCCACAACTTTTATATAGAATTTTCTTTTTTTGTGGAGAGATTTCAATTAAAATTGATTAACTACCTGCCACGCTGTTGCTATTTCACTAGCGAGCGTTTTTTAATTCAACAGGCAACATTTTTAAATTTTTGACTTTGTATTCAATTGCCCGTTTTTAACCTCGATTTTTTTTTTGTTCTCATCCAAATAATTTGGGGAGAAACAAGCTACGATAATGTTTTCTTTGATTGTTTATAGGTAGCCCCGAATGCATCAATTATACTAAAGTTGTGTTGTAATTCATCAAATTCTTTAATTGATCTCTAGCAGTGGACCTCTTTGGAGCACATCACTCATCTTTCATATTTTATTTGTCGTAGAAGACGTGGATTGAATGATAATGCGACTTCTAACAAATTCGATGTGCTGTCTAAAATGGAATTTTGATATTGCTATGCATATCGAAGGAAGCCTTGACGTCAAAAATACAAAATACATTATTACTAAATCTGAGAACATAGTTCAAAGGGCAATACGCAATACCACATGACATACTAGTACTATCGCAGAAGAAAGGGAAACCCAAAAACTCGTGGGGTAAATAAATGCAATGAAACCTGAATTTATATGCCGGCGAACCCCACAAGTTGAGCTTTAAGATGAAGCAGTGGAGTGGGAGAGTTTGATCATGACAATCGTCGTTAATGAAGAAGATCAGCAATTCTGTTGAGCTCAATAATATAATTTAATCCAAAAGAAACTCGAAGATGTAACTTTACAAAATATGGAAATTGAAGTTTCACATTAATTGAAACTAGACAAAATCCTTGTAACGAAAATCCCTTACTTACTTAGATCCTAAGACCCCCTTACGGGGCACAACTATTGCCTAGTTGTGATGATTCCTCCTCGACCGTTTTTCGAAATTTGATATGGCCAGAAAATTGTCAAGATGTTGGGTAGACTATTCTATTCCATTTACGAACGTTTGCAGCTTTCTAGTGACAGCAGTTGCGGTTTTCCAAGTGCAACTGCTCTTACTCAGCCCCGATAGGCATTTATAGAAAATGCATGTGCATGAAAGGATCATGGCGATGCGAGGCGTTAATTTAGACAAAGCTTGAAACTGTCTTCTCGATTGAAATTTTGATGTCGTTAATTTCTATCGCTTCAGTTATTAAATAGGATTTTATCCGGCTCTTTGTTCGTACTTGAGATCCTCCCAGCTTTTCTCGATCCATCCTATTGCTTCTTAATACCAACAGAGAGCACATTTTCAGTACCAACTTACGATACACCAACAACAGCAAGAGAGAACATTCTCTACGTAGCTAACACTACTAAGTCTACGGAAAATTATCGGTGTCCATAGTCATAAAAAGCGAAACGTTCAGGTCGAATCCGCTTAATAATTTTTATAAAGCGGCCTATTCGAAATCTCGTCAAAAAACTAAAATCTGTATTTGTCTTTTTTTTTTGTTTTGTTTTTTTTGACTCATTTATCAGAAATGTTTTGCTGTTGCGAATAATATTCTTTGATATATCCAAAAAAAAACGAGTAACATTTTACTGAATCATCATAACATTTGAGCGCATTCACAACTGCTATTCAAATAACAACAGTTGCAGTCTTCTTGCCGCCCTTTACCCTTCTCAAAAATTCATAATTTTAAACTTCACGAAGAAAAAATGTTATTGTTCTTTATCTTTTAAAAGTGAAATGTGTGACGTGGGGTCTAGAAATTTGGGTGAGGTAATTATGGACGTTCCCTAACAAAAGCCTTCGAATAATTTTTCGAAAATCAGTTCTATAATTTGCATCACACACTTATAGCTATTTCCAAAAACACATTTTGTTGCATTTCGAACGTTGCTTCTCGAAAACTACTTATATATAAAAAAGGTTTTGCAAATAAAAAAAACTAAAATAATAAAGTGCTAGGGCAAAAAGTGTAAGATGTTTTAAAATAAAAAAAGAGTATTATATTGTTTTATATATTTGTTATTAGCTCTATTGTATTTTTTTTAAATTAATTTTTCTGCTATTTTTAAATTTAAATATTTTCCCACAAACTTACCATTGATATGTTAAAGCTAATAGATCTTTTTATTCTTTAAAATATAATTGATGCAGATTATTGATTTTGTGAAGCATCGCAGTTTGCTTCTAACGAGCGGATTCCAACAAGAACTCAAAGATGGACTCAGAAGATGAGTCACGTCCTGGTTCGTCGGCGTCGAACTCTTCAGATTCATCAGATGATAATAATTCGGAGAACAACTCACGGGCCTCAAGTCCAGAGGCACCCAAACGCTCGAAATCGGGTTCGGTAAAGTCAGCAGCATCGATCAAATCAACGACATCGATGAAATCTGGATCGAATAAGTCAGGATCTGTGAGTCCCCAATCGGGTGGCGAACGAGCAGTATCACGTTCGTCGCGTGTCAGCTCAATTTCATCGAGAGCATCATCTAAATCGAACTCAGGTTCCTCGTCATCGTCGTCGTCATCATCGAGCGATGAGGACGATGAAGCTGGAAGCCCCAAAGAAAACAACAAGACACCCAGCAAACCTGCTTCATCTAGATCGAGCAGCGAAGAAAGTAACACTCAGAGGCAGGGTGTTGTTTCTCGAAACCAATCCATTTCCCCTGCCAGAAGAAAATCGCGAAGCTCAAGGAACTCTAGTGTGTCCAGTGCTGGTGGCAGTTTAGATGATCATCATGAAGATGGTGCAATCAATATGAGCCACGAAGATTTGAGTGATGTAAGTGAAATGGATTCTGAAAAGCGCGTCGATCACAGCATCAAAGAGACAACTAAAATGTCTATTGAAGATGAAGCTACTAATGGATCTGTTAAATCCAATACAAATGAGCGTGAACACCAACCCGAGATTGAGGAAGAAGAAGGTAAAGAGCATGTGACTGAGGAAAATAACTCCCGACATAGCCGTAACGAAGACGACGATGATGATGACGAAGACGACGACGATGAAGATGCAGGTGAAATTGGTGATAGCTCCAAAAAAGACGACGACAAAGAAAAAGAAAAAAATAATGAAAAAGAAGACGAGCAGGAGGAGGACCCAGAGCCTATTATAACGGATTTACGTCAAAAACTAGACAAAAAGAAAGCATGTCAACAAAAAGTCGCTGAAAAAATGGAAGAAGATAATGAAACACAATGTGGTAAAAACAAGAATAATGGAACTGTGGAATCAGATATAGATGAGTTGGTAAAGAAACATGATGAAGATGCCCTTGATTTTGAAGCAGAAGAAGGCGAATGTCCTGAAGTAAGTAAAGAAGAACAAGATAAAATTGATCAGGATGATGCCAAGAAGAAGGACGAAGGACAAAAATCAGATGGTGAAGCCGAAGAAGGAGAAGAACTCGAAGAAGGTGAGGTTTCGGATGAAGATGAAAAGCGTCCAGAAGAAACGGAACCCAAACCGGTATGCAGATTCTATACAAGAGGTCAGTGCACCTGGGGCATGAGTTGTCGTTTTTTGCATCCCGGTGTCACCGACAAAGGAAACTACACAATGTTCGACATGGTTCGTCCAGTATCAGTTCCTTCGGGAGGAGGTAGACCACCGTTGGGAGGAGCCTTCGGGCATGACACTTATCATGATTATCGCACTGACAGGCCACCCCTTCATCACCGTGCTCCGCCAATACATCATCACCCGGCCATTCCGTTCGTAGCACACCATGACCCGAGAGCCATTCCACCTGTAGCAGCACAGGAACCACCTATTGTCGAAAGTGCATGGGAACGTGGCCTGCGCACTGCCAAGGAAATGATGCGCAAAGCCAACAAGCGTAAAGAACAAGACATGGACTTTGAGGACAAGAAAATGAACTTGACGCTGTCGCCCGATGATGTTGAGAAAGACAACTACTACATTAAGGACAGAGCTACACCACCAGAAGTAATTTACATAAGTTTTAATAAAAAAAATCTTTATTTAATTTCCTTACATATTTAAAGGTTGTTCCACAATATCCAAGACATCAGAATTATCAAGAACCACCTGGTCTGTATCCACCTCCAGAACGCTTTGCCAGGGGACCACCACCAATCTACGATGACTTGGATCCTTATGGCCGTAGTGCTAGGTACAGAGAATTACCAGCACATAGAATGCCTCATTACGAGGACGAGAGAAGAGTGCGTCCAGCACGCGAAGTGATTGTACAAAGAGTCGAACCCGCCGGAAGAGGTGACGAATGGAATGATCCGTGGATGCGTTCAAAGTCACCAGGTGGTCGTGCTTTATCGGATCGTGAGAGAAGCGACAAACGTCGACGTGACAGACGTAGCTACAGCAGTAATTCATCTTATTCCAGTTCAACAAGTTCACAATCAGATTCGAGTTCCGAATCAAGTCGATCTCCAAGTCCAGAGAATAGACATCGCTACAATAGCGGTTCCCATAAAAGCCCTATACCCAGACGACACATTCGAGCTGGTGGTGGTGGCCTCCGATCACCTAGTCCTAGGCGACCAAGGCGCTCTCCAAGTATGTTAAATTTAATGTTATTGAGTTTTTTATTTGTTTGAACTAATTTTAAAGGTTAATACAATTTATTTTCAAATAATAACTATAAAGCAGAACCGTACATTTTGCAAAAATTTCAGACATCATTTTCTTTTTTAATTTTCCCACCGTTCTATCCTATCGATGCATATTACTTTAAAATAAAATCTAATCCTTTAAAAACAGTAACAAACTTTATAATTTACACGAATCCATGCATCATTTCAAACGCATTCAAACGCATGTTGTAAATAATAATATACCATTTTTATTCGTAAACATAACACAATCTATTTGTCTCCAACTTTTTCTTATGCAACCTAATCAAAGGCATTGCACGTTCGCCAGTTGCTAAGCGGCGTGGACATTCTTCACCTTCTCCTATTCCAGACAAAAGAACAGCATATAGTCCGAACAGTCGCAAAAGAAGAGTTTCTCCGCCTCCGAAAAAAACTGGAACCGAAAAGAGTAAGAAGAAGCGTCGTGGATCAAGCAGTTCAGGTTCAGGTGAGATATAATATTTATTCAAATAAAAATTTCAATACTTTTTTGTTTTCTCAGGATCGTCAGATTCTAGTGGTTCTGGTTCGGATTCTTCATCATCATCATCTGAAAGCTCTTCGCAGTCTAGAGGAAAGACTCCAATTAAGCGTATGCGCACAACTGATAAAATAGCTAACGAACGTAAAGCTGTGAAAAAGGGTGAGTTTTTTTTTTTTAAATACAATTTTCCATAAATACAACTATTTTTTTCTTTTTTAAAAAATTTAGTTGAAACTGTTAAGAAACGATCACCTATCTCGATTGAAATTAAAAAACAAGCTACGGTTGGAGCATCGGCACTAACATCACCAAGCAATTCAAACTCATCAGATAAACCAGAAGTGAAAGATATGAAGAAAAATCGACGTGAAGAGTTACTGAAGCAATTAAGAGCTGTCGAAGATGCCATTGCCAAGAAAAGATCCAAACTAACCTGATAGATTTAAGTGGGCATTCAGTTAAAACTCACTGCAGACAAAAAAAAAATCAATTTTCCACCATTGTTTGCACTCATTGCGTAAAACACAAACACTCTTTATCTTCTTTGCTCCATTTGATGATGAATGATGATGCAGCCACCTTCGTGAATACATTTATATATTTTATGTTTTAAGTTCATTATTATTATTCGATTTAAAATGTATATGCTAAGTAAACAGTTTTAAATGGTCGTCTTTGTGTATCATCGTACATCGAGATAATTTAACAAAAGTTGACACAATTAAAAATGTTTCTAGTTCTCTGATTATGGGAATGAGAAAAAAAAAAACAAATTATGATATTGTTTTGATTTAACTGAATATTGCGATTTTATTTAATTTCTCAGTTTTTTTTTTTTGTACCAGGCTTAAAATTAAGAAACCATATTTTTGTACAATTTGATGAAAATGATACTTCTAAAAAAATACTATGACAGTTATGGGCTGGACGAAGATTGTTTTTTCGTTTCTAAATGTCTGTGTACTTAATATTCAATATAATGTATCTTATAGTTGGAGATGTTTTTAAAGTTAAATAAACATAATTGATATGAATGTAATGTTTTGTTTTCCTTTTTATTTATTTACATACATAAATGTAAACGTACAGTACATATAATGTAACTGTTACTCTTTAATACTTCTTTTTCCATGCATCCCAGATATCGTTTTAAGGATTGATATATCCTTAGAAAAAAACTAGAGTCATCGCCAAAGCATTATCGTTTGACCGTATTCCTTTACTTTTTATCAAATCCATAATTGAAATTGAAAAGAAAAAAAATGGCAATAAAATCTCTAAATTATATGATACATTTTTTGGAAAGACAAATGATACATGTTTGTTTTTCTTTCAAAAACCTGAAAAGCTATTGCGATGGTTTTGTTAAGATGATTAGTTGTTATTATCCTGGGTTTTTCGTAATTGCATTTTTTTAAGGGTCTGCTTGTTGATTCAGAACTTTTTTTATGACTCCGTACATAAAATAAGTTTTCTATTTATTCACAAAATTAAACACCAGGCATAAATCAAGTCAGCTGATTACGTTGTACGCAATTGGTGTTTAAAAAACGTTTTCTACAAAATAATTGAAAAACAAATTTAATTGTTTGCCTAATTGCTTGGTATAACGCCTTTTTCAAACCGAATGTAGCTTAAATTACCGAATTTTTTGCTAAAATTGTTTAAAGTACATACATACATAAAAATTATTGTTTTAATACTAAAACTGTTGGAGCAAATTTTAAATTTCTTACGGATTTTTGGGGACATTTTGTAGCTGTGCCAAATTTCAAAACAATTGGAATTGTTTTTGAAGCCAGTTTTTTTCTTTGTAAATATTAAAGGTATGAGTACGAGTTGAACCAAACGTGAATAACTTTTTAAAATAGATTAAAACGTAACAATAAAGCCCACGAGGCGGCAATTGTGACATATGTATGTAAGATGTACGAGTACGAGTATTTTTTTTAAATAATTCTAACTTTAATTTTTGATAAAAATGTATTTTTCTAGCAAGAAGAACAAATTGGGCTTTCAAAATAACAAAGGAAAAACTGATACTAAAGCAGTTTTTTACCAAGCTCTCATAAATTTAGAGCGCCTAGTGAATAGGAAAAAAAAACTTAAAAATGATAAAAGAATGTGCTTAATCAATTAATGTTATCTACATGAATAAAATGAGAACTAAAAAAATAGCTAACTATGTTACTGTGGAAATCAAGAATCAGTAAGGACCAAAAATAGTACGAACCATTAAGTCATTATAAAAAATTACTTTTTTAAATTACCCGAAGTTAACTCGGGATTTTCTTTTGGCTCGCACTGTGGAGGCTTTTGCAAAAATGCTTGCGAAATTGAATTTTCTTGTGTGCATAATGCAAAACAAGCTTATGTCATGATTTAAGAGTTATTGAGATCTCAAGAAACTGAAAAAAGTATAATGTTTGGGCAGTCAGTAATTAGCCATTTAATTTTTTTTTTTGTGAATTGTAAAATTTAGCGTTTATTAATTTACTTTATACACGAGTATTTTTTTTTAAATTACAGTGAAAGCTCTAATAAGCAGGCACTCATGGTCCCTAAATTTTTGTCAGGTTATGAGACCTGTCCGGTTAAGGGAAAGAAATAGAAATAGGGAAATCCCCTATTATTTGAGCTTCATGTCCGGTTGTCGGAGATATTGTATGGATTTACTTACGTATTAACCATAAAACAGAAACTGTATTGAGAACAGATTTTCTGTTCTCTTCCCTTTTATTTCTTGATACAAAAATCATCCCTAAATAAAATAATATGTCCGCGTATGTGAAGTTTTCTTTCTAAAATTTGCAAAAAAACGTGTCCGCGTCCGTTTATGGGAAAGTAGTTTATACTATATTATGACATTTTCGAAAAAGAAGTTCGTTCCTGAAAATGTGTCCGTTTAAGGGAATTGTCCGCTTGTTGGAGCTGTCCGCAAGTAGAGCTTTCAATGTGTTAGTATAAATAATATATGATAAAGTTCTTATTTTAAATACGACCAATTTTTTTTTGGGGTTTTATATTTTTAAAATTTAACTTTTTTTTTGTTGAAAAAAATATTTTTTGTCGCTTTATTACTTTATTATCCTTTGGTCTTATCTAGGAGCTCAGCTGCATAATTACTTATTTAATTAGAGTATCCGTCATGTTATTCAGTCGCTTAATCCAGATTCAAACATTAATCCAGATGTATTTAATCAAATCACATAATGTATGTACATAGATATGATTTACTCATTATCATTGTCGGATTAATACCTATAATTGGATAAATTTTTGGATTAAAAGTTCTTTTTAATCCGAGACTTAAAAATGTTACGGTTAGTGAATAATATTATGGTTTGTCACATTTTTTCATGCGCAATTTTTTTTTTTGTAAGAGTAGCCAAAAGGCTAGACCATGTAGGTTAGGTTAAAACAAGAAAAAAGTAACAAGAGAGAAGTTCTATTTCCCTCCGTTTAGGCGGGGATATGTCAGCTTCAGTTTTTGAACATTTTTAATTAAAACTATTTTTTCAGAATATTACATATTAGTTTTGTTTCAAATATTCAATATTCCTCTGTGAGGAGTATGTATAGGAACAAAAGATGACATTTAGAGCAAGAGCTTATGAAGGAGGATATTTTGAGTTAAGATGAAACAAAAACTCCAAACCAAAAAAGTGTGCTGTGGTCATTATGGGACACTCTGTATACAATAGTGAACTGATTGTATTTGGATTCACACGAATATTACGAGAATATCAATGCGTAAATTATTTTGTTGTATTTTTTTTTATTATTATTTTGAATATACCAAATTATCGATTGATTGCTACCGGGTAAAAATGTAATCTTTTTTTGCAGACAGAATAATATGACAACAATATGGTAATACTCAGACAAATCATATATTTTCATGGAAAATCTTAATTAATAATAATAATTTATTGATTAATTTCAAGGTCGAATTCGACACCTTCGAACAACCACTATAATCAATCATGATATTTATTGAGTCAAAATCAATTGTGTTTATTCCAAAACAAAGAGATGATATCTCTATGTAGTTCCTAAATTATGAGTTTTTTTTTTGAATCTTTAAAGAAATTAAACAAATGATTTATTTGAACTTATTAAGCCATTGACAATATTCCATTTTGAATTTTAGCCAATGGCTTGCGTCTTCGTCTATAAATAGCCATTTATTAAAGAACCTTTATACCTACCAAAAAAAAAAATAAGTATGTAGGTATGTATTTTACCTTGCGTTCTTTGTTTGACTTTTGGTTGAGGTGAAATGTGACACAATTTGATATTTAAATCCAATTCACGTTTTCTTTATTGGTCTGCTGATATGTTTTGTATTATAACTTTATACTGGTGTCGTATATGCATAGGTACATAGCTACTCGAAGATTTCCATCGAGTGAAAATCACGTCCAGAAGAAAAGCTCACGTGCCGTAATCTCACAAAATGTATGCAAAATGCTAAAATAAAAGAAGCACACCAAAGCAGAGCCGAATAGAGCAGCGTTCGCTGGCTCTGGTGAAAAGAATTATCGAAAAAGATACGTGGAAGGACAAAATAACCCTTTTATTGCTGGTGTTATATCCTGAATGGATGAACATCTGTATTATTAGCGCCTTCAATATATAGGTAGATACATGAATATGTTGGATATTTGAATGTTTAGGTGTAAGGTGAAGTGATGGTATTTCTTGGTTGGCTTGGTTTGGTACCTGATTTTGCTTTCCCATGAGAGTCCTTGAGGATTAGAGATAGAATATCAGAATACAAAAAGAAAAACAAACTACGTCCTTGTACATATATCGATGACATGGATTTTATATTTTTTCTCAATAAAATTCGAACAAAAAATATTCCTTTGATCTTGGAAATCTGCCTTATTGGTTATATTTATCTTACTCTTACATTACAATGTTCTTTCCACTACATATATTATATATTTTAAACTAGGATTTGAGCCCCTTTATTTGGTTGTACATTATTATACGAGTATAACTACAAAGTCAGAATTTTCTTTATATCTTTGAAATACACAGAATAATAAGATGTCAATTATGTATAATTATGTATATATAAATTTATTAAGGCACGTTGATTATTATACAGGGTGAGTCATGAGCAGTGCGAAAAAATTCTAGGGCGTGTAGGTTGCGTTGGGGGGTCTGTTCCCCCCCCCCCGTTTAGCCGGGAAGTGCAATTTTCGAAAAAATTGACTTGACATTTAAAAAAAAATTATTTAAAATCAACAACTTCATTTACAATGCTGTGCTATACTTTTTTGAAAAGCCAACAACTTTTTCTTTTATTTTGTTTCTAAATAAATCTATTCTAAGAAATAGTTTTTGAAATATTAATTTTCAAAGTCAAAATTTTGAAAAAAAAAATGGAAAAATATATTCAAATTATTTTTTTTTTTTTCAAAATTTTACGTAATTAAGTGCTAATTTTAATTTCAAAATTCAATGCTGTTATTAATTTTAAGTCAAAATCAGAAAACCGGATGCAAAAATTTTATGTCGTTCTCAAGAAATTAAAAAAAACCAAAACCACCTTCTTCTAAGAAAAACATTTATTTTTATTTTAACGAAGCAATTTATGAAGCATTAATCTTAGTTTTTTTACTTTTTTTGAATTGGAGTTTTATGAGAACGTAATAAAATTAAATAGTATTGGAATAACCCTGGATTAATTTTATTTTCATTGATAACTTCTGAAAACTGACCTGTCATGGCCCATGGGTTCTTCCTGTTAGGGTGGACAATAAGCTTCTTCGATGCTCCAGCACTCCATGATCTCGTAGACGTCGGTGGATTCATGAAAACGTGCTATGATGGCGAATATTTTTTCCAAAATTTCAAAAAAATGTCCACCTCGTTGTTCCTCAGCTAATCAAGAAAAAAAACAAAATCACAGCATTTTTTTCGAAATTTCTTTTTGACGAATTTTTGTCTGACCAAATTATCAACTATGTATTTGTATTTTCAGAACTACTTGTCATTTGTTTCCACAAAACTTTTTCTCCTCGCGGCAGAAAAAAATGACACTTGGCAGACAAATTTTTTTCGACAAAATACTTTTACGATCAAAATGTTGGAGACAAAAATGTTTGGACAAGTTTTGGATTTCGAGATTTTGCAAAAATGGGTCTTTCAATATTCTATATCTGTGTTTCTGTTGAGCTACACACAGGTGAGTGGTTTTAAGATCAAAAATAACGGTACCTGCCCTACATTTTTTTGAATTTTTGGAATATCGAATTTTCTCGTCTCCAATGATTTTTTTAAATTTCAATAAATTTAAATACAAATTTTTGAGTGAAAAAAAAAAATTCCAAAATGTTCTCTCCCGCTTTATTTTGATTCTCTCAAAAATATTTCATCTGATTGTATTTAATTGTATCTATGCAATAGCATCTAAAATTTACAAAAAGTATTCAATACTTAAATTTAAAAAAAAAATAGTTTGAGTTTTAAAAAAAGTAAAATATATTTTTTTGATTGAGTGGGTGGAAGCTTAGCGATTGGATGTGTTTTGGTGCGGCTCCTGATTGTATGTTTTCGAAAGTTCATAAAAATTGTATTGAAGCATTGATTTGAAGTGTAAAGTGATTCGGAAGCGATTGTTTATATTGTGAACTGGTTTACAAGCCTTAAATTCTGTCATTTGCAATTTATAAAGGAATTTTAAGTTGTAATTTTTCCTATTTGATAAATCTAATTGTCATTTGAGTGATTTCATTGTTTGTGCATATCAACCAGAATTCACCTCTTCTCTGAGAAAGTGCAGCATACACCATACATGCTCAGAATATAAAGCGGGACTGAACATAATACATATTACCAATAAATTGTAAATGTGAGTACACACAATAATACCTAAGTAGAAAATATTACACAGTTCTCCCACACATTGAGCTTAGTAGTATTTATTTTCACCACAACAAAGCTTACCGAAATCCACCACAAAAAATCATTTTTGGTTCCGAAGACAACAACCTATTCTTTTTCACCACTGCACTAAAAGCTTGTTAGCAAAAACGACAACCAAATTCTGTTCCCAACAGTGGTGCAACGAATGGAAAATACAAAACCAAAAAGATCTTTGAAAGAAACTTCACCAGATTTGGATAAATTTGTAAATTATAAAAAATCTTGCACTATGGGTGAAAATTCAATGGCAAATCTAATGAACATTTTAATGCCAAAAATGAACGAATTATTTGACACAAAATTAGCCAACATAGCAACAAAAGATGACATTAACATCATCAAAAACGATATAATCGCTCTACAATCTGAGAACGAAACACTCAAATCCGAAATCACTAAACTAAAAGAAAACGAAAATACACTAAACCGAAAAATTGAAGATTTTGAAAAATTCACTAAAAGGCTAAACATTGTTGTAAATGGATTGACTGCGACCAACACTCAAGAAGCAAAACAACAATTCGATCAAATATGCAGTTCAACCCTTAATGTATCCGTTACAACAACCAACACTAGAAAAATCGGCTTACCAAACAAGAACTCGCCGGCGTTCGTTTTTGAACTCGGAAATGTAAACGAAGTTAACTCAGTATTATCGGCAACTCAGAACTTGAAAAGCTCCAAAATATTCATCAACAAAGACCTGGGGCCTATTTCTCCGCTACTACACTAGCTACATCACTTACATCATACAACAACATTCTACAACTACATCAACTACATTTTGCTGTTCCATAACTACAACTGGAAGTGTTGTATGATGCAGCTCGTTGATGTAGTGGATGTGTTGTTTGTTGTATGATGTAGCTCGTTGATGCAGTGGATGTGATTTCTTTTGACTTTTGTGTTTTGTTGGTTTAGCCTTTTGCAATTTGGATTTTGGAATAATAAAAGTAAATTAATAATAAATGGAGTTCGATATAAATATTTTCGACGATGATTTTGAATTTAATATACGTGTTGAAAGAAGACCAAAAATATATTTACAACGAATCAATTTTAATTTGGACGACCCTTATTTTCTTGAAAAATTCAGAATGCCAAAAATTTGTATTTGAATTGAAAATCATGCAATGTTTGAATTTATAACGTTTAAATTTAAAATAAAAATACTTACGCTGTTGAATTTCCTTTTATAGCTGGCCATAATTTAATATTGATAGTTTTTTAATATGCTTTTACATCAATAACATCAAAAATTTTTGATGTGAAAATGTAGCAAGAATTTACAGTTAATTGTAGAACAACAATGTAGTATCAAAAGCTGTGAAACATAATCATACATTTTTCCAATATTTCCAGTTGATTCTCTATAGATACATTGATGTACTACAACTGAAAAACCGATGTATGTTTGAAACAGAAATGATGTAATACAACTTTTATTCTGCTACATTGTAGTTGATGTAGTAGCGGAGAAATAGGCCCCTGTCATACAACGAAAGAAGAGAGAAGTACCACCTGCGACAAATCAAAAAATGGTTAACTGAAACAAATCCCGTTCTTAAAGTCGAGATCAAGCGGTGGGCTATTGAAGTTAATGGTCATCGTTACAAATGCAGCCCCGAAGGAACCATCACAGCCTTCAGCGATGTAGATAGGGAATATATTGTTAGTTTATTAAGCAAATCAGAATGTAACTATACTACTATTGTAAATAAGCCCATCAAAAATAATCCAAGTTCAAGCAACTTACCAAACCATGTTTAACAATTAGGTGCCTGTCAGGTTTTATCTTTCAATATTGCTGGTCTTGGAAATAAAACCTTATTTAGTAATTTTTTTAAATATATTAATAATTTTGAAATATTTTTTTTGTATGAAACTTTTGTAACAACTGAAAATAGTATAAGATACGAAAAATTCTTTCCGGGTTACAAACTTGAATGGATTCCTGCGACGAGAACACAACAACAAACAAGAGGAAGAGCAAGTGGCGGCTGCTTATATGGTTACAAAAAATGCGTAGAACTAGTCTATCAACTCAGCTTTGTCAAGCAATGTGATACCGTTTTTCTTAGAGGATATTTTGGAGGAGCTTTCCTGAACCTTGTTCCAGCGTACATTAACTGCAACCATTGGAGAAGCGACTTTGAAAAACTTATTACATTTTTTGATGAAACAGACCAAAACAATTTCATATTAGTAGGCGATTTGAATGTAAGAACTGGTACGAAAGGAAGTGTAGATGTTCAACTTGGAAACGAAAATTTAGTTCCTACAATCAGAACCTCAAAGGATAATTGTTGTGACCGAAACTCAAATGCATTTACGGAGTTCTTAGAAGAGATCGGAACGTTCATTTTGAATGGAAGGGGATACGGAGACAAGACAGGTGAATTTACATTTGTAAGCAGCAGGGGATCTTCGGTCATCGACTACTGCTGTCCATCATACAGTTCCATTGATGCAATTAAAAACTTTAGAATCGGCTGTGAAACTTTCTCCGATCATATGCCCCTCATAGTAAGTCTTACTACACAGGAAGATAAAACGACAAATGATTCAATGAAGCTTTTACCTAGACTTAAGTGGCGAGATGAAAGAAAAACCACATACGCACGCAGTCTAGAACAATACATACCTCAAAAAATTGCTAGTACTAACGCAGGTGAAGATCTCTGTCTGGCTATTAAGGAATGTGTATACAGTGCTAATGGAACAACTAATCAGCCTAAACTGAACTTTGCACCAAAGAAACCATGGTTCGATACAGCCTGTTTTTACGCTAGGAGGAATGTATTGAAAAACCTTAAAATGTACAGAAAACACAACATCGACGTTTACAGAAGAAAATACCAGGATTCAAACAAAAGATACAAAGCCTTATGCAAGCTGAAACAACGCGATTACTATTTAAATATCGCAAATCAACTAGCGTTAGTCAAGGCAACAAGCGATTGGTGGAAGCTAGCAAAGATAATGCGCGGTAACACTAACAATCAGAAATCAGACATAACATCATCTGAGTTTAGAATGCACTTCAGAGACCTACTTAATCCAACATCGCTCGCAGAAATGTCATACGAGTATTCCTTAATTACAGATATCCATATACCTGTGCTTGATGAAGATATTAAAATAGATGAAGTTCAATTAGCTATTGCATCAGCAAAAGATAACAAGGCTCCCGGCATCGATGGTATTCCCTTCGAATTCTATAAAAACGCCCCGACTAGTTTAGTCAATGAAATCCACCGTCTATTTTGTGGCATCTTTAGTACAGGAACCATTCCCGATTCTTTCAAGCTGTCAATAATGTTTCCACTTTTCAAGAAAGGGAACCCGAACGATGTAGCCAACTACCGCGGTCTGTCTTTCATGGACACTATTTACAAGCTGTTCTCAACTGTTCTGTTGAACCGACTTAATCGATGGGTTGAAGAAAATCAGATTCTGAAAGAATTCCAAGCTGCATATAGACAAAACTATTCAACTGTAGACCAGATTTTCAATCTCTCTTGCCTCATAAAATTACAACTCAATCAAAAAAAGAAACTCTATGCGTTTTTCATAGATTTAAAAGCTGCTTTCGACAATATAAATAGAGACGCATTGTTCCACAAATTGAGACTATTGGGAATGTCCACAAAAATGCTCTCAATACTAAAGGCGCTCTATCACAACAACATGGCAACAGTATGGAACGGAACTAACATCAGCGACTTCTTTCCTATCAATCGAGGCGTAAAACAGGGATGTGTCCTCAGTGCTTTACTATTTATCCTGTTCTTGAATGACCTTGACTCTGATCTACCGAGTGGAGTAACTATTGAGGGCATATCGGTAAAAGTATTACTCTATGCTGACGATATTGTTCTACTCTCAGACAATCCCGCTTCCTTGCAAACAATGATAAATAGCTTCGCTAGTTATTGCACAAAATGGAATTTGCTCGTGAACTTGGGAAAATCTGAAATTGTTATTTTTCGAAACGGTGGACGCCGGGCAGCTGAAGAAAAATGGACTTTCAATAACGACGAAATAAAAATAACTAACAAATACAAGTACCTAGGAGTGACTCTGACTTACAATATGTCGTGGACAGAGCATCTTATGCAGAGACTTGCAATGTCCAAAAACTCCATTAATGCTACCTGGTCAAACTTCATCAAAAACAAAAACATACAGCACTCAGCAAAGTACAAAATATATGAAGCCGCTTCGAAATCAATTATGAACTACTGTGCGCAAGTTTGGGGTTATTCCGAATATAATGAAGTTGAAAAATTGCAAAGGTTTTTTATTAAGAGATGTTTTTCCTTACCCAATAATACACCAAATTACGTGCTTAGTCTAGAAACAGGACTTCCAAAAGCATTCCTTTCTACACTCGAACTTCATTTCAAGTACATACAAAGAGTAAGCACCCTTCCCGAAAACAGATTACCGAGAAAACTTTCGGATGTCATAGTGAGAAAAAAGATTTACTGGGCAAATGAGTGGTCGGAGCTTTTTCATGAAGTCAACATCGAGTTTAACTGGTTAGCAAAGTCTGAGTGGAAAGCATTGCATACAGAAACTTGCAAAAAACTCACTGAAAGACATTGGACAGGAAACACAAGCAGAGCTCTTCAATCACGCTTTCACGATGAGTATTGTAACCTGAGCTATGACGAGGTACCAAACTACTTCGAAGATAGTAACTCTCGCGAGATGATCAGTATGGTGTTAAAGTCCAGGAGCGGATTGCTTAATTTAAATGCAAGAGCATTCAGAAGAGAGTCGGTAGGCATTTGTACGATCTGCAACCTTGATGCTACTGAAAATACATATCACTTTGTGGGAGTGTGTCCTTGTTTTCGTACATACAGAAGACAGTTTCTTGGAAGTGAAAGCCTTAACCGGGACCAGTTCCTCGAGTTTCTCAACGGACGAAACTATAGTCAACTTTACAATTTCATAAAAAGTGCTCTAAGATATCGAAACCTAATTATAAATGAATTTTCTTAAATATAAATATTCCTAAATATAAATCCATCGCTAAGTTTTTAATGAATATAATATTACAGTCAACACTTTAACCTGACAGGCAAATTAAAAAGTTATTGTCATTTAATTTAATTTTTATCATAATGAATATCAAGCTTTTGTAAAAACTATCTGAATAATAAAAATTTTTATCTATCTATCTATCTATCTATCTATCTATTTTTTTTTAAACTGAATATTTTAAAAACGACTCGAAAAACACTTTTAAAACTTAGTACAAAACGGTTATTTAACACAATCTTTATTAATTTTGAAAAAAAAGTGTTTTAGAAAATAACGGTACCTCTCATACAAATGTAAGAAAACCGTTTTCAAAAATTTTTAATTTCTCAAAAACGACACCGACGATTTCGATAAAATAAAACTCTCCCCTTATATGATTTTCTAGTTTTGTTCCAATCTTATGTATGTGTTTTTGTGACCTTTTTACCTCTCTCTATTTACTCGTTTAATATACATAACCTACCCTATACCTCTGGCGTATGTGCATAATTTTCTTAAATCCTATTAACATTATATTAAAAGCTTCAACTGAACAAGTTCTCAGTTACTATGGTGCTAGAAATTAACTTCAAATGTTATAAAAGTATAGATATTAAATGTACAGATAGATGAAATCACATATTATGATGTAACTTTGCCTAGGTAAGGTACGGTACACACCATATGCATATTATCATATGTAAAAACATATTTATATCTATAGTAATTAGCACAACTCAAACAAATACAATAAAATATGTAAGTGTGCCTTCAGGCTTGTTTTTTTTTTTTTTTTTTTTTGGTTTTTTTATAAGCATTCACATCTTCATTTTGAATAAAACACTCGATTACCTATCGTTTGTGGAGAAAACTTCTTAAGCTTAAAAATAATAATCAACTCGACCGCGCGCACGTTCCATAAATGAAGAGGTAACAAAAATAATATTTTTTTTGTTTTTTTTTTTTTGTGGACAGCACCTTCTCAGTCCTCATCACCATCAAAGCAACGTTTCTTAGCGCGATCATTGTAATTGTAGGACATGGTCAATCACTACAATCGGTCACCAATGATGGTAAAAGGTCAAAAGCACTCTTGTCTATTAACGACTTTGGCTTGGCTGCTCACTTGAATAGCATTTATAGGCTTTGGGTTAAATTTTATTATTTTTTTTTTTTAAACAATTTAGTTAGGTTGTTTGGGACTTTATTTGAAAAAAAAAAACAAAAATCTGATGATTATATTATTTTATACTTTGCAACTATGTGCCTGTAATTCCAAAGGTAAGGTTATGCTGCATCAGGTCTATTGGTTACAGGTTATATAGTACAAGGCCGGTCGTAAGTGAAAAAAAAACTATTTTGGGGGAATCTGAATACTACGCTTTTCATCAATTTTTAAAGCTCAGGTACATCTCCTTTTTTAATTTTTTAATGTTAATCGATTAATTCATTGAATCTCATAAGAAGACGCACTCCCATTTAAGCTATAACTCTATTTACCCCATATCCTGTGAAGAACTCTTTAACATACGGCCCTGATTTATTGTGATCAGCAAAAAATTTAAATACTTCTTAAAATTGAGTGAAAAAGTACGAATTTTGGTTACGCAAGGGTCGCGTCGTCGTCGGTGGGTCGATTGGGGTCTACCTACATTTTTCGTATATAAAAGCTGAGATTCAATGGAATTATATTTTGGGCGAACATCTTTAGCAGCGAAAATAATTTATTTGATGCTCTGGGTACGTATTTGTTCATATAATGTAATTAATGGTTGGTACGTTTTTTTTTTTTTTTTTTGTGTTTTGGGTATTTTTCCAGGGCTCTTTGGTCATGACTCAGAAAACAAAATTGTATAACTAATGTCTGTTTTAAATATTTTTTTTCTCGTAGGTATGCAAATTAAGTTGTCGAATGATCTGTGCAGTTTTTCTCATTTTTATGTTGCAATGTATATTTATTATATATGAAGCACAGAAGACACGCAGTCAGATATTTGTATTTCCTCAAAGTCTCTTCTATATCTACTCTGTTTCGATATAATGAATTTATAAAGCTAAGTTAAGATTAAGATCGAAGCAATAAAGTTCCACGAAGCTGCTGCCCGCTGTCTTTATTGGGCAACTTAACGTACTTGAAGCACCTGCTTGTCGCCTGTAGGTCGTTTTTGTTGGTGGTTCGGTGTGATGAGCATCATTTTCTGTCTGGCCTGGGCAGTATGAACAAAAAACAAAAAAAATTAAATTAAGGTTAAATGAACTTGACAAGTTTATAAGTTATTAGTTTTTATTTATCAGATGGACTTTGTGAACCTTCAACAGAGTTGAAATTGAACTCTTTTCGAGACTTGAAGTTAGGATAGATCGGTGGCGCAAATGACCGAGCAAACACCACCTTGAAGGAAATCCTTGTTAATGTTAACAATGTAATTTATGAGCAAGGGTTAGATTTCAACGTATTTTCATTAATAAAGTTTTGTTGATGTTGGATTGAGAAGCATTATTGCATGCCTTTAAACAATTTAAAAAAACCGTTACATGTTTTTTCCAAACTGTTGGTTGTACATGTGCAGTCAGATCAGATGGCACTGACTACATCCACCTACTACGAGTACACCCGACTCTGACAGCGACGAAATTGTGATAGATAGCAGTTCTGTCATTATAAAGAAGTTTTTGAGATTTGAAAACGATCATTGCGTACATCTTTGTACATCTTTTTTTGTCGAAGTCTAAATTATAAAAAAAAAAACAAACAAAGATGGCTCATGCCGCACCCAGTGTTTCCCTTTCATTTTACCATTTTTTTTTAAATATCGATGTGTTTAAATTCATGTTCAGGGGGAGAAAAAATGTAAGGGCAGTTCCAAATGTACCCCTGACGTGTTTAAAAAGCTTAAGTTTGAAGCTTAAGTTTGAAGTATTACATATGACATAACGCACTTTATTTTTCACTTGGCATAGATTTCAAGTGAACTTGTTGAAGCAGTTGAGTGAAGAATTAGGGAAGAAAGGGTTGCATTTAGGGAGAAAAGTTTTCTTTCACACTTGCTGGCGAAAATGGATGGATTCGTTTTTGCATTATCTTAATGGCTTATTATCAAAAATGCCTTGGTGGTAAAGAAATTGAGATTACAGTTGATCGTTACAATGAAGAACTCGACGCTTCTCTCTACGCGTATGCACATTGATAGGAATAATGTACTGAGCCACCATAACAATGTTCAGTTAGAATGCCAAATTTATGCCAAAAATAACGGCTTCTTCCGTTTATATAAAATATTAAAAAATATAGGTATTTCGAAAAACGACTTGATCGATTTTTCTAATATTCGGCATAAAAATGTTTTTTAAAAGTATTTTCAAAAAAAAATTGGACGAAAATAAATCTAATCAATCTGTCATCGATGAACTCAAAAACTACTGGACCGATTATTATGAAAATTTGTATATATGTATATGTACATATTTTCCCACGGAGAGATTTGTATAATTTTCTCATTGAATCCACTTGCCACCAGGTGGCGTAGCAACGCGTGCCGGGTACAGCTAGTTTGTAATAATATAAAATGCAGACTGGGTGGCACGTACATAGGTATTCCTACTTGCTCGTATATGCGATCACATCTATTTTTAAGTTTAAGTAAAAAACAATTTATTCGAAGTCTGTATACTTTATGACACCGGCCAACACATGCTTTAAATTAGGCTTTAGAGTAGGGCATTCGGTATAAATATTGTATGGAGCTTTTAGTTTCTTCTAAAAAAAACAAAAAGTAAAAATGAAAAACCGAAATTTGATATTTCCAAATTTTTAATTTACTATATTTCAAAAACTTTAAGAAATAATGAATAAATGTTTTAATGATTTATTTTTTTATGGGATAACACACCGTACAAACTTTGGTCATTTAACGATTTTTAAAACGCCGATACCTTCTTATCAGTGCATTAAAGTGTCAGAACTTTTGACCGAAAATTTTGTATGAAATATTTTTAAATACCATTAGATACTGTTGAAAAATTATACTCCAAAAACAAATATTTTCGACATACATATAACCTTGAATTATCATTAAGCCTTTTTTATCAATGGAATTTTGAAAGCGAATTCCTTGCCAAAACGAAATTCCGGCATTTTCCAAAGCTATGTACTCTGTAGCAGCTGTTCAATTTTATTCATATCATGCAAAAACTGAGTATTTCAGTGCAATCAAATGCTTGCTTTTTCGTTTTGCATACCGAATACTAATATTACTTTTTTGCGAATCATGATTGATAAATGTCTTCTTTTTCTTTTGTAAACCAAAAATATATAAAACTTAACTGCAAATGGCAGTGAATAGCGTTGATTGTGCTATATTACCAATTACCTTCGGCTATTTAAACTCTGCGATGAAAAGAATCGAAAAAGTGATCATTTACTGTCTCTTTAATCGGATTGCAAATGAGTCAGATTAATAATAATTTTTATATTACTAACTATTAATAGCTTTTTGTTTTTATAAGCTTTTGTTAATCCCCCGGTGATAAAATTATGACTGCAATAATTTTCAAAATATATTTTTTTTTTTCAACATGCAGTAATTATTTGTAGTCTGGTTAAAAAAATAATTAAATATCCTTTTTTATTTAACAAAAACCATTAAAATGTCAAAAATTAAATATTTTGCATCACTATTTAATTATAACCACATACCTAAATGATATTTTCATTTTGAATTAAAAATAAATTTTATAGGTACATCGCGTGAATTATAATTTCTACATATTCAATATTCATATCAAATGGAAGAAGTTCATAGGTATAATGCAATAAAGTGAAGACCCATCATCATCATCATCAACATACACGGTTATAAAATTATGGTTAGCATTATTAATCGGTCTACTGGCTAAAACCTGGTCCATTCTAATGGTTATAATAGATAATAATAATAATAATAGTCATTCGCATATTATACAGAAAGACCTTGACTTTTGCTGAAAACTATATTATCTGATGTGTCCGGTTGTTTCTATAAGTTGATTGATTGCATACCTATATGAAATTAATTTTTATTTGAATGACCGATGGTATTTTATTGGATTGCAGGAGGATACTGCGCTTTTTACAAAGTATAAGATTGTTTCATGGATTATTGTTTCATGGATTATTATTATGTTTATGCTAATTCAAATGAAAACTGATAAAATACAAGTTTTTTTTTTAAAGATGGTTGTAGGTATACCAAAACCATTGTGTCATTAAAATACAATTATTAAATAAAAACAAAACAAAAAAAATGTAATAAAACAATTCAGTAGCAAAATTAGAGATAATAGTCCAATTAAATATTTATATTTTTTTTATTTCCCTGAAAGCGACAAGCCACCCACACATCAAGTTGTAAGTATGTTTTTAATGTTTCATGTGTAACCTATCTCAAGGTCATCACAAATTTTGGAAAAAAAAGAAGATTTTCCTCTCGCCTTTTGTTTTAAGGTTTTGACCAAATGATGATGATGATGAATTTATGGTTAAGCTAAATATATACGGTTGAGTGACCCAGCGAGCCCGAAGTCTTTGAGTCAGTTATTATTCAAATTAAGTCATAAAAATGGCCATAAAATATTAAGATAAGAAAAGATAAACTTAGTCCCAATTTTGATTCAAAAACTTTTTAAAGATTTCAGCTAAAAAAATATGACCCTAATGAAGAATGAACGCAAACGATAAATGAAAAATTAAGCCAAAATTGAGACATATTGTTGTAATGAAAAATTTCCCCATTTTCAAAAATTTTAAATTGCATCAAAAATGGTGCCATTTCTTAAAAGTAAAACTGCCCCAAATAAAATAAAAAAAGGTCCCAAAATTCTTTTATTAAAAAATTATAAATAGCTATAATCATTTTCACATTTATGGAGGTTTATTAAAAATAGCTGGTACAGACTGATGCTTTCGTTGAGAGTAAGCTTAGAGTGCTATATTGTATATCAGAATTTTTATAATTTTCAAAATGCAAAAATTTTGATGTTCCACATAGATTTTTGGAGCCATTTTTCATTGGGCCTACATTTCATGTTTTCATGTGGGAAGCTTGTCTGAGGTCCCAATTGATCAAAACTATACACAAGCTATGTGTGAAAATCTAGATTGCCATTAAAAAACAAAATGGTGACTGAGCTTAAAATTTTTGCAGGTATTTTCTATTGTCTGCTAATTTGTTATATTTTTTTAATGAAATCCGAAATTAAGGTTCCACAACATCTGGGATATAACGCGTGCGTAATGCTCCTGCAACGCGTACCTTACACTATGTAACATCATCATCATCGGCTGGACAACCGGGGCCCGGTCCTGGCCTCTTTCAACAAGTCTCTCCACCTATCCCAAGGCTTCGGGCGTCCTGTTTTTTTCGCCATCTCTCTAGCGCAAGGATGGTCTACCCCTCTGCCGTCTACCACAGAATCTACCACAAAGGACTTTCCAAACCGGTTCCTCTTTGCTCTCGCGAGCTAGGTGCCCAGTCCAGTAGAGTCCACCTAGCTTAATTTTTGTCACTATGTCTGCTTCAAGGTAGATTGCGTACAATTCATGATTGTACCGTCTCCGGAATCGTCCTTCCTCACATATGGGGCCAACAATTCTCCTTAAAACTTTTCTCTCGAACGCGGCTAAGAGGTCGGAGTGTCTTTTGCTAAGCACCCAAGTCTCGGATCCATACGTGAGTACTGGCAGGACCATGGTACTGTACAGCAGCAATTATAAAGTTATGTTGAGATTTATGGATTTGAAGAGCTTTGACAGCTTTGTAGGCTCTGTTGGAATTGGGTGTATTTCTTCTTCTATATTGTTATCGGCTGCTACTATTGACCCAACGTATTTAAAGGATTGCACCACTTCAAATTCGTGCTCCGCTACCTTGATTGTTTGATCAACTGTTCTTCTCGCATTCGACGTCCGTTTTCGTAGCAAACGAGGCATGTTGATGGTCTCATAATTCGTTTAGTTTTACGGAACAGGGAATTAACCTGTTGCCAACCTGTTGAACTAGCCTGATTTCGTATGCTACATGCTATTCCCCCTATTGAACTTATAGCTGACCGCCACTGTGTAACGCGTGGGTGAAAAGAAGTTTTTTTTCTTTTTTATTTAATAAAGAGTGTTTTTTTTAGAGATATAGAATTTTATAGTGTGTTCGGTTGGGTTGGACATTTCAACATGAATAAACCGACACCTTAACAACTCTTCCGATTTATGCAAATTTATCCTGAATTTCATAAGAGAAATCATTAATAAAAACTCACAAAAACAACCTATAAATTGGGTTTTAAAATACGAATGATGTATATGTAAAATGTACATACATATCCATCCATAGTATTTGTTAAGGAGCAATTTAATTTTGAGAAAAACATTCCAAAATGTTAAAATTACTGTTTTTTTTTTAATGTAGTATTTTTCACATCTCCACCGTCTGAATTAAGTTACTGTGATTTTTATAGAAAAAAAGTTATTCTGCCCAGATTGGAAGACGCGACGCAAAGTATAGAGCCCGTCAAAACTCCATACCTTTAAAAAATAGCTTCAGTGTTTTTTGACCTAAAATTACCCCCCGGGAATTAACCGCTTCCATTTGCGACAGTGACTGTAGAACACCCTGTACTTTATTAACACATTTAGGTATTTGAAAAATTTAATAGCACATTCAGTATTCACTTAGTTCCCTATTGATTTAATGCAATTTCACACCTTCAACTATTAGGAAACTATTTGGTAGTTGTCTTGTGTTACACACATATTATGGATGTAAATATTTTAAAAAACGTGATCATGCAAATTTCATCGAACTCTATGAAGTCTTTCCATTATGCTTCCGTATTTTGCGGTATTGAATAGTGTTAATATTTGTAAAAACCATTGCATACCTATGTCTAACGTACAGTTCTTTTTTTTTTATTTAGATTTTGTGAAAATTTAAAATTTGCTGGGTCAGGTCGTGAGAAGTTTTATAGTGCAACAATAATAGCAAAAAAAAAAAGCTTTTTACATTTTTTAATTAAAAAATTAAAACTACCCCACATCTTGAATCAAAAAATACAATTTCACCTGAAACTTAAGAGATATATGATCCTTTTGGCTTTAAAAAAAATAAGCCAGAAGTTCTAAAAAGAAAACTGTCCTCTCACAAAGAAGCCAGTCACATTTCTTTATGCACATTTCTTCTTAAGCATTATAAAAATAATTAAACAATAATATGCACAGTATTTAACAAATATTTAGCATCAGGGTTGTAAAAGAAGATAACCTTTTATTAACGAATGCTCTTTTACAAAACAGAACTTGATTTACAATAATTCTTAATTAATAATACTTTAGTATACATTTTAATTTATTACCACGCTTATATGTACATCAGCTTTGGCCTAATGCAATTTAACTTAACTATATGACAGTTCCTAATTAATTATTAATTACTTGTAACTATTAAAACAAATTTTATATTTTCAAAAGAAAAAAAAAATCACACTCATGTATACCATGTACCTAGTTTTTTTTTTATAATGCAATTTCACGTAAACAAATTTAACTATTGCATCAATAGTTCAACAACAAATGAAACAACAAAGAGCGGCATTTAATTATGCAATTAATCACATAGCAAAGAAGCATCTTCATAAATGATTCAGTTAAACTTGCGCATGCATAAGATTACAAAGAGGTTTAAGTATTTTTTTTTAAATAATAATAATACATATGTGCACTATACAATGTATATACCGCCTTCGTGTTTCATTCAAATCGGAAATGGTAATAATACTGTTAAATGATTTAAAGAAAAGGTCAGACAGCAGGGTGTCTTCTTTTTGACCCAAAAGTTATAGAGTGTTAAATTTTGTAGGTACGAGTATATGTACTATCGCAATAGTTAAATTTTAAAAGTATTCACATAGATTTTTTTTTTTGTATGTTTGTAATACATGAGGTGCAAGTAGGTAAAAGAAAAAAAAATAAATGCCATCATCCATCTATTGGTAAACTGCAGTGTAAAGCCAACACATCTTCAAATCAGTAGGTGATTAATCTTTCAATCTTCTTAGTTATGCATATTTTGAAGTCATGTAAAATGCCATAGTAAAAAAAAAAATATTGTTATCTAAAAAGTAACATCGTTAAACTTTGAGTATTACAAAATTGTAAAATTTAACTTATAATTTAATTTATTAAGAAATAAAGAAGCAATTTTGAATATAGAATACAGTAACAGATTTTTTTTATGCTATACCTATTATTTTGAATAAATGAGTTCAATATTCAAAACAAATTATTTGAATATTATCTTGGGTATTATTAAATTTTGAATTTCTCAAAACATTGATATCGATTATCTATTATCCATTCATATCGATTATTGTGAATAAATTAAAAATACCGTCCCCATTTGATTTATTCAAATTTATTGTTGAAACAATTATGGGTTTTTTTTTTAAATTAGCTGTCAATCTAATTGTAGGAATAAAATAGTTACTGTTCGTTAACTTTAAACTACAGTGGAATTTTTTTGCTGATTTGTATTCGTATATTTTAAGTAGCTACATATATGTACAAGTGCATGTACAAAAACATGATTTGAATGACACTTTATTTTTTGCTTTGTAATTAAAATAATAACTTATAAATGTTTAAAAATATTCAAAAATTTAATAATACATGCCGTTTCATGTGTCAGCAGATAGCAGTGGAAGCCACATATATTATTTTGCTATTATAATAATACTAAAAATATTTAATACATACTTTGATATCTTGAAACTTCAGGTGTTCCGTTTAAGTCATTTTGGTTATTAAATTGCTTATTTCACCTAAATGGATAAGCATAGACTCCCACCTCAAACAATTTTTTCCTGTCTTACTTAAAAAAAAAAATTATTGTTAGAATGAGGATTGTAAATGTGTAAAAATCGAAAAGTACATAGTAATAACGTATATTTAGCGAATTAGAAGATTTAGTGAATTAAACAAAAGAGTTGATGCAGAAACTTTTTTTTTTAAATAATTTTTAAAACTGAAATTCCGTTATAAAATAACATTAGCATGTTCTTCTTCTAATTTTTTCAAACACTCATTCTTGTGCATTAATTTTAATACTGTGGAAATTCGGATTTAATTTTCTTTTATTAAAAACAAAATTCTGCATCAACTCTTTTATTTATAAATCCGTCTGTAATGCTTACGAATAGCTAACTTAAAATTATATTTTTTTTAATCAAATTTAAGCTAAAAACAATTGAAATAAAACGACCTTGGGATAATGGCAACAAATTAAAAGATTTTTCCCCCAAGAAAAATTATAAACTCCTTGAGCGGTGTTTGTGTTGTCTTTAAATTTCAAAAACAACACTTAATGCGGTGTCAACATTGTGGAGGTCAGCTATACAATTTGTGGCTAACCTACAAAACATTTAATGTTCAAACGTTACCTAAACTTAATAAATCATTATTGCCGGAAGGAATCTGCTATAAATTCCACCGATCAAAACGAAATTGTACACGGTATTTTTTTTCTTTCTTAGATTTTCATTATTTGAACTCCAAACTATTGAAAGTGCATTATATGTTCAACAATCATTTAAACTTTATTTGTCCTACATAAAGTATAAATTTTTCAGGAATAGATCGAAATCTTCCTTCACTTCACCACCAACATCCGATGGCATATGCTATCAAATTACAATTAAATTGAATTCGCGAAGAGGCGAAATTCCATTTTGCGCAACAATCGAAGCGAAAACAAAAAAAAAGAAAAAAAAATCCCTATCGCAGAAATAGTTTAAATGCATTCACAGAAGAAGATGCTTCTTCTTGTGACAAACATCTTCCCTCCCGATCCAAATGGGGGTTACGAGCACAAATCACCCAACAGTATCACCACCACCACCACTACCGCCACCGGTTTGTTTTGTTTTTGTCTTAAGATAGTCGCGTTGGATTTATGAAGATCACTTGAAGTGACCGAGAAAAGCAACAACAACAACAAAAAAAAACAACAATTATGTTTGAAGATGCAATGAAAAGTCGATAGGTGGCTTCTTGTATCTCTGCTGCAAGTCGTCGTTTTGTTCGTCGCGGTCGTTTGGTGGTTGTCGCTGATGTTGTTGTATAGTTGTCGTCATCTTTGCTGTTGTCGTGATTTTCATCACAAGAAGTACGGGTGTACATATGCTTAAAGGTCATCGCCGCCACTGCTGCGGCTGCCGCTGCCGTATGGCTTACTAACTTAGTAAATGGAATGCAAAGCTATATAGGAGCTCAGATTCGGGTGTTTGGATGAGCTCACTGGCTCTATGGCTAAGGAACGGATAAAATACCTAAGTACATGGTCTTTGATCTTATACTCTGCAACTTATTCAAATAAAAAAAAAAAAAATGTGTTGAATGCATCTTTGTACCAGTGAAGAAGATTAACGAGTTTTTTCCTCATCAGCTAACATATCAATGATTATATTTGGCCGATATTTGAGAGTACTAGAAATAATGATTCAAATGGACATTTTTCTAGGTGTAACATAGATAGTCTTTATTCTTAGGGCATATGTACGCGTGGTGTATTACAGCTGAATGTCATCATCTGATCGATAAAAATATTATTTTATAACATTAAAACCTCTTTTGAATTCGAAAACAAAGAACTTATTATTAAAGGTTAAAATATAGCGATATCTGAAAAACAATTCATTTCCTTTTTCAACTATTCAAAATTATACTTTAGAAACTGAATCTTTTAGGTTTAATCGAGTATCAAAGCCTTAGGTACAGACATTGTTTAGCTTATATTTTCATAAGTTGTCTGATCATAATGAGCATTGAATTTTGGAAATAAGAAACAAAAGAGTTGATGCCGAAACTTTATTATTTTAGAAATAAAAATGTAAAACTGATAGTAAATTAAACATTAAACCGTTCGTCTATTTAAAATCTTTTTAAGCCATCCAATTAATGAGTTAATTTTAATGTTTTTGATATTCAACAAACAAAGTTTGTGCATCAACTCTGTTTTTAAAATCCATGTGTTGTTATTACTTGTACCAATGATGCTCATATTATTTTTTCGAGCCTGAGGTTTAACACATCAGTACCTACCACTTTCAAGCTTTATAAATTCTTCAGCTTTGGCCAATAGCAGAGAAAATAATATTAATTTCAGCCGAATATTAAAAAAAAGATTGTTTAGTTTTACAAATTGTTGATCAATATTTATCAACAATTTCTTGTATTCACACAATATTAATAGTTTTATATCCATCTTCCAACAAATATTCTAAAAGTATTGCTAATGCTAATGCTGCATGTTAAACGAAAGTCCGGAATATTTTTTTAATGACCATAATTTACAGCCAACTATTTTTCAATACCGACGGAATTTTAAAATCAATTAAACGGTGAGCAATTAAACATATTATTTTAGTATTTTCTTACAATTTACATATTTTGGATACAGTAAAGAAGAAAAACATTTGATATCAGTAAGCTTTACTTTCAGTTTTGGCTGTAAAATGTATGGATCCTTAAAAAATATACACACAAAAATCAACTTTTAAGAAATGTATATTTTTTTGTTGCTTAAAATTAATATTTCAACCCCTAAAATAATAGATACGAAAATCATTCTTCTAAGATAAAAATTTAACGAAAACAACTTGATATGAAAAGCGAAAAGTTTTTAAGTTTTGGCCTAAAAAAAAATTATATTATATAACATCGTAAGTGTTTCCTTTGTTTTTTAATGATTTTTTTTCTCTTTTAAACCATTTTTTTAAGAAAGAGGGGAGATGTATGATTTTTTGTTGTTTTTATTCCACTTGCATGCATCACATTTTGTCGTATTTATTACCGTTTTTACATCTTTACTAAAATTTAATTGTTAAAAAATATATTTCTCAAATTTTTTGAAGCATCGCCAGCACGGTTGCTGGCTAATGTTTTAAGCTCTAAGTTTTATAGACACTTTATTTGTATATAAGGAAAGTGTCCTGAACGCCACAATATAAAATTTTAAATTATCACACACACACGAATTTGTGTAGGACTTAAAAGAAGGTTATTCAAAATTTTGCCTTTGACTTTGTTCATTCATATTTTTAGCCATCCCCTTGGATCTGCTATTAGGAGAACAGCAAAAAGTTAAATTAAGTCATTCTTATCCAAACAATTTTTCTTGAAATTTAAATTGTAAAGGAAACAATACCTAATAGCAACTTTTAAGTAAATTAATAGCTTATTAATATTTTTTTAAATCTGAATTCAATGCGAAGAAAGTGGTTTATATTTGATGTTTCGATGAAATATCAATTTTTTTATTTGAAGCAGTTTTCTTAGAATTTAAGTCTAAAATAGTTTTTTTATTCACTTTACTTTTCGAGTAAAAAACTGAGCTTAATTTTATTCTTGAACTACAACAACTATAAAATCTTGAATTTTATTTCAAAGGCTTTTATGTAATTTCTCAACGAAGTCATTTTTTCTTGAACATTTCGTTAATCTCAACGACACACTTATGATCATAATATGTCCCTACTTACAAAAAATATATTTTGCAGACCAAAAGTCTTCTTTTTTTTTCAACGTCTTACCAATATTATGCCATCAAAGAAATAATTATTTTCAATAAAAAAGAAAGGTCACCTAAATCATCAAATGAAAATCTTAAAGTGCTTCATGTAATCATTACTAACAATAAAAAATAAATCAATAAAATCATCAAGATTTTTAATCCCTCTTAACAAATTCATCTGCGGACACATAATTCACATTTCACTTAGACTCGCCATACCCTACTAATATTTTTTAATTTTTAATTTAATACCTACTAAGTGAATTTTCTGCAGCAGCCTTAAAAAAACATTTGAAATATTATATTAATTATAAAATCATCATTAAAGAATTACAAAAAAAAAATACCTTAAGAGGTTGCAGTTGCAGTTGCATTTGCAATTTGAAATCTATAAGAATGCAAGACCGGTAAACTCGTCAACGCTGCGCCGCGCCGCCGCCGCTGACGACGACCTTCTACCTTATGTTACATCCACCATTAATGCATACCACAAGAATTTTGATCAATTTATTACCATATGATGACAGCGCATTGATGAACTTTGAGTAAACTGCTTAAGTGCTTATATGTACATAATACCTATTATAACTAGTTCTATACATTTTACCCCCTTTGATTTGACCTAGAGACCATAATTCATATTTAAGCTAAGTCTTATGGCTTAGACATAAGTTTTATTGGTTATAATTTTTTAGAATAAACAAAACACAAGGAATAAAAATCAATAGGCCAAAGCGTCTTTAATAGCAAGGCTTTCACGGACGACGCAGAGGGTGCACTCTCATATCACCTTCACCACCAGGTTACACGAGTTTGTTATAGGTACTCTCTGAGATTACGGAGACAACTTGACAGGGTTTCTTTATTATTATTATGATTTTACTCTTTTATTGTTATTATTTTTATTATTATTATATTGTTGCAGCGTTGCGCCGCCTGCACTGAATTGCTGCTGCCACAGCCAGCGCCGCCGCCGCCGCCGGTCGGAGGTAATAGGGTATGACTGCACTTCTATGAAGATATCTAACTTTAACATAACCTCACCTCTGTGTTATAAGCTCAGGTACCTACCAAACTCTGATCAATGAGAAACTCTTGGTATTATATCGATTGTGTAAGATTTCGAGTGAAAAATTCAGAGAGCCTCTGCCTCTGCAGCAGATGATGATCATCATCATCATCTTATTGTGTTGTTGTTGTTGTGGATGATGCTGTTGTTGCTTCTGGCGGGATGATGATCATGATGATGATGACGAAGCCAACTAAACAACAATAACAGCAGCAGAAGCATCATCCAGCACAACAAACACCGCAACGAGACTATACAATATACAACAAGTATAAAGATGATGATGATGATGACCATCTCCCTAAGTTATTTTCATTTCCCTACCATTTATAAGCTTTAAACACATTTTTTGGATATAAAAGACGAGTGTCGCAGTTCAGAATACATCAGTGTTGACTTGGTTTTGGTACAGTTAAAACTGTCTTTGAGAAATATTTCTAAATAAGAAACAAATTCTTTATTTTCTAAATAAAACAATTAAAAAATAAAAATAAATTATCAAAATGATGAAATTAGTTGTTGCTATCTGCTTGTTTGTTGTCATCGTAAACAGTGCTCCTGCTCCACAACAGGATGTCCAACTTTTGGATTTCACAAATGAAAATGACGGAACTGGCAATTACAAATATAGGTAAGAAAACAACAACAACAAAACAAAAGGACGAAAATAGTGAAAAAGTGAAATTGAATTTTAGGGATGATAAAAAAAAATTAAAACATTTTGAAAGAGTGCATTTGGAAACTATTGATAAGGACTTAAGAATCTTCTTCAAATTGTTTGAAGTGTGTCTTTGCTTAAAACTGTTAAGTCAAAATTTAAATTTTGAAGTCGTTTAATTGGTATTTAGTAAATTAAAAAAAATCGATTAAGAAGTTAATTGTGAGTGACATACATTCAATAAAAAAATAAAGGACATTTGAAAAACAAAACAAAAAAACAACTGTGAAAAAAAACTTAAATTTTTTCTACTGTGAAGTTTACTGCGAAATTTCCTATAGACATTTAAATTTAACGTTAAATACAAAAGTAAAAAACATAAAGATATTGAGTTTTTGAAATCTTCAATTTTTGTATAACTTCAACTATTAAGAATTATTTAAAACTCTTAAGATACTTTAGATACTGTTTATAAAAAAAAATAATTTCCTGCGAGAGTTACTTCGAGTATATTTGAAGTTTGTTTATAAAAATCCGTTCAAAAATAACTCTGCTTAAATATTTCTCCAAATTATAAAGAGTTTTCAAGAGAGAACAAGAAGAGTCGTTTGCTATCTATTTCATTCCTATATGTATGACTTTGTTTTGAAAATTTTTGATTTTGATGAAAAACTATAAAAAATATTTTTTTTTTGAAAATTGTAAAAATTAAATTTGTATTTTTAAAATCTTAATTTTTTTATTTTATTTTCGTTATTGCTAGAAAAATAAAAATGGTAAAAATTTAAATATGGTTAAATATTTTCAATAAGTTTATTTTGTCAGTAAATCCAAATTAAAAAAAAAAAAAAATATTCCGAAAATGAAACTATTTCCAAACTAAGCTGTTTTTGAGAGATTATCAAAAATTATCAAAATGTAAACATTATTATAAAGATAAGTAATGCACCACTTTTAACGTATTTTCAAAATACCATCGACATAGTGGGAAATATAACTAAATCCGTTTTTATACGTTTTACAAAATTTTTAAAAAGTTTTCAAAAAATGCAAAACAATGCAAAAAATGAAATTGATAACATTTAGCAGTTAGCAGCCAAGTAGGAGATTGAGAACAATTCAATTGTATTTGTTGAATTATTGATTCAAATTTTAACGCCCAAAAACATTTTTTCTGTGATTTAAATTTTATTAAAAATTTTTGCTAGGCTCGTTAATTCGTTTTTAAACATATTACCTATAATTAGCAAGATATTTCGATTCAAATTGTAAGCTAATTAATTTTCTTGCTTCAGTTCAGTAGTAAAATCAATAACTTGTAAATTTGTAGAAGCATTTTATTTTGATCGCAAAAAATCAACAAAAAAAAAAGATCAACCTACCTCCTGAGTATCTCTCGTGATTCTTGGTTGGCATTTTTGAGATCTTGTAAATTTATCGATTTACATTTTGAACTAACAGCAATCTATAAGATCTCTAATTAAGTACTGTTTCACCACATACATAAGCCAACACAATCGTGACAATCAATAAATTTTTAAAATGTCATGTGTACCTACTTGAAGCTATATTTCATTATTCACAAGTTAAAACAACACAAAACAAAAATTTATACCTACATGTGTAGGTACATAAAGTCTGATTTGTTAACAGCTTAATTGGATGCATGATGCATCTAAAAACACCACCTTCATCACTTAAAATGAATGAAGTCCGTTTATAAAACAAATGATTTATTACCACTTTCGGTTGTTTTTTTTGTAAATAAATTTTCACAAGCTTAAAACAAAATTATAACTAATGAACTAGGTAAAATCTATATATGTATGTGCTTATGACAAATTAAAAAATTATTTATATTTACACTGAAAGAAAATTTTAATAAAAAAAAGAAGAATTGGAGGTTGGGAGAAATAAAAGAGAATTAAAACTTTTGAGAATTTTTCTCAGAAGTTAAAAAGATTTTATAAAGTTTTTTTCACGATTCTAAACTTTTTGAGAAAATTAAGTCTAATATTTAACTAGGAAAGATTTCTTAAACTTCTTATGAGAATATCTCAAAAATCTGACGTAAAGAATACTGAGTTATCAGGTTTGACTAAAAATATTTTCTTTTTCATTTACTGACAATTCCAACAATCTTGACTGGGATCAAATTTTTTGTTTTGTCACTTGTCACAATTTTTAGCAATTGTTCCGTTTTATTTAATATTTGAGACTGCAACGTGTCTTTATGAAAAAAGATTACCCTTAACAATGCTTTGTCATTTATTAGCCTTAAAAGTCTGTTCATGAATCCAGTAGGTTCAGGGACGATTTGAATATGGGAGTAATAGGTACTGCCGGTCTTCGATTAATTGTTGTATTATTTAATTTAAGTTTTTCAACAATATTCAACTACCTTTAAACATTTTTATTTAATAAATTTTTTCGCTGTAATTTTTTTCAGTGTAAAATTGCTGCAACTATGAGAAAAGGGTTTAACAAAAAAAAAAATGTTAATTGAGATGATTTAATTATTTTAATTTTCCCTTCAGATATATGCTACCATGCTATTCTGTTTTGTAATTTCAAATTCAAAAACATACCTATCCCAATCTTAATTGCTTGGATAAAAATGTTAATCTGTTGCAATATTACAATTTCCATACACCAAAACATCAAAGATGAACCCAACGTGACCGATGACATTTAAACAAAACAAAAAAGCTCACCTGCTTGTCTATTAATGACAAATACTGTTGATTACTATCAATTAGTCTTTCGAACAATATTGGACATTTAAATTCATTACTCAATTTTATTAGATATGGGTTTTTTTTTCTATTTCTTAAATACTTACTTCTATTCATAAAAAAAAAAACAACAAATACCCCTGTGAAATGTTTTGTAATTAAACTGCGCTTTAGAAATTAACTCTTCTTCACTATTTTCTATAGGTATCGGACTTACAAAAAGGTTTTCTTATTGTTTTCTTTTTTTTTTTTACTGATGCCATGATTGATTATTATTTTTGGGGGTTTAAGCTATACGAGGTGTAGGCTGTAGGTAAATCAATGCCAATGCTTTTATAAGACACTTGAAAGTTGTGAAAGAGATTTTTTGAAAAGTTTTAATGCCACTTTTGCCCACAATATGACTGATGACAGTGTGAACTTGACTTAAGAGCTATTATGTATGTACATAAAGTGGCGTAAATCTGATGAAGTTGATTTTTCAAAAATTTTAAATATGTAAGTTTTTCTTTTTGAATATAATCTTCGATGCTGATTTCAGTATCAAAATCTTTTTAAACTTTAAAGATACATAAACAATTTTAATAAGACACACATTTTGTTTATAAGTAACGTAGTACCTGAATTACATATGGGGGATAAGGCCACCCGGCAGCAAAATCTTTGTTTACGGTAAATGGTGGGTAAAGTTGATCAGCTTGAGCAAATTTAATTAAAAAAAAAAAACAAACAAAACAAAACAACGAACGAACCCATTGTTTTCCACAATTCAATGTCAATGATTTTATGTGAATTTCAAGATATTTAAATTGATATGAAGGTAATATATTTTTTTTTTAATTTTATTTTAATAAGTTAATGAGTAATCTCACTTTCGCAAACTCATTTTTTTTGCGTGGGAGAACTGATAATATTTTTATAATTCTCTTATGAATTAAAAGTTAATACTCAAGCAGTCTTGATGATTATCTACTTTGTTGTAAGTTGTAATAACAGAACAAAAGTACCTGAGGAAATTTTATTACTACGAGTAGACTTACTTTCCGAGTGCATGTCTGTTAGTTTGACATGTGCTTTGATTTATTTTAAGATGTCATTTAAGGAGATTGCAGTAGATTCACAAAAAAAAAATCTAAAGTTTTTTTACTCAGATAATATTTTCTAGAGGCGGTCTTTTGGTATACAATTTTTTATTTTATAATTTTAATTTCAATTCAATTCAATTTAATTCAATTTAACAAATAACTTTATTGTTCATTTTAATAAATATTTTTTTTTTGTGTTTTTTCTTCTCATTCAAAAATCTAAATAGTTTCTCTCAGAGTGATGGAACCAAAGTCGAAGAAACCGGTGAATTGAAATCAGTCACCGGCGAAGAAGGTCCAGTCGATGCTGTTATCAAAACCGGATCATACGAATTCACTGATGATAAAGGTGTTGTTCATCGTGTTACATACACAGCTGATGAAACTGGATTCCATCCAATTGTTGAAAGCTAAATTATACGAAAAATAAAATAAATAGTTTCATTTTGTTGTTTTAACTTAAAAAAAAATTGTGATTATTTTTTTTGTAGAAAACTAAAATAAAAAAAAAAAATTATAAATAAACAGTCTCTTTTCCTAGCACAAGAATGATTAAAAAAAATTTTAATATTTTGAAACCGAAATACTCAATAAAATGTATTTATAAATAAAATGTATGTCTTTTTTGTATAATTTAATCACGAAACTTTAATCTATTGATTTACAAAAAAAAAAGAAATATTGTTTTTTTTTGATATTGCATTTTGGTTGGATAAAAATATATTTGATCAGTTTTCACATGGTTGAAGATTGCACTCAAAATAAAATAAAATAAAATAAAATAAAATAAAATAAAATGAAATAAAATAAAATAAAATAAAATAAAATAAAATAAAATAAAATAAAATAAAATAAAATAAAATAAAATAAAATAAAATAAAATAAAATAACATAAATAAAATAAAATAAAATAAAATAAAATAAAATAAAATAAAATAAAATAAAATAAAATAAAATAAAATAAAATAAAATAAAATAAAATAAAATAAATTAAAATAAATTAAATAAATAATTAAAATGAATAATATATATAACATAAAATAATTTAAAATAAAATAAGTAAAATAAATCATGAGGGGAAGAAAGGTAAGCAATGACCTTTGTTAAAAGTTACGGCGAAGAGTATAAAAAATTAATGCTTTTAAGTTTTAAAAGTTTCTTCTTAAATATTTTGTGCCATTAATATTATTTTTGCAATAAAGTGCTTTTTTTTGTCAACAAAAGAAATTTGAAGGGCAGTCAATTAAAACTGAAAAACTGATTGAACTCATTGATGTACGAGAATATACGATATTTGTATTTTAAAACAATTAATGAAGTGTAAATGGGTGGATCTTTCGAAAATTTCACTATAATGATTACTCCACTAACAATGTCTGATGAATGAGTTATAATAGTGTTTATTCTAAGCTGATAAAATATAATAAAGGAGCTCACCACTCTACACGCTTCGTTTTTCCCACACACTATTAATTTTTACATGCACTCATCTCCAGTTATTTCTTTTTAACCTTCCCTATTTTTCCTGGATAAAAATTTGAATGGTTTATCAAACTTCTTTATTGCGTAAAATTATTGTATAAATAAAGGACACTGTTCTGTATTTTAATTTTCTTTTAACTTAAACTTTTTATATTGGGGCCTTTCACAACTAACAGAGGTTAATTCATCCTTTGATCTTTCACTAAAGATGAAAAGGATATAGTTGATATTCAGTCAATTCCCTTCGATTCATTGATTCGACAAGACAATGTTTGGTCAACAGGAACTAAGGTCAGTAAAATCTCCTGGTACCGACAGTTTCCTTTGGCCTTACTACGAACATATTAATAAAAAGGTTTAATTTTTATGATTTTAGACGGATTAACCTTTAGTTTAACTTTGTTTAGAAATTAATTTAGTGTGATAATTCTTGATAAGCTATAGAAGACTTTAAGATGTTAAATTTACTTGTAATGATTTGATTTTAATATTATTTTGATGTAAAAAATGATTGCATTTGTATCTCTGCTATAAGAAATAAAATATAGGAAGTTTTGAGTAGTCAAAAGAACCCCATTAAAAAACGCCTTTCCCATAATTGCAACCTTTGGCAATAATCTCACATATGGAAACACAAACTCTACATATTTTTTTATAAGCAGCCTTTTAATAATTCCAATAAGACATTCAAAAAAAAAAAAATAGACACACACCCAGTAGGTAGTAGTAGGTTTAGTTAATAAGAATTCTAATCAGATTGTTATTGGATAGCTCTAGTGGTGACATCTCTTACTCAATATTATTTGCATCCTAATCCAATTCGAAAGCCAAACACCAACTCAACTGTAAATATTTAATAGGGGTAATTTCGATTTGTTATCGAACCCAACGACCCTCTTTCTATATACCTACCCCCTCAGTCCACCCGCCATCACACCGTTTGCCGCACCCGTTTCATCAGTTGTTGTTCTCTATGGTTTTTTTTTTTTCGTTTCCTTTGATGGAATTACCCTATTATCCCATGACGGCCGTGAGCTTATACACACGATGAGAGAATCCTATGTATAACCATACCGTTAGGTCGAATATCAGGAACATGCCTATACGATGCTGCCGACCGACTGACGCACAGTGGTTTGGTTTGTATGGGAGCGCGGAAATAAATCGATAAAACCTGTAATATAAATTGGAGAGAAATGAAATTTGGCACACATGTGTGGGTTAGGGAAACACACATTTCCCCAAAATTTGGATTAAAAATAACAATTAGAAGATGAGTTATTGAGATTTTTCTAAATTTTGGGGTTTATTGTTCATATAAAGAAATAACAATTTATGTTTTGTAACACTTTTTGCTTTAATATGTAAACATTACAAAAAATACTTATAATACTAATTACATATTACATGTGTTATTATTATTAGTTTGTAATTTAACCACAAATTCACTATTTAACCAGTCCATATATCTTTCAAAAAATTTGGTTTGGTTATAACTAACCAACATGTATCTTAAAAATGAGAAAAGAATCTTTTTTTAATTTCTGATGTTATTAAAAAAATATCATTTTCGCTCAAGTGAGGATACTCTTCGTATAGAAACGGTTCTACAAAACTTAATTCTAATTAACCTTTAATTAGAACTTCACACAAAACAGTGTAACTTAAAACAAACTGTGACATGTTAATTTCTTTTTATTTATTGATAACACCTTGCACAATGAACAATAGCTTAATAATGACTTATTATTCCATTTTTTGTTATCTATATACATATATTAGTGACAACCAAACTATTCTTATTAGGTCTTACCTATCCTGAAAGGATAGATAATCAATTGAACTTAGCTAAGAAATAGTTTGTTTTTCATTCATATAACAGGTATCAATTCATATACCTAACATCAAGTATTATGAAAAACCCATATACAGGTAAAACCACAAAAAGCACCTTTTTTTATTTTACCTGTCCCTATTTTTTGCGTAATGTCATACAAAATTTAAAGATTATACCTGATTTCTGTTCAAATTTTATTTAGGTACTTACATATAGTTTAATACATCATAATTTTTTTATTTTAATTGTAATTTTTAAATAAAAGTTAGAAAACAATTGGAAAATAAGTCAGGCAAAAAAAAAGTTTTGCGCTAAAAATTGAATATCTCACAGGTTAGTCAATAGATTAATTTTATTTTATTTTTTAAAGAAAGGTACATATTTTTTCTAAAAATTAAGCTCTTATCTAGTTATCTGTGACAAGTATTTTTGAAGAAATTGTATTTTTTCGGGATATATCGTCGTCAAAACCGTGTTTTTTAAGACCTGATTCAGGTGAACAAAATTGAACATAAGTCACAGGGTTGGATCCAGACGGATTTCATTCTTTTTGGGCTAGGTAGGTGAGTATTGTAGCTTTCAAGTGAATGTAGTCAGAGCGTGTAGGCAAGTGTAGCTAAAATTGTAGCTCTAAGGAAAAAACAATAAAATTTTAATTTTAGGGCTCTCTGCTCTGACTTATCTAAAATATACATATATACATATATATATATATGCATATGTTTTTTTTTAAGCTTAAAGTACATGTTTTTGAAATAAAAATAAAAATTCTGACTTAAAGTTTTATAAACGCTATTTTTCGTGCCAAGAAGTTAGTGCAAGAAAATATAGGAATTTCAAAATTGAAAAAAGGGTAACTTTGGAGCCCTGTATCTTCAATACTTATGAACAAAAATTGCTCAAATTTTCAAAAATCATAGACCAACTATATAACTATAATAAAATAAAAAAACTGACTTCATACTAACACTTTCATTTTTTTGATTTATTTCCGCATTTTAACCACTGTGTGACGTGACGTGACGCGACGCAACGACATCACTATACCATATAGTACTCTATTACGATTCGGCCGTGTCGAAGAAGGGATCACTTTGAAATTGGCCTTTCTCCAATGGCTACTTCAGTCTTCAGAGATACGACTGACGACGACGATACACAGACACACATATAAGCCCAAGCAAAAAACCTAAAAGCAGGAGACTCTATTGAAAGGTTTAAATGAAATCGAAAAAAGGATATCATCACAAGCAAAAGGACCCGGCCAAGCCTGGAGTTGGTTGGGGTGGGGCTAAGGCTATACACAGGATGAGAAAGGATAATAAAAAATAACAAAAAAAAAAAGAAGAAGAAAATATCCCCTGGTTCCAGTGGTATTATACATTTGCTAAAGAAAACTCTCCACATATAGGATATCCAGCTAAGAAAAAAAAAAAAATATCAAACAGCACACTTTTGGGGTATCCTTGGTACACATATTAACCAAAAGAAAACATACAATATTAAGGAATCGAAAGCGAAAAAGAATACTCAATAACCATTCATATTTCAACCCAATGGGCTATAAAATATACTTATCCTATTTACATTTAAATATGTTATTATGCGTGGGTAGGTCGCTGGGTATTCGTATACATAATATTCTGATGTGAACTGAGATGAAGGCAACAAAAAAGGATTATTCCAAAAAAAAGGATCAAACTTTACGGTATCCAGAGAACGTGAAGTAAATTCATCAAACTGTAAGGTCCATCCAGGATATTTTAAAAGATTTTCTTCACAATTGTTTGACTGGCTCAAGATATTGATATTAAAGATTTGGAGGATTAAAATATGTAAAGGACTAGTTAGAAGAAATAATTTAGAATTCAGTACAAAAATGCATCAGAATGTGGCAATACATTAAACAATCGACATAATCTCCATTTTGTCTAGTAATTTTGAAAGGAGTTTTCTGAGAGTTATTGTACTTTTTTTGTTATTAATCCAACCTGGGAACACTAATTAAACAAAGTGTTGCATGTTCCGAAAACCTAAGTCATGACTTTTTAAAATTCATGGTCACTTGCTCATACGGCTATTTTAGTAAAATTAAATATTCACTTCGAAGTAAAACTAAACAAGCTGAATTTTATTATAGGAACATCGTACTTATAACCTTCTTTGGTTAGTTGATCTATTAAACATTCATTCTTACATGTTCAACCATTTTGAACTTCTTACAAAGCGTACGGTACTACTTTAAAAAGAATTTGCTAGATAACTTTGATCACCGTAGTAGTAACAACTCAAGTGCATGAGCAGGGAAGGTGAGGAATTGTTTCTTCATCCTTACAGCTTCTACAGAAATCGTTTTTTTTTACAATTTTTTTTCTGACCAAATTTTTTTCTCCCATTTAACATTTTTTGACCAATTTTTTTTTAAATTTTTTTTTTCCGGAATTTTTAAACTAGACCAAATATTTTTTGTGACATTTTTTTGGAATTTTTTGATGAAAAATTGTCGTCAAAATTCTGCTTTTTCTATTTTTTTTTTAAATTTGTCAACAAACAACCAACCAAGTGGTCAAAAAGAAAATTGTAAAAAAAACAAAAAAATAATGAAAAAAAAATTTGGCAAGAAAAATAATTTGTCCAAAAATAAATAATCAAAAAAAAAAAAAATTGTCAAAAAAGATTTGTTAAAAAAAAATTGTCAGAACATTTTTTTTCGGAACAACCAAATGTAAATTGAACCGTTACATTTATAATTAATTGATAGATAAATGCTTTATTTAATAAAAACTTACTTCCGTCAAGATAAAGGCAACCTTATTCTTTAAGGTTAATAAACAATGTTTTTAAAACATTTTCGAAAGTTGGAGAGCTGTCCCAAGTTAGACAAAATGTGGGTTTTAGTTAAAAAAAAAAATAGACCTCTTGCTAAAGGTACAAAATGTTCTTGTAAAAGAAAAGTGCAAACATCGTGTAACTCTCTAAAAACCATATTTTTGCAGCATGAGTATAACAGTGTGTTAAAAAGACAAAGCTGTTTGAAATTTAAAATCTTACTGCTAGCTGAAATAATGTGCATGTTCTGGGACTATCTGGTTTTTAGCGTTTGAACTGAAATTGATAGTGGACATTATAGATACGTATACTGAAACAAAAATCGAACTTAACAAAAAAACAACAACTTTGAACAAAAAAATATTTTTGAGTTTCAAAATTATTTTTTCAAAAAACAACTTGATTTATTATTTTCGTTTTTTCAGTTTAAATTATTATGCAAACCACTTGAGTTAAACTCCCTTGCCAATTAAATCTAAATTGAGCAAGTATACGCCCGAGTGCCCCTTTACTGTTTTCTTATTAACAAACAAATCCACACTTCAAGGTAAGTCTAAACTCCTAATTTAAGGGACGTGCATTAAAGCATTTACCTCAAATATTCTAAAGTTCTAAATATCATTATCATTATGTAGGCTCAAAAACAATCTTTTATGATAATTTTATATTCCTCTTAAAATTACTTAACACCTTTACTAACCAAATACGGATTCATATTCTATAAACATATACTCGTAGATAAAGTTTTGGGTAGCAAAAAACTAGTACCTGTTGCTAATATAAACTGTTAACAATAGGATTGGGTAATGTCAAGGCTTACAATGTCTCCATTTTGGTTAAATTGTTGTTATTTTTTTTGTTCTGTCACACAATCCAACTCTATCAAGTGATGTTCCATAACCATCACCAGATGTTTATATTCATTGGGTGTTCAATGTGTCTAAACATGTTTGTTTTCATAGAATATTATTCTGGGTCAAGCAATGGCCAAAGAATTATTGTCTTGCATTCTCGTTGAGGCCACATGAGCGCAAAAGTAGCTAAAAGTATTTTGTTGTGAACAGAAGGTAAGCTTGACATTTAAGAAACCGGATTATGAACTTATTTAATTAATTGGTGACATAATGGTTTTCTTGAAGTTGTGAACCTTTTCAGAACTTTGCTTTAGCTGCAAATTATCAGTTAGTTTTTCTTGTGAATCTATTTATGACATTGATAGCTGGGTATGAGAATGAAAAGCTGAATATTTTAATTTGTTTTTGGATTACTCAAAATAAGTGAAAGAACACAAATCATTTGGATTTGAATCGAATAATGAAACGTTTTCACTAGAGCACCAAAGAGGGGGTGATTTCTCAAATTACAAAAAGAGCGTTAAAAGAATACTTTTTGGGATTTATAAATATCGATGTTTTCGAATTATATCATAAATTATTTTGAAAATAGTAGTTGAAGAGATTGGATTCGCAGTACTGTGTTATACATATGTTATTTATAAAGAGAAAGAGAAAACAATACACTCCCATTTGCAATTGACTAAGGTAAGGTTTTGCGAATTCTACAATCGGAATGAATAATCGATAATTCGATTTGTATTTTATTGTATTTTATTTTACAGAAAATCGAAAACTTAAAAGGCTTGCCGATTTCTTGAGCAAATATGAATTTATAATAAAAAAAGAAATTCAAATCGGTATGCGGTGTTCTTAATATTCAATACTAATGCCCCAACTTCCTGACCCAGCTTACGTTGTTCTTAGCTTTCATGTATAGGTCAGCCTGATTTGTTTCAGAGGAAAAGTAACTACATACATATAGTAATGAAGTTTTTTTATTATAATTTATTTTTTGATTTGTTTTGCTTATTTTGTACAGAAGAATTTCTTTTTTTTTATTTTACAAATCTGATGGGGGCACTAATAATAAAAATAAACAACAGCGCCACCTATCGGGTCCATATTTTGAGGTTTTTCTCTTTCGGCACAGAACCAACATACATATGTATGTATACTTCTAAATATTATTTATTTCGTTAGGAATAAGGAATTTGTTGATAACTCGACAACAGCGCCACCTATCGGGTCAATATTTTGTGATAATCTTTTTTCACTTTAAATGTAAAATTTGTTAATAACTTTACTCCAGCGCCACCTTCTCTCGAAAAAAATATTTGTACCATCTTTCATGTTAATCAGTCAAGCGGTTTTGGAGTCTATGAGGTTTGTAAAGGGTGTTTTTTTTTCAGAGGTATAGAGCTTTAAAATGAAATAAAACAAAGATTAATTTTAAAAATTGACATGAAATTGAATTTTCTCGAAAGATAATATTTTGGAATTATAATTTAAATATAATTTCTGGCATATGTCTGGCTGTATCGAACGTAATTTAATCAGGGTCTCCAATTTTCGATCACTTTTTCCAACATTTGTGGCTGTATATCAGCAACAATACGGGGAAGGTTGTCCTCCAAGTGGTCGATTCGTTTCAGGCTTATCGGGCTGGACTAGCGACCATAATTGTGGCTCGAGCTGTGTAACATGTTGCGGCATCTTGTTGAAACCACAGCTCCTGCACATTGAGGAAGGAAAAAATCAGTAATCAAGGCTCTATTAAGGTCACCATTGTGATTCCACCACCCCATAAAGCACACCAAACAGTCAGTTTTTCTGGATGTAACGATGTTTCAGCATACACTTGAGGATTATGTTGACTCCAAATACGGCAGTTTTGTTTATTGACGTAGCCATTCAACGCATTCAATGGAGAAGTTGTTGGCATCGAAAGATGCCAAAGCGCCGTTGTCGTCAACTGCGACAACAACAAAACGAAGGAGGTCAGTAAAAGCCGTTCCTGAACCTGGAAAGCGGCACATGACAAAGCGAACCACCTCAGAGAAGCTGCAAGCTGAGGTGGTTCATACCGCAAGAATGGCTAAAGCCAAAGCAGCACACCAAATTTTCAAACAACTGCAGTCCTCCCCCGCCGAAGAAATCCACGACCATGACGAGTACATGTCGTCGGATGATGGGGAGGTACAGTTTAGCTCTCAAAACAGCAAAGAGCTAATTACAGACCCGTCATCGGAGGAGGAAGTCGAGGCTGAAGATGAACGCAGCATCTCCAGCAAAATCGACGAAAACGAGGCACTAGTACAGAAGCTGCTTGAGGACAGGGAAGCCCTGTGCGCCCTCCTCAGGCAAAAACAAGAGGCGCGCCGCCAGAAGGAACAAGCAGAGCGGCAAAAATCCAAGCAGCTTCAGGCTGAACAACAACAACAACCCAAGCCAAAAAGTGTGGAGCAGCAGCAAGTCCAAGCAAAAAAGACTTCTCTGCCTCCACAAAAACAAAATAAGACAGGAGCGGACCAAGTAGCTTCAAGACCAGCAGCAGAAGCAGGCCCAACAGAAGGCCCATCAACATCGGCAACATCATCAGCAGCAGACAAGCAGCGACAACAGAGGCAGCGAGTGCAGCAACACCAGCAACAGCCACAGCAAATGAGGAAGAAAGACCAAGTGCCACCTATTATGACCCACAAACTGGACCTGAACGACATAAAACAGGTATGTAAGTCGGCCACTAATGGTAATTTTTCTATCAAAATTATTAATGAAAAAGAACAGAAGTATTCGGTTCAATGCTTCACATTGGCCGAATACAATACAGTTAAAGAGTGCCTAAAAAAGGTAACAGCGGAGTTCTTCAGCTTCACCCCAAGAAGCGAAAAAATGAAAACGGTCCTCCTGAAGGGCATCAGTTCCTGCACGGAACCTCAGGCGCTCTTAGATGAGCTCCGTGAAAAAGCGAGCGACGATCTTGACTTTAAATCAGTCAAGCCGTTCTCAACGGTCAAGTCTAGGCGGGGGGGTTACAAGTTGCCAATGTTCTTGGTAACATTATCGCCCCAAAGTAAATTGGACAGTCTGAGGAGTATTTCCATCCTCGACTTCCAAGTTATCCATTGGGATAAATTAAAGCGGCACGACGATATGCTTCAATGCATGCGGTGCCAGAGGTTCGGGCACGCCGCAGCCAATTGCGAAATGCAGTTGCGCTGCGTCAAGTGTGCAGAGAGCCACAACAGAGGCGAGTGCCCATTAGGAACTGAGCCGGTCGAAGATTTGGCTAAGCTCAAGTGTGTCATATGCGGAAACGAGGGGCACCCCGCTAACTATCGGGGCTGTCCTAAGGTTCAGCAAATCAAAGAAAAACAGGCCATGCAAAAAGCCGCCGCCGTTAGCAAACGATCTGCTCCAACACCAAAATTCGTCACTCCCGAATTTTCTTTCGCCCGTATGGCGAAAGGAATGGGAACGACGAGACAGGCTGCACCAATGGTTGCCCCACAGGCCCCCGTGCCTCAGGCGCCAGCGGTACAGCCAGACATTTTAGCCTTGTTGGTGAGCATTCAAGGCCAACTAACAGGACTACAAAGTCAGTTAAAGGAGCAAGGCGAAAGAGTGGACCACCTCTACTCTTTGTTGCCTGGCCTGGCGCAACTTAACGGTTAACGGGCGCGCTGCCGGAGACGCGCCTCAAGATCCTAGCTTTGAATGTAAATTCTCTGGTTAGGATTGAACGAAGAGCCAATTTGTTCCAGTTGTTGAAAGACCTCAGTCCAGATGTGTTTCTGGCTAGCGAAACCAAGCTAAACCAGAAGCATACATTGACTCATAAAAATTACAATATCGTAAGAAGAGATCGGCCCAACTCCACTCGAGGAGGTGGGGTCGCTGTCTTCATACGAAAAGGCATTAATTTTAAAGTCATATACAATAATGAACTTCGAAAGCTGAAGACGCTTGAAGTTTGCGTTATATGCATCTCTCTCACTGGTGGGAATCGGATGTATGTAATTGCGGCTTACGCGCCTGACGCTCCACAGGCCACTACTTTTGTCTCAGAACTCGAGATTCTTTTTAGGGTACTGGAACTGAGATTGGAAGTAAGCTATTTTTTGTTGGCTGGGGATTTAAATGCCAAACATGAAGAATGGGGAAATAGGGTCAACAACATGAGAGGCTATGGTCTTTTCAATTTATTGAATCTTTACGGCGTTGAGTATGGTATCGACCTGCTTGCTACTGATAGGCCATCGTATCCAAGAAGCGGTTCCTTTTTGGACGTTTTGCTCTACGATACGAGACTAACGATCACGGACAAAGTTGGTAATCACCCTCGAAACTGTTTACAAACAGTCGAGTACGACAGTGATCACTGCGGACTGGCTGCTGTAATACAGATTCCGAACGAGCGCGTGGAGCTGGAGGAATACGTCCCAACGTACTCTTACAATTACAGTAAGGTTCGCTGGGCGCGTTTCACCAACGCCTTAGCGAGAGAACTTCGTTCGAGTGACATACCAAATAACAGGAACTTGACAAACACTGAAATTGACCAACATCTACAACTGATGGACGAAACAATAAAACGAACAATGGAACGGACAATACCGAAATACAAAGAACGTGACCAAAACAACGTCTACAGAAACGCGACAATAGACGCACTGCACAGACAGAAAAGTAGACTACTGACAAGACTCAAAAACTGGTACAGACGATTTACGGACCCCCACGAACCGGAGTTACAGACACTGAAATCGTCAATTAAGAATATCAACGCTTTAATTAAACAAAACTATAGATTATCGATTAATTCGTTTTGGGACAACAAAATTCGGGCCGTAAAATCCAGCGACCCGAGCATGTTTCCCCAAATCAACAAAATCTTTAGGAAAAATAATCAAAACGACCTTCCGTGTTTGAAACTCCAAAGAACGGACGAAAACAGAGACGTACTTCTGACAGCGCGAATTGTTCCTGAAGAAGCCATCTTGGACGATGACTTCTTTATTATCGAAAATCCGCAGGAGAAAGTGGAGACAGTGGGAGCTGCGTTTCAGCAAGTGTATAGGGTGAATGCTTGCACTCGCCCGAACCACGACCTGGAAAACAGAGCCTTACTTCACCACTTCTACCTCCGTAACGAAATCGTGCAATGGCGATCCGAGAATTGTGGTTTCACCCGGTTCAATGACGACTTTTTAGCAAATGCTATAATCGCCGAACCAATGGGTTCAAGTCCCCTGTTAGTTACGAAAGTAGAGCTTCAGCTCATTTTCGATTCAATAAAGAATAAGAAGTCTGCAGGTGTCGATGGTATATCCAACGTTGTACTGAAACATTTGCCGATAGAAGCCATAGACATTTACACCACACTCTTCAACAACGCGCTGAATAATGCTTATTATCCAGAGCGTTGGAAGACAGCTGTGGTGCATCCTCTCCCGAAGAAGGGTAAGGATAGCTCCAATCCGGCAAATCTGCGGTCAATAAGTCTCCTTCCAAGTATCAGCAAGGTATTCGAGAAAGTAATCAATAGGGTTCTGATTCAGTGGTCTGCGGACAACAATATAATTCCGGATAACCAGTTCGGGTTCAAGGCGGGACATGATACCTTACATGCCGCGTCTAAGCTCGTTTCTGATATCCAATGGAACAAGTCAAAGAAACAATGTACTGGTGCAGTCCTGGTGGATTTGGAGAAAGCCTTCGACACCGTATGGTTAGAAGGTCTGTACCTAAAGCTATCCAGACTCGGCATCAGCAAACCATTGTTGTATATGCTTTATGATATGCTTAACGGCAGGAAGTTTGTTGTGAAAAATGGCAACATAACTTCCGCCACAACGTTTGAAATTAAAAATGGTCTTCAACAGGGAGCGGTGAACTCGCCAATCCTCTTCAGTATTTACACTAGCGATCTGATAGGAAGTTTAACTCAGGCGATTGCGTATGCCGACGACCTAGTTGCGTACAGAACGGCTCCAAAGGTTGAGGTCATTAAAATTCTCTTACAGCGTGACTTCGACAAGATCCAGCGATACTGCGATGACTGGAAGTTGAAAATCAACTTCCAGAAGTCGGAAACAATTCTGTTCCGGACCCCTTTGGCTGGGGCTCCGGGAGACACGCGCAAGAACTGGCGCAAGATGGTCATCGTTGGGCCTCACGGTCAGCCATTAACGAACAAAAGTGAAGTGAAGTACCTGGGGATCTGGCTGGATCAGTATCTATATTTCAATAGACATGTAGATGCTGCGCTGGCCAGAGCCAGAGGAGCTTTCGCTCAGACGAAACGGCTTTTTTATAGCAGTCGGCTAGACTCTCGAGTGAAGGTAATTTGCTACATGGCCCTCATACGGCCGATGATCGTTTATGGCTGTCCCGTGTGGTTCAGCGTTGCCCCATCTCAAATGGAGAAGATTCGGGTTTTCGAGAGGCAGTGTCTTCGGCGCTGTCTCGGTTTGTATCGAACACCGGAATCCGATTACATAAAATATTACTCGAACGAAGTCCTATACAACAGGGCCCGGGTCAACAGAATTGATAATTTCGTCATAAAGCTGGTTCGGGGTCACATTGCCAGAGCTATGACCTCGACAAATAATTTGATCTTTGGAGCCTACTATCCAAACGAACAATATTTTGAAAGTGCGCGCTTGAGTGGGTTCATTCCTCCAGAGGCCTTCCTCTATTTAGACAGATGCGGTCTGATCCAAGATAGGTTGGCAATTCCGTTGATCTACCACGTCAGACGAAGTACCGTTGACCGGCGGCTCCTTTACAGTCGAGACGTCCTCGCACAAGACGGAGCCGAGCTCCTTCGGTTCAGTAGGGCTGTGTCCGAACGGGACCGAAGAGATAGGGTGAAGCAAGAGAACCAGTTTTGGTGGCTTCAAGCTGCGTTTGATAATGGGTAGTCGGGTTGGGTTTGTTTTTGAGCCTTGGCCGGCTTACATATTTGTTTTAGGTTTAAGGGTTTAGGGTTTAGTTTTAAGTAGATTAGGTGGTGGCACAAAAAAAATACAATTAAAAAAAAAAAAAAAAAAAAAAAAAAAAAAAATTTACGTATATATAAAAAATCAAAAAAAAAAAAACAAAAAAATAAATAATAAAAAAATGGAAAAATCAAAAAAAAAAAAAAAAAAAAAAAAAAAATTAATAAAAAAAATTAAAAAATACAAAAAAAAAGACATAGAATATAGAAAAATGACCGTTTAATTTTTTGCCGCTGTGGGTGTTCTAGTGTGTAAGTAGTTTTTTAGGTAGATTAGGTTAGTTTTAAGTATGAATATAAGAAAGCGAAAAACACAACACCTTTTTTGTCACAAATTTTAAGTTTTTATTCTTTTAGTACAATACAATTGTTTCGACACATATGTGTCATCATCAGCTGTTTTTATTTTCGACTGAGTGCAAAGCGAAAACAAGGAGGTCAAAAGAGAACAAAAAGAAATTAAGCAAATCGTTAATGTTATTACAAATTACAGTATTTTTGTTAATGTGGTCGAGCGAGGCCCTTCGTCTCTATTTATGTTGATGTCTTTGGTCAAGTGTATGTGTATTGATTCCAACACATCTAATCGGGTGCGATGCGTTTCACGCTCAAGCAGAGTGAAGTTGTCAAAGGTAAAAGTGTGTTTCGATTCCAGTACATGTTCGGCGATAGCGCTTCTATAAGCCTCTTTCTTGTTCACGCAATTGAGATGTTCTCTCACTCTTACCCGAAGCTCACGTCCCGTTTGGCCTATATAAACTGCACCGCAAGTTGGACACGTAGCTGAATATACGCCAGGTTTGTGTGTGTTTGGAATGGCATCTTTTGTTGAATTTAGCAATTGTTTGATCTTGTTGTTGCTATTCGGGGCCAATTGGATGTTGACGTACGAAAAACACTTTTGTATTTTGTTGTGATACGGTGCGTAGAAATTCATTCTGCAACGTTTTTTCGGCTCCTTTAACAAAGAAAGCGAAGTTGTGTCTCTTCTCGATTTGGCTTTTTTGTGGTTCTTTATCAGCGAGTAAATAACTTGTGATTTTATGCCATTTTTAGCTGCAATATTCACAATGCGTTCGGATTCTTGTTCAAATTTTTCAGATGACAGTGGGATATTACACATTCGGAAGACCATTGAGTTGAAAGCAGCGTGTTTGTGTGCAATAAAATGATTGGATTCGGTGGTGATGAATCTTTCTGTGCTTGTCGGTTTTCTATAAATATCGAATTCTATTGCACCTGATTTATCGTATGAGATTAAGAGGTCGAGGAATGGCAAACTATTGTTATGTTCGACTTCTGCCGTGAACTGGATATTTTTGCTGACGCTGTTTATGAAGCGCAATGTTTCGTCAAAACTGTCTCTTTTTATGATGGCGAACACGTCGTCAACATATCTCCACCAGGCTTTTGGGAAAATTTCTTTGTTGGCCAAAGTCTCCTCGATGCTGTTTGCGTACAAATTACAAAGAAACGGTGATAAGCTATTTCCCATCGCCATGCCTTCGGTTTGTTGATAAAACACACCACGAAATTGGAAGAAAGTGTGTTCAGAGCATACTTTTGTCAGTTCAAATAAGGCGTCGGCTTCAAGTGGATTTATGTGTTGTTTATCAAGCCAAATTCTTAGACAATTTAGAGCTTCACTGACTGGAACATTGGTGTAGAATGACGTTATGTCAAACGAAAGTATCATTTCATCCGGGGCGATTAGGACATTTTTCAGTTTTTCGGTGAGTTGAATGCTGTTTTTAACAGAGAAACGGTCAAATTGTCGAAGTTTTGCGAAGCGTTCACAAATCCAACGTGAAAGTGCATAGCTCGGAGCGTCGATGTTACTGACAATCGGTCGATATTTTTCGCCTGGTTTGTGGATTTTTGGCAATCCATAGATTGAAGGTACTTTTGTGTAGCTTGGTAACATACGCTTCTTCCAATTTACTCCAAAAAGGTCGATGTATTTTCGAACTACATTAGTACACGCGGTGTTCATGCGAGTATGTGGGTTTCTTACCTTTTTGTATGGGCCATTGTCGATCATATTTTGTAAGGCGCTATCGTAAGCAACACGGTCAACAATCACAATACCATTTCCTTTGTCTGCTTTTATCACGTACAATTCTTTTTCATTTAGGGATTTGATCGCGTCGTACATTTTCACAGTTTCGGTGTCTGGTTTTTTATGGTTAGACTGCAACAACAATGATTTCAACGAAGTGCGTACTGAATTCGCTTGTTCATATGCAATTGGCTTCAGCGCAACTTCAGTGTTCACAATTATGTCTTTTTTCGGCAGATTTTTATTTGGCAATGCAAAATTCAATCCTCTATTCAGAAGATTAATTTCGTTTTCACTGAGTGCGATTGATGATTTGTTAGTCACGAAATCAGGCAAAAATTCACTGCGTAAACGTTTATCATTTTTGAAACCTTGTTTGTGTTTTAAATTGTTCAATTTTTGTCTCTTTTTCTGTATGCAGATATGAAGGTGATCGTTTGATTCTTGAGTTATGTTGGCAATATACTCGTTCAATTCTTGAAACGCGAGCAATTTTGAAATATTGCAATATGAACGATAGGCTTCTTTTTCTTTTTCGGTCAAATTAGAATACTGATGCTTAAGTTCGTTTATTAACCAAAAACGTCTTGCTTTTTTCACTGCGAGTTTACCAGATTGACTTTTGGTTTTGCTGTTTATCGTTGTGAAGCTTGGTTGTAGGCCGAAGCGTTTACAACGTTGAAGGAAAAATATGTCTGATTTAAGGCGACAAATTCTCAACTTCGCGAGTCGAAAATGTTTACACTCCTTTTGGATGGAATCCATTTTAATTAATTGATCGGGTTTTCGGAGGACAATGTGACTATGACTATGAATATAAGAAAGCGAAAAACACAACACCTTTTTTGTCACAAATTTTAAGTTTTTATTCTTTTAGTACAATACAATTGTTTCGACACATATGTGTCATCATCAGCTGTTTTTATTTTCGACTGAGTGCAAAGCGAAAACAAGGAGGTCAAAAGAGAACAAAAAGAAATTAAGCAAATCGTTAATGTTATTACAAATTACAGTATTTTTGTTAATGTGGTCGAGCCCCGGATGAAATGATACTTTCGTTTGACATAACGTCATTCTACACCAATGTTCCAGTCAGTGAAGCTCTAAATTGTCTAAGAATTTGGCTTGATAAACAACACATAAATCCACTTGAAGCCGACGCCTTATTTGAACTGACAAAAGTATGCTCTGAACACACTTTCTTCCAATTTCGTGGTGTGTTTTATCAACAAACCGAAGGCATGGCGATGGGAAATAGCTTATCACCGTTTCTTTGTAATTTGTACGCAAACAGCATCGAGGAGACTTTGGCCAACAAAGAAAAAATTTTCCCAAAAGCCTGGTGGAGATATGTTGACGACGTGTTCGCCATCATAAAAAGAGACAGTTTTGACGAAACATTGCGCTTCATAAACAGCGTCAGCAAAAATATCCAGTTCACGGCAGAAGTCGAACATAACAATAGTTTGCCATTCCTCGACCTCTTAATCTCATACGATAAATCAGGTGCAATAGAATTCGATATTTATAGAAAACCGACAAGCACAGAAAGATTCATCACCACCGAATCCAATCATTTTATTGCACACAAACACGCTGCTTTCAACTCAATGGTCTTCCGAATGTGTAATATCCCACTGTCATCTGAAAAATTTGAACAAGAATCCGAACGCATTGTGAATATTGCAGCTAAAAATGGCATAAAATCACAAGTTATTTACTCGCTGATAAAGAACCACAAAAAAGCCAAATCGAGAAGAGACACAACTTCGCTTTCTTTGTTAAAGGAGCCGAAAAAACGTTGCAGAATGAATTTCTACGCACCGTATCACAACAAAATACAAAAGTGTTTTTCGTACGTCAACATCCAATTGGCCCCGAATAGCAACAACAAGATCAAACAATTGCTAAATTCAACAAAAGATGCCATTCCAAACACACACAAACCTGGCGTATATTCAGCTACGTGTCCAACTTGCGGTGCAGTTTATATAGGCCAAACGGGACGTGAGCTTCGGGTAAGAGTGAGAGAACATCTCAATTGCGTGAACAAGAAAGAGGCTTATAGAAGCGCTATCGCCGAACATGTACTGGAATCGAAACACACTTTTACCTTTGACAACTTCACTCTGCTTGAGCGTGAAACGCATCGCACCCGATTAGATGTGTTGGAATCAATACACATACACTTGACCAAAGACATCAACATAAATAGAGACGAAGGGCCTCGCTCGACCACATTAACAAAAAAAAAAAAAAATACTGTAATTTGTAATAACATTAACGATTTGCTTAATTTCTTTTTGTTCTCTTTTGACCTCCTTGTTTTCGCTTTGCACTCAGTCGAAAATAAAAACAGCTGATGATGACACATATGTGTCGAAACAATTGTATTGTACTAAAAGAATAAAAACTTAAAATTTGTGACAAAAAAGGTGTTGTGTTTTTCGCTTTCTTATATTCATAGTCATAGTCACATTGTCCTCCGAAAACCCGATCAATTAATTAGTTTTAAGTAGTATTAAGTTTTATTTTAAGGACTTAGTTTTAAGTAGTATGTAAGATAAAATAATGAAGTTAGTTTTTTTTATCATATTTTCTAACAAGAAAAAATAAATAAATAAAACCAAATATGGTACCTACATAAATAGTTCATAGGCCGAAAGGTATTAGTTTTAAGTTTATCATGAATTGCTTAGAGCGCCCCAATGGGGCCAGTAAGTTATATTTAAGTCTTAGTTAAGTACACTAGTTTAAGATTCATTGTCTAGTTTTAGTTAGGTTAAGAGATATGAATAAAAATGAATTTAAAACAAAAAAAAATTCAACGCAAAGTTATGAAATTCGATAGCAACGATAGGTGATGGTGTGGCTTCAATTCTTGTAACGCCAAACCAAACTAAAGACAAATCACTTAACAGCTATTAAAATGGCCGCCAATTGAAAAAGTGTTGCCAACTTTAAGACAACTAAAAAAAACACCCTTAAAATGGAATGTTAAGCGTGGTAAATACATTTATTTTATATCAATTTTCACATAAAAACAAATTAAGTACAACATCTCTTGACCACGTCTCAAGCTCGTGACCTCGCCCCCTTGTTCCATAACGGCCCAAAATAACATTTGCAGTAATTTTTGGTGCTAAGGAAAAAATCAAAAAATATGTCTAATTAGTGAATGTCCAAAAATAATTTTTGCTCGTTAATATAAAACAGAACAGCTTTGAAAAACACGATACTCGTATTTATTTTCATTTTAAAATTATTTAGTTATTATTTTGCATCATTTCCTATAACGCGCACATATTTTTTCAATGTCATGCAATGACAGTAAATATCTTTGAAACGAGTATAATACTAAATAGATACTTATTCCAATTTTATTATATATGTCTATAGAGGTAAACTTCTTTAAGGTTAGTGTTGTGAGGGTTGCACACAACCCATAACTATTATACTCGTATACTCCACAAAAAGGGTATTAATTTTGCTAAGCTAAATTTGCTTTAGAGATAATCCCGTCTTAAGTTGCCAGGTGGTATAGAGAAGTTGAAAGACACAGTCCATCTGCATAATAAAGACGAGATGCTCAATGAAATATTGATTTGTATAAGATAGATATACTTTTCAATGTTGGGGGACTTTTGTGCAAAGGGTTAAACGTGTTGATGATGGAGTTGGAGGTTGGCTTGACTATTTACGAACACGACGACGGAAGTTGAGTGAGTTTATACTTTTTAAGTCGTCTTATAATAATGGTCAAACTTTTATAAGCTATCTTATTGTTATGGTTAAGAAAAGCTTTGTATGAACACACAATAACATAATCAGTATTTTTTTTGTTTTGTAATCGAATTTTGTTTTATAATCGACTATAACTCTTTTCTATGGTAGACGGCAGCGTGGTAGACCATGCTTGCGCTGATGGAGAGATGACATAGACCAGGACGCCCGAAGCCTTGGGGTGCGCAACTGGATAGCGTCGGCTCAAGTCCGGAATAGGTGGAGAGACTTGTTGAAGGAGGCCAGAACCGGACCCAGGTTGTTCAGCCGATAATGATGATAAATCTTTTCAAAAATCCAACCAAATCGTTTGTTTTGAGTACTTCCACCAAAAACATTTGCTCTGCCGCTGTGGAACTGATTGAATCTTATCACTTCCAGATTAACGAAAATATTCGTCACATTTACAAATTAACTTAGAATATTAAATTACCCCATCATCTAACACTAACCATTCCTCTAAATATTCAATATTCATACTCAAATGTATGGTGGATAACTGTGTTTGGGATGTTTCAAACATAAAAGCATTTCCAACAACAAAATGAATGAGTATAACGATATATGACTAAGCGATGCGATGTCAGGCGACTATGCGACGTGGGTCATGTTAATTTAATTGAGGTATATATCTATACTGCACGACCCATCGCCATTACCATACGCTCTGCCTAATTGTCGGAATATTGTTTTGCAGGTTCTTATCCTTAGACATTGTCAAATGTGCTATAGTTTTAGATATACCAACTCCATCAGACATTCAGATCTTGTTTTACAGATTTTCATATGGCCATTGCCAAGTCGGTATATTTTGGTCTCTTGAGAGCCTTAGCTGGTGTTGCAATATATTGAATTTGGAATATCCTTGTGGAGGCATTTTCCAATTAGGTAAACTACCTATATGATATATACATGGTCAATGTGGTTAAGGCTGATTGGATTACATGAATTCTTGGTTGGATTAAATTCGTCGGTTCGAGTTTGGGAATGTTGAATATGGAGTAAGGTATAACACAAGATTATAAATGAAATTTGAAATTTCGAATTAAACTCCTCGAAACCAGAAAACATGGATTTGTGGTTGGAAATGTATCATAAGGTTTTTGTTACAAAATTGAAGACAATTTAGTAAAGTCAATCTGGCTTAGGTTTGATCGCAAGACCAATTGAAGAGTGATTTTTTTCTGTCACGTCTTGGACTGGCCACGAAACGGGACGAAAGCAAAATTGAAAAATTTCAACCTCGTCTCGTTCTTGTCTAATTTTCATTTGACCAAGTCTCGGTATTAACTCAGAATTTCTTCAAAACCGTCTTTTTTGTGAGAATAATGAGATACACAATTTTGGTCTAGAAGATGTCTAATATTTACATTAAAATATTCAATTTTATGTTTTAAAAGCACATCTTTGAACTATTATCTTTAATGGAAACACTACTGAAACTCTCGGTTAGTCTTATAAGACTCAGTAAATCTCTTCTCGTCTTTCTCGAGAATCCCTAGTCTCGGTGTTAACATAATCGACAAATGTTGGTATCGTACATTTTAATTTTAAAATGCTAAAAACTGTTTGTAAGAATTTACTTCTAGGTACGTTAATTTACTTGGAACAAACAGATACAAAAACAATGTATGAGTAAAAAATATTAAAAAGTGAAAAATTCATTATTTTAACTGCCAGAAAAAGTTTGACTACAAAATTGAAGAAAAAATAAAAAACGTTTTCATTTTAAAAATTCGTTAGAGCGATTTTTTCGCAAAACGATCTAATTTAAGTATTTTAAGAAAAAAATGGTATGCACATTAATTTGAAGTACATAGTTAGCAATATCCACCTTAAAATAAAAATTCACCGCTTTCAAAATTAATTAAAAAAAAAAAATTGATTTTTGCTTTCAAAAATATGTTTTTGGATGATTTTGTTTTTCAATATTATTGAGGTTGCTTAAAATTTTTTGTCAAACCGTACCTATAAGAAAGAAACAAAAACCAGAAATTATAACTATTTTTTTTCTAAATGATTATATTAAAGTTGGACAAGAGGCACCACTTCAGCTTAAGACGCTCCTAATTTTTTTCTTTTTATAAAAGAGAAGCAAATATTTTTTTAAATAATACTTTAGCCTTTGAACTCCAACGTAGTTGCCCCACTAGCGGGGCACAAAGGACCTTTGAAAGGGGTAAAATGAACAACTGATTTCATTTGACATTGATATTGAAAACAATCGGCATTGAAAACACTCTTATATTTTATTGAAAGTATGAAAACAATAAATAAACAAAGGAAGCGTAGAAAAATAAATAAATAAAAAAGGAACGAAACAATAAAAAATAATACAAGTTTCAAAACTATAACAAAAATAACAAGGAAAAAAACAAAAAAAATTTCATTGAAATGACAGTTTTCTCACTGCGAACTATTTTCGCAATAGAAAAAATCGTCTTCTCTCTTCATGGGGCCAGTTCTTGCATTTGCAGCACTGAATCCATCCTTCGCTTTCAAGGAATTGTTGTAAATTTCACAACAATAAAGGCAAGGACAGTCCCCGTCTGCAGTTTCCTTCTCAACACAATTTGAATCTTGAAGTTTTATATTGACTTACTGTTGTCACACCAGTTTCGTCCACATTGTATAATTATTTTAGTTGGGGGGAAGTGATATTCATTGTAGATCTTAGTCAAAAGCTCAAGGCATGCCGAAACGACTGACTTATTAAAAGCCTGAGCTCTGGCTTTTGACGTTGGTTCTGGGTTTCGCATAACAATTTCCGGATTCCTTTTTTGGAAATTTAAAAGCCAGTCCTTGGCCGCCATCTTTGTTTCGTTGTCAAAGGGATGGGATATCTTATTTGTTTCAGCTAGCTCATAAGCAAGAGCTGGAACTTCGCGATTGGTCATTCCGAAGAATCTTTTTTTCAAAATCTAAAAGATGTTCAATTAGTAACTAACTTCAGTTTTTCAATGAAACTAAGGGTTGTGTTGGAAAAGTAGAGATTGTTCATAATTTCTCATCATTGAATATAAGATGGAGTTAAAAACCACGCTAAAAATCGGTTTTGTTCTTTTTGCCCCGAGGGCCTTCTTGCCCCACTTTCCCCTACTTACAAAACTTACAGAAAAAAAAATCAACGATAACGTTAGAGTCGTTTTTTTTTTAGAAAAAATAAACTTTGTCGTAACGGTTATATGACATTTACCGTTATTTTTAGAGCTAAACAAAATTAATTTCCTGATAACCTTACGTTCCAAGTTCGAAGAAAATAGTTTCGCTGTTTAAGCCTTAGGTCCGACATTTTGTTCTAAATTAAAATGTTAACGAGCTCTTCAATAAACATTCAACCAATTTCTTTTTCAAGATGGTGGCTCTCAAAAATGCCCAAAACTCGTTTTTATGGTATAACAAAAATATTAAAAAGTAATCAATGTGACCATTCTCTCAGAAATGCAAGGTTGAAATTAGTAGCATTGGCAACGTTGGTTCTAAATGCAAACATATGCACTCTTAAGAACTCTTCAACGAATTTGTTGCCTTCAAAAAAGTTTGTCTATCAGTCCGATTTTTGACCTGAGATCTTTTTTTACCAAAATTCCTCAAGAATAAATAACCATATGTGGCTCTACTCGTACTCTTTAAAAAACGCAGCAAGGATTCTCTTTATTGCAAATTACATTATTCACTATATAAATCTCCGTCACCAAAATTTCCATTTTTAATGACGGGATTTAATTTAATGGAACGTTAAGAAATTTGGCTTAAAGATTTTTAAAATTCAAATTTTGAGCCTTAGGTGTTTTAATGTACTCGAATGCTAGACCTGTCGGAATAAGAAAGTACCTACTTGTCATCACGGAAACACATTGAATACATATTTTAATGCTTATCCCTTTTAAAATTGAGTTTATTTACAACATGAGTCCTAAAAGTAGAGTAAGATTCAAAAAATTAACCGGCTTTTAAGAGAAGTTACCTCAAATCAATTAAAAATAATTTATTCTTTCTTCTTTTATTTTTTGACAGTTTAAAGTTTTTCAATTGCCTTTTAAAGTCACTCCCCAACTATTAACAAAATAAAAACAAATACAATACCCAGAGTATATTCATTAAATTTCGGTTGATACATTTTAAAAATCACCCCAAAACAAAACCTATAGAGGTCAGCAACTGCCTGTCACATGGATTTCAAAATGCAATCAAAATCTTCATTAATTGTAAAATATTCATAGCATACATAATATTCTTCTTTCCAGCAAACGCGAAGAAGGAAAATTATACTACGTATGCCTTATTAACTCAACTTACCCCCTTTGGTGATGTCTCTTCTTCGAAAAGATAATTAATCATTTAATCCTTTTCATACAATAATTAGGTGTAAGTAAATTATGACACAACCAACACTCAAAATCATCACATTTACCATCAAAACAATCCAAACAAAAACCTAAAAGATCATAGTTCAATTGTTAGAATTTTCAAAAAAAAAGAACCCTCAAAATAAATGCAAATAAATTCTCTCACAATTTGCCACAAAATGGTCCAGAATTACTTACACTTCTTTGTCGTGTGCATCCCTATTTTGGGATTTTCTTTGTGATGATCGTTTTTAACACACAGTGAATGGTCAAGGTGAAAATCATCATGACACCACAATGATTACCTGATCTGGTTTTCATCTTAACCCATCGGTCAGTTTAGAGATCAGGACACTCTAGCACTTAACAGCATCCCTATTTTTGGCTGCCTGCGATGCTCTGTTCTATTGTTAGTTGATACTGGACTAAGGTGGTAAAACATCCAGATTTTGATTAACCTTTTGGCATGCGACTGAACCCACCCTGATGTCATTTGAATTTTTAGATTTTTTTAAGGTAAACAAAAATAACATTAGATATTCTGATTTTGGTTCTTTGGGAAATATGAGAAAGGAATTTCCACATCATCACTTTTTTTATTACGTTTTTGAAATCCCAAAATCAAAAAAAAAATTCCAAAAAGAATTTCCATAATGGCAGGTGGGATTTTTTGAAAAGAAAGTAAAAAACAAAAACACAAAAAACCGTATCATGTTTCCATAGAAATATTTTGTAAATGTTTTGTACAGTCACTCATATGTACATACAATTTATTCCCCATTCCAATACGCATTTCCCCACACTCCATCTCCATTCTCCCACCCAACTCTGCCACATATCATTCAACAACTATACTTTCCATCGCAGAAGAAAATGCAATCATGCACAGATTTTTCACATTCACCAAATGCCTTAACCCTTAAGGAAAATCTCGTCCTTCATAATGTAGAGAGGGGGAACGGAAGTGTGTGTGGAGTGACAGAGGGCCAGGCCAAGCCAGGACAGGCTGATGGCTGATGGGCCGAATGGTGGCATATTCGTGTGCTTAAGCAAAATGTGGGCTATTATTCAAAAATATTTATTTTGACAGATCCCATTTTTTCACTTGTCCTTCGCATAGAGGAGCAGTAGTCGTCGACATATCAGAACGAAAATGGGATGGTGGTGTGCCTTTGACGTACCTACATACATATAGAATAGTCAGTCCGTCTGTTATCATATTCTAAAGGATAACACGTTTGTGGTATCTCTGAATGTATAACTGGTGGGAAATGAGAGGAAAAGGTTTTTTACATTTACATTTTCTAACTATATATGTACATATGTACATAGGTGACGTTATACGTATATTTTATGCGTAGATATATATCTTCTTTGGGTTTGATTCTAACCCTTGATAGCCATTTGGTCTGCATAACTCTAACACATCTATCTAACGAACATCCATCTGCAGAACATTATACAGTCCAAATCAGTTGATTAAATGCATATTATTATTATCAGGTATTAAATGTTTTTGTTGGAATAAAAATATACTTGAAAATATTTTTTTTTTAAATTCGAACAATCCGTTTATGTACAGACTACAATTTTAATCCTTTTTTTTCAGAGCAACTAATCTCTCAATATTCAATAATTTTTTTTAAATCGGCTCTGTAGTTTTAAACAAATCGGAATTGTTTTTAACATTACATGTTTTCCAAGAAAAAATGATTGGGCCACAGCAGATGACCCGAATGGGTGGAGGTGCGAAAACGGTCATTTCAACCAAATTTTTTTTTTAACAAATTGTCCTTGTTCTTTTTTTTATAAAATAAAAAATAAATAAAATGCACGATTAGATTGCACGAACTTGCTCCTATGTTAAATACTTTGGAACAAACAAAAAAAAAAAAAAAAATTAAATGTCATTAGAGAAAAATATGAAAAAGCATAAAGCATAAGCTTAAAACTGAAGATAGCATCTTACATACATATGTATCATAATAATACAAATTTTTGAAAAAAAAAAATTCAAAATCGTTAGAGCCGTTTTTTCAAAAAAAAATTATACATATGTACATATATATAATTTTTGAGGCATTTTTATAAATATAAGTTGGTATGCATATTTTTAGTATTTGATAACATACACTTAAAACCAAATTCAAAAAAAAATATTTAGTAGTTTTCAAAATATGTATTGAGTTTTTTTTTTAAATTTTGATATGCAATATTATTAAGATTATATAGGACCTCCTTACAAAATTTTTTATCGAACTTCGTCCAATAGTTTACGAGAAAACCGAAAACCAAATAATTAATAACGGTTTTTTCAAAAATATTTTTCGACTAAATTATTAAGGCTACTTGAAAAACCCGATTTCGTCTAAACGGTACTATGACAGGTACCGTTATTTTTGTAGCTAAAGCCTTTTGTTCAAAGTTTGAAGAAAATCGCTTCTGTAGTTTAAAATGGGAAAGAACCCCCAAAATTTGAACATTAAAGGATTTTGGACTTGAAAATCTGATTATAAAAAAAAATTGCGTTTTTTGTATGATTACCTACCTTATCAGATTTTTCAAAATTTAAAAAAAAAAATATATTGTCAATATGTACTTGTATATTTTATTATTATTATTTTATAATGAGTTCAATATTTATTTTAATAATCTGAGTCTAGCATTGGAAGTATTTTTTTCGCTCCACCGTTTGAAACTCCACTCAATGATGTATATTCTGTCAATGTCAAAGTCTGACATGTGGTGAAAATGTTTGAAATATTGGAACGGGTCGTAACTCTATACTCCAAAACCTTGTATCACCAAAATTCTTTTTGTGAATCAATTTAATTCTGCTGTGGTATTGTTTTTAAATATAAAATTATTCTGAGTATATAAATGATAAGTTAAAGTCACAGCAAAAGTCATTTTTGTGTCTCTGTTTAAAAAAAGGTTTATAAACTGTTATTTTGATATTTAACTCTATATAGCATTTTCTAAATATGAGTTTTAAAGTATTATTCAATAATATAATATTAATCGTAGCGACGCAGAGTGTAAACACAGCATCAATGAATATGTTAAAAGGTATCTCTGTTTATCTGTCTTTCGTCCTAGCCAACAGCCAGCGCAACGTCCACCACGAACGACCAAGGTTTTCTATATTTATTATTCGAACGAATATGTGTGTTCGTTTAAAAGTGGGTGGAGACGGGACGCCGCGCCGGCACTGCTTTGTGTCCTTTTTGCCTCACCACAAATGCGTTCTAATGTAGTTTGTGTAAATGTTGGGGGTTAAAAAATACATTACAGCAAGGGATGAAGTGACCATTTTTTTATGCTGACTGTAATGGGAACATATTTCATCTTCTGTGTGGAATACAACCGGGCTTTTTTCCTTGTTGTTGTTGTATTTAGCTTTAACCGGGCGCGTCCTATCATCCCTTTTTTCTTGGATGGATGGACCAAGGTTGAAAAAGAGTGGGAGAATAAACGGCTATACGGTAGATCGACCGTCGGTCGGACTGACAGACCGACCGGCAACGACCCTCACGTACCTATACCATATATTGCTTGGTCTCTAAGGCTACTATGCGACAGCTTTATAACCCCACCCCCTTTGCCAGAGAAACACACTATCCTTCCACATACCCACAATCAAATAGAAACAGTATGACAGAGTGCGCGGGGGTGAAAACCGATAACAAGGGGTGATTTTTCGCCATTATTGTAGTAATTTTTTTTGTTGTTTGTTATTTTCATGTTGTGTCTGTATAGATACAATATTTTGGAAATTTTTTGTTTACTTAACAAAAAAATAAATAAAAAAAAAACGCATTGAATCAACAAGGAAATATCATTTTTGTTATGTCATTTTTTGAGAATTCGTTGTGGCAATGAAATATTGGAAAAAGGGGGAGAGAGCCAAAGGGAGAGCATATGTGACATAATGGAGAAGAATATTTCACAAATAAAAATAAAAATAAACTTCTGCTTTGTTATTGTTTATTTATTTTGTTATTGTTTTTTTTATTGACTTGACTTTGGGTAGTTTGTTCAAACAATTTAGACCAAACTGTATGTAAGTAGTTGATGATTATGATGAAAGCAGTTGTGAGTTAAAGAAAATATAATAATATGGGTTGAACTTTTAGCCCTAAAATAATATTCAAGCAATACAGAACCGTTGGCAATTACTTAAATGTGATTTAATTGCATAGAAACTAGTATGAATTAATTAAAAAACTCAAATATATTTTATTTTTGAACTGATTCTGTTGTGATTCGATGATTCGATTCAATCCAAAGGAACGCATTGCTTATGATTTTGGCGACACTTCAATAGACAGAGGAACTTTAAATTTTTTATCCTAAATTTGTGGTTTCTTGAGAAATTCCCTGCTATTTTTTCACAACATTTCTAATGTTTCTCCTGTCTGATGAGCTTTTTATTGTAGCGGTAAGGGCGCGATGTGCATGCTCGTTGAAGGTAGTACTAAACGACGAATACGCTCGCCGAACTTGCTCGTGCTCGCTATATTTTCGACGTGTACGAACGTTCACGAGCAAACCTCATTTTTATTTCGTTGAGTGCAATAACTTGCGCTTCTGTATCGCACATGATGTTTATTCTTTGGAGAATCGAAACAAAACGTATGTTTCCAAAATTTGTTTGCTGTGTAGGGGAAAATGCAAGTGAGCAAGTTTGGCAAGCATGTTCGTCGTTTAGGGCTACCTTAAGGCTTATTTCAAAATAGCCAATCGTAATAGGTAAAGTGTGCATTGTAGGCCAAGCGATTCAGACGAGCGGGTCAACCTAGAAGTGCTTCCTTCCCAGTTGTAATGATTCCTCTTCGACCTTTCTCCTCCAAGTTCTTCTATGGCAACTTCAACTTAAGCCCACTCTCCTGCCTTATAGTTGCCTTATGGTTAGACTAGAATTTGCAACGTCTTGTGACAGCGGTTGTGACTTTCCATTTACTGCACCTATAAAGATACACGCGATTCTAACATTGAAGCGGAACAAGAGAATCTTGGTCATAAAGTTTATATAATTATTTTTCCACATTTTGGACAGCATTTCGAATGGCTCATCTGCATTCCCGATTCGGCTCTAATTCGGTTCCGCAATTATTTGTAATCATTTGATGGAGAACCATGATCCTATGAGAGGGTCAGCATAAGTCGTCTGCGTAGTCCGAGTGTTTGATTTATAATTGCAGAGTCCAGTGAAATCCTCCATTCACTTATTACCCAAATGAACAGTATTGGTGACATTATACAAACCTGCCTAACCCCCATTTGGATTAACAATTCCTCAGACAATTTTGTTTAATGAACAGCAATCAACTATTTAACTTATTGGATACAAATTATCTTAATTGCAATTCTGCAATTTTGTTTGGCTCTTTGTACCTTGGACCTACAGCCTAAGCTACTGAAGTGATTTTCTTCCGTATTAAAAACTCGAAAATAACGTTACTATTCAGATAACAGTCAAGACAAAACTTTTTGATTCGAAAATTCTCAACCAATTTTTTTTTTTGAAAGAAAACCGTTATTAATGGTATTTTCCACGGATTTTGGTTTTTTGATTATTTTATACACGGTTTAACGAATTGTGATAATTTTTGTTATGAAAAAGGTCTCCAGTAAAAAATTTGGACAGTTCATAAACACAGTATTGCTCTAAACACGGAAATAAGAACGGGTTATCGGCTATATCAAAGGGCACTCAGCGTATTTTTTTTAAGTTTCTTAACGTTTTTGAATAACAGTGCAAACTTTTTTTCAGAATATTCTAGAATAATTGTGCCAAAAAGTAAAAAAAATAATTCAACAAATGAATAAATAAATCTGTTTTTCAATGTAAAATGCTGAAGAAAACAATTTTTGAAAAAGTTTTAACAAAACAAAACAATATGGCCATCGGGTGGTTGCCAAAAAATTTTAAAATATGTTTGTTTAGTGATTTTTAATTCTTGAGTTCCCGTTCCATAACCTGCAATATCGTTTATTTGCAAACACCTTTTACAATGCGGCTTTTGAAGTAAAAACTTGTTGTTTCATAGAAAACGTAATTTAAAAAGGAATTAACTTAATCCACAGAAGATAGTTATACAAAAACACTGGATTATAAAAGTTGGAACATTATACCCAACCCGCTCTTAGACCGAAAAAGGTGAGAGTAACGCACTCAAATTCACTAAAAATCTCCAAGCTCGGTTCAAGGAAAAAGCTTAATTTGAAATATTATTTCACTTTTGGTCAATTTCAATTATGATATGATTTTTCACACAAAACTTTGAAGCGCGTAACATTTTAAATTTATGTACATATGTAGGTATTTCAAAATAAAATTGAACAAAAAACTGACACAAAATAAAATAAAAATGTTTTAATATCAAAAAATCAAACAAACTGCCATCATAGTTTGAAAACCAATTGAATTTAATTAAAATGTCAAACCACGCGCTTCAACCTCACTTAAGATATCTTCCGCAAACGATCTCTTCTTCTGCAACAAACATTGTTAATCAAGTACTTCTTCATAAAAACGCGCATCAACTGAAAACTGAGATCCTCATAACATCCACTTAACGCTTGCAATAGTACCTTACCTGCCATCGCCATCGACCGCACGTTATCACATAAAAAAAGCAGATGTACATTACGAAAATAATTACAAAATAAATTTTATTTAGCTAGGTTCGTTTTACATATTATAATTTTATACATAAGCGATTTGCCATTGTCATCCTTCACTGTTTTTTTTTTTTCTTCTTCTACTTTTATATAAAACTAACCCGTATCCTGATTTGGATTGCTGACAATATAACAACAACAAAATTATCGACCGATTGCAAATTTCAGTTTTCACTTCCTTATTTAAAGTTACAACACTCAGCGCAATGGGAAAGCACGCAGATGTCCTTCAAAGGTGTTTTTCAAAAATATAATAAAAAAAAGAGAACACACATAGGCTATACAGGATTCAAAAAAGAGTTTAATTTCAAAAATGAGGACGACACACGTACCAGAGTCACATGCAAAAAAGGGGTCGACTGTGTTTTATTTAAATTTTCAAATTCAAATTTTTTAAAGGGTCCCATACTGAGAGCGAGTATTAAAAGGATAATTTAAATAATAGGCCATCACCTCAAAAAAAAATTCCTATCCTGACGAGTGATGATTTTGACTACCTGAGCCAATATGTAGATAAACCTTCCATATGTCCCGCAGGCAATAACCCAAAAAGCAGCATTGTGTTTGCTCTAGGTTTTTTTTTTTTTTGAATATTTGGGGATTAGAAAAAAAGGCTTCTTTTTGGAAAGTACAAAATGCGTTTTATTTGCGAAATTCTAGTCCGCGGTTAGGGGTAAAAGGGACATAAGGGTTGCTGATGGCTGCATACAAGAGTGCAGTTTTTTTTTTCTATTTCGAAAAACCATACGAGTAAACAATGGATGCATTAAATTTTAATTTTTAATGTATTGCTGTGATGCTAACCCTTTTTTTTTGCAAGAAGCATTTTGCACTCGCATAACGGTCCAACATCATTTATATTTTTTTTTTCTTTCAATGAACATCTGACAGATTTAAAAAAACCCAACAAAAAAAAAAGTATCTATATCTTGTCTACGTGAGGAAGAATATCTTTTTGGTTGATTTTGGTATTTGATCCGATTTTTTCTATTTCGTTAGATTTCCCAAAATCCCAAAAGAAAATTCACACGGTGGCACTTACTTACATACTCACTCGCATGACACAACACTTTTGGGTAATTAATCTAAAAATTCAGCTATATACCTACCTGAAGGATGATGCTCATAAATGCAACAGATCTCTCTGTTGTATCCTTTCCTTCCGTTTTCACACGGAGTCAATAGGGTGCCAACCTTTGGTCCTGTTTCCCTTTAATCTACCTACTCTCGCTCTCATTGTGAATGATGCGGATGCTGCGTTGTTGTAATACAACTTGTGTCTGTAGGTTTTGTTTTTTTACCTACCTACCCCAACCCCTAAGGACGAAAATAACGATTTCATTTTCGGATAAAAAACCGTATTTTTGACACTAAATGGTAAACAAAAAAAAAAAAAGTAAAAAGATATAATAATAATACGTATAATTGACAGAAAGGATATAAAAGTCAAGGACCCTTAAAATTATTTTGGCGAGAAAAATCCCTTTTTTTCACTCAAATATTGTATTGTAGTGTAGTTGCAATTTATACCTTTGTACACTATGCGGACGAGAGTCCTTTTGTGTGTTTTTGAAACGTTTATCTAAATTACATAGAAAAGGGGAGGGAGTTTTGTTATTGGTTTGTTTGGGTATTGTGTGTCAGAAATATTAGTCGGATTGAAATTGATTTTAAAAGGACAATAAAGTGTCGGCTATTAGATTAAGATATTATTGTGTTGTTGGTTTGTAATGAGTGTGGAGCAATAATTGGTATTATTGATAATTATCGCGTCAAATTAGCTGTTTTTTTTTTTGAGGAGTAGATTTGAAGGATTTTTGAGAGGCGTCAATGCTTGGCATATATTTTGACAAAGACACTGCATTAAGCCTATTTTTGAAGCAGAAATAAGTTATAGGCTTGCCTAAATAAAATGCCATGTTTTAACATTAGGTATAAGGTATTTTTAAAAAGTACATATGTATGTACGAGTACATACATACATAACTAAAAAATTATCTTCAAATTTAAGTTTACTAACTTTAGAGGGACCGTTTTTTTTTAATCCACTTATAGATTCCACTTTTTTGACCAGAATCTTAGAATTGTGTAGTATAAGTCAATATACTAACCTTATGACAGTTACGGATGTAAGCAAAAAATTTCTTAAATAAAAAAAAAAGAAGAAAATCCAAACTTGTTCATTTCTGGGCCCAAAATATTTCGACTAGAATAAAATAACAAATCTGCAGGTTAGTTTCTTAAATTTGTAATTTTTCTTGAAGTTAATATTTTTAAAAAGAAGTTTATACAAAATAATTTTCCGAACAAATTGTTAGAAAAAGACCTAGTTCCATTCCCTGACTATTTCTTACATCCGTAAAACACTGTATTGTTGTTTTTTTTAACTAGCTCCTATGTAAAACAATAACAAACATTTCATTAGAGAAAATGTGTTAACTGCTAAAATAAGTCAAAAAAGAAGTTTCAAATAAAAAAAAAATGCTATGATGTGCCGAAAAAATACGTAGATTTTTTTTTTCAAAAATCATTAAAGCTGTTTTTTTTTGTCAAAAAATAACCTTATATCTAATAATATTTCAAAAATTTCTTAAATATTTAAAAAATATTGTCATCGAAGTTCTTAGTATAATAAAATTGTTTAATTTTAAACATTACACAAATTTTTAATTAAATAAAAAATTATTTTGTTTTTGTCCTCTTTTATAAAAATATTCATCTTAATCCGTCAATTCGTTTATGAGAAAATTGTAGGTCCCGTTAAAAGCTTGAATTTTTTACCAAACTAACAAAAAAGACATTCATCTTTTGTCTTAATAGTTGTATAATAGGAACTGTTATTTTTCGGCCAAAACAAAAATCAAGGGGAACCGATAAAGAAATCATCAGAAAGCCTTAAGTTTAAAGAAAATCGATACAAGTTTAGGTCGACGTACAGATAAATTAGTTTGAAAAGTAATATGATTCAAATAGCCGCCCGGGAAGATTCCCAACATGTGATTGTTTTAAGATCATTTTAACCACTATTTCATACATTTTGGGCAGTATTTTGGCTATAACTTGAGTGATGTTGGTTTTGAATGCACCCAGAAAAAAATGCCTCACAGAAAAAAATCTATTGGAGTCAAATCGCATGATCCTCGTGGCCAATTGATATCACATAAACGTCAAATTACGCGACCGGGAAACTTCTGACGCAATAAAGTCGTAATTTGTCGTTTTGTGTGGCCTGTTGCTCCATCTTGTTGGAACCACATATCGTCCAAGTCATGATATTCAATCGCCGGCCATTCGATAAATTCCGATCATCAGTAACACTTGCACTTGGAGCAGCAATATTTTTGACTGAGCGTGCACTACGATGATGCACAAGCTTTACGACATCAGTAAACGTCTCCACTCATTTTTCAAATGTCTTCACAATTTTACCGATTGCTTGCGATTCGGTCGATTATGACTATTCACCATCATCGCGTTTTAATAATTTTAATGCCATGTTAGATTACTGTGCGATCCATCATTGTAAATGGTAAACATTCAACTAATACTCTGACAGTTCAAATGACAGCTCAGTTTGACAGGTGTCAAATGCCAACTTAAAACAACGAAATGAAAGACCCTGCACATATGCATTATGCATGTAAAGCCCAAGAAACTAGTTTCACCAACTACCGCATAAGGTTTTAAATTATAGAAAAAGTAATGTGTCCGAAAACAAGATACAATTTTAAATGTAAGCTCGAGGCTTCTACCTAAATTTTTTTTTTTCACAAATTTTAAATATAACTGGGGTCTGTCGCAGTGTCGGTCCCTAAAATATTCAATATTAAAATATATCCAAATGTACAGCTATAAGCTTGTGTATATTTCTTTTATTTAATAATAAAACTGAAACCCATGTCGCCCAGTCAAAGTAAAAATACTGGACGGGAAGGTGAATTTTCTTGTCTGTCGAATTCACATATTTACAAATACACCCAAACATAAGAACAAAAAAAAAAAATATTCACCTACACATACACATACCGACCCCCATATATGTACATTTATTATATTTATATTGTATTTTGCATATTATTTTGCAAAGGTCCTTAACTCCCCATGGGCAACCTGTGTTGTTACCACAGAGAACCACATTTCCCTGGCAACAAAATTGCGCTTGGTTATCGGTTTTCTACGTCTTTGAATATCACAGGTAAAAAAAAAAACAAAAAAAAAGGTACACTTGCTTGCTATCCGTATGTTATAAAATTATTCTTCTTCTTTGGTTATTTTTGTATGTCCATAGTCATCCTTCGTCCTTATATTATATTTTCTATCTAGGTATATATGGTAATGTATAAAATATCTAACAAGGAGCTCTTTGAGCATAAAAAGAAACAACCTGTAAGGAAATGAAATCAAAATGGATTTCATGGTCCAGTGGAGTGAATATAACTTTTTTTTTTTTTTGCATTCCCGGGGCAAATCGAAATTATTAGAAAAGGATATTCGAAGGATATTCGTTCGTATAGCTTCGGGTACTTGAGCGAATTTAGAAAATATATATATATGAATAAGGATGGACTCTATGAACATCGTCGTCGTATAAGAAAACGTATATCTTTTTTCGACCCCTCCGCCCATGTTTGTATATCTGTAAGTCTGTATATTATTTATTCGAGTATAGCATAGAAAAACGTTCACCCTATCATTAGTTTCGTTACTATGTGTCTATATCAATTTTTTTTTTAAACTATAGAAGATGCTTCGTCAAAAAACATCAATATCATTACGGGGGATGATATGGGTTGTGTGACAGTGGGCATTTGGATGATTACGCAAAACGATGACGAAAATATATTTACATGGATTTATAGACACGTGTCCAATGGACTTTAAATTATAATAATATTATAATAAAATATGCAATAAATTCGATTTAAAAATTATTGACGCATTGACGCGGTATAGTAGGTACTGCATATAAACATATTACATCTTGTACATATCTGTGTTGTTTGGTATAAACATCATCACTCCATGAAAAAAAAAAATTATTTTTTGGTTGCCTACACCTTAGACCGATTAAGAACCTAAATGGGTGAAGAATTTGCTTAAAAATTTCCATTGAATTGAAACTAAATGTTTCTATTGTTTTTTAGAGCGAACGTTAAGATAAAAATTAAGATACTTAAAAAAAAAAGATGTGTTCGTTTTCTATAGAATGTTTTATTTCAATTTCATTTGAATTTATTTTTAATGTTTTCTTCTTTTTATTTTTTTAATTTAATTTAATCTAATTTTATTTTTTATTTTATTTAATTTTATTTTATTTTATTTTATTTTATTTTATTTTATTTTATTTTATTTTATTTTATTTTATTTTATTTTATTTTATTTTATTTTATTTTATTTTATTTTATTTTATTTTATTTTATTTTATTTTATTTTATTTTATTTTATTTTATTTTATTTTAATTTAATTTATTTTTATTTTAATTCGATGTAGCGATGTAGGCTAGATAAGTGGGTCCGGTTATTTTGCCCAATTCCACTAAGAGTTTAAAATGCTACTCGTCAAAAACTTCTCCGACATCTTTAACTAATGTTCTTAATTTACAGTGATAGTGTGACGATTTTCTTCAAACTAAATTAGCTGTCTCGAAGTGGATACAGTTTTGTCTCATTGAGTTTACATTTAAACGTGACCAAAAATCGCAGAATCTAATTTCTGATAGCGGCACACTTTCCAAACACCATTATTACTTTTTGAATTAAAAATTATCTTAATTTCAATCTGTAGAAAAATAAAATAATTTTTCTTGGCTCCAAAAAATTAAAAACATTTGTTTATCTCTAAAATATGTAGCTCTAAAGATTTTGATGAACTTTTTGGAATAACCTGATACTTTTTAAATTTGGTTTATCTATTATTTGTTGGGCCTTTCGAAAAGTTTTATTTTTGTGTAAGACCAAAAGTAACGGTTTCTGTCATATAATTTTTTTTGGTTCTTTTTTTGAAAACATAAATATTCTGAAAAACCTCTACACAGTTTTTTTGAAAAAAAATCAGCAATTTTTATTTAATGTTGACTTTGTTTTAATAAATTTTTTGTTTTCAAAAATTGAAAATGCCAGTACCTTGCATAGAATCAATTTTTTTTTATTATCTAAAAAACAACTTATTTGATTTTGAATTTTGACAAAAAAGTTAACTTAAAAATGTATAATCATAGTGAAAAAAATATATACCTATTATATAAATTTTAAGAATAGCCACGAGACAATACGGCAGCACTTTTGAAGTTTCGCCTCGGGTGATTTTTTTTTTTGCTCTAAAATCACTTTTTGGCTATCAAATACAAAAACAACAGCCTGCCACTCTGGTTCCGTCGATTAAGTCTTTATTTTTAAAAGTCGGAGTGTAAGGTAAATTTTTTTTAACTTTTTGGCCAACAACCTTTCAATTTGAAGAATTTTTATTCCAACATTAAGAAAACTGGCTTTATTTTAAGAAATGTTAGGCGTCAGTCGATCCGTTTAATAAAAACCAGAAATAAATTAAAAAAACCGTTGTACCGTTATTTACTGATGGTTTTTAAAAGAATTATTTTAATTTATAAAAATATTTTCAACCATTTGCAAAAATGGTTGATTGAGGTTGAATGTAAGCTAAAGAATGTAAATTAAGAAAAAAAAATTCTGTCTCGAAAACGGCTAAAACGACTTTGATGTAATTTTTTAGGTGGTATTAATATTGAACAGATGGGATTTTGAATTTTAAAAATTTTATTTATATATCTCTCTGATTCCTAATATGGTTTTTCTTCTAAGCCACTCAAAATTCTTTACAGCTGTGCTCATTTGTAGGACTCAGATAAAAATAACAATTTTATGTTTTTACCTCACCCGTCATTAATTTTAAAATTGGCATCATCATAATTTCAAAAAAAAAAAAAAAATGTATTGTGAGTATTTGTGTTCCATGGGAAAAAACTTACCCCTTTTGCGAAAATCTCCCAATGCATTGGTACCTTTTTTTTTATTAATTTTGCAACATCTTCTCATGCACATCGTTAGGTACTCGTACACTGATTGTCATAAGAAAATTTTGAGACGGTACAAAATCATCTTCTAAAAACTTTCCTTTGTCAATTGATTAATATTATTTCTCCAATAATTCTATTCAGGTCACCCTAATAAATACGTAGGTACTGTAATTATATGGTTTTTGGTAGAGATATTTTACTTTCACACAATTTTTTTTTGAAGATAGTAAAAGCAGTTCTCGGGAAAAATTATGTTTTTCAAAATTTCGCTAAGCAAGAGTCAAAAAAACAACAACTGATGAGCTGATGCATTATGATGCGAAATAAAAGCAAACGACCAAACAAACAATCGGTTTTCTAATGGCTGTATGATGTGGTAAAATATATATTTTTCATAATATTCAAAATGAAAATAACAAACCGTTATTCTTATCAATACAAAACACGCGGCCAAAGCATCAATCAACAGTTTCCACTCACTGGCTAGTCCTAGTGTGTATATAATATGAAAGGATATTCTTCATCCTCGTTTATGGGCTCGCCATTTTTTTTTCTTCTCTTCTTCTTCTTCGTCGTCCTTTTGGTTGCCATAATAATTCTTTTGCTGTACACAACAAACATCAGAACCAAAAGTAAAACCTTAACAAATACAACGCGTTTGCCAACAAAATGGAGTGTGGGCGGAAAAGTGCAAAGTAAGTATATTGTACCGTCATGTAACACAGGGAGGCCAATCTTGCACACACCCTTCTAGTCAGCCATCAACCTCACCACCCTCACCCACTACGGACCAACAAAAAACAAAAAAAAAAGGAAACGGACATGCGAGTGTAGCATGTATAGGATGCGAGATGCTGTACAGTAGAAAACAACATGTCGTTTGCTAGTTCTATACTTTGGTACAGTTGTTTAGGTTTTTTTTTTATTTTCGGTTGGCAGTATGTGTTCGGCGAACCGTAAAATCGGCCTGCACCGTTGTGCGTACGTTATAGACTTTTCTTTTGGGTTGGGATAAGGAAATTCCATTCTCTCATGTCATTAGGTTTTATTGGCTTTTTCCTTAAATTAGAATCCATCGCGGCCACATGTATCGCTGCTGTGGAGCTCTCTCTCTTATACTTAGTATGGTGCTTTTGAGGATATATTTCGGAATGAGCTGAGCGCTCATCCTAACTTCCTATTTATTTTCCTTATTTTGTCGAATTTATCCTTTTTGACATTTTGTCGTTTTTATAAATTTCGTTCTCATATGCTCAATAACGGTGAATCCAATAGTATAATTTTTGCAAAAGCATATAAGCATTTCAGTTCGGCGGTGTCGCCGAACTCTATGAAAAATAGAAATGGGTTGGTCATAAATCTTTTGTTGAAGGGGGGGAGGTAAGAGAAGATTGTGAACAATTTGTGTGTGGCCAGATAATGCTGGGGAG